>JBBGBA010000129.1:0-631788 GCA_038088335.1 Mesorhabditis sp. LJ9110 | reverse complement strand
ATTAAACTAATTTAAGTTGGGAAAATTTAGTCAATGAAACAAATATATTAGATTAAAAAAACGTGTTTTACATTTTGTTAAAGTTCAACGTTACTTTTTTAATTTTTTTGAATGACGACAACTTACCGAGATCCTCGAGGGCCTTGTTGATGAGTAGTTGTGAGGGTATATAGGTGTTTAATGGAGAGGCAGTTGTGTTCTCGGCCCTCCCATTAATGCGTTCATCACCGGCAATAGGCATAATGGGGAGCAGGGACCGGCGCTGCTCACGGGACGGCAATGGCTCAACATCTGCAACAAGTATTTATATCTTCATAGATTTTATGAAATTTCCATAATTTCTGGGGTGTATATTTTGCCTTTAGCGGTCCTTTTAAAGCTTTATAGTTTATTCTACCGTATTTTATGGCATTTATAAATATTTTATACATATTTTGGGTGCGGGTTTTGTCTTTAATGGCCCTTTAAAAACTGGCGCTGTAATCTACCGTAATCTACCTTATTTTTGGCGTATAAAAATCTATCTATAGAATTTTTTGGGCATGGATTTTGTCTTTAATGCACCTAAAAATTAAAATTTGCGAGCAATTTCTGCGATCTTTGACAGAAATTTTAGACTTGCCAACCGGGCAAACGGTAGCTTTAAACCGTAAAAACGGCATTCCATTCAAATTTTCGAGTTGTAACGGTCTTTAAGTACATTGCGGTCAATTGGTAGTGTGTTTGCCTACCACCCGCATCACCCGGGTTCGATCCCCGGCGGCGCAGCTTTTTTGCTTTTTGCTGATAATGACTTTTTCGGTGAAATAAAGTCTTCTTGAGGACGAACCATTTGATGGAATGGCGGGAAGACTTCGTGGGCCGTGTGTGGTTGCCATATCTCTCGAGGGTCCCGCTCCACCATGGCAGCCCTCCTGCAAATAGCGTAAGTTTTTCCAAACGGTTTAGCTGTCTGTTTAAAATTATAATAATTTTAAACAGATTTAATAAAATTATAAAATTAAAAACATTTTTTAGTATTTTTGAAACGTTAAATTTACAATTTTTTGTGTAAGGATCAGGCGGGATTCGCCGTAAAAAACCCGAAAACTTTAGGATTTTTCTTGAAACACACTTTTTTTACTGTAAAATTCGTACAAAATCATTAAGCTTTTTGTCGGCTTAAATCTTTCGAAGCTATTTTAAGTTTCATTTTAACTTTCCAAAATTTAATATAAACCTTTCTACGCTAAAATTTAAACCTAGAAACCCTAAAAATTGAAAACCAGAAAAAATACTGGATAAATGTTTCAACATTTCTCGTTTCAACGTAAGCTTTTTTAATGTTAATGCGTTAATATCGCCCTGATAGAAAATTCTGAATCACACCATTTTGACGATTATACTAATTTATTAACAATTTTTAGAAATCAATTCTACGCCAAAATATCGCTAAAACCGCTAAAACTATATTTATTTAAGTATGGCTTAATACGAATTCTCTAAATTTAATATTGATGGTTGAAGAAGTTGTTGTAATAGCCACTATCTCCCTGGAGGAATGTTCCACCGTATCCCCATACCGTAGTTTGTGAGTTGATAGGGGAGGGGGCAGAGGTTGGGGATCGAAGGGCGCATTGTGAAGAGAATCCATCTGCCAATGGTGAGAAGGGGACGACGCCACAATTACTGATGATGTCTCCTGGAAACGTTCATTCATATTAATTCTTAGGTGTGCCTGCACAAAATTTAATTAGAGCAGAATGCTTGAATTTATACGAATTTTACCGCCCAGAATGCTCAGAAAATTGGAAAAATAGGAATTAGATTTTTCATCAAAAAACAAGCCGCATTGCATGAAAATGAACTCACGAGTATCAATAATTTTTTGGAACATATTAATGAAAAACTCGAAAAAGTCTTAAATAAATAAATGTTAAGAAATTAAAAAAACGTTACCCCTTCTATCGGCCCTTCCAAAAGATTCGGTTCTTGGGCGGGACTGGGGCTCGGCGAAATCGTCGCCGCTTCGCGGGTGTTTTCGTCGGTTGGGGACGATGTCTGGAAAATGAGCTTTTATGAAACATTATTTTTTTGCGTTTCAAGAAATTTAAAAACTGACCTGCAGGTGCCATTTGACAGTTGCCAACGGGAATCGGCGGCCCATTCTCGTGTCCCTCTGAAAATACAATAAATTTATTGGGTTTCGATTTCTACTAATTTCCTCCAAGAATTGCTGCTAGCTTGCCCGTACATTAATTCCCAAATTATCTCTGCTAGTTTGCCGTTTGAGCGTCCTAGCTTTTCCCAAATTATCTCTGCTAGCCTGCCCCTTCAAAATCTTAGACTATCTTTGCTAACCCGCTACCTAAAACTCCGAAAAAATCCCTGTTAGTTTGCCGATACGTGCGTTTATTCCCAAATGGTCTCCGCTAGCCTGCCCCTCGGTTTCCCCAAATTCTCCCCGCTCTTTTGCCTCGATATGGCGGAGCCGGGCTGCTCGGGCGATCTCGAAATAGCCATTGCAGCACGTCGTCGTAAGGTGTCTTCTCCGAGTCTGCAAGAATTCAATTAATTTGAAAAACATTGTTTGTATCGTAATTTTTAAATCTGTAAAAATTCCTATTTCGACAAGGACCCTAACACCAAAAATCAATAAAACATCCATTTTCAAGGAATAAGAATTCGACTGGACATAAGCGACAGAGTGTCTCCGGTGGCCGGGGGGTTAGCAAAATCAACACAAAACGACGCGACAATACGTAGTGTACGGTACGCTACGGATACTGTATTTGGTGTATAACGGAAATGTTTCTAATCCAAAAAGCGGGATTTCGAAAATTAAGGTTTCAAAAAATACGAGCATTGATTCCAATTTGTAGTAATAATAGGCTATCCTTTACGGTGAAGTTAATTGGCCCTTGGACGTCGTAAAATCAAGAATTCCGTAATATGTCGTATCCTACCGTACACCCTACACAACTTCAAATTACGACATGAAAATACGGTAGTACATCAGGGGGAGCAAAAAATAGCACGGAGGGCAGAGGTATCGCCGAACTTGATTTTAAATGGTTACGTTTTTTAAAAGAGGGTTTACGGGATTTTCCAGGAAAAGGCGATTTTTAATGACTGTATAGACTTGTGGGGTTACTTCAAAAAGACAATCAAAGCTAAACTAGTTATTTAAAATGTTTCATTAATACTAAGTTTTTAGAAACATTTTCTAGGGAATTCGAAAACCTACTTAAACAAGGCTTTTTGGCGATTAAAATTGAATTTAAATAGTAAAATGACACAAAAAAGCGAGGCGCGACGCAATCGCCCCGCCTCCTAGCCACGGCTGAGCCTATCGAAAGGTTTTAAAAAAATTTTTGAAAAAGAAATGTTTCAATAAAGTGTAAATATTTGACAAATATTCTTCGGATAATCCATTCCAGTCCGGGACTAGTGCATATATTGTCGATTTATAGAGGAGCAGGAGCAGAAATATCGGAGCTAGGAGCTGGAGCTAACTATCAAATTTCTACTACGTATACGCGGCCTGACTGTTTTTTCTGTCCTACTTTTGCCGAATTAAATTTTTCAGGTTTCAACAAAATTTTGAGTTCTAAAAAGTGTCCAAAAATAATTTTTACGAAAAACCGATGTTGCCGCCTTCCTGGAATACCCCATTCTAAAGGGACCGGGAAGTCAAGATAAAATCTTGGCAAAGTGCCAAAAACCATTTCTGACTTTCCGGTCCCTTTAAGCCCTGATCACCCAATGTTGACCTGTCTAAATTCGGAAACTTCATCCGGAATCTCGCGATGTCGATCTCGAAATGGTGCCGTCTCATCCAGGGCCAATTCCTCATCCTCATCCTCATGCTCATGCTCCCCCTGAGACGGCGATACGGTAGCCGGGGCGACATTTAGATCATCCACCAGCCGCAGTCGGATGATTGGCCGTGGAGAGTGGGTGTTTTTCCGTTTGAATACGGGCCGCCCGGCGGGTTCGGGGGAATGTAGGTAGTATTCAGGCGGAATTGGTGATTGTTGAGTGTTTGGATAGATGAGAAGAGGCACTGCACGATCCCAGCCATCCAATTCACAATCCCCATCGAATGGCAGGAGACCGGGGGTTGTTCGACCGTTTTTATCTGGTTTTAGCAGTTTTAAAGGGACTGGGAAGGGTAATCTATGTAACATTTTTTTGTTATAACAAAATTGTATCCGTCATATTTTTTTAACCTAAAATGTCTGAGTAACACATTTTTAAAAACCGAAAATTCACGACAGCAAGTCAAATTAGCGAAACCACCGGCAAAATAATACAGGCTACCACAACGATCGAAAATTAATTGGGTTAGTAGGGCCGAGCGGGCAGAAAATAAAAAGAAAAATAAAGAAAGGTGAACAAAAGAAATATAGAATTTCCAAAACCAAAAAACCGACCTGGCGATGGCAACGGCTTGCTGGCACCGGGGGATTTGACGGATTGTTCCGGAATCGGTAGCAATGGGGTGAAATCGATGCATTCGATGACGGCCGGCTGGCGGTGGGTTAGTTCTGGAATTTAGAGCATTTTAAAGTATTAAATAATTATTGTAGTTAATTTTATATAAACAAAGAAAATTACTATTACTATCGTAACAATTTATATGTTACAACTTTCCTCACAAGGTCTGTTTTAATTTCTAGCGCAGCGAAGCGTGGGAAAATGTTTCAAAGCCGCGATTAACAAAAAAAGTTACAATCAATTTAGTCACTTGACCGTGAGGAACAAAAATTATTTTGCACATTTTTGACATTAAAACGGTTCGCAAATATACTCTGCTGGCCTGCCTAGCTTACAATTTTTAGGAACAGATGTGATTTATTTATTTTGATAAATTTATATATTTACTTTAGAGAGAATTTAGAAATTCCAAAAATCGATGAAATGTTTCAACTATCTGCCATCTTTTTCTTTTCTTTTTATGACCAATTCGAGCCCCCCTATGATCATCCGAAAATTAATAGTTTCAGGAAAAGTCTACCCAGAGGCAATTTAAATGGCTATTAAATGTTAAAAAAATGTTAACTAGACTTAAATTAAATTTTTACATACCTTTAACGACACAGTCCTCATCGAGTTCTGTCTTGATGGCCTTCAATACTGGAATACCGGCCGGCTGGCTATCCGTCGAAATGACGAGACTCTCGTCTTGCCCTTGCACCCTAAAAACAAACATATTGTAATTATTTTGAAACATATTATTTTAAATTTAGCAATTAAACCCATTGAAATTCATTTTTGAAAAGTCTGAAAAAATATGTTTCACAAATAAAATGGTCTAATCTGCCCTCTAGCCTGGAATTGAGTAGTTCTCAGGCGTTAATAATATATTTTGAAAAATCCTTAAATTCGCGTTTTATAATAAACAAAATTCGGATTTCCAAATTAACCATAGCTCTAAAATATCGGCCATTAACTATAAAAAATCCAAAATGAGTAAATTCATAAAAAAATGTTTCGATTCGCGCCGAGAAAAATATTTTTCACACCAGTCAATGAAGGATTCTCTACTCGATTGCTCTAATGTCACCCAAAAATAAATAGCATATTTTAAACACCAGTGGAAAAAGACCGCTTTGCGGCCCTTTTCCACTGGGCCCCGTCCAGGAACCATGAATTTGAATAGCTTCTTTTTAGCCTGCGGCGCAGACCTGAGCCAGACCTTTCTTTGGCCTGCGGCGCCAGAGCCAATGTTGCGCTGCAATCCCTGCGGCGCGAGATCCTGGACCAAGAACCTTTTCTTGGGTCTGCGGCGCTAGAGCGAAGGCCAGGCCTAAATCGCGCACACGGAAAGCCTAGAAATATGTTTTGTTGCTGAACGACCAAAAAGCAAAAAGATAAATTTCTCGCGGATCCGAACCCGCGACCATCAACGCGGTAGCCCCAGCCTTGATCCACTACACCACAGGGGAGGACGGGACGGCAGCGGTAAAGGCCTCTTCATATCCTGGGGGCAGAACCGGGCTGTGCTAAAAAGAATGGGCAGCCCCCAGGACCTCCGACAGGCAGGCCTTCAGGCCACTTTACACATTCAACTTTTGAGGTAGAAGCTGGTCGAATTTTATGAAAATAATAAGATGCGCGTGATCCTCGCCATTGAATGCATGAGTGGTCACAAATACAGGTCCAAAATCGCCATGTGTATTGAGATATGGCCTGACACCACTGCCCGTGGCACGATTTATTAAGGACCTTCCAGAAAATCCTTATAAAAACTTTATTTTCAAAAATTTTGCAAAATCCAAAAAATGTATCTGGGGAATTACTTTTCCCATCTACCTTCCAAAAATGAGGCCTCAATTCCCTCTAGGCGCTGAGAAAACTTCCGGACAACGCGGCAAAAACCCATTTTGTTAAGGATTTTTCACTTTTTTGCTTATAAAATTGTTAAATGAAAGTCTTTCGTAAAACAAAAAAATGCATCACTGACAAATGTGTTTCTCCACCTCCACGCCAAAAATCAGCCGGAAATTCGACGTGACGGCCGAGAAATCGGCTGTACAGAAAACAGACATACTTTTCTCGCTTATAGGATAGGATTAAAAATTCCTTATATGGGGTAATTGTTCAAAGAATTAGCATTCTAAAAATAGGTTTCAAAATATTATGGCAAGAAACATTTTATTTCAATGGGAATAGTCAGTTCCTCGATTCCAAAATCGTAAAAATTAAGGCCAGTGAAAATATATTAAACTTTTTTTGCATTGTTGCTGCCTTAGTTTATTACTTTACACAGCACATAAATTTAGAAACGAACCCGAGTACGTGGTGTAGACAAATGACATATTGTCCCTTTTGGCCACGGGTCGTGTGGTTGATTGTTGTCGCATCTGAAAAATGTCCAACTTACAAGCTCTCTAATTTAGAAATACAACTATATTTTTTATAAAATAAAATGGAGATTATGCGTATTTTAAAAATATTGAAACAAATGATTGTTTGGCTAAAAGCTTATTTTTTAAGCCTTTACTTGTAACAGCTTTAAATAGGGATGCGATAAGACAGGCAAACTACGGTAATATATGTCTTTCCTTTGATCCATTTAATTTAAATGTTATCAAGCATGATGATTGACAGGTTAGATGATGCAAAAATTCGCCGAACCATAGAGATGTGGTTATAATTTTTTTTTGGCGAATCTGATGCTTCAAAATTTGACAAATATATTTTTGATGAAAGAAATTTAATTCGGGTTTGCTTGTGTGGAAAAATAAAAATTGTAATTTGTTGGCAAGATTAAAGAATGCTTACATCAATGCGGAATTTTGCGCAGGTTAATACGCGCAATCCTGAAACTTACCGGTCATCACCCAGGCCAAATTATTGTTGGCGGCGACGAGGCGGTAGAATGGCGTCCGAACGTGGCCCTTGGCAAACAGCTCGCGCATTGACTGCAAATGATGCATAATTTTTGCCTTTTTTTGGTTTATTTTTAGTTTTATAAAAAACCTTATTACATTTTTGTTACATTTCATGCACAAAAATGAAGCTTACGCAAGAAGCTCTACAAGAATTCAATGGCCGAAAATTTTACTGTCAAAAATATGATTCACTAAAATTCAAATACCCGTATTTTTGCGGGTCCCTGATACCTTCTCAACTATGCGTCCAACAATATCCGATGTTTCGCCGAAAAATTCGAATGAAAGACTACAGTTTTCTCGATACGTATTGTCGTCGCAAGTTTGAACATTTTCATTCACGGAAAAACTGAGCATGTTTCAAAATAATGATTTTAGTACTTTTTGTAGTTCGTAGCTATGATAAAAGCTCCGTTTTGTAGATCGAAAATTGTATGCTTCGATGAAACATTTAAATAAACTGATGTATTTTTTGACAATGGATGTTGCGCTTGGCTAAATTTCTGGTATTAACGCTTGAAAATACTTGAAGTGTTTAAAAAAATATACTCAAAAAACCTAGAATTCTAAAAGTATGATGCACCAAAAACCAAAGAAGCCATATCGTCTTAATTTGTCAATATCACTGCGCTCAGCTGGTCCACCGGGCAAAAAAAAACGATGAAAATTCATCTTTTTTGTGGGTTAATATATTATGTTGCGCCGAAAAATGCAATAAAATGTCGCATTTTCTTAGCAACAGGTATGCAAGTAATCCCAAAAAAATACCTTGTGGACAATATGGGCATCTGATGGGTGGACGAGCTCGTAGAAGGAGGCGCCCATCAATGATCGAGAATCATTCTGAAAAAAAGAATCCATATTCCGCAAAGAATCTCTGCTAGTTTGCCCCTAATTCTCGGCCGTTTAAAATACCTTTAAGATAAAGTTGAACGTGTCGGAGACGTAGCTGATGCGCATATCCGAGGTGTGACGCGTCATGAAGGTGCCGTTTTGGGGCTCGCCGTCTGGAAAATGTATGATTCTCAAATGATCTTTGCTAGATTGCCTTTCCCTTCGACGTTCCGTTAATTCTGCTAAATAAAAACAACTATGGTTCAAGAAAACGTTAGCAAAAATTCACAGAAAAATTTTGAAAAACAATGTTTCGTGAAAACATAAAAATAAAGTTTGATTCCAGAAATTTATCAGTTTAATAGTGAAATTTAAATTTAATCAGATAACAATTAAATTGAACTAAATCTCTCACTTTTCGTTAATGCGTTGGCGGTAGCAGAGGGAGATCCCTGGCCAGCAGGGGTCGTGGAGCCTTGAAGGATCGAAATTGCATTCCCGTCCGAGTGCATCACACGAACCAGGAAAGAGACCGGCTGGAAAAATAATAAAGATCAATAATATAATATTTAACGTAAAATCTATCTTATTAAATCGATACTCTAACCAGGTGATTCAATTCAGCGGCTCTTGAAATAGATTTTTTTAAGAAAACCGAAGCTCTAAAAGAGGCTAAACATTTAAATTTATAAAAAACTAGGAAAATCGATCCATTGAAAATGATTTTCAATTATGTATGTGATTTTTTTGGCATTAATGGTCACGACTCAAGCAAGAGGAAGTGGAAAATTATGCCTTGTCCGCTCTGCAAGTGATTAAGCCGAACAAAAGTTTCGGGGTTTTACGAATTTTTGAAACATGGATTTTTCAGATAAAATGAAAATTAGGTTTTGAGGCTTCACAACATGTAAAATCTATAGTTACATTATAAATAAAATTTTGCTAATGCTATAGCCCTATCGTTTCTAAATTCAAAAAAGTGTGAAAAATTTTAATGTTCAAGTTTTCAAAATGCCCCAATTTCTGGTCGAAAAAGTTTTTTCCCAAAACGTAGGCCTTTTTTAGAAATTATGCATTTTAATCAGGGGAGTTTTTCCGTGGCTCACCTTATAAAGCGCTCCTTTCAGATTCAAATTTCTTCCCCGGGGCGATATGACAGTCTTCATTCTGAGGACTATCTGTTCTCCCACAGCTCGATCCTCCAATCCGGCCATTTCAGCTGATACCCTCGCGAATTCGTCGAAATCCACCGATTGCATAAAGTCGCGCATGTTGCGGCCGGTGAGGTCCGTCTGAAAAAAAGGAAATGATGACCACAACATGGGAGATTAATGATATAAACCATCATTTTCCAAGATAATTTTTTGAAACACTTTTCCTGCGCCTTCGGGTTTGTTTTTTATAATCTCGTATTTTCTTAAATAGTTTTGAATTCAAAGTCTCGAATTTTAATAAAACTTATTGAAGGTATGTTAGTCTCGTCCAAAACCATGGGTAATCTAAGATATCTAAAATTACTTGGATAAATAGCTATTTTTGATGCCCGATTTTCGAGAATTTGTAATCTAGAATTTTCTTTATTTAATTTCGTGTTTGCTTCAGTGTTTCTGATCTGTAATTTGAAGCGGATTAAAATAAGCTGAAATATGCTGTTTTCTGCTATTATATGCTTCTAATATTTCGGAACCCTAAATAATTTTCAAGGCGAGAAATTTTGGCACGAAATCGGCTGTTATTAAAAAATAAAAGCCCGAAAACGGCCCAAAAAAGCTTAAAACATTTTTTTCGCCAGGCGTTCATCTAAAGAATGTCTCAGAACATAAATTCATTTTTGCTAGCATAATCTAGAAATGCTATAGGAAGCAGATGGTTCATTAAGGTAAGACTCCTGGTTTGACTACATCAATTCATGAAACACTTTAATTCTTGATCTTCGAACCTTCATGGGTTTTTTTTAAGGCCCGCATTGCCTAGTAACGTAATAGAAAATATTTTAGCATGTTTTGTAGTAAAAGATAACTATATTTCAGCTGGAAAAACTTCTAAACCCCTCAGAAAATTTGCAATTTTTAGTCGGTCATTTTCTCGGTCTAAATCCGATATTTTTTACTTTTTTTTTAGACGTTTAAACATAGTAATATTTAGTTTGTTACGATGACCCGCCCCCTCCGATAATAGGAAAGCGCCACAAGGTGCGATTCAAACCATCCGATTTTCCGTAATTTACGATGTGTACGTAAAGGAAATTGATTCCAAAAAACTAATCTGGGCTCCCCAAAATCATGAAACATATTTTCTCAAACTTGTTTTTTAAAATCTTATTTTCATGCATAATTTTCGTCTATAGTGGCTAAGCGTACCTGCGTCAATCCGAGATACAGTATGACAGATTCGGAGGTGTACAGTATGGTGCCATCCGAATCGACGAGTAGCAAGAATCCATCCAGACATTCGAGCAGTGTCTCTTCATTCCATGGGCCATCCGACGGCTCCTTCCCGAGGGCCGTTCGGAGTACTGTAATGGAAATTTTAGTCATTTTACTTAGAGATTTGATGGATGAATTTTATGCAGCTTAAAATAAAGGAGATTTCTGGTAAAAAAGTTATTTCGATTCATTAACGGCCGATTGCGCTGAAATCAAGTTCTGCATTACTGTAGTTTTTAGGAACATCTTTTTCGACAGTTTTTCAGCCTCACCTTCCGTTCCGCATTTTCGTAATCGGCAAAAAGTGGCGGCCACCCGGAGGAGGGCTATCCGATCCACGTGGGTTACGGTAGCGTCGTGGACGATCGGCACCTCCTGAAATTACGTGGAGCAAGCGTTTTGTAACGTAGCTTAATGTTGCGTAAAGTCGTTGCTCTCTAATTTTTGCATTACTGTCTTTGGAAGAAAGTTATGTGATCACATTTTTAGGTTAGATCCCTTGAATCCAAATTATTCCCTTGAATGTTTGCTAATGTTTTCTACTAAAATTTGTGGAACATATTTGGCGAAAAATCGTTAAATTAATACACCGGTAAATCGGTAAATTGCTAACTAACTAGTGCGCAAAAATCGCCACTGTTTTCCCGATTTTACTCATAAACATTTCCGAAACATTGTTCCAAAAACTGCGACCCCTTATTCCAAAAATTCTCGAAAATTCCGGCGATTCCCCCGGGAGAGCATTTCATTATTAATGCTACGCGGCGGTCCTCTCAACGTCCAGAAACAGCTAGACAGGCAAGAGCGAGAGAGCGAGAGAGAGAGGGCTAGCGAGAGAGAGAGAGGGCGAGAGAGAGAGAGGGCGAGAGAGAGCCGGTGAGCGATTGGGTGTTTGCCAGGAAATTCTCATTACGCATTCATTCAGCTCCCCCATATCACTCATCGAATATCCAAAGAAGGGAAAAGAGGAGAAAAAGAGAAAAATTGACTCGGATGGTGACGATATTATTTGGTCAACATTTCCGGGATCAAAATATTCTATCAAATTTAAGTTATAAAAATAGGGTGCTTGGGTTTAGGTAAAATTTAATTCCCCATTTTGATACAATATTTAATTTAAACCTATCAAAAATATATATTTTCATACCGTATTCAGTGGTTTTTGAGACTCAGGTGTTTTCAATTAAATGTTTCAAAAAAATTTGTTGATATGGATATGGTAATTTGCTCCTATCATATTTTCTAGAAATAACACAATTTGGACTTTTTAGTAAAAAATTCTTTTTAAGAAATGATAAAACACCCAATACATCGTATTCGGTATCCACAATTTAAAAATCAAAATAAAAATGGACAAAATAACCCACATCTTTCAGGTCCTGGAAAATGTCGGCCTCTTTGCCGCGACGGTCCCGAGCCGCGAAACGCGACGTCTCACGCCGTTTTTCGATGTTTCTGAAATAAATATGAATTTTTATTGTCGAATCACTATCCTGCAACATTATCTGTTTTGACTCATGTCTAACCTTAGTTTTTTCTAAAACATATTTTTTTCAATGTAGCCACATGAAATTAGAAAATTTCGGGAATTTGCTAAATATTTATGTTTCCTAGAAGTCAATGACGCTAGGTAAGTAGAAAAGCATAATGGTAAATCGAATTGGATTTTGGCAGATTTCGGCAGATTTCGGCTTCATACAATTTTCCTAAATTCACCAACTTTCTCAAAAGGTTTTGTCTGCTTTTTCGCCTGGTAAAGAAGCCCATTTCGACAAATGACCACTGCTAGACTCCTTTCCCTCCATTTTCCACAAAGAATCTCTGCTAGCTGGCCGAAAATTATGCGATTTTACTATCATTTTCTTTTCCTTTTTTAAGTTTCACAAAAATGGCTCATATAATTCCGGATTACGGATCAATGGCGCAGATCTCGGACTATGAATTCTGCCCTTTCCCAAAGAATATTTGCTAGCTTTCCCTGGACAATTCATCGATTAGGCTTATTCATTTCCCCCAATTGCCACTGCTAGCCTGACCCAACTTGAGTTAATCTTCCACAAAGGATATCTCACTCTCTCTCTGCTCGCTCTCTCTCTCCCTCGCTCTCTCTCTCCCTCGCTCTCTCTCTCTCTCTTTCGCTCCTCTCTCTCTCGCTGATTCATTATCTCCTGGTCCCTTTAAAGTCAAAAATGTGTTTTCGTAAGCATTTATTTCCCACCCCCGATGGCGGGATTAATTTTCCGACCCAAAAAAGGGGACGCGTAATCCGATGGGGGTGAGTGGCCAAAAAAATAAATTTGCTCCCTATAATCCCTCGCACGACCCCCCACGCCAATTTGCGGCGAGAGCGAGAGCGAGAGAGAGAGAGAGTGAGAGAGAGAAAAAGCTGTTATTCCCAGGTTTTGAACTCCGTTGTTTGGCCAGTAATTTGTTGGACCATGAGGGGAATTTGGTACATACAACAAATAGATTAAAGTTCATCTAACCCATCCAATTATGCTATGAAACAAACAATAACAATCCTTAAAATAAGGGTTTTTTGTCTCATTAAATTGAAATGCTACCGTTTTCTGCAGTCCTCATTCTCCTCGTACATCCCTTCCGGATGGGCTCCCCGGGGTATTACGTCCAGAGTAGTCACTTGGAATCTGCAAAAAATAGAATTAACCTTGGATAGATTGAAACATCGACTTCATTCAATAAAAAATTGCCAGGTTAGAGAGAAAGAGAGAGAGAGAGAGAAGAGAGGAGAGAGAGAGAGAGAGAGAGAGAGAGAGAGAGAGAGAGAGAGAGAGAGAGAGAGAGAGAGAGAGAGAGAGCGAGAGAGAGAAAGAGAGAGACACACACAGAGATATGCCCAAAAATAAAGGATTGCAATTTCCAACCGCAGGTGACATTTTGATGAAAGCACGAGGCTATTTCAACGCGTCATTAATGTAATAAAAACTGTACTTAAGATCATCAAATATTTCGAAATCAGCAAAAATTAGCAAGATATCATTAATTGATGACTATTTCACACCGGAATAACGCTGTAATAGCGAATTTGGGGAAAAATCTGTTTTGATTCGGACCAAATAAACTGCCGAAAAGAGACAGAGAGAGAGAGAGAGCCAGAGTGTGAGAGAGCGAGAGAGCGAGAGGGCGAGCGAGAGAGACAGATATAGAGACAAACATCAGAAAAAATAAGCATCAAGTTTTTGAAAAATAAATATTTCAAAAACCTGTGCCACCGTCTTAAAAAAATGTTTCTTAATTTATTGCGACTGCGTGAAATAACCAGCATTAATTCCAAAAAAATAGTCGCTTAAGGGGCTATTTGGCTGGTTGTGGATTCTGCATGAATTAAATCGGTAATGCCCGACGCGGCGCAATTGAGATGGCGCGTCGCGTGTCGTGTCGCGCAACAATAAATCCGTGGCCAAGCCTTGTCCGGGCCTTTAGAATGGCGAAAACAATCTATGGCTTTTGAAAGGCCCCCGACACGCGACGCGCCTCAATTAGTCCTAATCAGTTATGCAATCGAAATATCTCAATGCAAATAAATTCATAGCAACGCCTTGCCGGGTCCTTTAAACCGAAAAATGACCGGCCGAAAGCTGATGATCAATAGAGAGGGGGTAAAGTGGCTGAATGGGGGAGTGTTTGGGTGGGTTCAGAGCATCAATTCTTTTGCCCATTTCCGATACGATCCAATCGACACCCCCCGATTCCATTTCCCCTCGTTCGACGATACCCCCCGAAAAATGCTCTTCCCATCGCATCGCTACATCCACCAATTGGGGGAGTGTCGATGGATGCATGGTGTGAAAAATGCCGACTCCGAATGCCGACACGCAAAATACCGACAGGGAGCGTAATTGGAATGACTTTTTGATAAATAATTAGCCCTTTTGGGGCACAGGATTTTGACGTCGGTATTTTGAATGTCGGCATTTCGAAAGTTGAACCTTTTAAACAAACCTCGAATCACCGAATCATTAAAAAATCTTTGGCCGGTTCCTCAAAAACCATGAAACTCAATCTTTTAAACGCCCGTTTTTTGCTTAATATTGTTAATCAATTTGTAAAATATATTATCAAATTGTAAATGGAAAGAAAGCATATATTATAGAGAATGAAATTCCGTTAATAAATATGAATCAGCGTCGCTTCGAGTCAGAGGGGGTTCAATGAATGGAGAACATTTTTTGCAGCATTCAAAAGCATTTGCAAGGCGGTAGAAAGCGAGGGATTGAGAGAGAGAGAGGGGGACAGAGAGAGAGAAAGAGAGAGAGAGAGAGAGAGAGAGAGAGAGAGAGAGAGCGAAAGAGACAGGCAGAGACATAGAGTGGCCAAATTAAACGGGGAGCCCCCGTGGCGAGTCGCGAAACTCTCCGAGAAAATTGGATTTTCTCCCCGGTTGGTCTTTCGACATTTGAGAAGGGGTGGGGGGGGGAAAATGATGTGTTTCTCATAGGGAAATATTCAATTATCAAGAAGAAGACATTCATATAGTAAAGAATAAATAGTAAATCTAAATTTTATTAAATAAAAATAATCATTCTTTCGGTGGTATAGAAACGCATGGTTTAAAATATTAAAAATAAACCGACATAATGGTTAAAAATAGTTAAATCGGTAAAAAAATAAGTACAGCCAACCTCTAGGAGGATGGGGTGGCCAGAGGGCCCTTTAGCGGGGGGTGATCGATAGACCCAGAGAGGGGGTATTTGCGATTGAACAGGTGAGGGAGATCAACTCTCTCTCTCTCTCTTTCTCTCTGGCTCTTTCTCGTCCAATCCGCCGCTCGGGGCACAAACTCGCACATTTTGGAATTTGAGCTGAAGGCAGGCGGGCAAAGATTCTTTGAGACTTGAATACATTGGTAGGCTAGCAGAGAGCCATTGGGCCAGATAGCGGAATATTAGAGAATTGTGGGCAAAACTATACCGCCAAACAAACCAAAAACTTTCTTGGAAAGGCATGGTAGGCTAGCAGAGACCCTTTCGGAATTTTGGCGAAAAACTTAGCTAGCAGAGATTCTTTAGTAAAGTGATAGTAGCAGAAGCTATTTAGGAACGGCATAAGGCAGGGATTCTTCGGGAAGTTCGAACTGAGGGCATGCTAGCTTGGTCCTTTGAGCAAATGCAGAGGGCAAGTGAGCAGAGGCCATTTCGGAAAGCCCCAAAAATCTGGGAATGACCGTCCCTGGCAATTGCGGAAGTTGTCGGTGGCTTTTAAAGCGTAAAGTTATAGTGCAATGGGTGGGTGTCAGTTGACAGGGAAGAGAGAGAGAGAGAGAGAGAGAGAGAGAGAGAGAGAGAGAGAGAGAGAGTGCAAAGAACGAGCAAGAGGTCAGGGCTGCCGACTGGAGGGGGAGATACACAAACAGATCCATCTCTCTTCTCAAGGCGATAAGTTTGCAACAAAGTTCCCAGTCCATTCCAACTCCGTCCAGCACAAAACAATCACAACAACAAAGGGGCGGTCCTAAATGAATGAACTCTGCTCGATTGCCCTAGGAAGTGAAATTCGTTCCTAAAAAGTCTCCGCTAGCTTGCCTGGGACTAGGATTTCAGGCAACTGTCCTCAAATGATCACTGCTAGATTGTCGAGGGAAATTCCCTTAAAATATCTTCTAATGCGCCCGTTATTAGTCGATGCGGATCCGCAAAGGAACACTGCTAGCCTGCCTGCTTTTCCCAAAGAAGCCCTGCTAGCTTGCTCTCTTAATCTGCCCAAATGACCGCTGCTCGTCCGCCTCCTTGATTTCCCTAAAGATAACTGCTAGCCTGCGCTCCTTAATTTCCCGAAGAATCGCTGCTAGCCTGCTTCCACTTTCCCTAATGATCACTGCTAGCCCGCCATAAAACACTGGATTAATGATAACGTTCCCAAAGTGATCGCTGTCCCGACGCTTTGATTTCCCTAAAAATCTCTGCTAGTTTCTCATTACTTGAGAATGTTTGACTTTGAAATTTTATACATCGACTAGCTCGGAACTTGAAATTATCGCACACTTCCAATCCTTACACCCCAAAATTCCATGAAACATTGTTTTGCAAAAATTCTCCGTCATAATTTCCCGCTTCCTAAATAGCATCCCTTTTCGAGATACGTTACCCCCTAAAATGGCGGATTACTGTAGGTGGGGCATCTCTCCATTTTTGGAGAATCGAAGAGATGGGGTAATGGAGGGATTAACGGGCGGAAGGAGCCGAGACCTGGCCGGAATTCCGGAGTGCACCGGAATATACCCAAATGCCGTCAACAGGAGCCACGCGTAGTGTTCAAGAAAGAGGGTATGTACTTTTGGGAATTGTAGAGATGAAGAAATGCCATAATTAAACATTTCAAAGTATTTAAAAATCGGCAGCAGGAAACAAATGAAATGGCGTCATTTTTAAGTATTTATAGCGTTAAAAATAAGGGTTTAAACAATTACGCTAGGTAATCCTGGTCTTAAAATGCGCAATTTTCCCAGAAATACATTACTTCAATTAAATTTTATGTCGATTTTTGCCATAGAAATTCCCGATATTTTTAAGGCATTAGGCTATACAAAAAGAGCTTAAAACAAGGCATTAGTTAAGAAAACAAAGTGGCCAATCGAAAAATTATATTTTTAGTGGATTATCAAGATTTTTTGAAACTACTACGCAATAAAATTCAATAAAAATATCAAACTTTTTTAGCTTTAATAGATTTTAAAAAAGTTGTACGCGATGAAATCAACGTTATTTCGAAAAGATAAACTTCAAGTTTTACAGGAATACGGTAAAATAATACGCGATTCGCTATAACACGCGTTATTTGTAATTTGTCGGGCTAATAGCCCTCGTGGTGGGGCAGGTCGACAAATTTGCCCCCTAGCCTCGTCGGCATGGCCACTTTCTCCAGCCGCGGGGGCCAGGTGGAAACGAGCCGATAATTGGGCCCCCTCACACGAAGCGACACGCAATGCCCCCCATGGCCATCTACCGTCTCTCACCACAGCCAATCATCCCTCGTTATCGCTTTTTTTCTGGAACGAGAAACGCTTCCGCGGGCCGTTGGTCAAAAAGCAAAAAGTTACGCCTTCGAAGGGTGTTAAACTTTGATCGTGTGGATGAGAGACGAGCGCAGTACCAGTTGGCCATAGGTCCGACCGAGCTTTGCCAGTGGAAGATCCTTTTTCCCCAAGGGACCTGAAAGAGCCAGAAATCCAGAATCCCGCAAGCTAAATGTTTTTAATTTTGTAAAGCCATTTTGTCATTTTTTGCCATAAAAAGCATGTATGAAATTCTTGCAAGCCAAAATCAAAACTTTTCTTATACTGTTTTGATGCCCTATCGAACACTGTTGGAAAAATGCCGAGAAAATAGTGAAAATACCGGCATCTTTGAAAAAATCTAGTTAAAAAATGTAGATAAATAATTAAGAGCATAAAATATCGAGGAATTACACATTTTTAGCTTCAGAGAGAAAGCTCGACGATCCTGGCTCTAAATCAATCATAGCCTGTCTCTCTCTCTCTCACTCTGTCTCTCTCTCTCTCTCTCTCTCTCTCTCACTCTCGCTCTCTCGCTCATTTTTTCGCTCTCTCTCTCTCTCTCTCTCTCTATCCCTCCATATCTCTTGCGGTGTGTGTTTGCCGGAGAGAAATCTGATAAGCCACTCCTTTTTCGGGGGGTTACGGTCGTTGAGAGTTCATAGATGGAATAGAACACACTCCCTCCCCCAATTCGACACAAAATACAACAAGGAAAAACACACAGATTTTGAAATAGATTCTCCCAGAGTAATTGCCCGTTTGATTAGCCCTCAAAAAACGAGCGGCTATGAATTTATCGAAACATTTTTTAAGGATTTGCTAATTATATTTATTGCAGTTTATAGCTAGGTAGTTTTTAAAGTTAAAAGTTACGGTAAAATTCCAAAACTATAAAAATACCAGCGCTGACCCCCCGCTACGCGGGTGTTCAGCGCTGGCCCTCCCCCACAATTTGAATTTTGGATCTGAATCCAAAATTTGGCTGAATTCCCGGTCGGGCGGACAGACGGACATTAGAAATTTACCAGGGTTGAAAAGCCGCTTCGCGACTTTTCAACCCTGGCCCCCGTCTAATCCTGAGGTTCTTTATTTTGCATAATTGTGCCTCAATTCCGATGACAAAAAAAAGAAAAATGAGGCCTTTGGGCCTTTATATAGGCTACTGCAACTTCCGGCGTATGCTAATTTTCTCCTAACAAAGTGGGCAGCCGAATTTTTACGAAAAACTTAATTGTAATGTCGGAAATAACATATTTTACAAAATCTGATATGTGTGCAGTCATCTACAGCCCATTACGCATCTAATGACGTATCAAACACCTCCTTACGCCCCCTCCCTCTTGAGATATCCTCCGGACACGCTGACGGAAGTTGCATGCAAAGTGTCATACACACACACACACACAGACACTATTTTTTTATATATAGTAGGATATATAGTAGATTCAATCGATACCCTCAAAAAAAAATGAGCGGTAAGGCGTGTAGTGAGGCGTCAGGTGACCGTCGAAAATTTGTATCGAGGAAAAGTTTCAACACGCCAGAAAACATCGTTAAGGTAAAACTGCAAGACAGAACCAGGTAAAAGTACGAAACATTTCGAGTTCACGTGAAATTAACGATGGTGCCGCAACTTACAAAATCTCTTCAAAAAACTGTTTTCAGTTAGTTTATTTAGGTTGGCATCAATAACAACAATATCGACGCCGACGGTTCAAAAAACATACAAACTGGAAAAACGGAGCAGCGAAATGCGAAATAACACCTCGCAGAAAAGCAACAATAGGGCACAATTTTGCCTAGAAACAAGAATCAGCGCTCGGCATTTCCAACCATTCGATGAGTCTTTGATCGATAGAAAATTGAATGCGTAATTCTTTGAAAAAGCGCTGACAGGCAAGAAATCATGTTATTTCGTCTAAGTACACAGTCGGCCAAACTATTATAGCCTTAAAAAATGGAAAAGCGAGGGGGACAAGCAAAATGACGGGAAGCCAGCCAGCCGGAAGTGGTGGTTTTTTTTTTGAGGGATATTTCTGATTTCTTAAGAGCTTTGTTAAAACACGGAATCTGAAATAATCTGGGTGGCCTGTGCCTTTAAATGCGCCTATAAATTTCGCCGCGCCGCGACACGCAACGCGCTTGTAGATTGGCGGTAAAAAACTGGCAGGTAGAATCAATTACGTCATGAAAAACCTGCGTTGCGGATGCGCAGCAAAATTGTCCATAATCTCGAGGCAACAGAATCCAGATAATCACGCCTCGTCCGCGCCTTTAAATCAAAAGAATCTGCTAGATGCCCGCCCCTTTAATGAGAAATCCAAAGTAGTAAAAGAAGTTTCTTTGGCAGGCGTCACCGCTGATAAAAAGGGAAAAGCGAACAAGTTTGAAAAGCAAAAAGCAAAAAGCTCAGCACCCGGAGGAATCGAACCCGGGTCATTCGCCCGGGGACCTAGAGCACTACCATTTAGCGAGGAGTTAGATAGAGGATGGTTTAAGGAAGTAGTTCAAACTTAAAAGGAAAGAAATAATAAAGCGGTTCGCTTCGATAAATATGATGAGTGGAGCCAAAAGTTCAGGCTCCGCGCTGAGAGAGGGCGGCCGAGCGATCGATAGAAGCCGCGCGGTGAGCCAATCAACGGTCAAATCTAGAGAAAGAGAGAGAGAGAGAGAGAGAGAGAGAGAGAGCGAGAGAGAGAGAGAGAGAGGCGAGAGAGACAGTCGCATTTCATCGAATCGTCGCGTTTCGGGCTGAGAAACTGGCTCTCCTCCACCTCTTGGGGGAGAAGAGGCTGGTAGATGGCATTGGAATGAATGGTGAAGGGGGCTGGTTGAGGGGAGGCAAAGAGAAGATTGATAACGAAAAGATAAGAGAAAATGGAGACCTCGGCGGGCTCGATGTCACACTACGAGACGCGCCTTTCAACGCATTCGAGGGGGGACGGTAGAGATCTGGCCGCCGAATGACCCCCGGTATTTTTTTGGGGTGGGGGTTTGAAGGTGTTAGAAAATGCGGTACTGGACTATTAGCGGGGGGTGGGTGGAGAGTCTTGCTAGGGTGGTAGCCTAACTTCCGCCTATCGAATGTTCAAATAATGAAATACGCACGATTTTCATGGCTTTTTACAGTTTTCAAGTTTTCTATAAAATCCGCAAAATATTGCTTAAATTTACTATAAATTCTTGAAGACTTTTTAGCACGCAAAAACTATTGAAAACACTTTAAAAATACCTTCAAACATTTGCTAGGTAGGCATAGGCTACCTCCCCCCGCTAACAGCCCAGCTCCGAAAACGTTTAAAAACTCGCTGTCATCATCCCTTTAAAATTGGGAACACCAAAAAAAAAAAGAAAAAACGGAATGGGGGAGGTGCTTCGGAATCGAATATTCTGTTTTCGCCGTCGGCGCACATGGTAAGAAAATGAGAAAATGAGAGAGAGAGAGAGAGAGAGAGAGAGAGAGAGAACGAGCACGAGCCCATTCCAAGAACCCCGAACGTCACAATTCGGCACAACATCCAGAAAAGGGCAACCTCCTTCTTCCTCTTCTTTTCGCAGCCATTTTCACGCGAGAAAAGAGGGCCCAAAAGTGGGCTGGTCGGCCCCCGATCGATAAATAGGGAGAGGAGGGCTGGAAAAACGGCTGGAGAGAACGGCGGATGGCGAGAGAAAAAAGGCGACGAC
This sequence comes from Mesorhabditis sp. LJ9110, assembly GCA_038088335.1. Lineage (NCBI taxonomy): Eukaryota > Metazoa > Nematoda > Chromadorea > Rhabditida > Rhabditidae > Mesorhabditis > Mesorhabditis sp. LJ9110. The sequence continues at coordinate 610,450 of JBBGBA010000129.1, read as the reverse complement.
GGGAAGGAGGGCAAAAAAGAGCTGGAGGGGAGAGAATCGCTCTGTTTCTCTGGCAGCCATCTCACTCTCTCGCCCGCGCTAACCGACCCTTGGCCGAGTGAACACGAGGAAAAGGGCGGAAGGCCCCCTCCTCTCACTCTGAACGGGGGGCCAGCAAACAACATTCTGCTACCAGGCCGCCCTCGGGAATTCCCGAACTTTCAGGGGGGCATCACGGCGGAAGTTCAAAGAAACTTTTCAGCACAAAACAGCCACAATGTTTAACGGTACAAATAGAATAGCGGGGGGGGGGATAAGTAGCCGGGTTTTTCAATTATCGCGTAATTTAGCGAGCGCCAGTCGATAGATCGTCAAAAAAATACAAACTGGTCGAAAACTACAGGCAATTTTCGTGCTTTTGAGAATTTCATTCTTTACAGGGCAAAACCTATGAAGGTCTTTTTATATTAAACCCGCAAAACCGTATTTAAAACTAGTTTTATCACATAAACGTTTAATCTGAATTTATCATTTTTGCCATTTGAAAAAAAGAAATGTGTTCGCGGTATGGGGGCCGAACCAAGCTCAAGTGCCTGAAAAACCACCTCAAAAAATCAGCGCAGCCATCAGCTAGGCATGATGAAATCGCAAAAACAACCGAGATAGCGCCAGTATTTATTCACGGTAAAGCCAAGAAATCGGTCGACTACTAATTCACATTAAAAATCAAATCAAAATTTCACGAGAAAAAGCTATGCGGGGCGATTAAGAGGGAGGCGAGTATTGTTGTTGGTTGTGTTGTCTTCTTCTTCTGTACACATCAGTTCTTCTTGATCATCACATCGTCTTGTCGAGTGGAAGGGGCGGCTCTTCGATTTGGGTCTTTTGCACGGATGGTTCGCGGCGCAACATTTGTTTGGCACGGATCGCTTCTTGCTGCAAAAGAATGGAGGTTTTTTCACGAAAATGACAGAACCGTTTATTTTTGGTTCTAATTTTCCAATAACAATAGTGAACGTGTTTCTGAATAGCCTTCTACTATTCCGAAAGGCGAAAACTACAAAATGTTATTAAAAAACGCAAAAATATAAATTTTCCCACGAAACGGGGCCATTTTTTTACCAAAATTTCGGCTTTTTGAAAAATTTTGTAAAAGCTTTTCGAAAGTTTTTCTAGTTGAAATATAGTTATTTCTCCGAAAAACCATTAAAACACGTCCTGTGAAATACTAGATGTTTTTAGACTTCTACAAAAAAGTTCAGCCCCCCCCGATAATGCGAAAGAACCAAATAACGTCCGATAAACGCACCTGTGTTTTGGCCTGTTCGGTTGGTGAGAACGGTTGCGTCTCGGCGAGTGAATTCTTGTCCATGGCCGTCGTCAGATCAATCTCCAGCTGTGATTTGGAGGGCGACTTCGGGTTGGGCAGCGCCATCGTCTTCGGGTCGCTCGGCGTCGGGGTGGCCTAGAATGGAAAATTTTACGGTAGATCTCTATCAAAATGGCTATACCTTTTGTTTCTGCTGCTCTTCGGCACGCTGCGCCTCGGCAAACTTGACGGCGTCGCCGATGCTCACAAAGAATTGGGCCTTCGGGACGGACTTATGAAAATCGGCCGCCTCGATGAATTGACGCACGTAGGCTGAAAGAAGAAGCTTGTAATAAGCTTACCAGAAACACTGAAAGAAGACTTAGATAATCAACCGACCCTTGACATTGGCGAACAGCACCTTGATGCCGATCGTCTGATAGTCGAGATAGGTGTTGAGTAGCGCGTCTTTGCCCATCAAATCCACATAGTTGATGCACGAGCAATCTAAAGAAACCCAGAAATGGTGGTATTTCCGAGATATTACCAATGACAATATGGGTGAGGTGGGTCAACGGTGCCTCTCCATCGGAATGACTAAAAATTGTGGTGCTGGTTCGTTAGCGGGGGGGGGGATAGCAAAACTTTTCTTATGTTTCCGTAGGTGCGCTATGAAAAAATCGCGTTATACGGCCTTTTTCGATATAAAAACCAATAAAAATTCACTTTCGAAAACAATGCTTTTTCAAAAATGGATTAAAAATGGTAAACTTTCGAACTGCAAACTTTTGTAGCAATCAAAAACCGTTAGATTAATAATTTGTGTGGGAGATCGTGCTCAAAGGAAATCACCCCCGCCAACGAACCAAAACCAAAATGACCCTTAGAAACGGGATGCAACCACCGCACTTCTCCTCGACATGCCTCGGTCCGGGCGGGCTCTCCTTCTTTTCCAGCTTCTCCGGTTTGCCCTCATCGAGGAGCTCGAGTTCTGATCGATCGATTCGTCACATTCAGCCAAATATTCCTACTGCTTTGTTGTTTGACAGCCGCCGCTACGAGGGGGACACGTTCCGGGTGCTGCGCATCTTTGCTTGAACGTCGATTCCAGAAGCCGTGCTTCTCCTTCTTCCGCTCGAGCTCTTCGCATTGGGAACGCAGCTAAAAGCTACTTATCGAAAACATCTAATCAGATGAATACCAATATAGGGTCTATGCGTGTCTCGTGGTGGAGCTTGTCGGTGAACGTCTCGACGTTGGCGAAGTAGAGCGGGGCGTCAAAACGGAAGATGATGATGCCTTCGACGTCGAGGACGAGCTTGTAGTGGTAGAGGCCCTTGTATTCAGCCGAAGTGCCCGGGACACGGCCCATACATGTGCTCTCAGGCCTAAAAGTAGCCATGCAAGTCCAGCTAGAACACCTGGTTCTGAGTCGTTAGCGGGGGGGGGGGGTAATAATAGACGCCTTTTTATATCTTTTTTTTCCACCTTTTTTATCGAATTGCGTTGAAACAATACCGAAAAAGAGAAAATCAGGGGCAATACCCTCCCCCCGCTAACGAACCAGAACCCCAATCCAACCAACCACTGGCTCCTGAAGATGACGGTGAGCAGGGCAAAAGAGACGCCGACGACCAGCCCGGTGGTGACCCCGTAGAAGACGGTGGTGATCACCGTCATAAAGTAGATCAACTACACGAAGCGGTTTGGGTTAACAAATCGTCGGCCGGTCGCTACAAAGTCGGTGGTGCTCAGCCGTAGAATGTGCCACGAGCGGAAGACTTGAAGAAGCAGATCTTTCATCGACATTGCCACGATCACCGCCAAAACTGCCTGAAAAAAAAAAGATTTTAGGGTTGATTGCCCGAAAAAGCTCCAAAAGTAATATAACGCACTTTCGGTAGATACTCGATCAGCTTCGCCGCCCAGAGGATGACGACAAGAACGATGGCCGCCGTCACGAAAGCCGACATCTGAAAAGGTTGAGCTGAAATTGGAAGGTGCTTTTGCATTAGCGGGGGATTTTCCCTATTAGTGCAAACAGTCCTTTAATTGCTATTGTAGTGGATAACGATATTTCGAGCGCAAAAAAACAATCAAGCTTTTTCAATTTTGGTCCAACAGTCGATAATTTTGTTTTTATACAAAAATTTTAAACAGTTGACGCCTAGAAATAGTAAAAATAAGCTAGAAACCCTTACCCTCACTGTATTTGAAACACGGGATCGTAAGGAAAAAGTTGGTCCCCCGATAATGCAAAAGCTCCAACCTGCGAGTGGGTACCCAGATTTGCCAACATCATCGTGCGACCCATCGAAGAGCCACCCGCAAAACAACCGAATGGCGCCGAGACCGTGTGCATCAACCCAAGCGCCAACCACTCCTAAAAATAGCAACACTCAACCTATTTTGGAGTGAAGCAAACCATACCTGATTGGGATTAATCGAGTATTTATGCTGCTTGGAGACGAGTTTGGCCAACGAGATGTGAATGGTGAAGGAGACGATGGCGATGAGAAACGCGTCTGCCCACCAATCCTCGAACCCGCTGAGATCGGGCATTGATGGGCGGACGAAGCCTGCGTTGTGCACATCTACCTATTATCAAACAATCAATTTACCGTTCGCCACGTAGCCGACTCGATGCAGTTTGATGCCCCAGCTGGGGTGCTGGTGGAAGAAATAATTCAGCGAAGTCGCACCGGATACCTAAACACGTCAGGAGTGAATTGTAAGGGGGAAACAAGGTGCTTGTGCATTATCGGTGGGGGGGGAGGAACCAACAAGGATCCAATTTTTCCAATATACCAAAGGGAAAGTTTTTCTAAACTGTTTTACGACTCCTCGTCGTAAAAATTTTGCAAATTATCATTAAACAATACAAAAAAGATGGCTTTCCTTGACATACTAGGAATTTCTGGACTTCCAGGAAAAATTTAGCTATTCGGATAAACGAAACGACCAAAACTTACCAGCAATAATTCCATGGGCATCTTGAACGCCTTCCACTTCTTGCGCACCAGCGGATCGATGACGTACGACGAGATGAGCAACAGGGCGATACATATTGCAGAGCAGATGCACACGGGCAATTCGGCCTGGGTGATGTTGCGGAAAAAGCACACCAGGAACTGGAATCAGAGGTAAACACTTTTGCTGATTGAACCAACCTTGGCCAAACCCCAGGGAACTGATTCGGAAGATGGAGGCACGGCCCGGACGCCGGTCATCGACTTCATCTGGCTGATGACGACGTGAATTGCCGCGCCGGTGGTCAATCCAACAACCAAATAGTCCGACAGCCATACAGCCAACACACCCGCATTCATCACGCCGAGGATCAGCTAGAAAATCTTGGGTTAGAATCGACGGCGCTGGTTTGTTAGGGTGGGGATTTTTAGCGGATCTTTCGGTGCTACTATTGCCGATTCGAAGTGACAAAAATCAACCTGAAATATGCCAACGAGCAGCGTGATCCCAGCGGCTCGCCAGACCGCCTCGTGCTCATTGATGGCTGGGACCGCGTCCGTGCAGCACAGTACCCCGGCCATCTTGCCCGTCACCTCCGTGGAATTGTTCATCTTCGGTCCCAGAGAAGCGTCTTGTCTGGACACCAGCGTTCCCACCATCAGTGCCACGATCGAGAAAGGACCTGCAAAACAGTGAATTTGCAAGGGTCTAGTCAGTAGTTACCGCGCCCTTATCCATTTATAGAAAAACTCAGGATTTTTTAGGAATTGTTCGGGAAACAACGAAGATCGAAACCTGGCCATTTTGTGTACAAAAGAATAAATTTCTGGATCTAATATTAGATGTTTAATCAAAAATTATAAGGTTCTAGATTCAGGAATGGTTAAAAACAATGCATAGTTATCCGATTTATAGAAAAACAGGCTCACGCTAAAAAATTTTGCCCCTCCAGATCGTAAATTTCTTGATGGCATCACCCACCGGATGCGGTGTGCTTGGAGCTGCCAAATATGGCGTAGAAGAGCGAGCAGAACAGTTGGGTAAACAGGCCATAGACCGGGGGCACGCCGACGAGCATCGCGTACGCCAGATCTTGCGGCACGCCCATGATCGCCACCATCAGCCCGCCGAACATGTCGCCCATCAGATGACCGCTCCATTGATAAGATGGCAGCCAACTGAAAGCATAAAGCTGGTCAAGCCGAAAGAAGCAGGCAAAGAAGGAAGTGGCGGGTAATCCTGGAAAAACACGGGCAAACTTACTGTAGTATCGGCATCCGCTTGCAAACCCAGTGCCACCACTCCTTGCCCGACTGATGCCGATAGCGCTTGAATTGGCCATAGACTTGGCGGGCCAGTGTAAAGTTACATCGCCGGAATTGGTGCTTCTTGTCAAATTCCTCCTAAAAAGAGCGTAACTTCCGAAACAGCCACAAGCACCTGATTCAACACTTTCTCCTGGCGGCTAACTGTGGGTTGTTTCGGATTGCCGACTTCGGTGGGCACATTCACAGTGTACTTCATTAAATGCTCGAGGTTGATCTGCGCCCGGTCGAGCGGATTGTCTTTCGGTTGCTGATCTGAAGGTTCAGCGCTGACATAAAACACCCAAGAAAGGGCTTACCATTCGGCGGTGGTTCTTCATCGGCGCGCATGTAGACAAGTGGATCGTGGGACCAACCGCCGCCCCGAGTGAATAAGCCCGCTTCACACAAAAGGGGAATTCGCTATCCTGACATGCTAATCGCGGACGCAATTATTGTGTGCAAATGCAAGTCAGGACAAGTAAATGCATTTATCGACGAATTGACAATCACTCAAGTGCGGATCAGTATGAACGATAGTATCAACAATATACAAACGACTAACAAAATCAATGGTTGCAATAAGTCGTGGGCGACAATAAGCGGGAAGCCAATATGAACAGCATAGCAAGCGAGACGAGATTCTGTTCAGTTGGCATTTTTGCGAGGACGTCCTCGGCGGCGCGGGGCGACGACCGGTACGATGACTGGCAGTGGTTGGGGCTGAAAAGCAGTATTAAATTCGTCGACTCGGATCGGAAGCAAACACACAAGCCAAAAAAAGTTACCGAAATACGAGGTCTCAGTACGCGGCGGGTGTGCGGCACCGCCCAGTCTGCCTCGTCTACGTTGTGGTACAAATCGAAAACTCAAAAGAACCTCCAGAATCCGACGGCGCGGCCAAAACATTGGGTACCGCAACTGGCGCCATGAAATCGTTGGTCAAATCTTCAAAATCATCCACGACCTCTTGTTTAACCTGGATCTCGCGTTCAGCCCGCAGCAGCGTGTCCACTGAAAAAACAAAGTCATTGCGAGAAAAAACAGCTTACAGTCGGGAACTCTATTGCGCGACGTGCTAGCGTAGCTCTGAGGAAGTTGATCATCGTCGTCGAAATCATCGTCCATTTCTTCGACGAAAACGGAGCGATTTGTGACGCCGCTCGCCTGAAAACAGCCCGATAGATATTGTCGGGTAAAAGTTACCGCTGTGTCAGAGAAGCGGAACAGACGAGACATTGAAAAATTCGAGCTTGCGACTTGCGTAGGCTGGCTGTGTGTCAAATGACGACCGACAGCTTCTCCAATGTTGATGCCGGATGCGCTCGAGACGACCGCCGTCGAGATATTAGACATAGAGCTGACCACGGCAACGGCAACATCTGGATAACAACCGAGTTCCTCACAAAGGTCTAATGACACTTACGCTGAGCGGTGCGCTTTGCAAGCTGGAAAGCCAACGATCCAGTCTGGCTCATGGCATATTCGATAGTTTTCTCGTGTCTCGTCAGGAACGGATATATTACCTAAATTTCGTTAAAAACAGTCGAATCAACCACTCACCCGATCGTAGATGAAAGGAGCACCACCCGTTGCTGTCCAGGCGAAGAAGCCGAATTTCCACATCTAAAGCTATTAAAAAGACGACAAAACGCACCGACCTCATACCATGGTACAAGGTGCAGAAGATAGAAAGTGTCGGCCACAGTTTCCAAAGACGTATAACAGGCATATACCGTCCAGTATTTGCGGTAGAAAGCCTAAGCAGCGTCAGAAAACGGTAACTTCGAACCTGGGTAACAGCATCACGCTTCTTCGAAGCACGGAATGCGTAATAACAGGGGAGTAGAGTACCGATAACGATCGAGCCGATACTACAAAGGAAGGCGAACACCATCTAAACGTGCGCTGTTCTCTCAACAAAGATATTCTCCAACCAAAAATCTGTCTTGGAAGAAGGCCGTAATTTGCGTTGTACGAAGTGGTTTTTCGGATCCAGGCATTTATTTTAGCACACAAAGTAACACAGGAGATCACAAATTGTGGATCGTACAAGTAAAATCTAGCATAAAAAATGGCTTAATATTCGGCCGCTCCATCATCTCCATCAGCGCCGTCGAGGCCGACCTCCTCGTAGTCCTTCTCCAGAGCGGCCATGTCTTCGCGGGCCTCGGTGAACTCGCCCTCTTCCATTCCTTCGCCGACGTACCTGAAAAAAGAAAGATAGTTGGAAAGACCGAAAAAATATTACCAATGGACGAAGGCGCGCTTGGCATACATGAGGTCGAACTTCTGGTCGAGACGGCACCACGCTTCGGCGATGGCTGTGGTGTTGGAAAGCATGCAGACGGCGCGGTGAGTCTTGGCCATGTCGCCGCCCGGCACGACCGTTGGAGGCTGGTAGTTGATGCCAACCTATCAGAGATCGTAAATGCTACTTCAATTAAACTACCTTGAAACCAGTTGGGCACCAGTCGACGAATTGGACCGACCGCTTGGCCTTGATCGACGTGATGGCTGCATTGACGTCTTTTGGCACGACATCGCCACGGTAGAGCAGGCAGACAGCCATGTATTTGCCGTTGCGGGGGTCGCACTTCACCATCTGATTTCCGGTCTCGAAGCAGGCGGAAGTGATGTCGTTGACAGAGCTGGCCTCGTGATAGGCCTAAGTTTCAAATTGCATAGTAAAAAAGATGACGATACCTTTTCTGCAGAGATGAGTGGCGAGTAGCTGGCCAACGGAAAATGGATGCGGGGATATGGCACCAGATTCGTTTGGAATTCGTTCAGGTCGACGTTGAGGGCTCCGTCGAAGCGCAGCGAGGCTGTGATTGAGGAGACGACCTAAACGGAAGGATATAGACGACAGTACTCAAATACCTGTGCGATGATCCTGTTCAAGTTGGTGTAACTGGGCCGCTCCACGTCCAGGCTGCGTCGGCAAATGTCGTAGATGGCCTCATTGTCGACCATGAAGGCGCAATCCGAGTGCTCGAGCGTCGAGTGTGTAGTGAGTATGCTGTTGTACGGCTCAACGACGGAAGTCGAGACTTGCGGAGCCGGGTAGACCGAAAACTCGAGCTTGCTCTTCTTGCCGTATTCGGTTGAAAGGCGCTCCATCAGCAGCGAGGTGAATCCCGAGCCGGTTCCGCCGCCAAACGAGTGGAAGAATAGGAAGCCTTGGAATCCGCGGCAGTTCTCAGCGAGACGACGGACACGATCCACAACAGAATCGATCACTTCTTTTCCAACGGTGTAGTGTCCGCGAGCGTAGTTGTTGGCAGCATCTTCATTGCCGGTTATCATCTGCTCCGGGTGGAAGAGTTGCTTGTAGTGTCCGTTTCGGATCTCGTCAACCACCGTCGGCTCCAGGTCGACCATCAAAGCCCGCGGGACGTAGCGGCCATTTCCGGTCTCGCTGAAGAAGGTGGTGAACGAGTCCTCGCGCTTCTCCTCGGACATTCGCTTGCCGTCCGGCTAAAGATAAAATATTAGTGCACTGCTCGATTCGTCGTCTTCAATTTTCAGAGACTCGAAGGCAAAGGGCCAGAAAAACCACAAAATCACACCTGGATACCATGTTCGAGGCAGTAGAGCTCCCAGGCGGCGTTGCCGATCTGGACTCCGGCTTGACCGATGTGGATCGAGATGACTTCACGCATTATGCTCTGAAACAACGGTTTTGAACAAACCACGGGGAAAACCGGCCAGAAAAAAATCGCAAATGATATGTGAAAAAAAGAAATGCTTGCTGGATGAGAGGAAGAAACCGAAAGAGTTGCGGAAAAGTCAATTGTTGTTGTGAAAAGTCGAAATGCCCCTGGTCGCCGGTCTGTCGTTGGGGTCCCGAATGGAAGACCGTAACGAGGTAAGGGCCAGGCCACGGTTTAGGCTACAACCCAATCCGTAAGCTGTATGGTTTCGGAATCTTGGGAGGGTCTTATAATTTTGTTCGATATTTTGCCGGGGTCAAAAGCCGTAAAAGTGGCATTGAGGCCGCATTTCCTGCGCCAAAAACTCGGGTTTGAAATTTCGGGATGGGGAACGGATTGGGGGCTTTCCCTCTGCCCGCCTTTGTGAAAAGGACCGCCCCGTAACATTGCATAACGAATTTTGTCAGCAATTTGCTAGAATTTTTGTATGTGACAAGTTTTTTTTCTTTTCACGACTTGATTCAAACCTCTAAACTTGATTCCTCATCAGGACGATGGCCTCGTTGAACGTGGTCTGTCCGAATGCGCGCCGCTGTCCGGTCAAAGTCACGCCGGGGAAGCTGCTTCGCGAGGTAAGGACCTTCAAAATCGTCTGAATTCATGGTTCAGGTGCTCGAAGAAGCCTGCTTACGCCAGGGCTACGTCCCCGAAGAATTCGAGCTGGTCCACCAGAAGAAGCGCGTCGATCTGTCGTTGCCCTTCCGGCTGTCTGGACTCCCGAACAATGCTGCCGTGGAATTGAGCAAGAGATCTGGCACGGGGAGTGGTATGGCTGAAATTGCTTTACAGGTGCTTCTGCGGGAGATTCCTTTTTTTAAGCTTTTTTTAGGACGCCGATGGAAAGCGTATGACCGCCAAATTTCCTCTGGATGCAACGCTTGCTGACGTGCTGACGCAATTCTCCAACCAATTCGGCTCAAATCTTTTGACCGAAGACGGAGGGCTTCAACCGTCCTGCGCCTATATGAATAAACAGGTATATCAGCATTTTTTTGCAGCTACTGCTTTTTAGTACAAAGGGTTGCTCCAGTTGGAGACAACCAGTCTGCGTGCGATGGGCCTTGGCCAGGAGCGAGCTTTGATTAGGTATAAGTTTTTGATCGGACAAGATTAATCTGTTTTTTAGATACAATCGTGTCCCAATCAGTCCTGAGGAACTAGCTGCTCTAAGGGATGAAATCGAGAAAGGTATGTATAAATCCTTCCTAGTCAAGCTTGCCTTGCGATACAACCAACGTGCGCCTACTTTTGGTGAAACTACCATTTTAGAACTGGAGCGCAAGGCCACGCTGTCGAGGGATTTTGAACGCAACAAAGTGGAAAATGCCCGCCGAGAGCAAATTGAGCAGGAACGGATGAGGGTGGGCACGCCACTTCCCTTTGCGTTATTTGTTTTTTTTTAGAAATTCGAGGAAGACCAGGCCAGGGCGCGCGCAGAGCAGACGAAGTTGGGGCTGGAACGCGAGAGCCAGCATCAGGAGGAATCGATGGAGATCGAGTACGCGATAAAACTTGATAAAATCCATCCTTTTCAGCCAGCCACCCGTGAATTCTCGGGACATCCTGCCGGAGGCTCCCCAAGCTGACCCGAATTCTTGGTCCTTTGACAGGTAAGTTACCAGTCTTTTTTCTTAGATTTCTGATTTCTTTAGTGGCCCTTTCCGCACGAGTGCCGCACCGCCACCGCAAAGCGATCGCCTCACACGCCTGAACAACCTTCTCTCAAACGTACGGTTTATCCTTGGATACCTACCTTACCGTTTCGAATCTCATAAAGTTACTTATAGCGCTTGTTTTAGGTGAACCAGTCTCTCTCTGGTCAGGGCGCCAATGGCATCGATAATCTTGTCGAGCGACTGGCAAACGATGGTCGCATCTCGATCGCGCCGCAAGAAAATTTGTATCCGCTGCGTGATTTTAAGGTAAGAGGGCTCTGGGACATCTATATTTTTCTTAGTTCCCGGATCATCCTACGACAAGTAGCACAACCACAGAGCAGTCTGATGGCCCCTCCAAGCCTGTGGAAAATTTTGCGCCGGCCGCAGATCGTGAAACGATTGTCTTCCACAAAAGGTATTTCTTTTTATGGCAAGCTAAATTTATTTTTTCAGCGACCCCGCCACCACCAGCCACAATGGCGGAAGCAAGGAGTTGGACGAGAACTTTTTCGAGGTCAACGTCAACGATTTGCGTTTGATGCAGAAGGGGCTGGCCGAAGATGTGTTCGTTTTACGACCTATTTCCGGCACAGAGTGGTTTCAGGAAACGGGAACAGCAACGCGCCCTCTTGCCTAAATCTTACATCGAAATGAAGAACAAAGAACGCAAATTGGTTGCATGGAGGAATACCGTGATCCGCATCGTGCTACCCGATCGCCGCATCATACAGGGCAATTTCAACTCGAATGAGCCAGGTATAATACTTTGAACGAGCCTTCCCAATTTTTGTGGTTTTCTTTTGGACTAGCAGATTAGTTTCGGTTTCCAGCTTCCCGTGTGACGGAATGGATTGCGGAGACCCTGGCGGATGAGAAGGATGCTTTCTCGTTGAGTCTGGCCCTCCATATCCCGTTCGACAATTCTTCCTCGAAGTCGTTGATTGATGTGAACGTCGCCCCAGCATGCACGATGTATCTCAAGATGAAGCGCACACGCGAGGATTACGGTTTTCAAATTTATTTGCTCTAAACGATTTTTTTTAGGCGAACTGTTGCGCGCCGAACTTTCCGTGACTGGCGAAGCGGACGCTGATCAGCGCAGCAAGGCTTGGTGCGTTTTTGGGTGCTCAGAAAGTCGAACGAGCTGAATCTAGGCTCTCCGAGAACAGCGTGTATACCCCGTGGACTGGCGCGGTCATTGAGGATACGCGTGGCGGAGTCGTTCGACGGGCCAACGATGATGGTGAAGCGCCGGCCGGAAAGCGTGGGCCAGCCCCCACCCTCCCCAAGTGGCTCAAGCGTTGATCCGCTACCTTGCACATGCCTTCCCTGCCTTTCTGTAATTCGTCACCGATTTTGAAAATGATGTGTATTTTCCGTTTTTGATTTTTTTTTGCCGATAGTGGCACGAATTAGCTGTGTTGATTATGGTGTTGGATCGGTGATTACGGTTTTGTGATACTCGACGTGGTGAATAAATGGTGGTTAAAACAGGCAGAGTCGCGTTGATCCGGGGAAGGAGAAGCAGTGCTTCCCCACTGGGATTCACTTGGCAGTCTCCTCAGAAATTTTTTAGATTCCGGCGATATTCTAACTAACCGCAAAGAGGAGCTCGTGCAACAACATGATAAAGTCACCAATTGAGACTTGGTACTTGCCTGATCTTTTTGAGAGGTAGACAGACATATTGGCACGGTTGGAAACGAGTTTTTTTCGCTTTCGGGGTACTCATTTACTTAATTTACTTTGGTCTAGTTATTTGCCTACCGAGTTATTTAATTAACAATGCATCGGCGGGTGAGCCCAAAAGGAATTGTTTCTTTGTCGTGCAATGGTATCAGAACTCGCTCGGGTCAAACCCTTATGTAAGAAGTATCCACCCAATCAATGGCCTATTAGTGCCTGTCTTCTGTGTGACAGCAGATGTAATTCCGTAGTCTAAAAGTCGCGCCGCTCTAAAAGTACGTGTAACCACTCGTTTCAGCTCTGTTAATTCCTATCCTTCTTTTTGCAATCGATTTTTCTATGCTACCATGATGGTGACAACCGTTACACTTTTTCTGATTTATCATCATCGGTGTTTTAGCTAAATCCCGAATCAGACGCGGGTCAAACTTTTTTTAGGAAGAACTAAGACTAATATTTGTTCGGTCGATTCCGGCCGATTCTGAACCTTATGACGCTTCTTCCCTATCCAAAAAGGCTTGCCTGTGGCGCGATTGTTCTATTTCTCGGAGCTAACTCCCTTTTTTCAGTTACCAGCGAGCAGAATGAGTGAAGAAAAGCAGCTTCAGCTTCTTCATTTCATGGTAAGCATTCCGTTTCATTATTGAGCACACGTGTTTAGGAAATCACGGGCGAGAAGGACGAGAACATGGCCCGGGCCGTCCTCGAATCAATGAACTTCGACATGGAACGCGCCGTGGAGCAGCACCTCGCCAGCAATGGAGACATGTAAGCAAATTGGCTTTGATGGGTTTATCCTATTTCTAGGGACGACGTACACATCATCGAGCAGCCGCGCGAGCCGCGTCGGCCCTTGCCCGAGATCCCTGACATCGAGACAGAAGCCGTCATCCCGGAGCTGGCCCCGCGCCGCCCGGCACCATTTCATCAAGCCACGCACATAGGTGTTTTGTCTTCGAAAATAGTGTCATTCGTGCTTTAGTTGAGCAGCCATCTTTGTCGGACGGGCCCAGCCGGAACACCCGCCAGCAGCGCAACGGCCCAGACCGCGTGCTGCGCCCGTTGACGAGGCAGAGGCCGGCCGCCCGCTTCGCTCAAGAAATTGAGGACCGTGACGATGGTTACGAACACATGGACTATGATGACGTGGATCAGGCGAGTTTTTTTTTACTAAGTTCCCGGGCCGCTTTGGATTCAGCCCTGTCGATGAAAGTTTTTCTATAACAGATGGTTCGTCGGCCCCCACCCGCCTTTCCACATTTCTTTCCGTTTCTGGTTGATTTGGCTGTAATAAAGTGTGCGATTTACAATGGTGCTTTTATTGCCGTGGCTCTACTTCCATCCCGCATCTGCATACCGGCTTGGATTGCGCAATTTTTCAATACACTGTTTTTTTTGAGGAAGTTTCTACCACCGGCTCATTCCCCTCCCATTCGTTTTCCTGCCCAGGATCTGAAACGAGAATGGGAATACTCTATTCTGCTCCCCAGGTGCTTAACTATTCCCGGCAATTGTGTTGTTGTCGCGCTCCCGAAAAAGTTGAAACGCTTTCTTCTTTCTAATCTTTGTCCTTTTCAGGACGTCGCGGCGGACAACGGCACGAACGGCATCCCACTGATCCCGAGCGACTACGGCGACATCCGCGAGGCCATCAACAACTTTGTGACGGTGTTTGATGCTAGGTGGGGACGCATTTACTTTAATAAACCCTTTTCTTTAGGTATCGGAACGGCGGCATCTCGGCCAAGTCGGCTCCGAACTTCTTCCACGGCGCCCTCCAGGACGCCGTGCAACAGGTTGGTGCCACTTTCATGGTAAACTCTCCCTTTTCTAGGCGTTCGATCCGGTTGGAGGCGGTGCGCAAGAGCGTCGCCCGCTCGCCCTCTACCTGCACCACGACCGCAGCGTCGCTGCCAACATTTTCCCGCAGGTAAGGGTTTTTGATATTTTCCTCATTTATTTTTTGCAGATCCTCATGTCGGATGCCGTCTCCAGCCTCCTGCGCGCCCAATACGTCCTGTGGCCTTGGGACATCACCCACCCAGATCACAAGAACCAGGTATGCCTTCGGGTTATCATCAGCATCATCGTGCTTTTAGCTACGTGACTGGATGTCGATCGGCTCGATGGACGAGGTGCGCCAAGTGTTCGAATTCCGCACCCGGAACCGCGATCTCTTCCCGATGCTCCTGCTCATCATCAAGGAGAAGGGCACGTTGAAGGTCGCCGAGTACATATCCGGTAAACATATCCTAGCTTTACGTGATTTCTGTTTTTTTTTTAGGAACTGATGGGAAAGAAGTTGCCGTGGAAAAACTGATGGCCGTCCTCGACGCCTACAACCAAATTCGCCTGAACTCCATGGCTGACGAGGCGGCACGCATCGAACGGGGTCGCCTACTTGAGGAACAACGCCAAGAGTGGGTGCTATGCTTGTTTTTCGCTTACTTACCGCTTTCGTCTTCTTCCTAGATGCAATAGATTGGTGGTTTTGATCTAAACATCTGCTTTCAGATACGAGGCCTCCCTGGCTGCTGACCGCGCCCGTGACGAGGCCCGCCAACGTGCCATTCGCGAACAGCAAGAAGCTGAGGAGAAGCGCATGCAAGAAGAAGCTGAGGAGGAGAATCGCCGGTGAGTTTTTTCTGTACTCGTTTTGCAAAACTTTTTCTAGGAAGCGCGTCGAGCAGCTGCTACCTGCAGAGCCCGCTGAAACGGAGACCAACCTGATGCATATCAAGATGCGGTGCCCGAGCGGAGAGCAGGTCCGTTGCTCACCTTCTGGTCTTTCAAGGCTGTTATTTTAGTTGATGCGCCGCTTCCGACGCGCAGAGACCCTGGAGATGCTGCTCAACTACCTCGACACCAAGGGCTACCACACCGACAAGTACAAGTTCTTCAACTCTGATTTCCCGAAGAAGGATGTAAGTTTTTTGTTTGGTTTTCGCCTCCTGCTTGTTCTCTTAACCATACAGTACCTAATGATGGTCATTATTTTTCCTTTTTAGATCACCACCTTGGACAAGCAATCGACGTTCAACGACTTGAAGTGGCCCGCCCGAGAGCAGATCTTCGTGGAAGAACTCTAAGGACATCGCGAGGAGGCACTGCCCAATTCATCCTTCCCTCACACATTCGCATGAAGCCCTTTATTCGGCGAAAATTTTATTGTAACTGGTCTTTTATGCCCTCATTTAAAGCTATCCTGCCCAGTGCCCTCTTTCCGGTTCTATATCCATTCAGGCACCCATTTTTTTTTGTTGTATACACCGAGGATGCATGTATGTGTGTGCACATTTTTGATCAACAACTGTCGGGTGTCGCAAATTATATTGTTCTTCCACAATACCCCGCTTACCGATTTTTCCCCCGCCATTTCTAGTCTTTTTCAAAACCCCCTTATTAGTCGCGCCCGTCCGTTCTTTGCTCGCCATTTTCGACCCCGGTTCCGCGCCCGAGTCTCATTGTTTTACCCGAATAAAAGTAAACATTTTGATGGTTCCGCCATTTGCCTAGCTATGCTTACAGAGCTTGCGAGCAGAAGGATCAGATTTAGGCTTACGGTCTCGCACGGATGGCTTTAATTTTAGCCAAGAAAAGCGGGTTGGAAAGGGCTTGGCTTAACTTGGGCGAATGAAGCTTACTGTTTTGTCATAACTTACAAAGCTATTAGATTCGGCTTGACCAAACGCTAAGCGCAGGCTTAGGCGTAACCTCGTTTTGACACAGACTTAGAAACATCGTTTGGAACGTATCTTGGGCCTGTTGACAGGCAAAAGTAGCGCAAAACAAGATGAGTTCTGGAGGACGTTCGCGCGAGACGGTTCTGGAGAAGCTAAGGTGTTTTAGAACTTCTAATCGAGCTCAACCCCCCTTGCTGGTCATATCATAAAATCGCATATCGTTGCACCACATAGAGTATTTTTTCGTGTAATTTAATCTTTACGAATTCTTGTTTTATTTTATTTATTTTTTATTTTTTTTTGCGTTTATCAATGATCCCGCACCAGTACTATCGACAGCTACAGTAGAAGAATCAAGGGGTATCGCCGCGGAACCAGTCCATTTTCCAAATCCTAAATTCGTGCGTGATTTTTCTTTTCATCACGGCCAATCAAAAAGCCCAAAAAGCGAGATTCTCGCTTCGTTTTTACTTTGGAATAACTTCGTGACTTTTGTTGATCAAAAACGTATCTATTTTTTGGTTCTTTAGGATTCCCGGGGGGACCAATTTTTTTCCTGGTGGTCCCGGTTGACCTAGTAATCAAATATAAAGTGTTTTCGAATTGTTTTTAGTAAGTTTTAACTATATTTAAAGTAGAAAAACTTTCAGAAAAATTTAAACAAATGTTTGAAAAAGTCGAAAATTTGGTCATTTTGGGTCTTTCCCTTTCCCCCCAGAATCCTAAAGGTTCTATAGGATCGTTCGACCCAATTTTTATTTTTTAAATTTTTTTTTGGTTAAAATGTGTGTAGTTTTTATGCTCAGGAATAGTTAACAACAATTTAGAAACGCATCCGCAATTTAGAAAAAAATCTAGGCTTGTGCCGAAAAAATTTGTTTCCCGGAATACTTCCCCCGAATCCTAAAGAACCGTATTTTTCAAAATGCCTAAACCTAAACAGATGCCAAAGGAAATTTTAGTAGTAAACTAGTGTCCCTCTGCCTATTTCCCCTTTTTGGAAGTGAGATCATGCTGCGATCATCAGTTGCGTCGTACTTGTTTCACATTATGCGCCATCGCACACCCGGACCACCTGTTCTTATTCTCTTGCTAAGTAGTTTCTTCTTTGGGCTTATTCTTATTCTTGCCTCTACTCATCGTGGTTATTCTTTATCGTTTTTTTTTCAGGATGGCCTCGACGAAGCCTGACCCGGCTCCGCTTTTTGCTTTCAAGGCATCGCTGCGGCGTTCGATTTGGGAGGAGTCGTTGAAGTGCGAGCTCAGCCAGCTGGAAATCAATGTTGTTGCCGTAAGATTTGCTTGCTTGATCCAACAGACATTTAGGACATTGCCTCGCGCGACGCAACTGAGAAGGCCAACAAGCCTGTCGAGGCGACCAAATCGACACCGGATCTGGTCGAGGACATTCTGAAATCGTAGGGGATCCGTTTTGGCTATTAAAGGGATGCCGACGGCATAGCCAATCGATTACGCGCGGAAAAGAAAATGTCTCTGCGCCTCTCCCCTGGGCGCGCTCTCTCCCCTGTTGGCTACTTGCCAATTTGTTGATGAGGGGGGATCGACACATGCCGTCGGCAGCCATTTAATTTGGCTTTGTTTCCAGAGTGACTACTTGCTCGAGCGCCGCAGCACGTTCCGAAAAGAAGCTTGATACGATGGTCGCAAAAGAAGGCGACGTGGACAAGAAATTGAGCTCCACTGATGCAAAGGTCGAGACGCTGAGTCGCAAAGTGCAAGAACTCTATCAGGTTTCAAAACAACTCGAGCAACCAATCACTTTCCGCGTGCCTGCAGGTTAATTATTCCTTACTTGACAGTTATTGCTTGAATTAGGCGTCTCTGGTCTATACAACTGTGCCCTCGCAATGAAAGAAGGACGTCAACGGCTTTTCGAATCCGATGTGTCGGCTTGCCGCGAGCGTGTACTTGTTCACAAAAGCCGCATGGAAGAACTCGACATGCTCTTATATCACAAGCAGGAGGAGATCAATTTGCTGGACGAACAGAAAAGTAATTTGTTCCGTCATGCTAATATTTGTTGTTCTAGCCTTGCTGATTCATGACAGAGAGGAAAAGCAATCCATCTGCGAACAACTTGAGAACCAGCACAATACACTAGCAGCTCGCCAGGCTTTGCTGAAGTACGATTTAGCCTCTTTCTACTTACACGTTTTTCTTGTAGGGGAGAAAACGTCGAGAAATCTGTAAAGACGGTTTCTCTACAAGAACAACTGGAAGCTATCGATGCCGATGTCGAAGAATTCGGGGCGGAGATACAAGAATTCCACGTACAGCTCAACGCTGTTGATGAGCAGAAGCTTGAGAAGGCGGACCAATTCGAAGCTCTCGATTCGCAGGTACATTGGTCTTCTTGCTAGTCAGTCTTTTGCAGTTCCATGATGCCTCCGAATCTGTCGTTGAAAAGAATCAACACCTTCTGAAGATCTCCAGCGACTTGGCCGATTGCCTTGAAAAGATCCGGGTAATGGATTCTATCCTTGCTTCATGAACGAATTCAGGCCGAATCCATGCTGCTAAACGAGAAACTATCGCAACAAATCGCGCGTCATTCGGCTGAAATGCTGATGGTCAAGGAGAAGGTATTTTGATTGGGCTTGTTACTATTCTTATTTAGTACACGAATGCTCATCAACGCGCAGCCCTGTGGAGCTCTATCCTGGAGGGACGGCGCTCATTGGCCGAGCAACAGGCTGCTTCAGCCGAACTCGATGAAAGAAGCCGCCAGGACTCCGCGATCGTCAGTGCCGTCAAGGCGTCGCTGGGTGTACGAAGCCTTTCTGCTGCAAATAATCCACTTTATTAGGCTGTGGAAGAAGCTGACCCACAATCCACTTACGAACTTGAGACAATGCGTGGGGAATTGCGCAAGCTGAAGAAAGAGGTCGATTACGCCCAGGCTGAACTAAGATCAACCAGCGAACGTTTCAAGGGCCTCGAGGTTCAGCTAAGCGAAATCGAGGGTGAACTCAAGGCGGAAGAGCCGGTTTGTAATTTTCATAATTTATTTGAAAACTACATTTAGCGAGTCCTCGTTGAGAAGCGGAAACAGCTGGCCGCCATGGTGACCGCAAACGAACAAAGGAAGTTTCGGGTTGGATTTGAGGAGTTTTGCCTATTATATTTGTAGGCTGCTAAACTGGCGCACGAATTGGAAGAAGAGATGATGGCGATGAGAAATCAAGAAAATAGCCGCGATAAGAGTAGCATGAGACGTGACAAGCAGCCAGCTCAACTGCCGAAATCCGC
Organism: Mesorhabditis sp. LJ9110; assembly: GCA_038088335.1. Taxonomy (NCBI): domain Eukaryota; kingdom Metazoa; phylum Nematoda; class Chromadorea; order Rhabditida; family Rhabditidae; genus Mesorhabditis; species Mesorhabditis sp. LJ9110. The sequence continues at coordinate 590,875 of JBBGBA010000129.1, read as the reverse complement.
CACAAAGCGCCAAGCAGAGAAATACGAGAGCCCGTTGAAAAAGAGAGCGTATGATTTTTTTATTGGCTCGATGTTCTTTTTAGGGTTGTGCCTCAAAAATACACACCGGTCAAATTCTCTCAGTTCCTGGATGAAACGGTTGGTGATTGTTGCTGATCTTATTATGCAATCCTAGTTGACCACTATGGATCCGGATACTGATCCCGAGGACATCTTCGAGCCGGCTCCCAGCAAGAAGTCAAAGCCACATGTCCAACCGGTGTGGCATCGCAATGATTTTGACACTTTTTTCAGAAGGCTACTAATGTGGTGGTGCCAAAGAAGCTCGAACGCAACCGCAGCATCAACTGCCGACCTACCGCGCAGACCATCGTTCCACCGAAGCCCCGTCGATTCAATTCGGAATGTATGCTTAGTTTTTCGAGATGCAATTTAATTTTTACAGCTACCGTCGCGGGACACGACGCCGAAGATTTTGGCGCCGATTCCGAGGCGGGCATGATTCTGGTAGTAGAAGTTATCAAAATTCATAGTTTTTCTTAGAACCAGCGCTTCATGGAATCGATGCGCCACCGACGTGACCTGGCTGATATCTCTTTCGACATCGCTGACGCCATCACCAGCACGCCAATTGCGACTAGGTGCGAATTTCGGTTCTTTGAAAAGTTTTGGTTTTAGGAAGACCGTCGCCAAGGAGCCGCCGAAAGCCTCGAAGGGCCAAAAGCCGAAGACGACTCGGGCTACCCCATCGCGCAGGGCCTGGTAGTCTAAGCCTACTGGCGTCAGACTATGTTCTTCCCTTGTTTCTGTGAATTTTTGGACTAATGAATCAATGTTGTCGTTATTTTGTTCTCCGTGTTGTTGATTTAGTCGATGTTATCTAAATAGTTTACACTAACAATAAATGTTTTGCTTATTATCATTGAATGACTTTTGCGTTTATTTCGCGTTTATCACCTCTGATTCTCTTCAGGCGGTTCTTGGTTTGCCAACGATTGATTTCAACTTTGTATCTTTATTTTTCGTTGCTGCGTGATGTCGCTGTCTCGGCTGAGCTCTGTGCGGACCGGCGGTCGCCTGGTCGCGATCCAGTCACATGCCCGCGGAGCCGCTCATGCTGCTGGTAAGGTTTATTCTCTTTCGCCATCTTTCATTGAAGTGGTTTATCTATCCTTTTCAGCGACGACGGCGGTGTCCGATTCTGATGAGCCGGGCTTTCTGCAGAAGGTGATGCTGCGCTGGAAAGGTGAGATTTCGCTTATTCTCCGGTACTATTTGAATAGGGATTCCGTTGAAGGGTGAGGCCCAGCCGCCGAAGACGATGTTTGATGATATTGGGCGTGAATGGTCTGCGCCGGAGCCATTGCCCGCCATGCCGAAGGATTTCAAGGAACACCCCGAGCGAGACCTGGTTTTTTTTCTTCAAAGATTTGAAAACCTCTTAGGTGAACTTTCCCTATCCGGAGCGCGCTATGTACCCTCCCAAGACGCGAATGCTGATGATCCCCGATTCGTGGTGCACTCCTTTCCACAAGCTGACTGGAACCTCGGGTAATTTGAATTACCTTGTTCAGTGTTATGTTTAGGCCCATATCTATTCTTCGGCGGTGCGTTCGCCTTCCTGGTCAACAAGGAGCTGTGGGTGTATGAGGAGCAGGGCCACATGACGGCCGGCTGGATCCTTTTCTACCTGCTCATCTCGCGCTCCGTCGGCTTCCGCCTGGACCAGTACTTGTACGGAGAATTCCAAAACAGGTTTGTTCAATTCTTTGGAGTTTTGTAATGGTGCCTAGGATGAATTACTTCAAGGGGCTTATCCAAGAAGACCTCAAGGATGCCACCGAGTTCCGAAAGGTTAGACTAATATCTGAATTCTAATATTTCGGTTTTTAGACTTCTGCCGCTGAGACCACTTCGCTACAGGCCGTCAAGGAATCCTTCCCCACGATCCTCAAAGAGAACATGGAGCTGCAACTCGAGGCCACGTACAGGAAAAATGTTTCGACGGTCTCCACCGAGCTACAGCGCCGTATCAACTATCTCAAGGTAAATTTAGTTTACTGTTGCCGAAGGTTGATTTATGTGTCAGGTTTACAAGGTGTACAGGATTATTTATTGAAATTCTAAGAAAGAAGAGATTCTTCGATGTTTTTTTTAGCTAGGCATAGATCGAATTATTGTGAAAAAGTTCTGATCCTAGTATCAGCCCAGCTGTTTCATCGGATTATTGCGCTCGATACGTTCAATTTCAGGATACGGAGGACGCGAAGGCCCGTTTTGAGAAGAATCTCATGCTGAAGTGGATTGTGGAGGGGGTACGAGTTTAATCGTTTTACATTACAACGGTTTTAGGTGGAACAGCAAGCGACGGATGCCAAGTTCAAGGAGCAGTTCCTCTCCAACTCGATCCAGCAGCTGAAGGGCTTGAAAGTCAACGTCTAATATCCTCCGTCAATCTTGGGCCCCCATCACGCATTAAAGCCAAGGATCGTGTTTTTGTTAGAAATCGCTATCGTAGATTACCCCGGAAATATCGTGATCTCATTCTTTTCCCAGTCGATAAATTGCTTGTGAAGAATTCGAGCAGTTAGATGTCGGTTTGTTCTGATATGGTGAACCAATTTTGCGAGGCTATGCTGGAAGCTGCTGCGTTTCGAGGGTTGCATAAGCGAGGATAGTGGTTGCGGGGGAAAGGGAAAGTTGTCGGCTGCCCATTGCAGGGATGGACACGCGTAATGCAGTGACCCAGATCGCATGAGGGCGGCTTGCACGACCTCCCACCGATTGGAGAAGGGCAGCCTCGCCCCCATCGCGCTTTCACCCCCGCGTTTCCCCTTTCGCTTGGAGGGGATGAAGATTTTGAAATGGGTGTCGACGATCTGAATTTTCGGGTCTGGCAAGTGTAACAGAGTGCAAAAAAGCAACCATCCAGAAGTTGGAGCTGAAGAAATTGTTCAGAGCGGGGATCCGGTCCGCTGCGGACTATATATTTGACGTTGACGACAGATCAGACCAAGGAGCTACCAAAGGATTAAAGAGCTTTTGCGGCTCTTTCCGATTATCGGGGGGCAACTTTTTCTTAGGATCGAATTTGTCAAATATAAATTGTGAAATGTTTTCTACAAATCCGAAACGTAGAACTGTGAACAAATTGTTGCTAAAAAATATTAAAGATATGGATTTTGACGAATATTTCGACATTTTCAAAGGCTTTTGTAAAGTTTTTAGACAGTTTGTTCAGTTTAAATCGAGTTATATTTTGCTGAAGACACTATTAATACACTTGCTATTAGATTATTTGACATGTCTAGACTTATACAAAGAAGTCCCCCGATAATCCAAAAGAAAAAAAAAGCTACCGAATTAACAAAGCTCCTTGACCTCGGACAACTGTTAGTTGTTGCTCCTTTCACTTCTCAATCCCTTTAACGGCCAGCCGGATTGGGGGCGGGGCCAGGCGGCTGGCCGGTGGGTGAAAGTGTGGGTTTGTGTCAGGTGAAAGTAGGGAATTGGGACAGCAGAGAGTCGCTGCGCGGGGGGAAAGCGAGTGCCCTGGTGTGCCTCCAGTCCCTTTCACTCCTCTCGCTTTCCGGATCAGCATTTTCCCAGGTATCGCCTGATCCGAGAAAATCGCGACTTTTGGCCTTTTTGGCAATGGCCCACCATCCGCATCATCATCAACATCCCTTTATTCCAGCTGTCTCTTCATTTAACCAGGTGCGCTTTTTCACCTGTTTTCCGAGGTCAAGCCTGTTTCGCTTTTCGCTTTAAGCTTTATTTCCGGTCCTTTCGCATTATCGTGGGGACCAAACTTTTTTTTAGAATTCTAGCAATGTCTATGAACTTCATATGAAGTGTTTTGATAGTTTTTGGTACCATATAAAATCAACCAACTAACAAAACCCTAACAATTTTTAAAATGTTCGAAAAAGTCAAATTTAATCAAAAAAATCGGCAGTTTTGGTCGAAAAAAGCTATTATTTTGCGTACTTTTTTACTAGAAAGCTGTATGCTTTTCAAGTTTGGGACTAGTAAAAACCGTTTAGAAACACCTCCATTATTCATATTTGAAAATTAAAGGAGCTATTGATGTTGGGGGGGCATCTTTTTTCGGCAGGTTTTCCGGCCAAGCTTGTCTCAAGCTAAGCTAACCTAAGCCAAGCCAAGCCTAAGCATAACCTAAGCCAAGCCTAAGCCAAGCCTAAGCCTAAGCCTAAGCCTAAGCCTAAGCCAAGCCTAAGCCAAGCCTAAGCCAAGCCTAAGCCAAGCCTAAGCCAAGCCTAAGCCAAGCCTAAGCCAAGCTAAGTAACCTAAGCCAAGCCTAAGCCAAGCCTAAGCATAGCCTAAGTAAGCCTAAGCTCAAGCCTAAGCCAAGCTAAGCTAAGCCTAGCTAAGCCTAAGCTAAGCTAAGCTAAGCCTAAGCTAAGCCTAAGCTAGTGCCTAAGCTAGCTAAGCTAAGCCTAGCTAAGCCTAAGCTAAGCCTAGCTAAGCTCAAGCCTAAGCTAAGCCTAAGCTAAGCCTAAGCTAAGCCTAAGCTAAGCTAAGCTAAGCCTAGCTAAGCCTAAGCCAAGCCTAGGCCTAAGCTAAGTATAAGCCAAGCGTACGCGAAGTCAAAGCTAAGCCTAAGACTGGCTCCAAAAGACCCCCCAACAGCTCCAAATTAAATCCTAAGTAAAAATAGTTGGTTTGCCGCCCCATAAAATTTCCGAAAGAAGTACCCAATATTCACTTTTTAAAGTAGGCCTTTCAAGGAGCCTTTTAAAGAGCTTTTAGGTATAGACAAGTTTTGATTAAAAGCGACTAAAACCTCCAACATTTTTAATTTTTTGTTCTTTTTAAATTTTAAGTGATCAAAACTATGAAAAACTTTAATAAACAACGCTAAAAAAATTGCGAGTTGGATCTTTATGGGTTGATATCCCCCCGCTAACAATCCAATACCTATCAGGTCACAGTAAAATTGCTGAATTGAATTTGACTATTTTTAGGGCGCCGGGATGTCCGTATTCGGTCTGCAGCAGCTGTTTCCCGACGGTAAACCGGTGGCCCATTTGGCTCCGTTGACAATTATTGCCCCGCCCAGCGGTTCGTGCATTCAGGTGAGCATTTTTAAGCAAGATGAATGTTACTTACTCTCCCAGGATCGTCGTTAAAAAACGTAACTGAAATTGTTATTCCGTAAGTTTTTCTAGTCTGAAAATATATAAAATTTTCCCAAATTTTACGTTTACTTTTGCGGTTGAAGAGCCTTTTTGGCGACCTCGGGATGATTTAGCATTTCTACCGATTTTAAAACACTTTAAAATATGAGCCTTTCTTCGAAAAAGCCCCTGGAATGAGTTTCCCAAATTCAAATTCGTAGAAAAATCGTATTTTGAAAATGGATTTTTAATTATCAGAAAAATGCGCTTATAATTCCGCTTATTAAAAACCACGAAAAACGAAAAAAAAACGCTGCGTTGCTGTATTTATAGCGTTAATAGCAAAAACAAAGTGCTCTCCACCGCTAACAAACTAGTACCCTAAAACCAAACCTATCCGACAAGCAATTCCACTCACCGTTTTCTAGACGTGCAGCAGCTCCGCCGCCGGCCCACTCCTCATTGCCGGCGAGCCAAACAACAACCGGGTACGTCTATTATTCTTTAGCTCTTTGCCAAAAATAGATAGCGATAATTTTAGTAAATTTTTAATTTTCAGCACTTTAATGATATCGAAAAGTTCAGGGTTGCTTCGCCCGTTCGTCGACCCCATCATCGTCAATCTCGAACCCATCGTCGAGTACAGATGGAGAATCGTCATCTTCCCCTTCATCCCGTGTCATCGTCAGAACATATCCGAAGAAGCGGAAAGAGGTCGTCAAGGTAGGGGGAAAGCTGGATCGTGGGAAATGTTTACAGGATGAGACTTATTGGGAACGTCGAAAAAAGAATAATGATGCGGCAAAGCGGAGTCGAGATCAGCGGAGGCTAAAGGTTAGTTTTTCGACAAAGTTGCGCTTAGAAGCTGTGGTTGTTAACCTGAACTGTTAGCGCGGGGGGGCTTTTCCCAGTATTCCTGTATGGCCCTTTAACAAAATATAAACAATTTTTATAGAATTTTACATGGTTTTCAGATATAAAAATCTTGTAAAAACTATCACAATTGTCGAAAATTTTGAGTTTTCGCTCAAAAAGGTATGAAAATCACCAGAAAAAGATAAGAATTTTCGAATTTTAAAAGGTTTATGATATTTTTGTAACTTAAAGGAAAAACATGATAAAAAACACTATTTATCATTAACAGGTAGGTATAGACGCAAAACCAAAAACACATAGTTTAACCCCCTGCTAACAGTCCAGTACCGAAGCTGTCGATTCCGAGTGGCGATTCGAAGGTCTCCCCGCCCCGTCAATCAGATTTTTTAGGAAGATGAGGTGGCATCTCGCGCGCTGAGTCTCGAGCGGGAGAATGCAATGTTGAGGGAAGAGTTGCAGCGGCTACGCGCAGAGACATCGGCCCTTCACACTATTATTGTCGGCGGATCTGCACAAGTAAGGGAACGCGGTTTTAAATGAAGAAGATTGTGAAAAGCGACAAGTAACTTCCGCAGAACGTGTTCAATATTCTGTATTATGCACGAATCGTAAGGGAAGGCCAATTAAAACAGAATATGTCAAGAAATAGCAATAATTCTAGGTTATCCAACGACAACTCTCCGCCCCCACTCCACAACTTCATCCAGCGCACCACTCTGTCATCAGATCCACGTCCCGGGACACTGTATTCGTACAGGGATCCACCAGATGACAGATGTTTCCGCTACTTACTATCGAAGCCATCCGGATTCTATTTAACAGCTTTACTTTGATGATAAATTCGTACTACAAAAATCATAGTAAGCAACTGGCGATAGGAAAATACTTTATCACATCAATCGCAAGAATTTACACGCTCGAGTTCTATTTACCAACTGTATAGTAGAGTTAATAATGGGCGGGTTTTTAATTGGGTTCTTCATTTCTTCCGATTCTTCCGGTTCCGATCGCTGTCGAAGAACTGCGAGATGGCGGGCACATTCCGCTGCTGTCCATTCCTGAAACAAGACAAACATCTGCAACATGTACAGGCACATACCCCGGCTTTTCCATCAGCGCAGTGGTTGGCTTGGATCCCTTCAACAGCGCGTCCTTCATCTCGTACACTCGCGATCCCCACGATTTTGGCTTGAAACTAAAAAAAATGGATTTTACTAAAACTCGATTTTAGCCGAACCGCTCCTTCAAATCGTTAAACGTCGGCCGGGCGTTGCGATCATCGATGAAACAGTTGGCCATCATCTCCGAATCTCGTTGTCCCATACAAGGCGTCGGCTGCAGCTTCACCTTGCCGAGACGATGCCCACCTTCACCTCGCGAAGTGTCTGCAACAAGTATATTTTGTATTAATCAAGGCTTGTTTATACCTTGACGTGATTGTAGGGGACGGCTCCATCCGAAAACACTTCATAGGCCACCACACCAAATGCCCACACATCAGATTTGGTCGAGAAAATGCCCTGTTCGATCGCTTCAGGGGACAGCCAGCTGAAAATTCATAGTTCTCTACTAATAAATGACAAAACTCTGCATACCGGATGGCCAGCTTCAACTGCTTGTTCCCTTTGACCTCCTTGCCCGGGGCGTCGGTGTAGCACGAGATGCCTAAAGATCCAATTTAACAGCCAGCAAACGCGATCCTACCAAAATCACTGATCTTGCATCGCATCTTATCGTCCAGCAACACGTTTCGAGCCGCCAAATCACGATGGATCAGCTACAAGGAACGACAAATGAACAAATCATAATCAAAACATGGATACCAAATTCTTCTCGAGATATGCCATGCCGGAGAGAATTTGGAGGACAAAGATCCGCTTCTGTTTAATCGGCACCTTACTTTTCCGCATGAATTTCAGAAGAGAGCTGCCTGTTTGCGGAGAAGAAAATAGAATGAACCAGGGTTGAAAAGCCGCTTCGCGACTTTTCAACCCTGGCCCCGTCTGATCCGATAATATTCTTCACTTTGCATAATTCTCACGATTTTCGATGACAAAAAAATGAGTAACGCTACCTCTCTTGCCTTATATAGGTTACCGCAACTTCCGGCGTATGCTAATTGTTTCCTAATAAAGAGGGTGGCCCATTTTTCAACAAAAACTTAATTTTAACGTCAAAAACTGCTCATTCTTGAAAATTTTATTAGCGTGCAGTCATCCCTAGACCATTACGCATCTAATGACGTATCAAACATGCCCTTAACTACTCCCCTTATTAAGATACTACTGGAACAACCTGACGGAAGTTGCATGCAAAGTGGCACACACTCACACACACACAGACACTATTTTTTTATATATAGTAGGATTAAGGATCAATATACCGGTGGCAAGTTCCATGACGATCATGATCGGATTCTCGAGGCAAGCCAGTCCAAACATCGCGATCACCGATTTGTGTTCCAAAGTGGCCAAGAACACGGCCTCGTTGATGAACATCATTCTAAAGGGAAATATCTATATAAAGGACGTTTCCAACTTGTCGCCAATGGCCGGGTCGACCTTCTTCTCCTTGCCCTTTTCCGTCTTTGATTTCCTAAAAAGGATCAGACTATTTTATATGAAAAATGTACTTTTTCTTGTTGTTATTGCCATCGGGGGTGGAGGGAACAGTGCCAAGTGTCGAAGAACCATCGGTCGCTCCCGGGGTGGCCATGACTTTGATCGCGCACTTGCTGTCTCCAAACGTTCCATCATAAACCTGGGGAATCGGGTTGAGAAGAAGCAGAGAAATGAGACCTCTCCAAAGCGCCCTTGCCGATCACTTTTCCTGGGTTCACTTTCGTCGAATCCCAAATCCAAGGCGGTCGAGGAACTGGCTTCTCCAAAACGGGTCCACCCGGCTCCAACATCGTCTTGGTCGTCTTCAGCACATCCACCAACGACGGAACCGACAGCGCCAAATATGCATCATTCACATAGTATCTTCCATTCTTTGTCATGTGCACCAGATAGTTCCACATCAAATTGTCGTGCAACACCGAGACAACCGTGCACTACAATTCGCAGATGAACATGGCGGAGAAGGATAGACCTCTTGCTTGTTGACGTTGGTGATGTAGGAGACGAATTGGCCTTGTTCAACCAGCTGCCGGCGAACGATTCCCTAAAAAAGAAATGGATCAATAAGAAAAAGAAAAATCTCACAATCGGCATGTAGCCATGGAAGTAGTCGACATTTTTCAACGGGAACGGCCAGTTGGTGGTATCCTAAAAGGCTGATAAGGAGAAAAGTATGAAAAAAAACCTCTTTCGGATTCGACGGCTCTTTGATGTTGGCATTCTGAAAAGAGCAACGGTGCATTATGGCATACTTTTCTAATAAAAAAAGAATTTCGTGTGGCCGAGGATACTAATGAATTCAGTGCCAAAAAGTGTGGATCAAATTGCAGCTAGCTAAAGGAGACGGACGCGGAAGGGGGAATGTGCAAAATTAATGAAGCTAGTGTGAATAGTTCTCGTTTTGTTGACACATGGCCTAATAAATAGTCGAACAATTTGCAAAAAAGGGATCTAGAAAAAAGGCTGACGCGAATCTCTTGAATGTCAGTGGGCTGGTTGGGTTTGTTCTTGACTTCCTTCAACACATCGTATGAGCTGGTGCTGTGGGCGGAAGGGCTCGAGATTGTCGATGTGCTTGCCGTATCTGCCACCAGAGACACTTGATCAGCGCGCTACAAACGAAATACATTGTAAGAAAGACAGGAGCCGCTCACAGTAACGGCCGACGGTTTTTTCTGGTCACAATCTTCAGTCTTTTCCGTCTCGCACACATCCAATTCTTTTTTCTTGCCCTAAAATGTAATAATTTCCTACAACGTAATACAAACTTTTGATTTGGCTTTGGACCGACGCTGTTGCTTTGAGGGTGACTTGACGGGAGTTGGCTTTTCCGGCTCGATTTTCTCAGGCCTCTCCTTCGGTTTTTCGACCGGCGTCTTTTTTGGGACCACTACAGCACTGGCAACTGTTGGCTCCGGTGGCAGGGTGTGGTGCGTCTTTTCTTGGGAACCAGCGTTAGTTGGTTGCTCCGGTGGGGTGTTCTTCTCCGAGACGGCGGCGGTAACTGTTGGTTCCGGTTGGGTAGGAGATGTTGACTCGGCTGATGCCGGCGACGGAGCTAAAAGCAAATACATGGTAGTTTGCAATAATTACCAGTGACCGGCGAGGGCGGAGCAGATTGTGTCGGTGGAGAAGACCTTTTTCGCTCTTTCAACTTTCGCAACGAGTCATCGACGTGCAGCCCGATAACGTCGTAGACGCCCTCGTCCGTGTTGTCTTCGGTCACGGCATCTTTGTTGTTCGGAGCACCCGGCTGCAACAACGAGTAAAAAAGAGTAAAGGTCTGGGCAACCTCGGGGACCGCATCGGCACCATCGAATGGCGGCTTGTCCAATTTTGAAGGGTCGGGAGGCTAAATCACGTGAATGATCTGGAAATAACAACACACCGATCCTTGAGTCTTCTCAGAGATGATATCTGAAAAAGCGCAATCTTCTCAAAGACAACAATTCGCAGGCAAGTGAACAGAGTTGGCGACAGACCTGGATTACTTCGAGGCTGCTCGGGATCCATGAATTCCCGAAGGGACAAAACCAACCGACCCGCGAGTAATAAAGAAATGCAGAAGGCACCGATGAATTGCGCAATCACTGCATTAAAAACAAGTTCCGTATGCAAAATGTATCCGCCGGGATTCACAGCAACCGCGATTCAATCCGATGTCTGACGCCACAGTTCCATTGCACAGATTTATCGGTATCAACATCACAAAAATTGCATAGAAAAAAAAATTTACAGAAATCAAGATTATTCAGGGCGTAGCTTGCGCAGTAGCTCTCCGTGCTGCCCCTGTCGACGCACCTCCTTCTCGCGCTCCCGATCCCTAAACAAGTGATAAACAGTAAAGAAAAAGAATGTTACCATATTACGCGCGTCCCAATATTCTTCAAAATGCCACAGCTCAGCCCTTCGTAGTAGAGACGGTCGCTCAGTCGGGTGCTGTCGAAGAACTTTTTCGGTTTGTTTGCCAGTAATTGAGCACCGTGTTGAGCTCGAGCCATTCGTAGGGCCTCACCTGAACAAGAACGATTAGAAACGGTCCAAAAAGGCGGTACCTTTTTCTGCGATTTGGTTTTTCGGCAGTGATAGGCGAAGAATGGTCGGATTAGTGGTCGGCTCAGTGAGAGGGCGTTGTTGGCGATGCCGAGGTGGTGTGGCTGCTAAAATTCCAAGTTCAACAGGGAACGGGCAAGTAATATCGCAATGTCTCAAACCCTCGAGAGGTCAGAACCCCGAAAAATGAGAAAACGCACCGGGTGCAGGGATCATTCGGGGCAGCGCAGGGGGCAGCAAGTCCTCATCGTCGTCGAAATTGAGTTGTGGGGGCGGAGCACGAACTGCTGGTTCCTCCATCGGAAGTGCGTAGCGTCTGCCTGATCTCGTTGTGCCCGGAGTTATAGGCTTTCCGTGGGAGCGGCCCGCATTCACTGAAAATAACAACTACCAGGGTTGAAAAACCGCTTCGCGGCTTTCCAACCCTGGCCCCCGTCTAGGATCGATGAAGTTAAAGACTTAGCATAATTCTTGCCAAAACCGCTCACCAAAAATGAAAAGCGCGCCTCTCTTCCTTTTCAAACCATTTCCACTTCCGCCGTATGCTAATTGCTTCCTAACAAAGAGATTGGCCGAAAACTTTACAAAAACCTAATTTTAATAAAGAAAATAACAATTTTTCAAAACTTTTATGTGTGTGCAGTCGATTCCGGCCCCTTTCTTACCCTATGACGTTTCTTCCCTACCGAAAAATGCTTCCCTGAACCTGTAGGTGCGGAACATCCAAACGGAAGTGCATGCAAATATACACACACACACAGACACTATTTTTTTATATATTTAGAAAAATCTAATTTTAATATCGAAAATAGCCCTTTTTTGGCGATTTGGCATGTGTGCAGTCGTCTCGAGACGATTACGCATCTAATGACGTTTCAAACATACTCTAAACCCCTTTCTCTATCGAGATACGACTGGAACATACTGACGGAAGTTGCATGCAAAGTTACACACACACACATACACTATTTTTTTATATATAGTAGGATGAATACGAAAATCACTCAACTAAACTACAAGAAAAAAATTATATGAAGGAGCACAAAACATTTTCCGGTACTTATCAAGTTGGGGGGGGCCACTTTGGGTACCTATTGGGAGACACTTTTTTATCGCTTTTTCGAGTCTTTCTGGGGTAGTTTTTTACGATGAGTGCGATTAGAGTAGAAATAGGATGCCAAACCGTTGGGTTTATCCAGAAAAACTGCGTAAAACTTTATTAATAAAAAGTGTACTTATGCACAATTTTAGGCTTGCCGCATTGTCAGGCAAGGTGGGCCGTCGCTTCGGATGGGCTGCCGCTCCACTCTTTCGAAATCAGGGGCTGGCGCTTCGCTGCTGGGCGCCCCGATTTCGAAACCCTGTACGAGCTCGCACCCATCCGAAGCGACTAGGCCCCGGGTGGCACGAAGCCTTATTTTTAGGCTCAAATTGGGTGTAAGCATCTCTAAATCTTAAAACGTTTAAATAATTGTGTTTTACTACTCTGATTTTGTTATATCCGAAACCAGCACAAAAAACTAGCCTAGAAAGACTCAAAAAGTCGAAAACCAAAGTGGCCCCCCCCAACTTGATAAGTACCCATTTTCCAACCGGAAAACGGTAAAAATTCCAGAAAAAAGCCGAAAAATCAACGAGTCGAATGAAACCGCGGAGCGCCCTATAGCAAGCAGTTAAATGCTACGGTGGATTATGTCGATAGTATTGCAACGTAGCCTTTCGTCGCACGACCCACGCATCTCAATTTCGAGCCTAAAATTGATATTTTTGGTGTTTTTAGGGTATTTTCTATGTTGTTTTTGCAGATTTGTAGTTTTCGAGCTTTTCGTCTCAATCATGTGAAATAGCTATGAAATAAGTTACAATCCCCGACGACCGGTGCTCTTAAATTTCCGCAATTTCTATTCTTCAAACGATCTCGCGGATTCTCAAAACCGAAAAACATCAGCATCAAAAACTGCAGATGTATGCGATTGTCTTCTTTCTGTTGAGAGCTTCCGAAAAGCCATTCATCCATTTTCAGATACCCGTTCTCGCGGATTTGCTGATCATGAGCGAGGTCTTCGTGGCGACCGCTACAAAACTCAACGATTTGTTCGAATCGCAGATCCATGTTAGTCTTTGTTTTTACAGCTAAAGTTTCTTTTGTTAGGAGAATCGCCATCTTCAAATTTTCGTCGACCACATGATGCAACGTCTTATTGTCAAGGGGAGCGACGATCGTCAGCTAAAATCGGTTTGGTATTTTCCACAAAAAACACGTAATTTTTAGATTTCGATTGAAAGGGAACATTGCCGGGTGATAAAGAAGGACTTGCAATTGGTTTTCCAAAAGGAGGGCCTTTTTCGGTAACTTTTCTCGAGAATTAACAGTTGCGTGTTGTGCTTAGGTTTCGGCTCACGATGCGCGATGCTGCAAACATGGACAAGTTGTATAACGCGGTGAAGAGGCACATTGCTATCGAGGTACTCTGATCTAATATAATCACTGGTTTTTTTATAGGTTCGTGGGACGCAGTTGGGAGGAGGCGAGGAGAAGCCGATGATTCAGCCATCACCGGTTCGAGCGAGAATTAGTTGATGATATTTCCGATTTAGAATTCACAACTGCTCGCGGCTCCCGCATCTACGCAGGCTTCTTATGGATTTTCACAAAATGTGGTTCGTTTAATGCTGATACAAAAAGGTTCGATTTTAGCAGCTCACATATTCCCAAACGATTGGTGGAGTGGGCACGCCTTCTCCAGCCATTGACGACGGCCCTCTGGACTTGTCTCCACCGCGCAAACGGCATTGTGTAAAAGAAGAACCGATCGACTCGCCGCAGAAGATATTCGCAAAATCCGCAGAAGGTAGTCGGCCGAAGATTCGCGAGTTTTTCGACGAGCTTTATCGCCGGGATCCTGAAGGATTGGAGGTATGAATTTCGATGCTTCAACCGGATGAGTTCTTTATAGCAAGCCTTCGTTCGAATCGGTGCGGAGCTTCTGAAGATACCGAGTTTCCGGCAGCTGCATGACGAACTTGACCAGCCGCTGTTTCCGACAGGTATAATTCCTCTTTCACGTGGAGCTAATCAGTTTTTTTAGCCAAACAAGAAGACGTCAAGCCCGTGAAATCTTTGGAGAGCGAGCCCGAATAAACCGACTGCAACAGTTCTGCCTCATGTCTACATTCCAGCCATAACTACTTGTGTTCGTTTTGCTTGTTGTTGTTATTTCTACCTTGTTTTCTTTATGAATCATCATCGTTGCCGTGTTACCCACTTTGTTTCCACCACATTAACGAATAAATTTATACTAACGCAATGTGTGTGATCAATTTATTGGGAGGTAAGCCGCATACACCAACAACAGTTTTTAATTCTTCTTGTGTAGATTCTAAGCGTGACCGCATCCGGAAATTAATCGAACTGAAACGACGTATGGTTGTATGGTGATCGACCACTTTTCTCTCTGGCACGTATCGTGCTCCATGGTAAGGCTGGCTGGGGTCCCAGTCGACCGGATCACAATACGAGAGGCCGTTTTCCTGGATGATAGTTTCAATAGTATTTGAAGATTAACGAACCTCGCGGGCGATATCCAACATCTTCCACACATAGTCATAATCCGGGATATCCTTGTAGTCGAGCTTGTCGAGATATGTCAAAATCCTGTAAGGAGTTGCTATACTATTTCGATGAGCAAGCATGATTGAAGGAAGAGTTACCGAGAATAAGCCTGCACGGGGCAGCCCTCAAATAATTGAGAGCGCAGCTTATCACGTGAATCCGCCTTCAATGCCCGCATTTTGTCCCGCTCGGCGCCCTAGGAAGGATGGCGATGATATCTGTAAAAGTTCACATACCTTACATGCCTTCCATGGCAATTTCCCGGAAGTCAATTCGATCATCATGTACAACCAGGACTCGACATCGTCACGGCGACTCTGCTCCTCGTGGCGATGAGCCGTCCTGTAATACACTATGGCCTCTGGATTGTTAACGAGGGTGGAAAGCTGTCTAGCGTACAGCCAGCTAGCAAAATGTTGAATTTTTTACTGCTATTAATAATCAATAATCCTTGAAAGTTTCAAATTTTGAAATGAACTCAAATTTAAACTTTTTATCGACTTTTGTACATACAAACTAAGCAAAAATCTATATAAATCATTCAAAGTTAGGACTCGCCCGCTAACAGTCCAGCACGGGACTAGGCAGTGTTTTAGAGCATAACATACAATGGAGCATAGCGGCCGGTTCCTCGCCAAGGACAGTACAGACGCGGGTTGCGGATTTCCTTCCCATCTTGCCTAAAAACCGAGTCCGCTCGATGATTTTTCGAACTTGAAGCAACGGGCCATTCCGAAATCGATGATAAAGATCGTGTGCGATTCCTCATCCCTTCCGATCGTAAAGTTGAGCGGCTTGATATCGCGATGAAGCCAGCCAATCTTAATCTGCCTCTCATTGTTTCATTTCAACAAAACCCTGTGCAAATCGCGGATTGCCTGCAGCGTCTGTTCGGCCACCTTCAGCGCCGTGTTGATGGAGAAGCGCTGATGCTTGCGGTCCCTTCGCAGATGCCAGATGTTCGGTCCCAACTATTTAAAAGGTGTTATTACCCTTTTTTTTAGTCATACCAGTGTCATGGTGAAGAAATTGAAGCGATCAGCAACGGCACCTTTGTCAATGACCTAAATGCATGTAACTCCAGTTTTGCACTCTTGGACGGGGGGCTACGCTTAGGGTCCTAATAATGCATTACACACAATTATAGATTTTCACGCCGTTTTTAAGTGTAAAAGTTGATGAAAATCTGAAGCTTTTGATCGACAGTTTCTTTTTTTTAATAATTCCATCTCCTATTTCCTTTCAACGCTCAAAAACCGCTGAGAGTATCTTAAAAAGTTATAACACCATAAAATTCTGCTAGCTATTGGAGAGATAGGCTACATAGTTCCCATCACCGCTAGTAGTCCAGAACCAATGATTCAGCTATCCAGCTACCTTGCAGAAATGGGGGCTTTGGATGTTGAAGGCGGCTTCGAGAACCCCGCATTCAAGCTTGATGAACTAAGTAAAGAGGCGAGTAGAGCAGGAATCAGGAGATCTAACTCGTCGCTTGACCGCCATGTGCTCACACTTCATCGCGAATTGGCGGCCATCACCACGACGACGAGCCAGATAAACGAGCCCGAATGTCCCTTGACCAAGCACCTTGATGATCTACACGAAAAATAGACAAAAAATTATCTAGAAGAAAATAAAGCCGACCTCGTATTCGATTTTGGCCTCCTGGCTGTGCACTTCTTCTCCGAGTTTTGGCAATCCCGGCGGCGGCTCGATCACCTAAGAGAAAGAAATTATTGTATAACGTTTATTACTGAAATTGTTTCATACATTCTTTACAGGGCAGCATATTCTAGCTTTATTTATAAAGAATCATTTGTGGATTCCGAATTCCTAAAACAAGCCTTTTCCTTTTCAGTTTTTTCGCGTGACGTCGGGCCGTTCTGCATGTCGAATCAAGTAGAAAATGAAGGCTTTTCCTTTTTCGGGAGATTTCTTTCCATTCCACCGCATAATTTTTACGCCACATTCCTAATTGCACCGTAACATTGGTTTTCCAAAGCGCACCACTGCACGTGGTACGGTAGCGGGGCACAGCGGAGCGGCTGTTTCAATTTTTGATTTTGTACGATTTTTCTCGTATTCTTGCTTTCACGTTTGGTCGCAACCCGTCAACTTTCTTGTTATTATTTCCTTATCCTTATTTTATCGTGCGCCCCCTGGAAATAACACGACTGTGGTGCACATTCCAAAATGTTATTGAAAGGGACTCTTTTTTTAGTGGCTTTCCCTCGCGTATTTTTCTCGTCTACTTTCGCTGTTGGTGGCGACCCGTAATTAACGCCTTTGGACGCCTTATTTGACTTTTGCCCGTGTAAATAACGCCCACTGTAATGTTCGGCCTAAAAATCCCATTGAAAGAGCGTTAGTTTTTTGGCAGCTGTTTTCCGCGATTTTTCGCGACTTGGTTTTGCTATGGGCGGCCCCCCGTAACGCGCCTATCGCCCTTGCGCCATTCTGGTTTTTTCCGTAACACGTCGGGAAAAAGGCTTAATGTGTAAATATTTTTGACTCTTTTCATCCTGGGCGCTCAATAGAGGGCTGTTCTTTACAGGTTTACCTCTTTGCATTCTTCAACGTCTTTCTTTACTGACGTTACTCATTTACTTCCTTACTTTATTCTTTACAGCGCAACGACAAGAAATGAGCTTCGAGCGAGGTCGTGCCATCGACACGAGCACCTTGGACGAGGAAGGCCTCCGACAATTCGAACGCGAGAAGCGACGGGTACGAATTTTGTTAGACTCTTGTGTATGTAAAATTTAGGTGTCTGCTTACAAGACGGCCCTCTGCTCCACGTTCATGTCTACCGGGCATTGCATGTTTGGCCGTGACTGCACGTATGATTTCTTGACAATGGTTATTAACTTTAACTTTTTTAGATTTGCTCATGCCCAACACGAGCTGCGCGTTTCCGAGCCTCGCGGGCGTCGTCATCCAAAGTACAAGACGACACTCTGCGACAAGTTCTCGGCGACGGGCTACTGCAAGTATGCCGAGCGCTGTCAGTTCATCCACGAGCTCCGCAACCAGCGCATCATCGAGGCGAGGAGGCGCAACGGGCTGGCGCAAAATGCGGTAAATTTTTGCTTTATTCTTCTCGCAACATTCTTCACTCCTCTATAGCCATTTGCCCTACATTTTCGATAAAAAAGTCGAAAGTGATTAATTTGTCGGATCCAAGGAGATTTTCGCGTTATCTGATTTCGTATAATTTTTTTTTAGAACATCCGCCCGGGAGACTCTCTCGTCACGCCGATGCCGCTGATGGACTTGAGTCGGCATTCCTTCAGGCGAGAGCCCTTCGTCCCACAGCGCCAGAGCAGCTTTCCCCGAGTTCCGGCGCGCATCGACCTGAATGAAACCTGGGCCGGACCGGAGACAGAAAATAGTTGGACCTACACGCCCAATCGGCAGCAGCCGATTCAAAACGACGAAAATCGCTTCCGAGTGCAGCGTGAACGCATATGGGCGGTAAATTTTATTCTTCCTTCCTAGATTTTGTTTAGTGGAATGCGGGTGAGATGTCCAATTCGAGCACCACCACTTACAACTCGATTCTCTCTGCCGATGGGCGCCCATCCGCTCATCTCGACCCGTTTGGCGGTGTCGTTGACGAGAAAGACAAATTGAACTGGAGGTACTTTTTACCGGATGGAGCTTTTTGCAATTTATGGCACAGGACTTCGCTGGGGCAGAAAGGCAGCTAAGTAGCAAAAACTTCAAGATTTATAGTATTAGGATGGCTGGGTTACTTTCACCGGATTGAAGCATTTTTGCCAAAAAAGTCATGGGCTTTTTTGATTGTTTTAATCTTTTTGAATAAATTTTTTAGGGGTAAAAACTAGGATGGATTTAAAGCTAGGGTGTATTTCCCGGTTGGGACTCTGGAAGTTACTTCCGTCCGCTGCCAGTCGATGGCTCTTTTTATATTATCGTTTTAGTATGCCGCTGCCGCCACCCGCCGATTTCAACCCGATGGGCTCCAGACGTCCTCCGCTCCAGCCATTTTACGACCACCACCCCGATCTCCACTAGATGGAAGAAACCAAGTTGCCCTCGACTTTCGTCAGTGTCTCGCTCAATACTCAACCCCCCCACTCGCTTACTTTTGTGATTTCATCGTTCGCTTTCCGGAACGGCCCGCGTTACTCACATACTACTTCCTAATCAATATCCATTGTTCGTATTGTTTGTATCTTTTAACGTTTCTTGTGCTCGATCGTTTGTATCCGCGAGTTATCTCTATTTTGGCCGAAATATAGTTGCTGATTGAAATGCATTTCTTATACTACACCTCCGGGGAGCAAATTTTTTCGCTTTCTTAGAAAGAGTTGATGTGGTTTTATGGGCCAGCGAAATTGTGAGACTCTTGTCTGTTCTGGTGTTGGAAAGTGCAGACAGCGCCCCCGAAACGTTCAGTTTATGCCCCCGGTGAAATGTTTTTGTTTAGATTCGTAGGGTTCGTCGCACCGGGGCAAACAGGAGCCAGTTCGACTGCTTTCGCAGCGAATTGCTTGTAGTAGTCGTCTTGTTATGGCCGTGATTGCTATAATATTTTTTGGGCTGTTTGTAGGATCAATCGAAGCGGTGAATCTGAAGGCGAATAGGTGAATGGGTTAGCTTATTCAGTAGGAATTTTCTAATTGCTGCAGATTTTTATATGGTCTAGTGCAACGGAAGAAAGGTGCCACCTCAGTCGGCCCAGTTAATCGTGGTGAGGGGAGATGAGGACGGCAGCTGTTGAACCCCTTGGGGAGGGGGTTCAACAGATGCAGCGGCGAGAGAGGGCGCCCAGGGGAGAGGCGCAGAGACATTTTCTTTCCCGCGCGTAATCGATTGCCTTTTGCCGCCCCTATCCCTTTAAAGTGACTTCAGGGCGACGGCGACTTCGTTTGCCATCGACTATGATAATGATCGATTTGTGCTGGACGGGCAGCCGTTCCGCTATTTATCCGGTTCGTTCTTTTAATTCGAATATTAAAGGCAGGCTTTATTGTTGGATACTTTTCATATTTTTTCTTTATTTTTTGTAGAGGACAAAAAGATGGGTTTCCTTTTTGAGGGGAATGAAAGTAAAATCCTTTGGCGAATTGAAATACTCGTTTTGCGATAGGAAAACGAGGCATATGCCTATCAAAGAATTTAATGGATTTTTCAGGTTCAATTCACTACTTCCGGGTGCCGCGCGTCTACTGGGAAGATCGGCTGCGACGGATGCGGGCGATGGGGCTGAACGCGATTCAGACCTACGTACCCTGGAATTTCCACGAGCCGCAGCACGGGCAGTAAGTCCACGCGTTTATTTTTGGTGCTGGTTCGTTAACGGAGGGGGGAACCTAGCATTTGTCCTATTTGTTCCAAAAAAAACTTGTGAAAACTTTTTCGATTTCGAAAAATGTTGTTTGTTTTTGTCATAAATTTGTGAAAAACGTTCAAACATTGCTAAATTTTTTTTCTTTCTTTGCCAACCTTTTCTGACAACAATTTAGGGCCAGTTCAAAAAGTTAAAACGACATGAAATAATCTATATTCTATTATACCTCTCTCCCACCCCCCGATAACGCACCAGTACCCATTATTCACCCTTTTTCTTCAGCTACCTCTTCGATCATCAGCGCGACCTCGTCGAGTTCATCCGAATTGCCGAAAGATTGGGGCTGTACACGCTGCTCCGCGTCGGCCCCTACATTTGCGCGTTGGTTTTTAGGGGTCTGATTTTTTTCTAAAGGACACATATAGTTAATTGCTTTAATAAATGATTTAATTTTAATATTTGGTATTTAGATTATAAAATATAGTACATTTTTGCAACTTAATTTTGAGTTTTAGAGAATGGGAAAACGGCGGGTTGCCGTATTGGCTGTTGAAGGAGAAGGGGATCAAGATGCGGACAAGTGACCCGAAATACACGAAATATGTCGAAAAGTATGTTTATTAATTAAAACCAGGGTTGAAAAGCCGCTTCGCGACTTTTCAACCCTGGCCCTGTTTTGGACCAATGAAAGTTTACACTTTGCATAATTCGGTCCGACCCATGCTAAAAAAATGAAAAAGGCGTTCTCTGCTCCTTTATATAGGCTACCACCACTTCCGGTGTATGCTAATTGATTCTTAACAAAGAGGGTCTCGGATTTTTCAACAAAAACTAAATTTAATGTCGAAAATAAGGGATTTTGATAAATTTGATATGCGTGCAGTCATCTCCAGCCCATTACGCATCTAATGACGTATCAAACATGCCCCTAACTACTCTCCTTCTTGAGATACAACTGGAACACGCTGACGGAAGTTGCATGCAAAGTGGCACACACACACACAAACACTATTTTTTTTATAGATAGTAGGATAAAAAGTATATCTTAGAGTTATTTTGAATGTTAATTTATATACAAAAACAAGCAGTTAATAAAACAAATAATAAAATGATTTATAATTATTTTTAATTCCAGATGGTTCGGCGTGCTGCTTCCGAAAGTTCGCCCATTAATGCGCGCAAACGGCGGTCCCGTTTTAATGGTATGAAATTCCGAATTTGACTTTACTATTAAATAAAATTTAAATGATTTTAAAATATGACACTTTTGCAGGTGCAAGTGGAGAATGAGTACGGTAGTTTCTCGGGATGTGATGCAGAATATACGGGCTGGCTGAGGGATCTTTTCCGCAAGCAACTCGGCAACGACACCGTCCTCTATACGAGTTGGTGCATTTTGTATATAAAAAATTTGTTAAAATAGTTTATTGGAAATTATATAAACTAAAAAAGAAGTTTTAATTTCAATTCAAAGAGGTTCTTAAATTTGTTTGGTTTTTCATGGAGTTTTTCATAGAAAGATTTGCTTCTTCTTACAAATCTAATATTTATTTTTAGTTTTATTTTAATATTTTTCAATTTTGTGGCTCCAGTAATGCCTATTAGCGTAATTATAAGTATTATCGTAGTGTTTTTAGCAAAACGTCACTAAATTCCAGGTAGAAAAGGTTTCTAAAAACTAGAAAATTTTGACATTTTGGCCGGAAATCGGCTTTTTTTTTGTTTGAAAAATCGATAATTTTGTATTTTTATAACAATTAGTAACGTTGCCCCCCCCGATATTGCGAAAGCACTCTTTTATTCTTGTATTCAAGAGCTTGTTGCTGTCAATCGGTGAAGCATAATTTTTTTCAGCGGACGGCGGTTCGGAGGGTTTCCTAAAATGTGGCCCGATTCCCGGCGTGTATACTACGGTGGATTTTGGGCCCCAGTCGAATGAGGGAATCGATGCGGCTTTTCGCGCCCAGCGCAACCACACGCCGAATAATAGGGGTAATTTTAAGTTTATGGCTGGAAATAAATTGGAATTAATTAATTTAGCAAGAGATTAATTAATATAAAAGCACGCTTTAAAAATAACCATAGCAGTTAGTAAAATTCATACAATTTGGGACAATTTTGAAACTTGGTAAAGTTTACTATGTACTCAATTGATAGAAATTTAACTATTTTTCCAAAAAATTGTTTATTATGCACCATTTATAACTATGAAAATAATATTCAAAATTCTATTTTAGCCAAAAAAATTAAAATTTTCCTTTTAATTACTTAAAAATTCTTTTTTATATTTGATTTTTTAGTAAATTAACAGCTTTTAAACACGCATTTTAGCAGGTCTTCTGTTAAATTCAAAGTTTAAGAAAAATTAATTCAGAAATTTTGAATTATTATTAATTAATAAGAATTAATTTCGTGAAGTATTTAATAGTTTCTGCTGTAAACATAAATTTTAACTCAGGCCCCCTGGTAAATTCGGAGTTCTACGTGGGCTGGTTCGACAGCTGGAACGACACGACGAAGGAGGTGCCCTCAAATGAGCTGATTGTCAGAAGCGCCAGGTGAAGCGTTGCGGGCGCGTCGCTGTCCAGCGATTGCCGCGAAGCGCCCTATTAAACGGCATAAAAAGGGCTTTAAATTTCTTATTTAATTTTGAATGTCATAGGCGGACCTGGTCAAGTGTTACTTTTTAATCTAAAAGTTGGCCTTTAAATATCGACTAGCTTGGCTTACATAAATTTTTATACATAGTTTTCAAAATTTACGTTATTTTTACATTTAAAAGTTTATTTGGAGATTTTTATGATTTTTTTTGTATTTCCAAAGGTCAAAACAATTGCCAACTGAACGTCGAAATAATGTAGCTTCAAAAATTCGTAAATTCTCAACGAGTTTTGAAACATTTTAAAATCCGCGAGAATTTTAGTCGGCCTGATTTTATGGTTTTTGGCTAGATTTTGGCAAATAAGCCCAAAAATGAAATTTAGGTATTAATAATTATAATTTTTATAAACTTACAAAATGAACGTCATTTGTAGTCACATGTACTCGGTGGGGGCCAATATCAATTTCTATTTGGCGCACGGAGGGACGAACTTCGGCTTTTGGAACGGCGCGGAATATGGCGGACCGGTTGGTTTTAATGCTGGGAATAAAATTTTATTAATTTTTGTAAATCTTATTGATTTTTAGTTGGGTGTAAAACATATTTTTTTAAGGTGACAACCTCGTACAATTTTTCGGCGCCAATTGGAGAGGATGGGGATATTAGTAAGTTGTTCCATAACAGTCAATAAAATAAAAAAATTACGCTAGTTTATAGGTAATTAATATTTCATTAAAAAATTTGTTTTGTAAAAGAATGAAAATGTTGAAACGTTGACTTGGAATCCAAAAGTTGGCACTTTCTCCTGTACTAATTTAGACGAAACATATTTTCTTAATTCAAAGCTGATTTGTGTGTTTTATTTCTGGCTTTCGTTTCGTCTATGTTTTCATTCTTTATAATTAAATAGAGAGGTGCTAAATTCTATTAAAAACTTTTTCTTGGTTGTTTCGTCAAATTCTTAGCTGCACGAATCAGTTTTTTTTACTAACGTTAAAAAAGATTCGTTCACCTATCTGAGTTTTATTGCCAAATCGGGGACAACCGGCAGTAAAAAGTTGATCGCAACATGTTGTTTTTATGACTATGTTGCCCGTTTAATTATTGGTTTTTTCGGCAACAAAATTACATTGATATTATTTATATATTTTAAATACTTTAAGTAGAATTCCGTCATGCAATTGCCGTAAAAATGCACTAAAATGCCTATTTAGCCCCGAAATATCTGGCAATTCGCTCGTGGATCAAATCGCTCGAAGATTGGCAGCAGAAGCCGCAGGATGTGCCGAAAAATAATAAGTAATGTTTTACGAGATTTTCAATGATGGCAAGCTAGCAGAGGTACTTGAGGAATGGAGGAAAAGCCTTGGTACTGGTGAACTAGCAGAGATCTTTGGGGAATAAAGGGAAACCCAGGTGAGGGGGAACTAGCAGAGATCTTTTGGGAATCTCTAGCTCGCCACCGACCGAGCAAACTAGCAGAGGCTCTTAGAAAATTTCTGCAAATTTAGTGGACCGGGCAGACTAGCAGAGATTCTTGGGGAGATGTTTCGACCTGATTAGCCTAGAAAAAGTTTTAGCGGCACCAATGCATGTAGCGAAGTAGGTATTTTTCCACAAAAATCTCGGCCAGCTCTCCATTTTCAACTGGTTTTGAAAGTGACGGTTTCACCCGCGTATTTTCAGGAAATTCGCCGTCGGCAAGATAAAAGTGGAGCACGTGGGCAGTATATTGGATCTCGTCGAAAAAGGATGCCAAAATACCGACAAACCATTGACTTTCGAGGAAATGGACCATTCGATGGGATTGCTGGGCTATGCTACGGTAATTTAATAATGAATTTAATACAGTTAATTTTTATTTTATTCGTTAATTTTATTTTTAAAAAATGTATTTATTATTTAAATGTATTTAAAACATTATAAATGGGTTCAATTAAATTTAAGCTGATGCGTTCTGGAGTTGTGCCTCACAAATATCTTTGGTTTGGGAGAGTTGTCAGAATTTCGTGATTTTCATCGTCAGTCATGATTAGAAAAATATAAAATGTCTTGATCACGCTTCAAATCAAATCATTTTTTCAAAAAATGTAATTTTTAGTAAATTGAAAAAATTAGTTTCAAAAATTAATACTTTTTGTGCACGCTGTGATATGGTAATATTAGCTTCTTAAGAGGTTGCTGTTAAAATCTTACTAGAACCAGCCGGTTACAGCCGCTTCGCGACTGTAACCGGCTGGACTTCGGGCTACCCTCCATATTATACACCACCACATTTCATCCCTACCTTACGCTGATGCCTTCATGGCAATACCTACACTGATGGCTTCAGTTACCCCCCATGGCTGAAAACCCCTTCAAAAACTACCAAAATCCTTTCCTGATGGCTTCAGATACCCCCCATGGCTGAAATCCCCTTCAAAAACTACTTAGATTCCATCCCGATACTTTAAATGATTTAAATAATAAATTAACATAATTAAAAAGTATTAAAAGTATTAAACTAATTTAAGAAAGCGATCTGGGCGCGCGAAGGGGCCTGGGGAAGAGGGCGAAGGAAAGGGCGTGGCCTCCCGGGAGAGGGGCCCCCACTCGTTTTATTAAGGCGCCACTTTCAAAGTTAATTTTAATAATTTAAATTAAAACTTTTTCATAATTTTTTTATCAGTTTGGGGGTTTCCGACCACGCTCTATCCGAATCCGAAGAGAGCTAAGCTCTAGCTCCTTTCCCCTTCGAGTTGAATTCGGGACCGGACAGACACACACACACACACACACACACACACACACACACACACAGACACCACTACTTTTTTATTATAGTTGATCCCGACTAGTCGCACTTTCAAAGTTCAAAAATTACTCGATGATATTTATTTTATTTTTAATTACTGTAATATAAGTTCTATAAATCTAACCAAGATATCTTTATAGGCTTTTTGCTGCTCGCTTTAATAACAACAAATTAAAATATTACTGTGTGTTTAACAAGCATGTTTCAAAAAATAGCCTATTGAAAAATTTCGATTGACGAGTAATTCCATTAAACTAGCAAGCCATTAAATCGATTAACAATTCTATTTTTTTGCAGAAACTGACGCGTTGCGGGAAAAATTTGACGCTCGAGAGCTACAAGGACTGGGCGCACGTTTTTATGGATGGTCAACATCAGGTCAAGCATTTTCAAATTAAATTCTTCTTGTTTTATTTAATAGTCACATTTAATATCAATTACGACTTTTTAATATTGCACTACACCCTTAATATTTTATCTATTCTTTTTAATATTATTTTCGGGTATTTATAAGGAAATGAAATGTTGATTTTTTTATTGTTATTATTTTTGAAACATTAGTTTTCAACGATGTCAATTTAGAACCAATTAAATCGATAATTAATATCGAGCAATAATGACCAAAAGAATAAGTTATCAATCGATGCTAGCGCTGTTCTCATTTGTCGGTCCAAGGGCCAACGTAATAGGAATCATTTTCGAAACCTGTTTTTTTAATCGGTTTTTTCAGGATACTCTCTACCGCCATTTCCCATCGAATCATACAGTAACCCTCGAGAAATGCCATGACCATTCGGAAGTGAATATTTTGATGGAAAATGAGGGACGGCTCACCTATGAAACCGAGAATGATTATAAGGTAAGTGGAAGGAATTGATGTTTCGACTATCGTCGGTAATTAGAGCCGGCAAGTTTTTCTTTGTTCAAAAATGATTTTTCAACCTTTTTCTATGGCCAAGATTTGCAATTTAATTATTTATATTTTCATATTCAGTGCTAATTTTTCAATTTTTTTTGGATTTTCGCTAAATTTTTCGGCATTTTCTATCTTTTAAGGAGTGGGAGTTTTTTAGCTTTGAGGCCCTTGGGACCCGATTTTGACCTGAATTACACACAGAAGCAGAAAATATATTGCAGAGCCTTTTTTAGTAATTGATGTTTCAGAAATTTTCACTAACGCGCATCCTAAAGAAAAATTAATTTTATCGAGAAATGATGGCGAAAATAACTTTATCGTGATTTCAACCGTCTAAAAATTGGTGGAAAAGTGAGCTTGACCACTAGCTACGGCCCGATACGTATCTACACGAAGATTAGCTGCCTAGACCCCCGTCGACACCTAGAAAAAAAGAAGCCACTGGAATTTTACGTTTTTCAGGATGATTGCATTGGCCAGAAAAATGTTCCGATTTCTGCAGTGGTTTATGCGTGGGGTAGCGTTCAGTATTGTGCATTTGGCTTTGGATTGAGACTTCATTTTACTAATGATTTATTCACCGGTATGCTTCGGTAAAAAATCGGTGAGAAAAGTAGGATTCGGCAGAGTTAGGCGGGGTAAAGTTGATGACAAAATTGAAGCATGGTGCATGCGTCGGGTCCAAGGGTCTTGCTGAAATTGTTTCTTTAGCCTGAAAGCTCTCTCTCTCTCTCTATTTCTCCCTCCCTCCCTCTCTCTCTAATTCTCTCACTCTCTATCTCACCCTCTCCCTCTCTCCCTCTCTCACCTAAGCATTGCAATCGCGGTACGGCTTGTTCAATCCAGGTTTCTCTGATATCGACGTCAGCCATTCTTACTGAAAGTTTTTAGTATAGGCAATACTCGCCGAAAATTAGACATAAAAGTTTCAAAATATTCCGAGGGGCGGAAAACTGTTGCGCTTGCAATAACGAGTTGAGTATTCATGAATTTCGATATATTAAGAAAAGTATTCGAAATTGGAGAAAGTTTGGTAGGAAGTTTTTTGGAAAGCTGTTACAAACCGACGACGAATTGGCGACCGATTTTTCAGTTTAACAAACTTTTTTTTTGAAACATTATTTTGCGATAATGTGGTCACTTTGTGAATCCAAAGAATCCAGGGGTTGCAGCCTGTGATGATACCTTTAGGAAGATACTTAATAAGTTGGGAAGCTGCGTTTGGACGGTGGAAAGTGACGGTTTTGTGCTGTTTTATCCAAGCCGACCCCCTCCCCGTTTAGTACACCGGCGTTATCAGCTTTTGCCGCAACTCTACTGTTGCTGTTTAGCATTTGCTGACCCGAAAAATTTGGTAAGACTGGGTTGTGTTGGGCCCGCTCGTGTTGATGCGTATCGTCGCGTAATGGGCGGAAATTTTTAAGTTTATAGGCGTACTATAGGAAATTTTTGATGGAATGCTTCATTTAAAGCATTCAAAAATAGCCCTTCAAACCATCATATTCCAAAATAAATTTCGTTTTTCCGCGTTAAAATAATGTAGAAAACGCGATTTTCAAGAAAATCCTGATAAATAACAGTTTTTTGTACAAATGTTCCGAATTTTTCGGGATTGCGGGCCCCAAATTTTATTCAATTTCCTCAAATTGTAGGTACTTTTGTCTGCCTGAAAATATCAATTTTATGTTTTTTTATGTATTTTACCAATTTCGCCATATTCTAGCAGTTTTTAAGCACTAGGAACAAGGAGGCATTTTAATATACACGCTCGAAACGATCTAATTTGAAATGCCAACAAAAATCGTTAAGATAAAATTCAAAATAATTCGGAATAACAATTTTTTTTTCTTTGGAAATTTAAGTTTCAGACTTTTACGGTATTGCGCACACGAAGATAAAATCAATAACGCTTCGCCGGAAAAGGAAACGCAATTTATATTTTTTTCTTTACACCATATTTTATCGATTTTAAGCGAATAGTAGTAGGCGAGTTTCAAATTTTTACGGCCATTAAATCCAAATTTGAATTGAACAAAAAGCGTTCGTGTTTCGAAACTCGGTAAAAATGCATAATGCTGATATTTACTGTTTTGCCTATTTACGGCAATAAGATTTAATAGGCATGTTTCAAAAATTGATGAAAACAACAAAAGTTTTAAATAGGTAATTGGACCATGGCCAGTCATAATTCAAAATTAAAATACTCTTAAAATACGTTAAAAAGCTTAGAAATTAGAACTGTTTGATACAGAAAACTTCTACAAATTAAATTAAGTTATTAATTTAAATTAAACCATTTTTTAGGGAATCCTTGGCCCGGTACTCCTCGACGGTACCGAAGTACGAAACTGGACGACGTGCAGTATTCGAATTGGGAAAGGGCAGAAATGGGTCGATCGAACGCTTAAAAGAATGAAGAAATTGAGGGCTAATGGCCAAAATAATGTAGGTTTTGGTATTTATAATTAAGTTAGGTTTTAACCTTTAACCTAGGTTTTACATGAAATGCTGTATTTTTCAGAAAATCCTGGAAGGTGTCTACACGGGTGTCTTCTCGGTGAACGACGTCGACGTCGGCGATACGTTTATCGATTTCACGGACTGGGGCAAGGGGTTTATTCTGATTAATGGCCATCATTTGGGAAGATATTGGAATGTCGGGCCGCAGGTTTGTATGAAACTTATTTTCTTAATTTTCGAAAGCTGATTGGAATTTTATTTAACAGGCCCAAAACCGCTTCGCGGGCCTTGGGCGCTGGAATGCGGCCTTTGCATGAACAATTTGACTTTTCCATAGCTCGGATCCTTCGGACCCTCCTCCCCCTACCGCCCACACACGCGCGTGCAACCGGGACGAATGAGGAAATTTCTATTTTTTCACATTATGCAAATTACCCTCAAAAATGAGTAAAACCGCCTTTAACTTTGTAAACTTGTATTTTATCGCAATTCTGAAAACGCCATCGGAAAGAGGAGGGTCGATTCCCCCGGGTGACGAAAAATCAGCGCATTTTATCCAGGGGATGGCCCTTAAATCGGGTCTCCAAAGTGACATCCACACATACACACACACAGATACACCCCAAAATTATATAAGGTAGGATGTAATTCTGAGCATTTTTAAAGCGAAAAACATGTTCCATCTTAAAAGCAAGGTTTGAATATCAAAAACACTGGAATTATGGTAAACTTGGGATTCTGAATAGGTGGAAATAAATATATCCTACTATATATAAAAAAATAGTGTCTGTGTGTGTGTGTGTGTATATTTGCATGCAACTTCCGTAAGTATGTACCGCACCTACAGCCTCATGGGAAGGTTTCTAAGGTACGTATGATACGTCATTAGGTGCGTAATGGTCCCGAGATGGGTGCACACATATAAAATTGAAGAAAATTGGCTGTTTTCGCTATTAAAATTAAGTTTTTGTAAATATATCGAAAAATCTCTTTGTTAGGAGGCAATTAGCATTGACCGGAAGTGGCCGTAGCCTATAAAAAGTGAGGGAGCGTGCGCTTTTCATTTTTTGGTGAGCGGCATTCGGCAAGCTCTATGTAAAGTAAAATTTTCAGAAGTCTTAGACGGGTCCAGGGTTGAAAAGCCGCGAAGCGGTTTTTCAACCCTGGTTAATTATGAAAAATTATGTATCAGCGTTTTTCTAAACATTTCAAGATTTAGTATTCGCTGGTTATGCTTTAATCTATGACTTTTAGATGCTGGACTCATGAAAACTTTTGGCTCGGTTTCACTTCCCAGTCCCTTTAAACACGATGTTTTCAGCGTACCCTCTACGTGCCATCCCCATTTCTACGTAAGGGCGCAAATCGTATCTTCATCGTCGAGCTACTCTCCGATTATTACGGTAGTTTTAATTTTTGAAAGCCCAAAATTCTAACCGCGTTGCTGACACCACCGTCCCTTTAAAATAAAATGTGGCATAAAAAATAAATAGTTGCTGCTCGATTATCGGGGGAAACTAAAAATAAAATTTCACTAGAATGAAAAACCGATGCAAAAAACGTTAAACGTTCCCCCCCCCCCGCTAACGCGAAAGCTCCTGGTTTCATGAAAGTTTGAAAAGTTTCAGATTGCAAAGCGCCGCACAAATGCCAGATCCGATCCATTGACCATCCAATTTGGGAATACAAGAATGTCGTCGAGTTGAATGACAGGTTTACCCCGAAAAAGTCTACCCGTCATTAGTCCATCAACTCTGTTGTTTCTTCAATTTTAATTGAATTTTAATAAATATTATTTCTTTCAATAGAAATGGCGCGAAGTAGGAGAAGTAAAAAAATAGTGTAAACATTAAAATTTTTAAGTCAGCGTAAATATTCGGTTTTTGGGATGGCCGCAGTACAAAAAAAATAAATGTTTTAGGGATAATTGACCGACGACCTAATTTTGGGCGTTTAATGCAAGTTTTGTAGCGTGTTATGATTTTCAAAAAAAAAACGAAAAAATTATGCAAGCCAACCTTATCCAAGCCCACCTACTTACGGTCAGATAAAAGTGAAACTGATTTTTTTAACAAAAACCAGGGTTGAAAAGTCGCTTCGCGACTTTTCAACCCTGGCCCCCGTCTTGTCCTATGATGTTCTTTATTTTGCATAATTGTGCCCCGATTCCGATGGCAAATAAATGAAAAAGGCTTCCTTTGGGCCTTTATATAGGCGGCTGCAACTTCCGGCGTATGCTAATTTTCTCCTAACAAAGTGGGTGGCCGAATTTTTACGAAAAACCTAATTTTAATGTCGAAAACAACCTATTTTACAAAGTCTGATATGTGTGCAGTCATCTCGACACCATTACGCATCTAATGATGTATCAAACATCTCCTTACACCCCTCCCCTCTTGAGATATCCTCCGGACACGCTGACGGAAGTTGCATGCAAAGTGGCATACACACACACACACAGACACTATTTTTTTATATATAGTAGGATAGTAGGATCGCCGTTTTTGGACGGTGAGTTAAAAGAGATAAATCAGATAAGGGGCCGGGGAAAAGTTTTTTCGGAATTTCCGATATTTTTCGACATTTTGTGCATACCAATCGATCGAGCAATCAAAAAAATATACTAATATGTAATTCTAATACTAATATATACCATTTTTTCAGCTTGAAATAAATAAAAATAAACAGCCACAAATAGTAGAAAAAACCGAATACCGCACGCTCGGAAAATTAGGTTCAGGGCTGATGGCCGAGAAATCGAATTGTCGATTTTTAGTTGACGGTTGCCTGATGTAGAGAAAAATAAATATCCCCATCGCGAATAATCGATTATATTTTAATGCTAGTTCGGAGCATCGGGTAGGCGTGAAACACATTGTTTGAATGCCTCTGCAGTCTTCCCAATTGGATCTAGAAATCCAATTTTTATTGTTCTATCATTACTATATTTACGATTTATATCATCATTTTGCTAAAATTGAGGGCTACATTTTGGTATGCTTTAAAGTACTGTGTTTCACGGGGAGAAGAGACGTAAAAATAAGAATTACAGCCGTCGGAAATTCTATTTTTTGGTGAAGCCCTAAAAAAAATTTCTAAAAATTCTGAAGTTGTTCTGGTGCAATAACGGGGGGTTAGGAGGCGACGAAAATTAAGTTTTATCGCGCATTAATGTCCATTATCAAATGCTAATTTGAATCCCGGAAAAACAATGCTTTGCATCAAATTACGCCGTAAATTGCTGGAGCTAGCTGAAATGCCCATTTTATACTTGTCAGCCACTCGGCGTTTCTTATTCTAGACTTGAAACAGATTATTCGTTCTCCTTCTTATTCTTATTCACCTAAATCGAGTCGATTACGCGAGGAAAAGTGATGGCGGCAGCGGCGTCCCCTGGATCTCCCGAAGCTCCATCTCCTGAGGGGGGAAAGCCAAAGGGTACGGTAGCGTTAGTTTGTGATTTTCTGAAAAAATCAGGGAGATTCTCGAAAATTCAATGTTTCGAAAAAATTTATTAATTCATGACCAGTTTTGTCGTAAAACATTAAACCAGCTTACAGAAATCACAATGTTTCGAAAAAATTCCAAAAATAGGCCGCAGCCGGATTAATAATCTGCTGAAATTCCAACGTTTCAACATAACGCACTTTTAATCCTGTTTCGCTGGTTTTAATAGATATTGCTTTGCCCAATTTCTTCAAGACTTTTTCGGCCTCTCAGCCCCGAAAAACAAAGTGTTTTCCAGGCGCTCCGCTTCCGATGGTGGCCGCCGTGCAGAAGCTGCAACTTGGCGAGAAGGTGGCCGGCTGGGAGGTGGTGAAGAAGTTGGGCGAGGGCGGCTTCGGCGCCGTCTACAAGGTGCCAATTTTGTAGTTCTTTTTCACGAGTTACATTAAATAATTTTGGCGTTTCTGGCTATTATTCATACCTCTTTCCCCATCCGGGCAAAAATTTTCGGAAATTGTAACTTTTTTTATAGACGTTTTACAACCAAAAATTGTGTAAAATGCTGTGTAAATTATTTGTATTTTATTACATTACCTTAGAGAATCACTGGGAAGTTGGTTCCTTCGATAACTGTCCAGAGACCTTTTTACATTTTCTAGTAATCAAAAAGAAATAAAAAGGCGAAAAAATAAATGTTTCAGGAACATATGTTTTAATTAGGGATTTAATGCTTATTAATCAACAGCGAGCATTTTCAGATTATTTTAAGACATTTTTTTGACGGTTTTTTTCCTGGGAACTTTGAGTGGCATGATCAATTTTTCTATCTTTTCGCTGTTCCGTAACCTGGAGTTCCTTCGAGCTTTGCTTACATACTCTGGCCGCCGCCTTAATCAAAAGCTGTAATTGAGGTGAAACATCCATCGGGTCGTGAGAGTGCGATGAAAATCGAGGCGTGCTCGGCGACGATTCGACCCATGAAGATGGAGGTGGTCGTCTTGCAGACCGTACGTCATTTCGTGTATAATGGAAAATACAAAATCGCGTTTTCGAAGAGGAACTGTAACCGAGATCAGAAATTGCAAGATTCTCAAATGGGCCCGAGACAAATTTTTTGAAACACATTTAGTTTGGAAAATCGCGTAAAACTCGGCATAAAATATGACATTTTCCCTAGAAAAGAATATCATATTAAGGGGAACTGCAAGGTAAAAAGAAAACGTGTTTTTGGCAGATTGAAAAATTCTAGACACGGGCGAAAAGATATTTCTTGAAACACGTAATTTAAAAAGTTATGAAACGTTGATAAGAATAAATTATCGACTTCTGAATTCAATTTTAGAAAAAGCTTGTCTTGTATAAATTAAATCACTACTGGCGGAAGCAAATTGGTAAAATAAGGGCTAAACTCCAGATATCCCCCCCAGCCGACCCCCACCTACCGTATCTCGGCTCCCTGTTCATCTACAGGTGTAAAGTATACCAAAATACTCTCCAGAGCAAGACGAGCATTTTGGTATATTTTACACACCTGTAGATGAACAGGGGGCCGAGATACAAAAGTTGGGTGCCGGCTGGGGTTATCTGGAGTCTTACCAAAATAAGAGTAGCTTGCATTACCGCATTATGAAAAACACATTTTTTTAGTACGAAAAGAAATTCCTCAAATTCCTGCGCTAGTTAGATCAGCCAGTTAGATCACCGCAGAAAAGGGCACTAGGTTAGGACGGAAAAGTAGATATGAGAAATTCAGCAGCCGCAACCATTGTAGAGAATCATCTTTGCCTGCTAAGGGAATTGAAACGAAACATGATTTTTTTACAAAAATAAATTTGCAGGCAAAAAAGGCGCGCGCGACCCACTTCTGCGAGCTGCTCGACGCCGGCAAATGGGACACGTTCAACTTTTTGGTGATGACGCTCGTCGGACCATCGCTCCATGTACGCGACTGTACAAATCACGGTTCATTCCGCCGCACTCCAATTGCTGCGCTTTCATTCATTTATGCGCTCATGTTTGATTTTCATGGTGTAATCCGATTGTTTTCGACAAAATTTTTGAAAGCCGGAAAAGTTTTTAAATTTAGGCGATTACGATATAGTATACATCTACCGAATATTGACTTTGAAACAGCCCGTGGGAAGAATAAAAACGAGGTTTTTTTCTAATTTACTGTATTTGTGTAAATTTTAAAAAAACCTAATCGATATAGTTTATTTTGTCTACGAATAATTTAGGTATTTTTGACCGTAGAAACGTGTCAGTATCGAGACTTTACATTATACTATTACAGGAATCCTTGAAACATCCAAACACCTTTAACCAAATCTGTAAAACATTTACCGTTTTTGAAAGCTTCCTGGATTTTTAGAAAGCTTAAATTCTTGTAAATGTAGACAATATTTAAATTTCTGTAAAATAAAATTTGCAACGATGGAATTCAGATTGTAATTATCAAAACATTAAACTGTAAAGGTTGGGAATTTTGAGAAACATTGTTTCGCAAAAACCTGAAAACTTTGGGTTTTTGAATTCAACTTTTTCTTGGCATCTCTTTAGAAACTACGTCGCTGATGGGACTAGCAAAAAATAGTTTTGGGTATGACTGATCATTTTTGAAACATTTTTTCCGTAAAGTTCAAAATATTTATTGCGCGTCTGAAACCCTTCCGCACTCGAAAATGCTTAAAATTGTATGGCGAACTTCTTTTTAAACGAGTCAATTTTTTAAAAGTAATTTGCACATGTCTGGAAAATCTCTGCATTTCGCTCCAGGACCTCCGAAAAGCCAAGCCGAAAGGCCGCCAGATGCTGTCGCTGGGCTGTGCGATTTCGGTGTCGATCCAATGTCTCAAGGCCATCCAGCAGATGCACGGTTTCGAGTGGGTCTGGCAGAATTTTGAAACACTAATTTTCAAAAATATCGGTAGTAAAAAGACTGGGCTTCAGGTACCTTCACCGCGACATAAAACCTCCAAATTTTGCCGTCGGGCTCGAAGACCCGAAAAAGGTACTTATTGAAAATTTATTAAAGGGGGCAAGGGTGGATAGATATTGTTTTGGTGCTAAATTGTTAGCGGGGGGGGCAGACAATTTACTCTCGGTAAATGGATAAACATAGGATTTTGGCAAAACATAAGCGTAGACCTTTGTAAATTTTACAAAGTTTTTTGATATAAAAAGGTTAAAAAATTATATTTGAAGTTGAGAAAAATTTTTAATTTTTTGTTTAAAAATATATGAAAAACCAGGGTTGAAAAGCCGCTTCGCGACTTTTCAACCCTGGCCCCGTCTGATCTCACGATATACTTAACTTTGCATAATGTTTGGATTTCCGATGACGAAAAATGAAAATGGCGCTCTCTACCCCATGATATAGGCTAGCGGAACTTCCGGCACATGCTAATCTTTTCCTAACAAAGAAGGTCGCCAATTTTTTAACAAAAACCTAAATTTAATGTCGAAAATAGGCGATTTTGATAAATCCGATAAGCGTGCAGTCATCCCAGAGCCATTACGCACCTAATGACGTATCGTACGTGGGCTAGGACCCTTTCCCCATTGAGATATCCTCCGGACACCCTGACGGAAGTTGCATGCAAAGTGTCACACACACACACACACACAAACACTATTTTTTTATATATAGTAGGAATAGTAGGATGACCGAAGAAGATAGAAATTCAGAATTGACTAAAAACTGGATCTGGTCGCCGCAAAATTGAGATTTGAAGGTTTCAGGGTTTCAATCTTTTAAAAAATGTTCTAAGTTTTTTTGGGCTGTATAGAAATGGGAAAATTATACTTTTTGATGGCATGCTGCTTCCAATAATTCTTCTAGACGTTCAATTAAGGAAACTCTGTGAATTTTCGTGTCAGATTGTGATGCTGGACTTTGGAATGGCGCGGAAATTCACGGAACCGGGAGGGCAGATACGCGAGCCACGACAGGTGGCCGCTTTTCGCGGTACTGGAAGGTAAGGGATCAGGATGGTAATGCAATAAATATGACCGAGAGGCGATTAATAAAAATACCGCTTTGTGGATTGTGGAAAGAATGGAAACACATTTTTTTGATAATGCATAGCATTTTTCATGTGGTAAAAACACGAATTCTGGAAATTAACGAAATTAAGTACCTGCGAAACTGGGGATTGACCATTTGATACAAGAAAAATCCCGAAAGTTCACTTTTAGTTGAGACCAGGGTTGTTCATTTTGCGTCCGTCCGCGTCCGGGACGGGACGCGCCCGTCCGTCTCATTAGCATAAAATTTTGCGGACGGACGCGGACGCGTCCCGGACGGACGGGACGGACGCATGGCGGACCGAGATCAAATTAATTCATGGTAATCTTAAAATGAAAACCAGAAAAGTCGCAATAATTTTGCAGGTTTTGCGGTAAATTCGATTTTATTGGACAGTAGAACAGGTTGTACAAGTATACATGCTAAAAACCAGAACCTACCAAAGGTTTTACGCCCAAAACTGAAAAACTAGGCGCTTCATTATGATTTGAATCTGTTTTTCTCATTTGCATCGCGGACGCAGTTACTTCCGGCGTCCGCCGTCCGTCCCGTCCGTCCGCAAAAATTTATGTAAATGAGCGGACGGGGACGCGTCCGCGTCCCGGACCGTCCGCGTCCGCCCGCGAACAACCCTGGTTGAGACATAAAAAGAGCTAAAAATATTGAACTGCATTGAACGTTGGTGGGACTAGCCACTTAAATTTTTTCGGAGATTCTCAAGTTTGGTGAACCATTGTTTTTATACAAAGATGCGACTCAAAGGGCAAACATCTAGAAAAGCTCTGGTTGAAATCTAATTGGTTTGAGTAGTTTACCCCCCTCCCCCCCCCAGCCGGCACCCAACTTTTGTATCTCGGCTCCTTGTTTATCTACAGGTATGTAAAGTATACCAAAATGTTCGTCTTGCTCTGGCGAGTATTTTGGTACCAGTGGAAAAAGACCGCTTCGCGGCCATTTTCCACTGGACCCGTCCAGGAATCATGAATTTTAAAACCTTCGTCTTTTAGCCTGCGGCGCAAGAACCTGAGTAATGGCGCCATTCTTTGGCCTGCGGCGCTAGAGCCAGCGTTCCGCAAAATTTTGAGCCTGCAGCGCTAGTTACTGGTTTTTCCTCGGGGATTTGGCCTGCGGCGCTAGAGCGAGAGCCAGGCCTAAACCGCGCACACCGAGAGCCTAGAAATATGTTTTGTTGCTAAAATACCAAAAAGCAAAAATTTTTATTTGCCCAGGATCCCAACCCACGATCATTCGGGTGGTAGGCCAGACGCAATTCCACTACACCACGGGGGAGATGGGAACAGGCGGCGGGAAAGCCCTCTTCTGTTCCGGGGAACCTGGGGCGGAGACGCACAGAAAAGGCCGACCCAATGCCCCGGGGCCCGGGGAGAGATGCCTTCTGGTCACTTTACAAAATTAAGTTTTCGAGTCTGAATCTGCAGAAATTTTGTTAAGATAATAAGATGCGCGTGATCCCCACTATCGAATACAAAAGTGGTCCAAATTTCAGCCCGAAATTCCAAATGCGAATCGAGTTATGCCCCGAACACCACGGCTCGTCGCCAATTTTGTTAAGGATTTTTACTATTTTGCTTGTAAAATTGTTAAAAGGAGGAATTTCGAAAAACAAAAAAATGCGTGTCTGACAAATGTGTTTCTCCACCTCC
Organism: Mesorhabditis sp. LJ9110; assembly: GCA_038088335.1. NCBI lineage: Eukaryota > Metazoa > Nematoda > Chromadorea > Rhabditida > Rhabditidae > Mesorhabditis > Mesorhabditis sp. LJ9110. The sequence goes on along the minus strand of JBBGBA010000129.1, from coordinate 552,844 downwards.
ATGCCAAAAATCAGCGCGATATTCGGCTGGACGGCCGAGAAATCGTCATTACAGAAAACAAACATACTTTTCTCGCTTATAGGATAGGATACTTTACACACCTGTAGATGAACAGGGAGCCGAGATACGGTAGGTGGGTGCCGGCTGGGGGCTGGGTTGCATTTTGCGAAGGTAAAACATTGGTTCTTCAGAAGTTTTGTTTAACCACCTAAAGGGCTCCGAAACATTAATTTAGTGAGTAAACTAAATAAAGTTAAAATTTAAAAAGCGCATAAAATATATACGTAAATAAATACAAAAATATTTTAGCTAAAACATAAATATTATTGCTAATTTAAGATACGCACCGCTGTCGGCCCACCTGTTAATGGAGCAGTGCCGGAAGGACGACCTGGAGATGTGGCTCTACTTGGCTGTAAGCTATTTTTTTGATTTTGGAGTTACAAAATATCTGGCGCTCCGATAAATTTTAAAATAAGTTTAAATAAATAAATAAATAAAATTTAAAAATTTAAAAATAATAAATTTTAAATAAATAAATTTTTTTCGGCACAAGCCTAGATTTTTTATAAATTGCGGATGCGTTTCTAAATTGTTTTAACTATTCCTGAGTATAAAAACTACACACATTTCAACCAAAAAAAATTAAAAAGTAAAAATTAGGTCGAAAAATCCTATAGAACCTTTAGGATTCGCGGGGGGGGGGGGGGGGAAGACCCAAAATGACCAAATTTTCGACTTTTTTAAATATTTTTCTGAAAGTTATTCTGCTTTAAATATAGTTAAAACTTACGAAAAACGATTCGAAAACACTTTATATTTGATTACTAGGTCAACCGGGACCACCTGGAAAAAATTGGTTTCCCCCGGAATCCTAAAGAACCTACGCAACAAACCCGAGCCAGGTTTTTAAATGAGTGTGTAAGGCACGACTATTGATTTGACGATCTTACAAACTTTTCAAAATTACATTACGCAACGCGAACGCGCTGTCTTCTATTGCGTAATCGATTACGCGAGTTTAACTAGACGGGCCGAGAAAATATCGGGGGACTCAAAGAAATTAAGCATCAGCGAATTCAAATAATCCCAAAAAGTGTGACACACAATTTTCGAAAAATTTGGTTTAGCTGGAATTTCGACTTTCGGTTTAGCTAAATTACATAAACGTTTATTGATGCTAATCTGGGTAGGCGCTTTCAGGAGCTAGTGCATTAGCCGGGGGTATGATTCAAGTAGCCGACGCCTTAAACGAACATAGAATGGGATTGTTTTTGCAGATCGAGATGACGACGAACGGGCTGCCGTGGAAGCACCTCTCGGAGGACGAGGAGATTTTAGTGTAATGCTGATTTTTATTATTTTTATAGACTTTTAAGCTAGATTTATTTTTTGATTTTACAGTACACTTTCAGCATGAAAAACGAGGCCCGAACGGATGGAAAGATGGCCATCCTATTTGGGGGATGCCCACGCGAATATGTGGTGCTCATGAAATATATCGATCAGCTGCAGTGGGTTGTATTTTCTAGCCAGCAAATGGTTTCTGCCAGCTTGCCTTTTCTCCTAAAGAACCTCTGCTAGCCTACGCCCTTCTTATTTTCAGATACCGTGACCTTCCCCACTACGAACAAATGGTTGGCATGTTGCGAAAGGCCGTCGAGAAGAATGGCTGCCAGGAATATCCATGGGATTGGCAGCCCGAGAGCAAGCATTGTACGCTTGCAATTTTAATTTTTAATTAACTAAATTGTTTTGAAAATTAAATACAACTGACATTCAAAGAACTGCCATTTTTTTGCAAAAAATATGTTTCAACGATGTTCAATGAAACCCTGGTAGAAAAATCGATTAATGATGGACACATCCCAGTGTGATCATGGATTTTCTAATTTAGTTTGCATTCTTTTTAATTGATAGCTTTTAATTGATATTTTTGTGTTTGTGTTTGTGTTGAATTTATGCGAGCATTAAAAATCGTTCTAAAATGCCGAAATTTAAGTATGGGAAAATTTTTTGGGGATGTTTCAAATCTATTCAAAATAACTCGACTAAATGATTGGCTAATTTGTAAAATCTGCCATTTCGAATTTCTCAAACTTTCTTGGCAATAAAATTTTTTTATGACGAAGAATGTATTATAGATTTAATGAATCCTGAAACGCATTTTTAACAGGGCGCTAAAATTAATTAAAGTATTGGTATTGTTTTTCGATTAAAACAAGCTATTTTTAGGCAGATAATTTTCAAAATTTAATTGAAGTTGTTTTAAGAAGAATTCAAGATTTTACAGAATTTAATTGAAGTTGTTTTAAGAAGAACCAGGGTTGAAAGACCGCTTCGCGGCTTTTCAACCCTGGCCCCGTCTAGGATCGATCAAGTTATTGACCTTGCATAATCCTTGCCGAAAACCGCTCACCAAAAAATGAAAAGCGCGCCCTCTCTTCCTTTTTATGAGCCATTTCCACTTCCGGCGTATGCTAATTGCTCCTAACAAAGAGGTTGGCGGAAAATTTTACAAAAACCTAATTTAATATAGAAAATAGCAATTTTTCAACACTTTGATGTTTGTGCAGTCGATTCCCGCCCCTTCTTTACCCTATGACGTTTCTTCCCTACCGAAAAGATGCTTCCATGAGGCTGTAGGTGCGGAACATCCAAACGGAAGTGCATGCAAATATACACACACACACACAAACACTATTTTTTTATATATAGTAGGATTCAAGATTTTACAGAATTTAAGTGAAGTGAACTTAAAAATAATTTGTTCCATTTAGTCGCCGAGATCAAGCTCGATCAGCCACCCGGGAAATCGGCCGAGCCGGCAGCAGCAGCGAGTCCCGATAAGAAGACGCCGAGTCGAGAGAAATAGCAACATTTTCAAGTGTTTCACTGATTGATTGTGATTTTTGATAAAGCTTACATCGTTATTACGTACTTCGCAGTGGGATTATGCCGCATCAAACCGCCTAACTCATCGATGAAACACTTTTTCCAGAATCCATTATTTTCCCCAATCGCGAATCAAAATCTGAAGAAGCTTTGCAAACTTTATTAGCAAAAAGCAAAATCAGACAACACAGGACCCGTTTGTTGAAGCAGAATTAAGGTCAAAGTGGTGAGCACACGGGAGTCAAGGAGGAGGTTGAGCAGAAACTTTAAAAATTATGTTTCAGGACAAAAAGTAGAATGGGAATTTATGAGGGGGGCAATTACGTGGAAATTCCGAAGACTATGAAAAACGTGTTTCGATGAGTAATCAGAGACAAATTGCGATTTCGTCACACGATCATTGTAAATTACCGACTTTAATTGTAAGATTTTCTCAAGAAATGTCCTCATTGTTCATCTCGCCCATCACAAACAGGAATCCCACGCCAACGGCAATGCCCACCACCTAAAATATGCTTTTTTTAAATTCTCGGATTTTGTTTTCCTTTGGGATACGGTAGGCTGTTTAAGTTTTTTTATAGATGTTGTTTTCATTTTTTTATTACATATCTTTTAACTCATTTTAACTTTCTTTTATTTATTTTTGCTGGGCCTAAATCGATCGGAACTAGGCCTAGCTTTTTACTAGTTTTGATAAAAGATGTTAATGGCCTTCGTCTAGGTAACGCTAAACTTTTTTATTCAATTGCGTTTAAATTTCAAAATCTAAAATAGGAGGTTGCTTTTTTTGCTTCTCTATAATGTTGATAATTTTTAATGGTCGCAATTTCAGGTGGACTCTTTTTCCTAGGGTTCTAGAAAGATGTTTCGCTAGTTGGTCGCTAAAAATTTATTTTCTTCTGGCCAATTTATGAGCGAGACAGTGGTAGTACATCAGGCTAAGTGCTAAATGCCGTTTTTCCATAAAAGCAGTTAAACCTAAAAATATAGCCTTACAATATGCTTGTAAAGGAAAGGAAAATGTGGTTTTTATCCATTTTTTAATGTATTTGTGCAAAGCCGAATCGAAGACTAAATTAATTTGTCACGTTTTTTTAACGACAAAAAAGTGTTTCGAGACTGTATTACTTGCAGCGGCGTGGCTAAACATTAATCAATGTGGTCGTATGTTCGAATACCTTACTGTAAAGTGTTTTTAATCAGGCTGGCTTTTTAGAATGGGACCAAGCCTATCTTGTGCAGAATTTTTCGCTGATACCGAATCTGGTTTCTAAATTTGCTGCCGACCTTTATTTAAAAAGTTATTCGACATTTAGGTTAGAAAAATTGACTAAATCTGGATTTTTTTGCGTTATTTTTTAAGTTGTCGTCACCTCCGACGTTAAAATTGGCTCGGTGACAGCTTTAGAGGTCAAAGCGCGATTTTATGCAAAAAATCATTTGTTTTTGTGCAAAAAGCAAAAGGGATTGTGCAGGGCGGGGTTCGAACCGACGCCCTGTGCTTGGCAAGCGAACAGCTTACCAATGCACCATGGTGCCAACCGGGAAGCCGGCTTGGGGAAGATAGATAAGGGGCACAACAATACCTGGGCCGAGGCAGGGAATAGTGGGCCAGCATCCGAATTTATGCCGTTTTTAAGCTTAATTTAGACCCCAAATGACTTTTCAACGCGAAGTCCGCAGCAAATTTGGAAAACGGATTCGGAATCAGCAAAAAATTCTGAACAAGATAGGCTTGGTCCCATCCTAAAACGCCAGCCTGAGTAAAAACACTTTACAGTTAGCTGAAAGCCAAATTTTCCTGAAAGTTTGTCCCTATTTTTACGTCATTCCGAGAAGAAAATTTTTTAACAAGTCGAATACGCTTAGAAAATTGCATTTTAAAGGGGGGGATTAGAGTAAAAACACTTTACAGAGTTTCTCAATCAAAACTATGTTTCAAAAAAATCAAAAACTTGGCGTTAGACAGCGCAACACACGAGTTTAATCCTTCATCTCTTTTAATCTCTCTTGCCGATCTCTCAAGAAATATTCAAATTTCGAAATTCGTCTTTAAAAAGTTGCTTTTAGCTTACCTGCAAAAATGTGACGACGAGTGATTCGCGTAGATCCTCTTTCGCCAATTCGTGACAGGCTTCCCGAATTTCTGGTATCTAAGCACCGGACAGTTCAAATTTTCAAAAAATCTTCATGCTAGGTGAGAAAAATCAGTGGCAATGTGAATATTCGGAGGATTTAAAAAAAGCGTGTACACTTGTAAGTATTTTTCAGTAAATTTAAAATTTTTCTGAGTTATATATCCAAAAATTGGACTTTTTATGTTTCAAAAATCTGCATACCGACGGGCAGAAAATGAATAATAGTCGGGTATTCTTGACCGCAAATACTCGAAATCTTTTTCTTAGGTTTTGAATGACAGAGTGTCAGCATTTTGGTAAAGGTATTTTGAACAGTTTGGTTCTATAGTTTATTTGCCCTCAAGGATTTTTATCAAAATCAGATGAAAATCGTAAATCCGTCTGCTTTTATTGAAACATGATTTTTGTTAAAAAAATGTTGCAAAATATGGCACTTTCCCAACAGAATGAGACGGGCTAATGCTCCGTTGCAAATCATGTAGTCTTTTAATTATTTAGGCATGCGCTACCGTTTCTAATTGAGTTTAATTTAAGGATTTTTTGGCACTGATTTAAGGTAAAAAAGTAATGATTTTTCAAAAATATGTTTTCGAAAAATTCGGAGAAATCGTCCGACAACAAACTGGCTATGAAGCGGTACTGTTTAGCCGGTGTTCTTGTTTTTCAGAAAAGGATTTTTAATGCGATTAAGTAAATTTATCTTTTAGCGCGTTTTTTTGTAAATTATTAAATAGCAACTAACCAGCGTGCCGAGGAATATATACAAATACATGCCGGAGGAGACGGCAAAAATGTAGTCATCGTAGCCCTCGTCTACCTGAAAAGTTTGGCGATCAAAACGCTGTAATAAAGCTGCAAAAACTTGATGATAATAACTCATATTTGCAACATTATAATTGAAACTTATGATATCAACTAAATGAAAAACTAGCTTTCGATATATTTCGACTGCATAAAGCCATTAAAGGGCAGTGGAAGCCAGTCTATCGTTTTTGCTATGACTTTTTCTTATCTTAACGCATCGGGAGACGGCTCCGGCCTTGTCACGGATTAATTGTTCGTAATCGATTACGCAATACAAATTCGTGCGCGTGCGTTGCGTGTCGCGGCGTGGAATTTTCTAAGCGAATCCATAGCTAAGCCTTACCAGTACCTTGAAAACCCGCGAAACCTCAATGATTCAAATTTGTATGAATATACCTCATCGAGTAATACACCGACTGCAAATCCACAGTAAGACAAAACGATCGGGATCATGTTGTAGAGAAGGGCCTTCCGGAAACCGAGGCCGGAATTCACCAGTATGGCCAGGGTACCTGAAAAGGAATGCGATGTATCTCTCTTTCTTTCTCTCACTCTCTCTCTCGCTCTCGCTCTCTCTTCTTGTCGCCTCTCGCTAAGGTTGCGATGTTCGAGGTGCAAAATTGCGTTTCAATAATCCCCAGCGGAAAATATTATAAATTTCGGGTAATTCCATGTAGGTTGGAATTTTTTTACAATACGAAACCCCAAAGAATTCTAAAACTAGGGTTACGGTAGCTTTTTTAAAACTGGCATTTTAAAACTAAGCGCCGAAGTAAATTTTGTAAATGGGTATGGAATGCCTTTAAGTAACTAATGAAATAATGATAGGCACTCGGAAGCTAGCAGCGATCCTTGGCAGAAATCTAGCGCTAAAATTTCTTTAAAAAATGATGTTGCAATTTTTTCCATACAAAAAAAAACTGGTGAATCTAGGATAATCCATGAAAAAATCCGTCTCGTGATACAGCCCAACATACAGCAAATAAAAATAAATCCCGTATAAATTAAATGTGTTTAAGCAGCTGATCAAAGTACGATGCCACGCGGAATATAATTAATTTCAAAAGGTTCACAATAAATCAGAGCAAGCTAGCGATGATTATTAGCGGAAATTCGTGATCGAAATTGATTTGAAAAATAGTGTGTCACGAATTTCGAATGGAAAATACGATAAATCTGCCGAATATGTGTCCTCAAGAGGTTACTGTAGCCTGAAATCGTACCAAGTTCTTGTGGGAACTGCTCGGAGAAGACCGCCGTCCCGATACCCAGTCCACCCACGATACTATCGGCAAAGGCGGCTCCTAGAAAAGACATTCGATATTACAAAATTTATTTATTCCATGTTTTGTTTTTTAATTGCTGAAAAGATTTCCTTATTAATTATCAAATCTGTTGAAAAACTTGGAACAAGTGTTTCCAAAAAACTTTTTTAGACAACGATGTTTCGAAAAAAATTGTTGATAGGTTGAGAAAAACTTAACTAATCCAAGGTAATCTTCAGTGATGCTATTTCTTTGATTCAAAAAGCCTAGAAAAAAGCATTTTCGATATTGATTTTTTTATGATAAAACTTTGTAAAGTTAGATTATTACAGCCCAGAAAAATGCTGGCCGCAGGTTAACAAAACTGTGTTTCGAAAATTTTTGGGGTAAAATAGAAAATTTGGTATTCAATGAGTATCAATTTGTTCGCAATTTTTAATTTCCTTACTTTTCCTTAATTCCTCAAATTACCTAATGACATCCCATCCACAAAATTGTTGGCGCTCGACCCGAAGATGATCATGTACGCCACGGAGGCCACCTAAATTCATGGCTTTCCCACGACTTTAAAATCAAGAAATGTCCGTTAATGGAAACCAATTTGATATTTCTATTTTTATTATATTGATAGCCTACCTCAATTTTGGCTGGCTCGATAACCCTTTTTTCGACGACTTGAATATCCAGCGATACCGTATCGTCACCAGAGTTCTAAAAAACTAGGAATGTTCCGTATTAAAGTGGCTTTATTCGATGAAAGAGTGACTTTATGTTCTTGTTAGCCTTCACGTTCTGTATTTCTTATATATTATATTACACTTACAGCTTTAATGCATTATATATAATTGGCGTAAAAAATCAAAAACTCTTTAGGGAAAAAATATGTGTTTCTAATCCTATTTAAACAAGTCCCGGACAAGTTTTGGCCAATATGATCTGCGAAAAATCTTCTCCAAACCCAAAATTAAAGGATTCATAAAAAATAAATATTTCAAGTTAAATACAAAAAATGTATGATAATAATAATGAAAATAAGAAATCTGTATCTCTGATCTGTATCCTCTATGAATCTCTGATTTTCATGATTTAGGTATCGATCAAAAGCCCTCAGAAAGGCAACTCCAGAGGTGTTCTCCGATTTTCGAATTCCACAATTTTCGTCGGATTTTGATATTTCTTTCAAAAAAATTGAGATCCAGATCGAAAGCACTCGAAATTATATCAAAACAATGTGTTACGAATTTTCAAGACTTTCGGATAGAAAAGGTACGAACAATTCAGGCAATTTCATGATCGCTATGCACAGCTTTATAATTTTCGCGACTAAATTGGCATAAAATATCATTAAAATGAATAATCCTATTGGCAAGATTTATTCGAAAAATACTTTAGTATCAATGACACCGCACAAACAATTTGAATGTTTCAGCTACATTTGAATGTTTTTGTCAAAGAATTATCGTTACTGTACGGTTTGTGTCTTTTAGAAAAGATGCATAAAAAAAAGTAGTTATGCAATTCAATTACGCCTGTCTTTTCCGGGATGTGGCCATTTGCGTATGATAAATTATTGCAAAATATTGTTCGATTTTTTAATCAGATTAGATTTTTTAAATATTATTCGAAAATCTTAAAAATCAATGTCTTGCTCAACAAGCTAATCAAATAATACCTTGTTATTTCTGTAGAAGACCGGGTTTTCCTGGGCGTGCCCATTTTCCGCGTGTGATAATCGTAGTGTTCCGGGGCTCTAAAATCCTATTGAATTTGTATATACAGGTGCGGAATACCGGCCCATTAATTAAACCGATTTCCAAGCTACTTTAAAATTTGCTGAAACAATGAAACTTTATTAAAAAATTAAAGTTCGAAAATAACAAAATAGCGTACCCTTTCATGTGCCTCCTCGTTGACGACGCGCAGAAAGTCGTTGCCCTAAAGTGTAAAATTTATTTAGTTAAAATTCTATTTGATATAAGAATTTGACGAACTCGAAAGTTTTGTTTTTATTTGTTCCAAAGTGGGGTTCCTAATGCTTCGAACCGAGATCATTGAATGTTACAAGTAACTGAAACATTGTCTCCCCAAAGTTATGTTTATTTTTCCTTAAAAAACTGAGCGCTTTTCGGCAGTTGCGATTAAGAATTTTCATTTTTGGCAATGAACAAATCAAAAAAAGTATTTTAATAGTCATTAATAATTGCAATAATAATTGCTAATTGGCCCCCGATAATGGGGGGCGAAGTCTAAATGTGATTAAATACCGGTTTTTAAGTTTAAATTTTCGGCTTCGATTTCTATATTTTTTCGACAAGTGCCGCTGTACATTAAGGGGAGGTTCATCTTTTTTAAGGGGCGTACAATGCATGTCTATAGATTCACCGGCTTCGTACCGTTTCGTAGAAAATTTTCGTTTCTTTGTACAAATCACGAGGACAACGATGTCATTGATAGAAAACCGCGTGTTGGGCTCCTGGATTTAAGCAAAACATTTTTTTTTGACAAATGCTTAAATTAGCCATGAAAATCCCGGTTTTCTAGGGGTTTCAGGTGGACTACCGGGAGAACGATTGATCGGTACTGGTCTATCAGCGGGGGAGGGAGTAATTTTTATTATTTACCAGCGCCCAAAACCCGCTTCGCGGGCCTTGGGCGCTGGAATGCGGCCCTTGCATGAGAAATTGGACTTTCCGATAGCTTGGGTCCTTCGGATCCCTCCCTTTCTCCGACCACACCCGCGCGTGCAACTTGCAAGAATGAGGAAATTTGTATTTTTTGGAATTATGCAAAGTAGCCCTCCCTGGCGCTGGACACACACACACACACACACACACACACACACACACACAGAGATACACCCCAAAATTATATAAGGTAGGACTAGTGAGCATAAAAAACTCCTCGAAATTTCTAGAATGTTTTCTGAGATTTTGATATCTAATAACTGCGATAAATGCTATAAAAATGTTTTATATTTTATTGTGCGGCATGATGGGATGTTGGATGACTATAACCAACGAGCTGTAGATTATCACATTTGCTGAAACGCATTTTTTTTACTTGCAGTTTTTGGGGTTTTATTGGTGGGTTTTCGCAAAAGCCGCCTGACTGTAAAATGATAATGTAAATAAGTAAGGAAAATTAAAAAAATATCATGACATGAAAAACAAGCATTTTGCTCCAATTAATACCCTAGACGATGTGGATTTTGAGTTAATGTTTAATGGGATTATTTTGTAAGTTTCATCACATGGTAGCAGCAAAAATAAGATTTTTTTATACTAAAGTTTCTCTTCCCCCGATTGTCCCCGGCCTGAATTACCTGGCATAACGTATTGTGGCCGTGGCCATCTCGAAATTCCATCCCATCCAGGTTATCCACCGCCCGCAGCACCGCCATCCGTTTACGCGTCGAAAACTGAAAACAATACTATTTTGGATTATTTTATACTGATTTAAATCTGAAGTCAGTCAAGTAATTCTACAAATTCAATGCTGCAAAAACTAGTTTCAAAATTTTGATGAAAATTAAAAAAAATCTTTCGGATTAAAAAAATAAGTTTCAAAATTTTATAACAGTTAAAATTTTTGAATCGTCGTCCCTCACCGTTCGCGTGAAATTGTTGTTGATCATGGCGATCTCGAGCTCGTCCTGAAAAATAGAAAAATTTAAGTTAAATTAAGCAGCAATAAAATCCGTAAAAACGTTAATTACCGTACCTTCAAGTCATTTTTCTCGCGGTCCTGCACCGAGTTTTTGCTGCTGCTCTCCGAATTTATATCTAGAAACATTATTCCTTTTGTCGTTAAAATTATTACGCCACTTGAATACTCTTTATTTAATGAGCACCTTAAAGACCGTCAGAACGATCAAAATTTCGTTAAAAGCAAGAAATTGCGCACCGGGCGGTGGTCGAACCCGCGATGGTTCGCTCCAGAGTCCGACGCGCTAGCCACTAAACCACATGGCCGAGTGAAGAAGGAAGTCAGAGGCGCCCCAAACCCCAGAGGGCCTTTGTCCAGTACGCCGTGCAACTAATGACGCCTCTCTCTGCGCGTTCTTGGGGGCAGCACCCTCGGGGTGACAGTGTGCGTTCAAGAGTTCTAGCAGTCTTTCACGTAAAAATTGAACGCCAGCCACTCACACTGCACTTTAACAGAGATCGCTTGTTGTTGAAGCTGTCTCCTTCATGAAACATGATTTTTCAAAAGAAAAAACGTGAATTTCTCAGATCTGCCAATTTTGCAACGCTACCTTCAACAATTTTCGAATATAAACTGACGTGTTTTTAAACTTTTTTCTTGTTTTTCTCAACGTGTAAAAACCTGGGAACTTTTATTGAAACATACAAACTATAGATTTTCGCCTAAAATTCCCTTTGGAACAAATCTTCCCAATTTACTTAGGTTTAAGATATTTTTGCACTTGAAACGTTATAAAATTTTGCTAAAACACTTTTGAAACAATTATTAATAAGTTACTAGGCATTTCTGGGATTGCACAAAATTAACTCCCCCGATAATGCAAAAGATCTCAGCGACGATTTAGGGTTTCGAATACAGCATTTCAAATAATCTAAAAGTTATTATCTAACCATGATCCAATGCCGCATTAAGGAAAGTGCACCCTGTTGAATCGTCTCTTTCTATAAAACATATGTTTTACAAAATGGTGATCAAGCGGGTTTTTAATATCGGTCATTTTTTTAAATACGTGTTTTAGATAAATTCTCAAAATGGTCTCCGGAATAATTAACATAAAATTCAACCAACGAACCGGTGCTTTGGGTCTGCTTCCTTCCGGTTGTCTTCCGTTTCATCACCTGATTCAGGGTTGATTTGTGGATTTTTCGTCGTGTTACGTGGCGCTAAAAAATTGTGTTTTAGCATCGGCTGAATGGAGAAAATGGCTGGTAGAGATAATAAATATCGTTTTTCGTTGTCACTAAAATGACTAAATAACTAAATGCTAAAATTACATTAATTTTACTTTTACTTATTTTACATTTATTTAATTTTAATGTTTTATCTAGTCTAGGGTTCAGAAAAATAAAAAGTCGAGTATTGCGAGCGTCTTTGTTTCTTGTTCAAAAAAAACCCAAAAAAATTCCTGCTGGCTTTTCAATGCAATCCGATTCTAAAAATACGCGCGCAAAAATTAACGGTTTCAAAAAAATTTACTATTCGAATTCAAAAATTTGATTGAATTATGTCACTGACTGCGTCGTTATTGTCGTTTGTTTATAAAAATTTTTATGAGCAATTAAATAGATTGTCGATTTAATAAATTACCTTGCGTAGCTCAATGCCGTACATCAACAACCTATCGACGGAAAAGAACATGTAGAGGGCGCCGAGGATTATCCAGCATTTTAATTTGTAGTCGTACTGCCCGGCCAGCTCCACAAGGTTAAATGCCTAAAAATGACGGGAAAGTCAGAATTATTTAAAACATCTGTGTTTCAAAGAACTAAAAAATTTTTTTGATAAATTAATGCCGCGATCATCTCTTGGCAGTCCGAATTTAAAACTGGCCAAATTGTTTGTTTTAAGTGTTTAAAAAAATAAATTAATTAAATAGACTTAGACTCAAATAATTTTGCTAAATTTAATTGATAAAGTAATAAAGATGAAAAAAGATTATTTCTATTTGAAAAATGGGGGTTTCAAAATCTTTCTTAAATTAATATTTTCTACAAATTTTAATCCATCTCTTTTGCGGTCCCTATTTAAACATAATAAATTGAATTAATAAATCAAATTTAACTGGAAATATTAAAAATTAATCTTATTGATAGACATTATTTAATTTATTCAAAAAAAAAGTTAAAATTGAATCTACCTGCGGGATCATGACGAAGAGCGTCGAGCCGGAGAGGGCGCCTGGAAAGGTGCTGGTGTGTTAACGGGGGGAGGGGGGCGGTACCGCCCTTAAATAAATATAACTCATTTTTATAGAATTTGCGAAGTTATTAGATACCAAAATCCCCAAATAAATTAAAGCTTTGGTAAATTTTGACTTTTGCCTATGAAATGAAACATCGCAAAATGTAGTCAAATTGTTCAATTTATTCAATTTATGAAATGAATTTTTGTAATTTCTTAGCCATCAAAAACTACTAAGGATATTCTAGTATTATAATATTAACAGATAATAAGTGTAAAAGAAAAATAATACTCTTAATTTTATTAACCAGGGTTGAAAAGCCGCTTCGCGACTTTTCAACCCTGGACCCGTCTTGGACTCCATGCTATTCCACCCTTTGCATAATTGTCCTTCATTCAGAAGGCAAAAAAAAATGAAAAAGAACCCCGTCTGCCTCTTTATATAGACGACCGCCCACTTCCGGACTATGCTAATTATGCCTAACAAAGAGGTTTTTACAAAAACCTAAATTTAATAGCGAAAATGGCTAATTTTCAAAATCTGATATGTGTGCAGTCATCCCTAGACCATTACGCACCTAATGACGTATCGAACGTAGCCTAATATCCGTCCGTTCTTGAGATATCCTCTGGACAGCCAGACGGAAGTGGATGCAAAGTGGCACACACACAGACACAGACACTATTTTTTTATATATATAGTAGGATATTACTTACCGATGCCGAGTGCAATAAGAAATGTCATCACTCTTTCATATGTCCTTTTTGAGAGTAATGGAACGACAAGCATTCCCAGTGGAGCTGAGAATGAACATCCCGTCACCACAGCCAGCCCCAGTAGCCATGCTGAAATATCTCAAATCACATTAAATTTTTATGTTTTGAAAAATTTCGAAATGTGCCAAGATGTGGAACAAAGATTATTCATACGGCTGTCATGTCGGACCATTTTGGGGGCCTTGTAAAATTTAAATGTTTTAAAAATTAAACGCTCCCGGCACCCTGGCTTTAATTAAGTCATCATCTCGTTAATTAGCCCATGTAATCGTTATTTTCAACCTTCCTTCAAAAAAATAAATAAGGTTTTCACTACTTCTGTATGCGGCTTTAAATCGCACGCGACGCACCCACACGCGTTAGCGGCCCTCTCTGTCACTTTCCCTTTAATTACGTCATTTTAAAGGATTTCCTCACCCATCGCCAGCCCCTAAAATAACATTTCACCTCCCGCCTAGGTGTCTGAAATTCGTTTCGCGCTCCAATCGGATCCCACGTTGGGTCCTGGCCTTTCTTTCCCTCGTCTCTCCCCCCTCTCTCTCTCTCTCTCTCGCTCTCTCTCTCTCTCTCTTCTCTCTCTTATCTGTGGGTAGATCTTCTAATCGTTGGCTCTCATCGTTTCTCGCCCCGTTCGAGGGAGGCCCTCCCTTTTTTTGCCAGCCGCCCCTTTAATAGAATCGATGTGTCGGCTGATTTTTCAAGAGTGTGAACGGCAGTGCGTTTGATCGGAAAGTGAGCCTGGAGATGAAACATTAAAAATAGACTGTAACGGTAGTAAGGCTTAATCTCTGAGAATACACCAATTTACGATGCTGAGAGAGCGATAGAAAGAGAGAGAGAGAGAGAGGGAGCGAGTGAGCGAGAACGAGAGAGTGTTTCAAAGCATCGTCAGAAGGATTCTACAGATTGTAGGGGCTTTGAACTGACGGATTACCTTATTCTCGGGTAAACTTCTTGGAAAAAAATTGCTGTGACCAAGAAGCTTGGCCTCATTTTCGCTTAATGTCTAGGGGTCCGATCCCGAAAAAGCCCTACAAAAACGATAAAAAAAGGTATTCTCGAAAACTACTGTGGTTATGCGGCTTCAGGAGCACTACATATAGAACGTTAACCTTATTTCACGCGATTTTTTCAACACGATTTTCATGGAACTTTTGAACTGGCTTCGCGTTCGCCATTAGCCATGAAAATAGCAGTCAATGGCTAATGTTTTGGGAAACATTTCCTCGGAAAAGAATTTATAAATTGGTCGATGCTTTTCGATTTTCGTAGAAATCTCTGGATTATCGATTTAATGACATTTATTAAATTCAAAGAAACATTCAATTAGATGACAACCTTATTTCAAACTTTTAGCATTAAAAATATTCCATTCCATCGCCTCCGTCTTTGCGTTTTCGAATGGTCGGAACGTCACCTATTAGCCGTCAAAAAAGGAAGCAATAGATAAAGTTTCGCGAAACATTTTATCTGAATAAAATTTTGAAATTTCAGGCGTTCGGAATTTCTCGGCGATTGTTAGCCATAAAATGTCGAGAATTACAGCTTTTAACAACGGCTTCAAAATTCTTATCTTGCATCATTTTTTCAGCGAAATTTTACTAGTCGCATTGTCAATGATAATTGGCGGGCAAAGATATGGACTGACATATTCCTTTTTCGAAACATAATTTTTTTGATCCCTCAATTTTTTGCGAGACATCTACTAACTTTCGACCCCTTTACCAAGAGATTACTAGGGTGATCTTTTAGGGGGCGAATCACGAGAAAAGAGACGAATATTGAGTGGGTGAGGGGGTCCTGAATGGAAAAAGAGAGGGACACGGTCACGACTCGATGATTTGTCAGAAAAGGGGGGGTGGACAGGTGTTTGTTGATGTCTTTTTGGATGTATACGCGAGATGCAGAGTACATACTCGTCATATCTGTCTCTCTATCTCTCTCTCTGACTCTCTCTCTCTCTCTGTCTCTGTCTCTCTCTCGCTCTCGCGCTCACTCTCTCTCTCTCTCCGCGCTCACTCTCTCTCATTCACTCTCGCTCTCCTTCTCTCCGTCTCTCTCTCTCTCTCTCTCTCTCTCTCTCTCGCGCGTTCACTCTCTCTCACTCACTCTCGCTCTCTCTTTCTCTCCGTCTCTCTCTCTCTATCTCTCTCACTCTGATTTTTTCCCTTACCCTATCTTATGTGTCCCTTTAGAAAGTCATAAGGTAGTTTTTAGATTAAGGAAACGGTAGAGATAGCCAGTTTCGAAAAAATTAAGAAAAACCAAACCATAAACCGCGAAGGGGTTATTTTGTCCGGCTCGATATTCGGTACTTTTGCAATGAAACTTGTTTTTCCTGTATCTTATCTATCCCTCAAAAGTTTAACGACATTTACAGTGTGTGTCAAAACGATAGAGCCACCTCTTTGAACGCTATTATCTCGGCCCTCGTTGGGTTTGACGCCAAGCCAGCTAGCAGGTCTTGTAGCGCTCGAAAAGGCGCATTTTTCCATATACTTGAAGTTTTTCAAAAATAGAGCACGCGATTTTTATAAGGAAAAGAACAAATAGAGCCAAAAAACCGAAGTGTCAAAACGATAGAGCCACACTTTACATATCATTAGCATCAAGTTTAAGCTTGCAAATTACATGCTAATTGCTAATACGAAGTTCAAATCTATGCAGATTGCCATCACCCTGAAAAATCCGGAAGTCAGAAGTGGAAAGTCACTTTGAATGTTCATTAGCATGTAGTTTGCAAGCTCAAACCTGATGCTAATGATATGAAAGTTGGCTCTATCGTTTTGACACTTCGGTTTTTTGGCTCTATTTGTTCTTTTCCTTATAAAAATCGCGTGCTCTATTTTTTGAAAAACTTCAAGTAGTTGGAAAAATGCGTCTTTCAGCACTAAAAGCTACGCTCAAATTGACGAGGCCGGTATGCGTTCAAAAGGGCTCTATCGTTTGACTACTTACTAAGGTTCGGAAAACCCACATTTTTTCAAAAACTCAGCCAGCTCCGAAAAACCAGAAAATGGTATGAAAAGCTTAGAATTCCAGCCTGGAGAACTGATTACAACCTGATATTGCAACGTGAAATCTAGACCAAATAATGAAACCCCCTTTTTTGTGATCGTATCTGATCGTCTGAGCTTTCAAAACTAATACGGTATTTTTTCGGTTTTAGATGGGTCGGCAAGGCTAAAAAATCTTCAAAAAATCTCGGAAAGCCCGAAAAATTCTTTGAAAATCATGAAATCTCGGCTGAGAATCGGTTACGGTATTAAATTCGAGATTTTGGCACGCAAACGACCACAGCGAAATTGTTTTGACCGGCTATATTATTGGTACTTTTTGCAATGAAACTCAATTTTTTACGAAACCTTAGATTTTAGAAATTTTGCTAGGCCTGCAAAATTTTGGGTAGAAAATTTACAAAGTTTTCTGATTAGTTTTTTATGCGGATTCTGTTTGTCTGACTACTAAGTTGTCTGTATGTCTGTTTGTCCGTCTATCTGTCCATTTCCTATCCTCCTCCCTCCGTCAAAATGGACCAGCCGATTTTGAGTGATGTTCGTTAGCGGGCTCGAGAAGATGGTAAATATTAGCTCGCGCCCTAGATCTTGTCTTTGTACGAAACATTCAAAAACAATGGTCACTTTTCTATTTTATTCTAGTTAATAGAATTAATAGTAAAATTTGATTCGGCTCAGTGGTTTCAATGACATTCAAAAACTACAAAAAATTCTGGCAAAGTTCAATACCGCTAAAGGCAACCAGTTGTGGCAATAATTTAACGACGATTTCAGGAGTCTTAAAATTTGCTGAGGTGGTGATGATGATGTTTAGGATATGGGAGACAAGACAAGGAATCCCATAATGTTTGAATTTTTCGATACCGAGTATGCCGGAACTTCCAATGTTTCAAAAATATATCTAAATTTCGTGAATAAACACGGGCTTTAAAGGCTAAAAATATATGCTTCCTGAAAGGGATGCCCAACCATTTCAGGGCTCAAAAAGCAAAAACCATGCCGCGGGCGGGATTCGAACCCGGGACCCCCGTTTTGTAGGCCCAGATGCTACCCATTAGGCCATAGTGGCAAGCCATCGGCTGGGATGGGAACGCCACAAGAGGGAAAGGGGTCCGAATTCTGTGCGGTTTTGGGGCCCATTGCCGCACACAATTCGCGCGTCATTTGTACTGCCCGGAATACATAACTATATATTTGCCGGCGAAACATTGGGTATCCCTTTAAAGCAAAAAGCCTGGCTGCGCATCCAAAATAATACTACGGATCTGGTTCAAACAGTGGCGCTTCAAACCAACAAAAAAAATTGAATTGGGAGTTGCTATCGCACGGGCGTTATAAATCTCATATATAAATGGAAGAAACAAGGAATAAATATAAAAAATATAATATTAAATGAATTAAACAAATAAAACCCACTTTGCCACGCGGGCGGCTCCACCATCTCTTCGCCGAGTTGGGTGGTAAAATTGGCGAAAAGCTGGCCGCTGGTCGATGTTGCATTCTGAAAGAATATGTGCAAATTATTAATTTTATTTACCATATATTTACTTTTAGGATTCCCCTCTTTTAATTCCGAATAAACAGAACTTTGGTATTATTATGCGAAAACCCTTATTCAGCTTAGGAATTTTTATCGACATTGAATTTTAATTCGAACCGCAATCAAAAATGTTGGTTTTTTTAAATTTGGGGATGAACATGCGTACTTTAGAGACTGTAATTAGCTAGAGCTACATGCCCCAAAAGTCCGATTTGAAGTGAAACATAAATTTTTAAAAGTTGTAGATTTTTGCCTAGCCACTAAGTTTTGATTTTAAACTTTTTTTTGCATTAAATAAAAGATTTTAAAGGCATTAACTAAATAAAATGTTAATAGAATAATATATAACGAATAACCACCGTTTTACTGAGTAAACGGGAATAATTTCATCTGATGTTTCAAAGAAAAGTTTCGATGAAAGGCGAGACTCTTGGAATTTGCTGGTTGCCAATAAATGCCAAATTTCCCACGCTTCCGCCATGAATATTTAGTATCTTGGCGAGAGCCGAATTTGATTGCAAAATACCGTAAAAAAAATTAGAGATAGCGGAGACTAGCGGGATTAGACGCATTAAACGAAAAATTTCTAGTTTATTCTCAGCTTTCTCCGAAACATTTTTTTTTCAGAAAGTAAGGAAACGGCAGCTTAATCTACGCAATATTAAGATCATTAGTTATCATAATATAATACAACCTCTATTAAGAGGTTTCTTTCTACTGTTTTCGATTACCGTAACTTGATAAAATTGCGGTTAAAGGTAACTTTCCAGCGAGTTTGATAAAATTAAAAGTCAACAAAAATCTCATACTAATAATAGGAATCCAAGGGCTGCGACGCGTAACGCCGACTTTTCCTTGCGTTATCGATTATACCCTTTTGAAAAATCATGTCTTTCCCGTCCCTTAAATGCACTTTAAAATTTACAGACATCGCTAAAATTATATCAGGAAACAAGGTATCTAAATGAGGCTACAGTACCCCTCGGTTTCCCCGTCGACATATTAATTTAATGTAATCTTGATCTATTAGGGCACGTAAATAAAATATGTAACAAATATACATAAAAACGAACCTCCACGATAAAGGCCTCCATGAAAAGTGATGTTTCTGGGGGGAAAGAGGAGGGAAGGGGGGAATCCCCCTACCTCATTCTTTTCCACACACCCCCAAAACAGCCCCTCCCCCTTCACTAACAAAACATACAGTAGACAGACGAGAGAGTGAGAGAGAGAGAGACAGACAGACAGACAGACGGTCTCACCACCTAAAAAATGTCCCTTTGCCCTTATAGACCCTAGCAAACAAATAGGAGAGATGGCTATCGAGTGCTCAGAGATTGGACTTGTATAAAAGGTAATAGTCTAGTTTTAGGGAGAGAGAAATACCTCGTGCTCATCCTCTTCCATGCTCCTTTAATATTGGCGACCTAGCAAAGACAATTTGAGCAAATCGCCCGTTTTACGCAGCGTATGTTTCACTCGGGAGCGGCAAAAAAGAGACCAATCAATTGATAGTGCGCATAAGCCTTGTTGAACCGTTTCCGATACTTTTATTAAAATTGTAGATAGTTGATTATGAGGCGCGCATTAAATACGTCTAACACAGAATAAAAATAACAATAAACAAAAACATCAAATCTAAAAAAATAAAATTAGTACGTTTAACAGACAAATTAAAAGTATGTCAGGTCAATTTTACACTAATCATTTATCATTTCTAACCTTAATTGATTCAAGTTATGCTTAATTTTTCTTAATCGATTTCGGTTTTGTGAAGCCTCAAAAACCGTTTTACATTGAGAATTGCCTTATTAAACAATCAGACGGAATACCAGAAAATATTAATTAGGTTTCGCCCAGCAGTTTAACTGGCAATGGTGCAAAACATATAAATTTTGAGTAACTTCTACCGATCAAGATCGGCAACATTTTTGGCAAAAATGATGTTTCATCTCCGGCCCACAACAAGCATAATATTTGCCATGTTAAGATGACGCTGCCTGGGAACCGATGCGAGCCCAAGGAATTTTACGTGAATTCTTCCTGCCGAACTGATGTATTTACCAAATTTAATTTAAGATATTTATCTACCATTTTAAATGTTATTTATATAATTCAGTGAACAGGTAAGGTATTATCTCAGCGTTCGTTTTCGGCGGGGGGTGGAGTGGTGGGCGAATTTTTTTATGGAAATTCAGAACTGCGTAGCAATGTCCGTGTTTTAATAGCATTATTACTAAAATGGTTTTATACTTAAAGCGGAAAGCTATCCAAAACACTGTGAAAATTTTTATTTTTGTCGAAAAATCGACATTTTTCTATTTTTTCATCAGCATTGCTATGCTTTAAGTTTGGGAATAGCAAAAAAAACATTTTCGAAACAATTCCTCGCTTTATATTAGAAAAATGGGATCGCAAGTACAGGCTTCTCCCCCCCCCGCTAATGCGAAAGCACTCAAATTATTTCAGTTTTTATTGATTATTTTCATTATTATTTAGTTACTTTGTTTACTTTCAGAAAGCTAAGAAAAATTATGTTCCGATAAATAACTGGGAAAACAGGCGGTGCGAAAAACCAATGTCGCATCGTAAAAACATCCCAGAAAAGTATCAAAGTATCTATCCACGACCGTCAATCGCTTTAATTTAAAGATAATGATAACTTTTATAGTTTTATTTTTTTATTTATAGATTTATATTTATAGCATTTAGCTTATTTTAAAGAAAACCCTATTTGTTAAGAATGCCAACTCGACGGACGCACCAGCAGTTGCTGATGCTTTTCGACAATTGTTGGCCCATAGAAATCCAAAGGTAGCTGTTTTTGGCTCGGAGTATCGATTGACCATAAGCATAATAAGGCCTTTTCGACAATAAAATGTGCTTAAAACATTTTAAAATTAATAAAATGCTTAACTTGATTGACCCGTTTAGGGCCAACGAAACCTGACGTTCAAATGCTACGTGTTGGTGTTGGGCGTCGTCTGCATGGCTAGCGTTTTTGGATGAAACTGACGGAAAGGGAAAACTTTATTTTTTTTTGTACGATGAATAAATGGTATAAGAATAACAATGGAAACACCGCAATCCTACCTTATATATCAGGTTGGAACGAAAGTTCTGTCGCCGAGATTTTGGGAGGCTGGCTAAATTCGTAGATAGCTCCATTCTGGACATGCGATATGTCATTTTGTAGCTCTCGACCTGAATCGCTTCGGTGCGTGGGTCCTGGACCGCCAAAATCAAGGATAGCCGAGATACACGCTCTAGAAGTTTTTCACAAAATCACCCAAAGGTGTTTTTGCAAGTTATCTTTGCATAGAGCCATTTGCATGCGATACCTTTAACGCCAATCGATAGCTCTCGAGGAGTAGATATCGATAGGTGTTGAGATCATCAAAATTGGACACTGGATGGCCGAGATCTGGCCCCTTGAAATTTGGCCCATTTCTTAGAACTTTTCTCGAAATCCCATACATTTCCGAAAATCTGAGACAGAGAGGCAGAGAGAGAGAGAGAGAGACAGAGAGAAAGAGAATGAGAGAGACAGAGAGAGGGACAGCGAGAGAGACAGAGAGAGAGAGAGAGAGAGAGAGAGAGAGAGAGGGAGAGAACAGATAAAGAGACAACCAACAGTCAGAAATCTAGAGCTTAGAATAATGCGTATGCTTTTAAATCTTGAATGTTTCGATTTTAATCCTTCCTCAACTTCCTGTGTTTCTTCTGAAATCCTGAAGCCCTCATTTTTCACTTTTCTACCGTTTCCCCTTGTATTTCTGTGTTTATTAAAAGATGGCTCTCTCGGTGGCTACAGTATCCCCTCTGTCTCCAGATGATTTCATCACTTTCCGCTATAATTGGACTTTTGAGGTATTTCACCATTCTTATTTTTAAATGGATTTTAAGGTGGTTCCCCAAACGCGTATCCTGCAACCGATCGAGACGTCATTCGCCACCCTCCACGGCTACGGTGCTTTTCATTGGTCTGTGTAATTTACCACTTTCATATACGTTAAAAACAATGGACGTTGGATATTACAAAAATAGATACAAAACTGAGTAAAAATTTTGAATTTTATTGTAGAAAAACTTGGCTTAATTTGTAAATCAGCTTGGTTATAAAATTCTATTGTTATCGTAAATAATTCCGAGACGAAACATTTTTATGTTGGTTGGTCTCGAATCACACTTTTTCTAGCCTTAATTTTTAATTTTTCGACTAAAGTCGTTCACAGTAAGTAGCCAAATTTAAATGGAACCTAAGTTTAGAAATACGGCCTTCTTTACAGTCGAAAAATTGCATCCTAAGAAAAGCCCCCGATAAGGCCAAAGACCGAAATACCTCTTTAGAAAAATTTGTGCAAGCTTGGGCAAAAGGTTCCATCATTAAAAGCGAGGAAAATCGTTGAATTTCAGTTTTGATGAATCGCATTTTTGCTCGACTTTAAATACGTATACCAAAATGTTCGTCTTGGTCTTGCGAGTATTTTGGTATACTTTACATGACCATAGCTCAACGGGGCGCAGAGATATGGCGGTTCGGATTTGCTTACATTGGCTATCACGCCAAAAATCCGTATTAGTGGTGAAATAAAACATATTAATTTTTAGATTCAAAAATTAATTATTTTATTTAATGAACCGTTTTTAATGTTTTTTATAATGTTTTTTTAGTATTATTCCCGAAACCCTTTCCTTAGCACATTAGTGTGCCGACATGCAAGTAGTAACTTAAGGCCCCCAGAAGGGTCGTGGGCCAGATGGCTACCAGGGGGTACCCTATAGGTATAATCGAAGCTAAACGAATCGATACTATTATAATTTACTAGAATCGTAATTTCTTATTGGAAGTACTGCCCCAGTCACCCAAAAGGGCCGGGAGACCCCCTCCTGACCCGATCCCCCTGCATGCCCCGTGTGCGCGCCCTGACCCCGTTTCGCCCCGCCCCCCGCCTGGCCCACTCCAACCGGATATGACACACCAACTGATGAAGCCTGTATCGCTTCTGGCCCTTGGCTAAGATCAATGTGTAGTAAGTTCTTATCGGCTTAATCTCCGATACACATCCCATGTGGATGTATAGAGATTAACATATTTTTGGAATCGGTTCGGTTCGCAGAAGCTTGCTTCTCGCCGGACAGCGTCGGCCCAGCATTGCACTTGCCGCTGGGAGCGGCGCACACCCCGCAAGGGGTGAACAAACACCATGAAGACTGAAAACATGTGTACGTAAGGTTACGGTACTGTACGCATAGCTACAGTAACACCAAACACCCGATGGGTCTCTTGACTGGGTATCTGGCGTCCCCTTATGAGAGCCAAATGGGGTGGGGGCCACCCTGGGCCGCACTAATGGTGTTTATGAGAACAAAATTCTGTACGTTTCAGTACGATACACTACGTCGAATACAGCACAAAAACCTGTCAAATATGTGGTAGCATAATGGGCCAAACTTTTTGGAATCGGTTCGGTTCGCAGAAGCTTGCTTCTCGCCGGACAGCATCGGTCCAGCATTGCACTTGCCGCTGGGAACGGCGCACACCCCGCTAGGGGTAAACAATCTAAAACATAAAAATAGAAAAACCATTACCGATGGCTACGTAACCGTACGCATGAATACAGTAACGCATAACTACCGATTGGTATTTTGAGTTGACTTCCGGTGACCTGGATATCAACCGCTGGGGGCCAGCCAGGTAGGTAGCAGCGTAGGCAAGCAGCCACTATAAGTGTGATACATATGCACCAGTATATAGGAAATCCCTTACCGTACTCTAGACTACGTTATAGTACGCATGAAAGGGTACCTCGATACCTAGCCATATATTAGTCTTCATTAGTAGGATCCGAATCCCTATCCTTGGTTCAGCTTGATATCAGATATCAGTCGGAGTAAGTAATAAAGCAATGTAAAATCGATAAAAAGTATACCAGTATTATTAACGATATTTAACCATTTTCTTCTTCTTTTTCATTATATCTATATTTATTTCCTCACAGGCATATTCCTCTTTTCCAGGAATATGCTGTTGGGCGAGGAGCGGTTCAGCGCCCTCCGCCAGCGTGTCGCCCTCCCGCAACGGAAATGGCGCCTGGTCTGCCGTTTTTCACTTTATTTACAAAGCCTTTTTTCCAGGAGCTGAGCCAAAACATGTGGCGCTCCGAGCAGCTGACCCACCCGGCCGAAGCCATCTTCCGCGCCCGAATCCTCAACGACGATGGGGATGGTGGGGTTTTTAAGTTTAATTTTTAGCTAATTTCAAATTTTTAGAAACCGCTGGAGCGCTGGCGGAACGCCGCTGGCTTGATCCCGACGCCGGGGAACCGACTTTTCGGTGAGAAATGGTTAAAAAGATTGTTTAGGTTGAGATAGGCTTTAGCGATTCGAAAAACTTGGAATTCAGTGTACCTTACACAACGTTATTTTTGACGTTAAGTATCCGCGAAACGTTTTGGAAAGTGCTAAAGCCGAAATTTTCAACGAATTTGAAGATTTGAGACCGATAAATCGATATTTTGTTCAGCCTTCCATGAAATTATCAAGTTTTATGTTTGGCAATAGTCAATATAAAAAATTACGACCGATTAAAAATCAGCGAAAATAAATATATGAGATCCCATGAAAACACTATTTTTTTTTTTTCTTTACTTCCAGCCTCGACGAGACGGGCCCGATCATTAAAATGCTGAAAAAGGCCCGCGCTGACCAGGATGATGTGCAGAAACGGAGTACGAATCTAGCGGCCCGAAACTAATTCTCATTTCTCAGGCTCGTCCCGCCACGCCGAGGTGAGCGTCGTGTTGCGCGTGCGCAAGGCCGACTTCATCACCGGCTCGGAATGGCTGGAAGCCGCCCCGCAACCGCCCGACCCGCTCGATTTCCGCTTCCGCGCCCTCGTGGATACGTCAGTTTGTTTTGGAGGACTATGAAATTTATAGGAGATGCTGAAAAAATGCCTAGAAATCCCCCAAATACTCAGCTGTTCTGTTCTATTTCCGGGGGAATTTTTTTTTTTATAACTCTTTTTGATGTATTTTGAATTGTAATTAAAACTCTTAGTATATTTTTAAATCTATCGAAGGAAAAGAAATTTTTGAAATTATCGAAAATGTGAAAGCTAGCTTTCGACTCCACGATCCCATGTGGAAACACCGAATAAACCTTGTTTTTGCTATAACTATTTTATAAAACAATATTTTTCGATGAAATTAAAACTCTTAGTATATTTTTTGATGCTCTATCGAATGGCGTTGCAAAAATCCCGAGAAAATAGCGAAAAAATGAAAAATTCCGCCAAGCATATCCCCCCGCACCGTTTCCCCCGCCCCGCGAAATAGAACAGAACCTACTCAGCTTTCGGGCTATAAAACCCAGCGCGGAATGCTTTATGCTATTCGAAAAGCCCCAAAAATTGCGTGTGCGTAATTTGGTTTTTCTCTTTCCGTTTTCGGCGTTTTTATAAAGGGCAAATGTCACTGGCATCTAATTTCTGTACGAAGCTCTCAAAAAAAAGTTTCAAACTTCCAAGCGATGCTTCAATTCAAAAAAACTGTAGCGCACGTAGCCTATACCTTTCCAAAGTCTACATTTACGAAAAGGTCCAATGACGGCGTTAAAAACACGCGTAAGCCTATGCCATTTCTACGCTATGCGCTAGCAAAATGACATTTTTTGGCTTATGAATGGTACAAAAATTATTACGATCCCCGCTGTTGCCTTGGAGAAAAAGAAATTATCCTTTTTTTTGATGCGATACGCTATATAAACGCTATATAAACTCCTTCAGCACCCAACACGACATTACGCTGCGGTGTCGCGACGGCGTGGTGACGGCTTCTCGGCAGGCCCTCTACTACTCGTCCGTCTATTTTCGCAGGGTTCGTCGAGGATCAGCGAATGTCACGTCAAAATCCGCCTGCTTTCAGCGCCTGATGGAACCGGATGTGGGGGATGAACTGCACGAAAGCTCGCCGTGCATCATCGTCAAGCAGGTAAGTTTTTGCTGTTTTTCCGACTCAAATGTGAGGTATTCTGACACCACGTCACAAGGCGAACATTTTAGTACATTTTACTGGCCTGGAGCAAAATGGGTCGCCGATACTTACTAAAAAAAGAAAAAATCTAGGCGCTGGCGTTCATGCTGACGACGACATTCGCCCACCCCGGCGACATGACCGTCGACCACGCCGAGGAGTTGATCAACATCAGCCTCATGTAACTGACTTAAAACGGCCATAACTTTTATTTAGCTACCAGCCGATCCGGCGAAACGCCCTCGTCACCGCCATCGAGCGCCACCTCTTTGGCCAGTTGGACAAGGTCAGCGGAACTTCAACTTTGACTCTTTTTTAGGCAAAAGACAACCTGCCGCTCCTCCTCCAATACTTCCTGCTCGGCTACAAGTGGCGCCTCGAGCGATTGCCCACGGTAAGAACCGCTAGGAAAGCGTTTTAGAACGCTGAATCGGGATGAAAAATAAAAATTAGACTTTTTGGTACCATTAAAAATCCGAAAAACGACGAGTTTGATAGCATTTAAAAACGAATGTTTTTATTTACGTAGCCGAGACTATAACGTAGCGATAAGGGTGGTTTTTGGGACCTAAGTTTTCTGATTTTAGGCGTGCAGCACCCTCATCTTCATGCATCACCAGGGCGACTACGTGGCAAACTATGCACACGCTACCGCCACCACGCCCATCAGCGTACGTTTCCTGTGAAAATTAAAAGAAAATAAAAATAATATCTTTTAGCGCAGCCACCAGGAACTGCTCGACCAGCTGCACGCGCCGCGTAACCCGTTCCGCATGGCACCGCATGTAGGAAGAGAGAGAGAGAGAGAGAGAGAGAGAGAGAGAGAGAAACAGAAAGGCTAACTTGTTCATCTACCATTTTCAGAGCAAACTCGTCGAGCTGTTCCCGTACGCGCAACCGGTCCAAGTCATCGCCCAATAAACCGCCTCGAATCGATCAATTTTCGCTGTGCATAATAAAAGTTATACGATTTTCCGCTTTTCCTACACTACAAAAACCTGATCTTCATTCATTACCACACTTACATGACGTCGTCTTCCGGTTGAAATCCTTTCAGCTTTCAGCTTTTATCTAAATTTGAATCGGATCTGTATTTTACATATTGGCCGGAAGTGGGAATCCCGAATGAGTTCATGATTATAAAATAACCTTTCTGCGCTTCTGGCCATATATTCCGAAATGGTGCCCCCGACGTCGGCCGCTTGCCCTCTCGGGTCGAAGCTCGGATGTCTGCCATGCCCCAAGAAGAAGTTGGTTTTGCATAAAACATTTCTATTCCCCATTCAAGCACCTGAAAATCCCGTTTTTAGCATGGGCCTGTACGTGTTCACGGGGCTGGCGGTGGGCGCTGTCACGGCTGGCGTCGTCTACTACTTCTACCGGCGTGGATGCGGGGGAGGAGGAGGGGACGCACCGACAACTGGGGTATTTCATCCATGATTTTGATTCATTTCGCCGACTTTCACTTCGCTGGAGGTTGATTTCGCCGGGTTTCAAGTCGCGAAATGTTGTTTCTGAACGCGAATATGTTCAACTATTTTTTTGACTCAAAAAGACGTTCGCATTCTTATTAAAACACTAAATTACGCGCTTGTAATGATAATTGTTTTGACTGCGAGCATAATTAGCGTGGAAAACTGCCTTTGGCGCATAGAAATTTGGTGAAATGAGCATTCGGATAGACAAAAATTCGGCTAAATGGAACCTGCATGAAAATACGTCTAAAATTCAGCTAAATAAGCATTCGCCCTTTCAACATCACTATAACGATACCTTTGCAGTGCGCGACGGCGTGCTCGGTATCGTCGAGCAGCACCACTTCCTCCGCCACGGGCAACAAGCCGACGAGCCGCAAGAAGCGCCCGCGCAGCCTCAAGGTGAGCCGCAGTGCCGCCGACCGCATGAGCAAGGCTTTGCGCGAGGTTTGCAGCCCAACACGAGAATTCAACGTTTTTCAGTCGGACGGGCCCAAGTCGCCGAAACCCGAGGGGGCCAGCTCGGCCAACGTGTCCAACTGCTCGCTGCCGCCGCCTGGTAAGGTTTTTATCCTCAAAGTAGCCTGAAATCCTACAGAATAAATTCCTCGCGCGCCGTTATTACTTGAAAGCCTTCAGATGCCCCGGCGACGCCAGCTGGTTCGGGCAGCGGTCTCGAGAATCTGCCGCCGCCGACGATGGACGGGTTCAAGCCGCCCACCGATGCTCCGCCCCCATCGGCCAATCCGTCGTCGGGCAACTCGTCGCCGGCCCTGTGAACAACACCCAATTAATGCTGATGATCTCCCAAATGCACTGCACCCTCTCTAAAATTCTTCTGCTCTTCCGCTTCTGTTTCTTTCTGTCTCTCCTCCGTTTGGTGCCCATCATTTTCTCGTTGTTTCGCCCCGATCTATGCGCACACGATGGCGTCGTTCTGATTTAATAAAATTTTGGTGAGAGGAGGAAAGACGCTTTGGAGACGGTCGAACTGATCGGTGACGCTAACTTCCGGTCTAGAAACCTGGAAATGGAGGCTAGCCACCAAAAAATACACAAAATGTCAGTCTACCAAACTATATTTATTACTCCTTTTAGTAAAAGAAACGAAAAATACGGAAACGACATGTTCCTTCGAAGGATCCTTCATTCGTTCAAATCATCCGGGCAATCCGCAGACGAGGCTCCATATATCTTTTCAACCTTCCTAAACATTTGAATTTAGCAAAATAAGATAACATTACGGTTGAATTTCGGTGCGAATCTCCTCAGCAATCCTCGGGTCCGACATGAAATCTTCAACAAGCCCCTTCAGCCGATCTTCGTAACTGAAAAAGCAAATAAACTCGGAAAACTCGATGATACCGTTTGCCCCATCCTTGTAGATGCTTCCGCACCACGTCGGGACTGTTTTTGCTGCCGGGGATCATCCTCAGATGGTTTTCGGCCTCGGCGTTTCCTTTTTTCTAAGATAAAGAATCATTAATAAAACAATCATCCCTACGACAATTTCTTCGAATAAGCCGTGCTCCTCGATTTGCTTGACGAGCCGCCAACGAATCTGAGAAATGTGCCGAGATAAATGCAACCATGCCGAAACGAACCTCATCGTACTTTCCGCTTCTTTTGAACGAATCGTCAATACACGAAGCAGTGGCCTCGAATTGTGGAATTGGCTCCGAGAAGAAGAAAAATATGGAGAAGGGACTTTCTTACTTACTGGCTTATATTCGTGCGGCGCGCTGGTTGGTGTCGATTCTGAGGAGGATGGCAATGGCGGTGGAGGCGGTGGCATTTGTTTCAGTTGCGTCTAAAATGATAGGCTGAAAACTAAAAAAAACGCTGACCAAGCTCGGCTGAACCGGGTGCCGCGGCCTCCCATACGTAAAATACATGCCTGAAATTGCAAGTTTTGACGACAAATTTCAAGCGTTTGAGAAAAAGGACCGCGACACGCGGCGCGCACGTAGAAGGTAGGGAATTGAACGCTGAACTTCGCAATACTGACGCAGAAGCTTAGAAGCCAAAATCAAGCTTCGCAAAGCTGCACAAAGCTTCCGGGAAGGCCGGAGAAGCGGTAGTACACAAGTTGACAAATGACGAAGTGGTGGTTATAGAAGTCTCTCGTAGTATCCTCTCGGTTTTCCAGCATTTTGTGGATTTCTTCTAAACTTTTTTATTTTCTTTTTTGTTTTTCTAACAAAATTTATATTTCTTTTTTTTTGCTTGGTATTATTGATTTTAAGTAGCCGCTACATTGAGCTATGCTTTTTAATGGTTGAAGCGCGAAAACCGGAAAATTTGGACTTGAAATAATACTGCCAATCTTTGAAAGCTTTTTGCTCCTTGTATGCTCTTTCTCTTTGTTTTCATAACCCGAACGCTCGTTCTCTATAATTCATGTATAACACTTCTTCTTTCAGCATTATTTACAGCTTTCCCTGTGAATGGGTAACAAACATTCCAGCCAAGAGGAGTACTCGGAGGTATTTTGTCTTTAACATCTTTGTATTAACCCTTTTTTACAGAGGTACACTGACAAATCTCGCCCAAAGTTATTATCGGTGAGTTGTTCGTCTTTTACGTTTTACTATTTTTCCATTTTTTCAGGTCAAGCCGAGGCCACCGAGCTCATCTAATGTGCACAAAGTGCAGAATCGTCTCTCACACGCCGCCGTGGCTGCCGGTCCAAGAGTGTTTGTGGTTGCGGGTTGACGAATTAATTCTACTTTAGGCACGGGCCGAAGGGATTGCCGGGAACAAAGTTACCAAAGGCCACCAAAACACCGCTGAAGGCGTCTAAACAACAGGTCAAGCCCGTCGCTGTCGTTCGACCGAAAGGATCCTCTACTACCACTAAAAGCTGCCATTCCTCGAAACTTGAAGAGCGCACACCGGTAATATTTTTTAGATATTTTAAATCGATCCGACCAACTGTCGCGTTTTTTGTACATCGTTGGGTTAGATGCTCGCGTGTTAGCAGGAGAGCAAGCTAATGCTGTGATTTGGCTCTTATTG
Source organism: Mesorhabditis sp. LJ9110 (assembly GCA_038088335.1). Taxonomy (NCBI): domain Eukaryota; kingdom Metazoa; phylum Nematoda; class Chromadorea; order Rhabditida; family Rhabditidae; genus Mesorhabditis; species Mesorhabditis sp. LJ9110. The sequence continues at coordinate 521,993 of JBBGBA010000129.1, read as the reverse complement.
GCCCTGTCTGACGTTGTGGTTTTTCCCAGCCTTTTAGTAGTCCCCTAAGGCGGACGTCGACATATTCACCTCGAAGATATGCTAAAACTGTTTAGATGAACTCAAAAACACGTAGCTCTTTCCGCGCTTTTATTTTACGGACTTCTTACGGTCATTCAATCCGGCAATTAACCACTAGGGGGTGGCCCTAAAAATAGCCGACCAAATGGCCATCTCGAGGAAATTGGGACGGGAAACGGCGTGTGGGGGTGAGAAGGATATCGTGGGCGGTCTATGTCTTTTCGCATAATTTCCTATAGGAGAGTGGGTCAGAAAAAGGCGCAATTTGCTGTGTCATCGCTGATTACCATTTCAGCCATCGGCGAACGACGACTCGAGTCTGCAAGTGAACCAGGAGGCCACGCTGAAGTCTTCGGAAACGGCCATCCCCTGCGACTATGAAAACACGGAGGATCGGCACAACGCTTTTGTCAACGTCAAGGTAATGGTGAGGGAGGAATGGCTGCAATCTGAATACCGGTCTTAAAAAATTGTCGAGCTCCTCTGGTTGAAAGTTGCGCGCGTTTTTCTCTGAAAAGCCAAAAATGCATAACTTTAGGCCTTAGTGGAAATGGCGTGAAATTAGACGTATTTTTTGCCCATGAGAGTTGCGCGAGATTTTTAGAAAGATCTGATGCTGAAAATTATTGGCGATTTGGCAGCAAAAACGCGTAAAACTTTTTAAAGGGAGCGTTTCGGCAATTTTTGAAAGCGGTTTTGCATCAGAAAAATTCTTTTCTACATATCCCTCCTGAAATCTTGCATCAACCATAAGATCCATCGACCATTTTTTTTTGTTCTGCTAATTTTTTGCTCGTTTCGATCAGAAAATTCGGTTTTTCATTTGAATCCGAAGTTCTGTATAACCTCTGTTTGCGCCGAACTGAAAATTAACAGTCAACGGAGGCACACAGTCGGTCTATCAAAAATTTGACTCCCACGCACATTGCATAGCCGCCGAAATTAGCATCAGCGCCCCAATCCGGCTGATCCGGCCATTTGGGTTCGTCGGAATCGCTGATTCGGCCATGTCGTGGCTCCGCCAGGCTATAAAATCTGTCCGGCAACGCCGAAAAAAGCAAGAGGTATGAATGACGGTTCGGCCAGGGGGTCGACTTTCACAAAATTCGTATTTTTAGCGCGAGGGCTCGCCGAAGAGTCAATACGTGACGAACATGGAAGCGGTATGATTTCAAACTGAAATTTGTAATTTTTCATTTTAGACGGCCACCGCGCCCTACATCAACCGGGCAACCTCGCCGTACGCCAACGACAAGGATGAAAATCGGCAGAGTGCGGAGGTATCTCCCTATTTGTTCATGTAAATTTCATTTATTTAGTCAATCGGATCCAGCGATAGCCGTTCCAAATCCATCGATGTGAAAGAGGCGACCGAGCCAAAAGAGAAGGTATTGTGTTCTTAGAGATATATAAAGTAAGGTACTGGACTTTTAGCAGGGGGAAAATAAACTTTTCCCGTTATCCTGTACGGTTCCATAACAAAATATACCCCATTTTTGCGGCCTTTATAAGGTAAAAAAATGGGCACTATACTGGTTGGGGGTCACTTTGGTTTTCGACTTTTTCAGTCTTTCTTGTTCTTCGACTTTTGTGCTGGTTCCGAATATAAAAAAACAGAGTAGTAAAACATCATTATCTAAACGTTTGTTAAGTACTTTTGTTCAAAAATGTATGAAAAATGACCCAAAAAAGGTCAAAATGCTCGTTTTAAAAATTTTTTAATAACTAGCTAGCAAGCAAGAACTGCGAAAAAAACAGAAATTAGTTCCCCTGCTAATCTCCCCCCCCCCTAACAGCCCAGTACCTGAAGTAATATAGCTTATTCAGGACCCGGACAACTCGTCGAGGTCGAAAAGCTTGAGGTCGGTCTCGAAGAAGACGACTCGTCCGGTACAATTTTAGCGTTTTGAGAATTACCTTGATTTCAGACAACGCCGCCGCGCAAGAAGATGACGCCCCAGAATAGTGGCGTGAAAATTGGCAAGGTAATTCGGGCGTGGAATGCCGTTATCAAATCTTGTTCTTTAGAAAGATGCGGCCGGGGAGGACCAGGAGAGCAGTCGGAGTATGAAGATTCGGAAGCAAGTGAAAGCGGCCAATGCCGCGGTACGGTTTCCGACTTGTAATAAATGAAAAAAGTTGATTTTTTGCTAGGTTTTTGTTGGTTTCATCTAAAAAGCTCCCCCCCCCCCCCCGCTAACATTCCAGTACCAGCCTTCTTTAGCACAAAGACTCGAAACGAGAAAAGAAGCGACCGCCTCCGTTGAAGCCCATCCAGCCCGTTGCACCCCCGCCACCTATCGTGCGACCGTCGGCTCAGAAGGTAACTTCTGGCCCTAATCTAATCTTTTTGCAGTTCCCGAAAGCCGAAGACCGGGCCAAGATGCGGTCGTTGAGCAACGGGGTAATTTGTTATTCGTTGTATTGTATTTTCATGTCAGAATAAGAGGGATTCGACAACGACTCCACCCAAGGTCGAGCTCCATCGCAAAAATTCGGCCCCAATCATCAACAAGCATGGGCATCAGCATCCGTTCTATCTGGTAGGTTTATGGGCGGGAAAATCTTGGAACTAGGAAATTATAGAAATCTTGTTTAGAAGGTTTATTTTTGTTATTTTCAAGATTTTTTAAAGCCGTGTTTTTCCTACCAGTTTTAACTTTTCATCAGCTTTTTATACGTCAAAAATGTCACTAAGCTATAAGAATGGCTTGTTTTTGCAATTCCTTCGGGAAAATCCCCCCGCTAAACGATAAGCGCCAAATCCGCCCGATAAAATGGACCCTCGTTTCAGCGTCGTGAAGCCGTGCTGTCGATCAGCAAGGACCTCGATGAGCTGGAGCGCGAGTGGGAGAAGGCCCGCGACGAGACGGTCCCCCATCCCGACGACTGCAAGGCGTTCTACGATCCGAAGAACGTCTCCAAGAATCGCTACCGGTAGCGCGCTTTTTTAGAAAGTTTTCAGCAATTATTTTAGGGACATTCCATGTCTCGATCGTACGCGCGTCAAACTACGCAACTGGTCCACGGAATACATCCATGCCAACTACGTCAGCACCAAGGGCCACACGCAGCGCTTCATTTGCACCCAGGTCCGCTTTGCTGTCGTTTTTATCCGTGTTTAATAGTTTTTAGGGGCCCACCGATCATACGATGGCCGATTTCTGGCACATGGTTTGCCAGGAGCGCTCAAAGTTGATCGTCCAGCTGTGCGACTATTTTGAGGCGGTTCGTTGCTGGCCTCCTTCAATTTACGGAGATTTTTTTGAAGGGTAAAGTGAAATGCGGCGACTACTTTCCCAGGGAACTCGGCCAGCGCCTCTCCTACGGACCGTTCGTGGTGGCTTGCCTGGAGGTACGCAACTTTCCTTTTAAAAGCATTTTTTCGCGTCTTCTTTCAGATGTCATCATTCGATTCGGACGACGGCGTCATCCACCGTCAATTCAAGGTGACGCGCATCGTCGGCGATCGCCACCTGGAGCATCTGGTGGAGCATTTGCATTGGAGCAGCTGGCCCGATCACGGCATCCCCAAGATCGGCAACACGGCCGCCAATTTACTCGATAAGGTATTTGGGTGGTGAAATCGGGGGTGCTGCCAAAATTTCGACAAGATACGCACCGACTTTCGAAAAGCTACTTTCTCGATAGTTATATTTTTGAAAGCACTTTCGAAAAGCCAAATGTCAAAAAACCTTGCGTGGTCGTGGAAAGACGGCCATTTTGAAATCCTGATCTAAGTCGTGCGAACTACAAAATTGCGCGTTTTCTGCGACATATCTTTCGAAAAATGGTTTTTAGATGTTATGTCTATGGCAATTAGCAAATTACGGTGCTTTTTTTATTTTCGACGTAATGAATTTTCGTTATAGCGTTAATAAGTAGTGTTTTTAGATTACAAAGAGCGTGTCACCGGTGATCGTGCACTGCTCGGCGGGTATCGGGCGCACTGGGTCAATCGTCGCGCTGCAGTTGGCCATCGACCAGGTCGAAGCGGGCGTTCCGCTCGACGGACTCAAGGATATAATCGTGGTTTGTTTCTTCTACTCCTGCTCCGAAACGTTGTTTTTTCAGAGCATTCGACGTCAGCGAGCTGGCGGGGTGCAGACTGAAAAGGTTGGTGCTTTGACAATTTTTTTTGTGGGGACCCTGACAAATTTTTGTACAAAATTCCGTCCCCCCCGGTAATGATCCGGTACCGTTATTTATGATTCACCACCGATTTCCTGCTTTTCAGCAATATCTGTGGGTGTGCCGCACGCTGATCGACCTGTGGTGCGACGACACGATGAACTCGCATCGACAAGTGACCCACTTCCGCGCCGACTACGACCAGCGCTTCGCCCTCTGCCACAATCGCCTCCAAAAATAACCCAACATTTCTCTTCTCGCCATCATCATCATCAGCATCACTATCACTATCATTCCTTCCCATTCAACCATTCACCCCCCACACGCACACATAACCCCGGAAATTGAAAAAGTACACCCTTATTTTTAGGGTGTACTTTTCATATTCCGTCAATCCATCTCCCCTCCCAATACACATTCCGATGTTTCACGGATTGTGATTCGCCCCCATGCCCCTCGCCCCTGTCTTTTTGTTTGGGAATAAAATTTGAATATAAATGCTTGGCTTCCGCACATTATTACGGTGTCACACTCAGCGCCTGCCATTTTTTATAACGCTGCGGTCCCGTCCGGCGATGGCTGATGGATACAAGACGGACTTGACGCAAACCGGTTCGTTTGCCTTAGCTCTACCTCGGGGGGCGGTCAGTTTGCCGAAACCCGTTTCGCCTACATTTTTGACCGTTTTCATAGCTGCATTTTTTTTGTCCAAAAAGTCATAAATTTTCGAAATGTCATAATTGGCTTATTAATTTTGTTACCACATATCTGGAAATTCCTCGCCAAAATCACTTTTGATAAGACTTTGTATTTACAAATTTCAGGAATCCTGTTTAACATGAACAAAACAATTAAAAAATTTATGCGAAACGGCTTTAGGCAAAATGGGTTTACGCGAAACAGGCATAGGCTAGATAGCCCCCGCCTAAGACCCTAGTACCTCGTTTATACGTGCTAAAGAAGGTTTCATTGCCTGGGCCGACATTCCTCGTCTTTTTGCAGATCAGACGCCGTCGGTGCGCCGAAAAACGAGTTCGAAAGAGCCGGATAAAGAAAATAAAACGCCGCCACGTACCCCGATCGTCACCAGGACCAGGGACAAGGCCACCATCACCACCACTCAAATTGGTATCGGATTGCCGGACAACAAAGCTATATTGTTTTGCTCAGAAAACTCGCAGCGGCGCACCAAGGAAATCACCCGGGATGCACCATCAAAACGGCATGCCGTGTCGAAGAAGCGTGAGAGGCGCGAAATAACCCAAGCGACGACGGTGATCGGTGGGATATCGCTTTTCCAAAAATGAGGCGTGTTGATTCCAGTGTTTTTCGAATCTTTTTGGCTTTGTCTTCCTGCTGGTTTCCACATACCTCTTTCGGTAAAATTATATATTTTCAGGCTCAAAAGAAAAGATACCAGAGCAGTCGAAGCGCCATGGCGTCGCGGGCAGCGGCGGGTCTGGCCGGAAGGAGAAGGGCGTCCGACTCGTCTCACCGGAGGCCAAAGACGGCAACAACGTCAAGTCATCCGCCAAGGCACCCAATCTGCTCACTTCCCGTGAAAAGTCGAACGCACACACATACTTGGCGGTAATTTTTTCGATATTGGACCCTTATCGGGCGGATCCCCGCCTTACCGCCCTCTTGTACCCCGATAATGCGATAGGCACGATTTATGCATCTTTTTACGCTGTTTTTAGTCATATAAGGATCATAAAATGATGAACGTCTTTGCTTTTTTGCTGAATGTCGACTTTAGCAAGTTTTTGTAAGATGTTTTTAGGCGTTTTTGGTAACCAAAAACCGCTTAAAACGAAAAACACAAAACGTTATTAGAAGTTGGTTGACTTATAGTTTAGGTAGCTTTTCCTCCCTCCCCCGCTAACAGTCCAATACCAATCTTTTTATTCGATGTTTCAGAGGTCGAAATGCTCGGGCGCTTCTGGACGTCGGCGCGTCGAAAAGGACACCCGTGCACGCGGCGTTTCGGTCTCACAACGGTACCTTCTGGCCAGTGTTTACAATCGTTTTGTTTAGAATGGCGATATCTCGTAGAGGCAACGCTTCGGACACGATCGTCCAGCGCACCCAGAGCGCCTCCGCCGAATATGGAGTCTTCCGGGTGAGCATTTATTCGCGTGCGGCTAGAGCATCGTTTTTTAGCCGCCACAAGCCCGCCGAACCGCCACCCCGATCGAGTACAACCCAAAGACCGACAACTTTGACTACCTGAAGTTCCTCGACATGCACTATGTGGATGTTGGCCCTGGAGTGGGTTTTGTTGTTTATCTATTACAGATCATCATAAAAAATTCCTATCTTTTGATAAATGGGTTTTTGTTCGGAAATATATGAAAAAGAGGCAGGGGTTCAAGCTTTCAATGTTTTTACAAGTTTTTAATAATCGGAAACTACGGAAATTACTAAAAAGATAACTATAAAAAAGATATACTAAACCGTAAAAATAGAAGCTTTTATTGCTAGGTAACTGAGTAAAGGAAGCCCGGTTAATCAACCGGACAGTGCCATCTAATCTTGACTTCGAAGTATTTGTATTTGTAAGCGACGCTAAATTCCCCGTTTCCAGGTTAAAACGATCACCTACCGCGAAAAGGATCTCCTTCACGTCATCCGGGCTGCCACGTGGCGCTTCAAGGAGGAAAAGATGCTGATTGATGTAGCATTGTTAATATCCTATTGCATAGCCTCGACTTTTATAGACAATGGCCCCAGCTATCATCGTCGGCGACATCCACGGGCAATTCAACGATCTGGTCAGCATATTCCTGGTGATGGGACGGCCGCCTGCCAAGTATGCGCTTCTCCCCGCGTCCTAAGTGTGTGATTTTAGAAAATACGTCTTCCTCGGCGACTATGTTGATCGTGGAGCGATGGCCGTCGAATGCGCCGCGTTGCTGTTTGGCTACAAAGTTTTTCTTCTTGTTTTTCGTCCAGTTTCTTTTAGGCAAAGTACCCGGATCACATTTTCCTGTTGAAGGGCAACCACGAGAATGCGCGCACGAATCGAAAATATGGATTTCAGGTGCTTAGCTTTTCTTCTTCTTCACTTCTCTTTGTCTAATTGGGGTGTGTTGAAAGTGTTTTTAGTGGATTCTCAACGCTAAACATCATCAAAACGCTTTTAGAAAAGTAATAAATTTTCGTTTGGAAAATTACCAGGGATTTTTGGCCAAAAATCAAATTTTTTTGCAACTTTTGTTATTGGAAACGACGTAAAAAGCTACATACCTTCTGCACTAAATAGGTGCCCTACGGGAGGATATATCAAGCCCCCCGCAAACAGTCCAGTACCCTCATTTTTACAGCAAGTCTGCCACAACCGGACGGATCTCGACGGGATCAAGCTGTGGGCTGCAATGCAGGTTACTGCTTGTAATTGATGTTCACTAATTCTCTACTGCTTTAGCGAGCATTCAACTATCTGTCCGTGGCGGCCCTCGTTTCCGACAAGATCCTCTGCGTACACGGCGGCATCACCCCGCATCTCACATCGTTCGACGTTCTCCGCCAACACCCCGTAGCCATTCGCCTTGCCCAGCCGAACCAGCCCCGGGCTTTTTGTAGAAGCCGGTCCGGAATCCGTACCAGGGTCTCTGCTCGGATATGGTGTGGTCGGACCCCGACACCGCCTACGACTTTTGGCGCCCAAACTCGCGCGGATGCGGATTCTTCTTTGGGAGAAGGGTTAGTGTTTTTGCCGGCGGATTCCTTAGCAAAATCCGGGGCGAGATTTGTCCCATTGAAGTCCAGATATGATCTGCGAAAGGACCAAAATAAAAAAGTTCTGAAAAGTTGGCGATTTTGGAAATTTTTCAGACTTTCAACCGCCATAACTTTTGAATTATGGTCGTTTCGCAGATTCAGAAAAGTACGGTTTGATCAGTGAAAAATAATTCTGCACGAAATAGCCCTGGTCCCATTTAAACCCCCCCTGGACACTAAGAAAACGTCTCAGTGTGTAAGTAGGTACTTTGATATTGTTTTTAGTCAAATTTAACTGTATTTCAAGTGGAATTATCTAAAACACTTAAAGACATTGCAAGTTTGAAATTTTGGTCGAGAAAATCGATGTTTTTCAATTTGGTTTCATTGAAATTGTAAGGTGTTGTGATCCTCGGAATGTGTAGTCGAACGATGTGGAATGCGCTTGGACGTACAGTTATCGAACAACTGTTTATCTACATTAATGGTGGCAGGAGGATCGGCAACGGACCCGCCACGAGATAATAGAATCTAGTCTTAGGCGGGAAGTGGCGCACGCGACGCGACCGCAAGGGGGCGCGCGCCGGATAGGAGGGACAGCCGGGAAAGAGGATCTATTGTGGTCTAGCAAGCTAGCACCACAACATAAGGTTTCTACGCTTTTAATTGCGCAAATAGCAGGTAGCAACCATGGCAAAAACGTTCGTTTTGATATATTGCAGCAAGACTCCATGTGAAGGAAAACACTTATTTCCCGAATATTGCAAAAAACCAGCAGACTTTCTACAAATAGTTTTTTTCAGACGACCGAAGACTTTTGCGAGCGGTTTGGCATCGACATGATCGTCCGCGGCCATCAGGTATGTGTCTTTTTTCCTATGGTTCCGGAAGAATGTTTTAGGTGTGCTTGGAGGGCTACTCGACGCTGTGGGACAAGCGCGTCGTCACCATCTTCTCGGCGCCCTGTTACACCAATGATGTACGCGATTTCTTGATGTTATTTATTGTTTCATTTCCGATTTTAGTACAAGAATGCTGGTTGCGTGTTGAAGGTGGCGGCCAATCTGGAATGCGAGCTCGTCGCGCTCGTCCCCGACTATCCGGGAAGCTTCGCCGGGGTCAGCGCCGTTTTGTGCTTATTTTTCCCCCTTTTGATTTTGTCGAAAAGCTAAATATCGAAATTTTATTTTGTCAGTATTTAACTATCTATTATTATCACGATTTATTCTTTCATCGAAGGGGTTTATCAACGAATCGTTCCTTTTAGCTCAGGAGTTCCTATTAACGTACGATTAGGTATTTTGAATAGGTGTTTTAGTAAATGCGGCTATATTTAAGGCGCAAAAAACACTATCTGGAAAAATTTGTAAGTAAAATTAGCTATTTAAAAATTCGACTTTTGGAAAAATCGATAGTTTTTCGAATTTTCATCAAGGGTTTGTAAGCTTTTTGTTATGTTTTGGAATAGTAAAAGGGCGCTGGGAATACAAAACATGTGCTCTATTTATATTATTATCAAAATTAGCTCTTAAGGAAAAAAGAGCTTGCCTTCTCGATAAGCTCCCCCTATAAGGAGAAATCACCTACTTGCAACGTTCTGATAGCGAATCAATTCACCCAATTTCAGTGCCAAGAACGACTCGAGATTTCGAAGCGTCTCTGGGACCCATCGCTTGAAGTGTTCCCTGAAAGCGGCGAGCCACCGAAGCCCATCATCCGCTGAGAGGGCCACCACCACCACCACGCCCCCGCACGCTCAATTAACCCCGAAGAAAAGAAAGAAAAGGAAACAATTTAAAGCGTACAACCATTATCTCTGCCTCCCTCACTCTCTCTCTCTCACTCTCTGTCTCTCTCATCCACCGCACGTGCTGCTCACCCTTACATTTTTGTATCGCGTGTGTACTTTTAAAAGTTTTGACGACCATATCTCGATTCGTACTGTGGGTTATGTGCTTGTTGTCTGCCCTCTCATATGATACTCGTGTTGCTCTGTCGGAATAAAGGATGCTATTTTTATTACATGTTTCATTCTTCATTCTCTTTTTCATTCAGCCTTTTCGCGGCCAAAATCGGTAAATATTTAGCACCGCGTGCTAACTACGACGGCACGGAGACTGGAAAAGGAAATAAGCATATCACCTCGCTGGAATTGTTCGGCCACCGGAAGGCCCAAAATTAGCACAAGTTGGGAGCTAGAGGAAGAACCGACCTGGCTATGGCCCATCATATTACTGAAAATTGACTTCCCACTACTAAACTGAACTCTACAACCATGACATTCGTGAGTTTCCTTACCAACCTAAAAAGCCCAAGCGTGGTCCCGAAGTATCAGTATCGTATCGATAATATGCAAATTCACTACCGATACTTTACAATACTATCGGGTCGAAGCCGCCGACCTCTCCTCTGAATTCTTCCGGAAATCATTCTCAATTCTCTAATTACAGGACTACGAAAGACATATGGAGGAAAAAGGGAGGGCAAAGAACACCCTCGTTCGGTGCCAGCAGGAGTTCGACGAGATCGAAGCCGAGATTCAGGCTAAGGTACGCCGCCTAGACATCGCTTAGGTCATTCTTCTTTGTTATGTGAGGCGTAGCTTATGCTTAAGCTTAGGGCTGGTTTAGCCTGGGGGCTAGGCTTAGCTTAAGTTTAGGTTGTGGCTAAATTGTGATAGCTGTGCTGCTTAGCGGGTCCGGCTTAGCTTCAATTGGGAGTATAGCACTGCACAGCCGCGAACAACCCACTAATTAGCCGAAAATGACCTAAAAATGTTACCCCGGCGCCTCTAAACCTGAAAAGTACCATTTTTGAAACACTCCGTATTTACAGCAAGAACTTCTCGAGAAGGTGGAAATGCGCCTTCACGCGTTGGCCGCTTGTGAAGAAGAGGTCTACGCCGAAGACTGGAAGGGACATATGGCGGCCACCACCTTGGCTGGCAAGCCATGCGGTGCACTGCCTGTCCTCTTTTATGAAGTACGTTCAGTTATTCAGTTTTTCGGCACAGGATCCTTAGCGGCGGACATTTCCTTGTTTGTAATATAAAATGGATTTTTATAAGGGGTTTTCACAGTTTTTGATCTCTCGAACGATTTTTAAAAGAATTAAGAAATTTTCCTACTTTTTGACTTTTTTATAAGTTTTTGTAAGTAGGGTGCTCGGTTCATTCGGATTCGCGGGGGCTAAATTTTTTTATGAATAACGGATGCATTTCTACATTGTTTCTAGCTATTCCTGAGCATAAAAAACTTTGCAAGTTTTAATAAAGAATCAAGGTTAGGTCGAAAAATTCAGCTTTAAACCCAAAATGACCAAATTTTCGGCTTTTGCAAGTTTTGCTACTTGAAATAGATTTGAAACATACTTACATCTAAAAGACTAGATTTGATTACTAGGCCAACAAGGCCGTCAGGAAAAAATTGGTCCCCACGTCGCGAATCTTAAGGAAACGGGGTGTTTATAATAGCTGTGCATGGCTCTACGCTAATATAACCCTAGTGCGTGCTCAGTGCTTCTCTTTTTAGAGCGGAAGTGTGCTCGTCGATGGTGGCGCTAGCATCGAAGAGTCCTACAAGGAAATGGACGTCATTGAGCTCAACAAGGTTTTTTTGCTACTTCAATCCATGACTATTTTGTAGGAGGCGAAGAACATCTACGCGGCGCTCCCAGAAATGAAGCTCAAACGCGATGCAGCGGCGAAGGCGCTTGCCGAGGCGAGGAAGACCTACGAGTTCCAGGTGCGTTTTCGCGGCAGGGCTGGACTGTTCCCGGGGAGGGAGGGGAACGCCTTTTTGTTTTTCCACCCATGCCTACGTGTTACTATTAATAATAATAAGAATAATAGTTCTATAGCGTTTTTAGTAGTTTTCAATTGCTAAAAAGTCAAAAAAAATTAAATTTTGAAAATTTTGACTTTTCTGGCCATTTTTCATACCTTTATGACAAAACGTTCCAAAATATGCACGCAAAACTATGTGAATCATGGTTAATATTTCACTATAAACACGTACGGAAATACTGGGAAAATTTGGTTCCTGCCAGCACCGGTTTTCGTCTTTTTCCGGTGAAGGACTGTCGGCTTTAGAAATTCGAAAACTTCGTCGAAAATCTAATTTTGATGTCTAAAAATCGATATTTTTCTAGTTTTTATAAAAATTCTTTTGTTGAGTATTGTTTCTAATATGATTTGTAACTTTTTTTTACGTTTTGGATTGGCAAAAACCGGTTTATAACCTTCTCTACTTATATTAGAAAAGTCGACCCTAATAAAGAACCAGATTATCTTGTGGAAACTACTATCAACTTTATCGCAGGTGACTCGTTCCCGCGAACTCGGCACCGCAGCTACGGCCGCCCTGCGCGCTTGGCGAGGCGTATTGGCTGATGAGGGGCTCGAGGTCCGCAGCGGGCTGGAGATTTTCAACCAAATGGTGGGTTGCCTGTTGATAATATATAACTTGTATCTAATTTTTCGTTTGCTAGAAAGTCATAAAAAATTCGAAAATTCGACTTTTGAAAATTCAAAAAAACCGTGACAATTTCTTGGTGGCAATTCAAAATTCAAAAAAAACGGTGGCAATTCAAAATTTTTTTCTTGGTAATTTTCCATATAATTCTGAGAAAAATGTCGAACATTTTGGAGATTTTTGATTAGGTTTTTTTGGCTAAAAAACTGTGTAAAATGCGACAAAAATTGTTTGTTGCTTGCGTATGGAGCCGTACATGAGTATTGAGAATTAGGAAAATCACTCTTAATTAGGATAATCACTTTAATGTTCAAGCGACCCGCCACCCCGACGACGACGTCCGACAGCGAGATGGTGTGGATCCCCCCGAGGCGCCCGGTCACTCGCCCGCCGTGGATGACGGCGTACGATGTAAGTACGGGTCCTTTTTTCCCAACGTAAACTTTGCAAATTTTGTATTACGAATTTCAAAAAGTTTCGAACTTCGGCCAAAATTTCGGCTGAAACGTTTTTCAAATTTTTGGCAAAAACCCTATTAAAATAAAAAATCAAAGGGTACCGAATGGCGGCCGAGGCAAGCATCGAATTTCGCATCTTCTTTTCAGGAGTTCGATGAGTTGCTGGACAACCTGTCGACTCGGTCTGCAATGACGTCAACCTCTACCGCATCGATAGCCCATACGGTGGGAAACAAACTTTTTTCCAACGATCCAGTTTTTTGTAAAATCAATGGATAAAGCGTTTGGAAACTGTTTTACCCTTATTCATAAACGTAAAAACTGTATCAAATTTTGTATCAAAAAGACATAAATCATCAATTGATTTGAGCCAAAATGGCCGAGTTTCGACCAAAATGTCGAACAATAAATTCTCTCAACTTTTTAGGTTGTTTTGCCACCTCAAATCTAGTGACATTCTATTAAAGGAGCTATTAAAATACTTACTACAACGTTCCTAGGCTTTTCTGGACTTTCGGGCGAAATTCGGTCCGAAAACGCTCGCCAGATACCACGCGAGAAATGTGGCAAAATCAGCGGCGAAATAAAATAGCGTAAAACTCAATACAACAAAACGAAATTAAACAAATGATTATAAATAAAAGTAAATAAAAACAAGAACTAAATAAAATAACTCAAACCCAATAAAATAAATAGACAATAAAACAAACAACTAAATAAAAATAAACCCAATAAAATAAACCAAATAAAAAATAAATATTCGCATAGCTAGCTAGACAGCAGGAACTTTATCGCACGTAAACCACACGGTGTTGCAGCCTCAACGCGTCGAAAGCCTGATCGACGTCGACCCGACCGTGCACCCGATGCTTGATGACAGTCTTCTCGGGCTCTCAACGGCCCAGACGTTCTCGCCCATCCGTCGCCCATCTACAACCAACCGCACCTCACTCTCCAACCTCGACAAGGAGGTCAAGAATTAATTGAATCGATTGACTCGTTTTCCATTTGTGCCCTACTATGTGAATAAACTTTATTATGTGAATAAAGAATGGATTGAATGGTTTTATCTTTGTGACATACTTTCGCTACCGAATGTCCTTGTCCATGAATAAAGTGCTGATTTGTTTCTTCTTCATCCGGTATTTTGCCGAAAAACACCCGGGAATTCATGAAAATCGATGAGAAAAGGTGCCAGGTGGGTTCTTTCCGCTTATCGGGGGACCACTTGCCAAAATGGCCACAAAAGTCTAAATTTTCGAATTTTCAAAATTTGGAATTTTTTTTGATGTGTTTATCCATCCAAAATATGATTTTTTTTAAAGTGATTGGTTTTAAAACCTGGTATTTTCTGGCTGTCGTGAACGTCGGATTTTAGCTGTCGGGTTTTCGAATGTCGGAATTATGGCGATCGGCAGTTTGGCTGTCGGTATTTTGGCGGGAATTCTTTTCAGTCACGCGTCCCATTAATGTGCCGAGCTGCCCAAGAGTTTCACCCTAGTCGAATTACCATCGAAAAGCTGTTTTCCTACGTCAAAAATTTCTAGAAAATTTTTATAAGTCCAGGTTGGCGTTTTTACGAGACAAAACTTCAGCTTTCGATAGGCTTAGATTAGGACTTGGCTTGGCTTTGGCTTCGCCTAGATCTTAATTTAGGCTTAGCTTAAGCTTGGGCCCAAGCCCAGGCTTGGCTTAGCTTAGGCTTAGGCTACAGTTGGCTTGGTTAGCTTAGCTTTGGAAACCAGCTTAAGCCGGCAAGACCCCAAAAAATTCTGCTTAGCTTCTTGCAAAAGCCCGACTTCAATAGCCCCATGCCATCTATTTGCGCCTTTCTAAACTAAATAGTTTAGATTTTTTCAACGTATTCCGTTTTCTTCAGCTTTTCGGCGCTATCTCCCGGGGTTTCTTGACCCAGAAACGTGAAACATATGCAAATTCTCCCTTGGCAGAAGGTGGAGTAGCCGATCTACTGAAAAATGTGAAACGAGCCGGTAGGGTGGATGGGGGGGGAAGGTAGTTGAATGCCGGTGGCATGCCGTGCATCGTATCATCGCGTCGTTTGTGTGTGGGGGGGGCGGATGGTGCTGCCATTGGTAGAGACCGGATCTATCCCTTCAGGTTCACAGCCATCCCCTGCAGCGTACCGGCATTGATCTCTCTGTCTGTCTCTCTCTCTCTCTCTCTCTCTCTCTCTCTCTCTCTCTCTCTCTCTCTCTCTCTCTCTCTCTCTCTCTCTCTCTCCAGATACCTGCTGCCATCCGCAATTGAGGCCGGTCGGCTTTTGCCTTTCGCTCTCTCTCCCCCCGATCGGTCTCAACACCCAGCCTCCCCACCAGGAGATTAGCTGCCAATTCTAGGTTCCTCTGCGGATCGTATAAAGTGTATCTATTTTTGGAGGGTACTTTCTCCTTTTTTATTTCTTAAGATCGAGGCCGCTGAGATCGAAATTTTCATCTTCATCGTTGATCTTCAATTTTGCACATTTTGTGCCTTCTCGCGGCAGGTAGTGATCATAACGGCCCCATAACCAAATACAAGCCATTTTTATAGCATTCTAGATAGTTTTTGGTTCTAAAAACCAGTAGCAACATTGTAAAAATGTTTCAAACAATTGATTTTTTTGCTCAAAATGTATGAAAGCCGACCAAAAAGGGTCAGGATTTTCGAATTTTCAAATTTTTAACATATTTCTTATCACTACAGCTACATTACATTATATATTAGCTACATTATATATTAGCAACATAGGTACAAATCGAAAAGTGAACCCCTGCTAACAGTCCAGTACCAGGATTTTTAGTTGAATTTCGTAAGTCGGAGCTGGCAGGGGTACCAAAATGTAGCCTTTGATCTGCAGAGTAAGCATACAGTACTTATGACTCAAAAAATATCGGAAGCACAAAATACTCACAGCTAGTTAAATTAACGACTTTTCAAATTTTGTAAAATCTTTCCAGCTATTTTTGCCGTAAGAAAACGACTTTTTACGGACGATCACTTTCCCTCCTTTTCCATTCCAAAATTTTTCGTCAATTTTTTGGAATACGGCGGTGTGTAGCGGAACTGTGCCCGGGGGCCAAAAATTTTCGTGTCAACACTGATGCCTTTCGGCGGAGAGGGAGCGAGAGAGAGAGAGAGAGAGAGAGAGAGAGAGAGAGAGAGAGAGAGAGAGGGAGAGCGCCGCGACTACAGGAAGAACCGAATGAACGGTGGGTGGGCAAACAAATACGCACACACAAACACCTAGTCCGTGCGACACCTATAAGCCCATTTGTCGCCTGGCCACTGTCTGCGCGCACCATGGTAGTTGCTGGGTGCATTTTTTAGGCGGTACAAGGAGTAGGGAATTGTAATTTTCTAGCTCTTTCTCTTCGTCTCTCTCTCTCTCTCTCTCTCTCGCTCTCCCAATACCATATATTGACAGGAAATTCAGCTTAGAAATTAGGTAGCGAAAAACGGTATTCTATTTGACTTGTGAATCGTTGTCAGTGAAAAAAATGCAATGTTTGATTTTATCCAAAAAATTATGCCAATTTCCACAAAGAATCTCTGCTCGCTAGCCAACTTGCTGAGGCCTTTTGCCGTAGAGGTTGCTCACTCCCTCCCTTTCTCTCTCTTGCGCTCTCTCTCTTTCTCTCTCTCTCTCTCTGTCTCTCTAATTCGCACGTTTGATATCCGCATCAACTTGCGCTTGACAAGCTGTATACCCAAAAATCTGTAACATTTATTTTAGCAGAGAATTTTTACAATTTTCACGGCGTATGATGAGTTCGAATTGTATTTCACTTAAGAGACTTTGTCGCTTGAAGATGCGCAACATTTGATTTTAACCAACACCTTTTCCGGATTTCCCAAAGAATATCTGCTCGCTAGCCAACTTGCAGGGCTGATTTGCTGTAGCTGCTGCTCTGTTTATCTCTGTCGCTCTGTCTCTATCTCTCTCTCTCTCTCTCTCTCGCCTCACGCCATTTTTAAAGGAAATTCGGTATACGGGATGGACTTGACATACTATATTTCACTGGTCAAGCTTTAACCTTTGATAATACGCAACATTTTATTTTAACAAAAAAATTCCAACTTCCGCAAAGAATCTCTGCTCGCTTGCCCCTGGATGGAGCTGGAAACCTTACAAAATTTTATTAAAACATACGAAAAGATCCATTTTACGACGAAAAATGACCGCTTTTGTGCAAAATTTCGACTTTTCGAATGCTTCTAACTTTACAAATATTGCTTTACAAAATTTTATTTAAAATGCAAATATCGCGATTTTTATATTTTTTCCACTTCATAACTGGGTTAATTTTGCTAGAACAGTAATAAAATTCTTACTAGGAATTTCTGAGCTTATTAGAAAAAATAGAGGGGAATCAATGCTTTTTTGCAATAAAAATATTTTTGAAAACGATTTTTAGGGCTATAAAAAACCTTAGTATATTTTTCGACGCTCCATCGATTGGCATTTTCAAAATAACGAAAATAGTTAAAATGCCCCTTCTGTTGCCCATAGTTTTCGACCGAAATTCTTACGCTATAAAACTATTATATTACATTTTTTCGCGCTGAAAATAGCTCTATATCGTACATTTTTGACGCTCTATCGAATCGCATACGCGAAATCCCGCAGCAGTATAAAATATTAAAATAGCGAACACCCACCGTTTTTTTTTATTTTTAGGCTTTAGCTCCCCCTTACTAATGAGTTAGTGTGGATCCCATTCCCCTCCAAAAGCCTGCAGGCGCTGTAAATTTTTGTGAAACATCTTTTTGTCACGTTTGGTTGCGAATTAAACAACGCTGATTTTTTAACCAAGTTTAAATGCCATGAAAATATTAAGCTAGAACAGGCATGCGTTTCGAATATTTCGTTATTTGCAAGTGCCAATTCATAGAGGGCCGAAAAACCATATCTAAAAACATTTTGATAATAAAAAAAAATTGCGTGCACCCCCCGTTATCCTATGTGTACCCATTTTTTGACGCTCCATCGAAGTGCATTCGCCAAATCCTGCACCAGTTTAAAATATTAAATATTACTAAAATTTGACTTCCAATTCCCCTCCAAAAGCCTGCAGGCGCTGTAAATTTTTGTGAAACATTTTTTATATTTTGGTTACGAATGAAAGGGCGCTAATTTTTACCAAGTTTTCTAGAGATTCTACGGTAATATAAAGGCACTGTTTATCTCAATATTTTAAATTACTGTGGGATTGACGAGTGCCGTTCGGTAGAGCGTCTAAAATTATACTAAGTGAATCGGCTTCAACCCGAAATAATGTAAGGGAAATTTTGTGTTCAATCAAGAAAAATGTCCGAAAATCCATGGGCGCATCGATAGAGCGTCGAAAAATATACTAAGGGATTTTTTGAAATTGCCGTTTGATAGAGGGCCGAAAAATATACTAAGAGATTTTTTATAGCCCGAAAAACTATTTAAAAACATTTTTATTATAAAAAACTTTAGTGCCCCCCCCCCCCGCTATCCTATCTGTACCCATTAATTGACGCTCTATCGAATGGCATTCGCGAAATCCCGCACCAGTTTAAAATATTAAAAATATTGATCAACCTCCGTTTTTTTTATTTTTAGGCGTTAGCTCGACATGGAAGCCGCATTCCCCCTCCAAAAACCCGCAGGCGCTGTAAATTTTTGTGAAACATCATTTTTTACATTTTGGTTACGTGGCAAACGACGCTAATTTTTAACCAAGTAATATTCCTATAAATTTTATGGTAATATAAAGCTATAAAAACCCTTTAAAGTCTTAAAAAACCATTGGGAAACTTTGATTTTCAACCTATTTTTCAAAAGGTCTGAGTTTCTTTTGTTAATTGTAATTTGTCAATCGTGGAAAAAAGATTTTTCTATAGTTTTTACTTTAAAAACGGCTAAAACATTTTTGGAGACTTTTACTGGAAAAGTTTTAGCAAGAAAGAAACATCGGCGCTATGAACGAAATTATGTGTTTCAGTCAACGGTCTGTCTGGGTTGAAAAGCAAGATTTTAGTGGCGTCTCTGCATGTGGTTGCTACTTTGCTTCTACCAAACGATTTTTAAAGACTAAAAATACCAAAGTTTGATTATCGATTATTTAGCTATTAATTTTTGCCTTGCCTGTCCCTTTAAATTGCGAGAACTGGCATGCAAATTCCGGATCGTAATCGTGCTCCCCAGGGGGGCAATTTGTGTGCCGGCACTGTCTCTGCCTCCGGTGGGTGACAATGCGACAGCCGGGTGACTGTGTCCATCCAAATTGACCCCACGATCTCTCTCTCTCTCTCTCTCATACACTCTCACTCTCCCTCTTTCTCTCTCTCTATCTCTCCCTCTCTATCTCTCCCTCTCTCTCTCTCTCTCTCTCTCTCTCTCCCTCAAACACTCTCGCTCTCTCTCTCTCTCTCTGCCCTCTCGCTCTGGCTCTCGCTCTCCCTCAAACAATAGATACCTCGAGGGCATTTGTCTGTCACTCTCTCACTATGCCATCCCGGCTTCCTCCTCCTCCTCCAAGTCATGCTGCTCTCTTTCTAATTCTCCCAAATCAGGGTGCTGCTCCTTCTTTTTCTGTCTTGCTCAGCTGGCTGGCAGCATTGGCGACTTCTGGTGACCTTTCTCCCCTTTTATTTCCCCCTATATGCCCTCCAGTCGCATCATCCATCAACAATTTCACTGTCACAACCCGCCGCGGTGAAACGCTTTCTTTTTTTACTATTGACGATTTTTCTTATAATAATTTTTCCTATTGTGATAACACCGAAATTAAGATAATTCATGTATCACCTATACCCCCACTAAAAGCGGTTATGGTTCTTTTGCATTATCGGGGGAGGGGGAAGGAATTTTCTAAGGAGCCAATTTTTTACATATAAATAAACTTGTAATAACTAAAAACGCTCAAATACCTGGAATTGCCTCCGAACGTCGAAACATCTTTTTTTTCGAAAGCAATTTTTTTAAATATCAAAAGCGGTAGTGTTTCTAAGCTCTTCTTTACTATCCGCAAACGTAAAAACTTTAACATTTTTGTTCCAAAATACAAAGAATATCGATTTTTCGTCCGAAAAATGGCCGTTTTGTGGCCAAAATTTCGATTTTTGAAATACTTTTTATCCAGTTAGATAGTTTTTCTAGTTAAAACCTAGTTTCTTTTTAACAACCACAGGAAAATATCTCCTATGAAGTTACGCGGCATTTCTAGGCTCATACAAAAAAATTGTCCCCCTCCCCCGATAATCCAAAAGAACCAGGAGTATTTTTCCACTTGTTACCCTTTCAATATCTTTTCTTTGGCGGAAAAAGTGATGCTTCTTATTAATCGTAAAATAAGCAGAATTTCACGTAAATCGTCGCGTAAGTTTTGATTAACTCCTAAACCTAATCAAAGGGGAAAGAGCTTGTTACGGCAATTAGAAAAACACAAGCTTTTAGCCGTAAAACAGTTGTGTGGCATGTTGTTATCAACGAACATTTTCCTGAAAGATGTTTCGGAAAAAAAAGGTTTCCAATCAAGGAGATTGTTATTAGTCTTCTCGAGAACTTGTTGCTAGCCGTTGCATTTGCGCTTAATTCAGCGGTTATTGGCGCTGTTTGGATGATTTTGATGAATCCAAATACTCATTAAAAAGAGTGGAAAGGTGCATTTTACGGCAATTTGGGAAATTAAAGGCTTTTGGCCAATTTGGGATTGCCATCAACGAAAATTTTCCTGAAAAATGTTTCGGAGTAAAAGAGTTCACCGATCAAGAATAGTGTTATTAGTCTGCTGTCCCAAGCTAACGAAACATAATCCTGCATCTTTGAAAGGGATTGACAAGACGTGGGTTATAGATTTCGTTGGCTATGGATTCAGCCCTTTTAAAGGGATTTGGGTAATATCTAATTTTTCCACATATCCTCAAAAGAATGAAATGAACGAAGAATGTTTTTTTTTCAAAAAACTAAGCTGCAACCTTTCAATTCTAGATTAATCTACTCCTCAGTTTCATTATAATTAATTCAAACTACGAATAAAGTGCTTTGCGACAATTAGAAAATATCAGGTTTTAGTTTTAAAAACCTTTTTTGGTCCTTCTGTCAACCAAAATTTTCGAGAAAGATGTTTCGGAAAAAAAGAGTTTTCGAATCAGCGAGAGTGTTTTTAGTTCGTACATATTTCTCGCTTCATAGTACTTCGGATTTTTTCTGCAAAGAGCCCGATTTTCGGAATTGTCCCTCTGTTAAAGGCGCTGTGACAGCCAGGCATTAGGGAAAATCGATATTCTTCGTTTAACTTTTGCCATTTTAAATATATGAAGCTGATCTATCCAAATACTTGGTAAAAGGGGGTGTAAAAGTGCATTTTACGGCAATTAGAAAAATATAAGCGTTTAGCTATATTTTTTGGTCCTGCTATCAACGAAAATGCCGGAAAAGATGTTTCTGAAAAAAGAGGCTCTGACTCAGGGAGAGTGTTATTAGTCTGCCGTCCCCAGCTAACGAAACATAATCCTGCATCTTTTAAAGGGATTAACAAGGTCTAGGTTATGGATTTTGTTGACTATGGATATAGCCTTTTTTACAGGGATATGGACAGTAGCTATTTTTTACAGCCTCAGTGCTTTAAAAAAATATGGCCACGAGTTTTTGGCGTACAGGAACTGGAAATATTTTTCGACTTTTTTAAGGGACCCCGGTTTTGCCAAAAATGTGTTTTTCAACAAAACGAGGCGGCAGCTTTCAAATTTTTGGCGTAATCTACTCTCCGGTTTCCTTATAATTAATTCAAACCAGCATTAAAGTGGTTTTGCAATAATTAGAAAATATGAGGATTCAGCTTTTAAAAAGATTTTAGATCAACGAAAATTTTTCGAAAAGATGTTTCAGAAAAAAGGAGTTTCCAATCAGAGAGATTGTTATTAGTCTCATGTCCGAAAGTTCCGGTAATAATCCTGCATCTTTTAAAGGGATTGACAAAAGTTTTTTGGCTGCCGAGTCAGCTTTTTTTAAAGGGGCTGTGACAGCTAGGTTTCTAGGGGGAAAATCTATATTTTTCGTTTAACATTCGCCATTTTAAATATATGTAGCTGGAAATTTGTGAGGTCATAGAATCTAGGTTTCAATGGGCAAGGTAAAATTTTTGGAAGATTTTAACATCCATTGAATGGTTCAGGGCTTTAAATAATAAAATTTCTCTATGATATTTTTAACGTTTATGACCTCAGAAAGATTTAGATTAAAAACATTAAATGTTTCGTCATTCTCCACTGGCTTCCCTTCACATGAGCATTTAATTGTCAATCATTTAATTGGTTAATTAATTTAATGAAGTTTAATTAAATTTAAATTTAATTTAATTAGTAAATAAACATAAGATATTTAATAAAAAGGCTTATATAAGGAATAACCTTCAGACTGGAGTAGGCACCCATTCCCAGACCTTTAACAAAAAAAGACGGCACCCGCCGCCCCATCAACTCGTATTTGGAGTGTTACACTCTTTTCTATCCCTCCTCTCTCTCTCTCTCTCTCTCTCTCTCTCTCTCTCTCTCTCTCGCTCTCCCATCATATGACCTTGCTATCACCATAACATTCAGGGGTCATTTCGTGCCATCTTGGTACGGCTGCCATTTTAACCACCAGCACTCCTCCATCAAAGCTTATTAAAGAAACTCCGAAGCTAACGGCATTGGCTTATTTATTTTCATTCTTGGTTGGTTTTCTAGGAAACATTGATTTTCAACTGTCAGAAAATATTTTCGTTTTTGGATTTGCTAATTTCTGCGGCTTCGTCGAGCTCGGTTTAAGCTTTGGAGCTTTTTAAATAATTTAAATTGGATGCGGAAGAGAAATATCGTGAAAGTTGTCATATTAAATCCATTTTTTCGGGGTTTTCTTGGGTGATCTGAATCAGCTGAAAGGTCATTTGAAGCGTTGTGTAGGCAACTAGACCTAGTCAAGGGAACGGTAGATTCGGTCGCTTCTTGAACCATTTAAAAGATTAAATTGGTACCTGGCTCTTTCAACTGCCCAATTGTTGGGTTCATTTTCATCCTGGCTCGGTTTTTAATGGAAACACCGATTTTCAACTTTTAAGACATTTTTCAAGCGTCGAATCCGCGTCGAATCTTTCCTTCAGAAGTCCTTTAAAACAATTGTCGACGGTATTACGGTAGATTCACCTGTTTTGTGACAAGGCCAATACTCTCCTCTTATTGAACGAGAACCGCGGCTTTCAGAATTTTTCGCAAAAATTCATGTTTCGCACAAACATATGATTAAAACCGCGTAGGGGTCTATAATTCGATAAAGTAAGTTGTTGATAGAAAATTCAACGCGGCGTAGATCGTACAGTTTAAAAACCTTTTGGAGCCCAGGTTCGACCGACCAATCGACTAGGTCTCGACATCTACGCTGCACCCCCAAGTAAAGCATGGAAGCCAAAATCCATTTTTTCGGTGTTTTCTTGGGTGATCAGCTCAAAGGTAATTTGAAGCGTTGAGTAGTAGTCTAGACCTAGTCGAGTCGACGGTAGATTCGGTCGCTTCTTGAACCCTTTAAAAAAGATAAAATTGGTACCTGGGTCTTTCGACAGCGCAATTGTTGGGTTCATTTTATCCAGACTTGGTTTTTAACGGAAACACCGATTTTCAACTTTAAAACATTTTTTTAATCGTCGAATCCACGTCGAATCTTCCCTTCAGAAGTCCCTTAAAAAATTTCGACGCTATTACGGTAGATTCACCTATTTTTGTGACACCCACCGTGGGAGGGGGTGCGGGAGGTGTTGAACTACGGCGACACACGATTGATCAGTCTGTTTTTTATTGCGTTGTGCCGTTTTTGGAAACATTGATTTTTTCACTTTAAATTTTTTAAGAAGGAAAACGTCTTTCAAGCAAAAAAGTTGATAGTTAATTCCTTGCTGGTAGTTAATCTTTTTCGTTGGTTTAAGCGGGGGAAAATCTGCCGCCCACCTAGGCGACGACACAACGCTCCAATTTATAGGCAAGCCGAGCTGAAGCAGCGCAAAAAAGAGCAAAAAACCAATTTTCCAGGCTATCGTCTAGTTCGAATTTTGCCTTGAGAAGGACTTTAAAAGAACCACTTGTCCGGATTACGGTAGAATTACCCATTTTACTAGCAGTACGGCGAAAATCGCTTATTTAACGCCCTCACGAATTTTTCGAATTTTTCGATAAAATATAATGTTTCGGTGAAAAATAGGGTAAAGAGCGCATCAGGGTTTATAATTCGGAGCAGATTTCCTATTTCGATCTCCCTATTCTACTAGGTCTCGACAGCTACCCGCCACTCCAAATGACGCTTCGCAGTTATTTAGATTCTTCTTTTTTAAATATTTGTTCGTTCAACGTGTCATTTGTAGCGTTGCGTAGCTGCCTAGGCCTTCAGAACTTCCGAGCTTCCCCCATAATCCAAATTTTCCCTTTAATTGAATAAAAAATTAAATAGATCAGTTAATAATTTTAATCGTTTAGAAAATATAGTTTAAATTAACCTGCCGGTGGCAGCAAACTACCGCTTTTCTCGCAGAACTTTTGTAAAATAAGATGTTACGTCCAAAAATAGAGTAAAGTGCGCATTCGAATTGATAATTGTCGCTCGTAATTGAATGGAAGTGACATTCTTGAAAGAAATGGTTGCGAATCGACCCCTCTAATCGACTAGATCCCGACAACTATACGCCACTCCAAATGACGGATTTCTAGCTAATATCCATTTTTCTGTATTTTCGTAGAGTGCTGAGCTTTTTAAAGGTGTTTCACAAGCGTTACTTGGCGTGTAGTGTAGCTGTCTAGATCTAGCCACGTGAAGGGTAGATTCTCACGCTTTTTAAACTCCTTTTTTTCGTTTTTGCAGTGTTTTCTTAGCTACTTTTACTTAAATTAGCTGGAACCTTCTATATGGAGCGTGATGTAGTTGGCTAGACCTAGCCCGTGAAAGGAGTTCATTCCGGTGCTTGCTGAACCCTTTAACAACACTATGTTAATTCAGTTGTAAAATGAACATGCCATATTATCTCGAATTATTGGCGATTTTCTTGTCATTCTTTCTAGTTCTTCATAGGAAACATTCATTTTTAACTTCGAAACTTCCAATTTCTCCCTTTTAATCGATTACGCGATTAAATTGACCTGCCCGTGAGATGACCACGTAATCAAAATTTTTTCTACCGTATTTTACCAATTTCCTGGGTTTTCTAGGAAAAAGGAAGGTACTTTCTATCTGTCTCTCTCTCCCTCTCTCTCACTCTCTATCTCTCTCTCACACCCTAACTCTCTCTGTCGCTCTCTCTACACACTTGCCCTCTATCTCCCTCTCTCTCACACACTCTCCCTCTATCGCCCTCACTCTCTCTCTCTCTCTCTCTCTCTCTCTCTCTCTCTCTCTGTCTGTATCCTTCTCTACATGCCCTTAGTGTGCTGATATGTGACGTGATGATGATGGCGGGATTGACTGATTGTTTAGTTGATTGAGAGACACTTGGCGCAGCAATCAAACAATCTCTCTCCCTCTATCTCTCGCTGATTCTCTCGCTCTCTCTCTATCCTCTCTCTCCCACCTACGGACCCCCCAAAAACCAGAAGCCGGCCTTTTTCAGGCAATATCTGTGAAGCTGATCCGCTTCATTGCCACATTGGGCCACTTTTTTGCGGTTTTAAAGGGACCGGATCAGCGGGGCGATTAGAAACCTTAGGTTTGGACACAAATAAATCGTAAGCCTGGCCATGGCGAATTGGGAAGATTGCCAATTAATGGACTCATTTTTTTGCTGCAACACGAAATTTCCAAGGTTCTTGGAACATGATTGATTCTTGAAACGGACTTCCCAAAGATTTTATGAATATCTAGAGGCACTTTTTCGATCTGATATTTTGAAATTATGGTCCATAGGATTTCCCATAGAATTTTCAGGGCTGCAAACTCACAAAATCGAAAAGCTGAATGCTTAATATACTTGAAACCGTTATCCATCCTGCCGCGACCCCATTAGCAAGATCAGCAATCGCTGAAGCGGAATTTCACCAGAAACACCGAATTTTGCGCGTTATGGACTCAATTGTAGGACTTTGCCCAGGAAATCGCCCCCTTTGCATTTCTGACTTATTAATTGTATGTTTGTTTTGTTCTCCATCATGCTGAATTCATTTTAATCTAGCTTAAGGTACGGTATTTTCATGGAGAGTCTAAACAAAACTCTCTTTAATGATTCATTTGATGAGATGTTAGTAATAAAAACCACGAGGCACCTGGTCCCATTTTTTGCGAAACATTGAAGCGTAGGTCTGGGCTTAGGCTTAAGCTTAGATTAGCTAAGACTTAGGCTTCGCTTAGCTTAGGCTTAGGGTTATGCTTAGACTTAGGTTTGGGCTTTTGGTTGGTTGGTTGGCCTCAGGCTTAGGCATATGCTTAGGCTTTCGCTCAGGCTTAGGCTTGGGCTTAGCTTAGCTTAGGCTAGGCTGAGGCTTGATTTGGGCTTGGCTTAGGACTACCAAGAATACCGTCAGAATAATGTTGCCTTGTACGTCCCTTTAAAGGGGCTGCGAAATCTGGTCCACGGCCCCTGCTGTGATTCCTGGCAAATAGCCAGATGCGGTCGCAACGCGACCGCGCCGCGTGATCTTTTACTCCTGTTTGGACGCAAAAAAGCCTGAATTTAAGAATTCTGATACTATTTTTGGAATCCTCAACGAATTTTTATCTATCCAGGCTTTTAAATTATGAAAATTGACCAGAGAATCACGGGGGTCGAGAGATTCGGTGCCTTACAAGGCATTACGACATGTAATCGCCGCGCACTCAAGATGTCGTTTTCGCCCCAAAAAGAATTCGGGTTTTCTCAAACATTCGACGTTTTTTCGCAATCAAATCGCGTTTTTGGCACTTCTCGGCAGTGACCCTTTCGTTTTTTGATCCATAGCGTTAATCCACGCACGCCCGAATTTTGGCTTCTGAGCCCCTTTAAACTACCTTCCGCCGTAGAATTCTGTATCAACACCCGTGCTTCTTTAAAATAGATAGTTCCGCTAATTTTTTGACTGGTTTTCCGCCCGAAACATTTATTTTTGCCTAAATTCTTTTGTAAGGCCAATTTATTTTTTACTTTTATTTATTACTGCGGAATTATTGCGACTGGCGCACTGTCCAAATCGTGAGCTCTCTAAAGGAACTTTTACCTTATTTCCTCCGAACATTTCTTTTTACGGAAATTGTATTCTCAATTTTTTTTTTGTATTCTTTTATTTCTGTATTACATACAATTTTTTTAATGAAAAAATATCGCTGATTTTAGTGCCTATGCGACGACGAGGCCGGGAATTGACATGAGACGTTTGTTGTTCGCCCTGCTGCTAGCTTTGAATGGAAATCAAGCCGGTGAGTTTCGGGCGTATTTTAAGGTGCAGGAAAGCGCCAAAATCGAGCCCTAAAATCGAATAGGTCTCGACAGTTACGCTACAGACCTAAGCCCGTTTTAAGTAAAAATCTAACCGTAGCTTTCGGTAGTTTTGACATAAATTAGCCATAGATTTTCCCGTATTTTCCCAACAATTCGAAACACATGGTTCAGAAAAGGGGGGGCCCCTTGGGTACAGGATGCAGAGCGCAGACACGAGGGCAGACAGGCAGGGGAGGGGTGGGGCGCGCGATAGCAGACAGCCGGGCTAATCTTTCGTCACACCATTTATGATTCAAACGCGCGGGGGGCAGACGCAGAGGAGGGGCGAGTGCAGAGAGCCCCCTCTCCATCCTGTCCCCGCTCGACGAACCTTTTCCTTAGGGCTCTGAACGCTGTGGAAACGCAGGTCTCTGAATTCCATAGCGTAATCGGTTACGACATTTATCTATTGACGGCTGTAAAACCGCGTAAATATTGAGGCCTATCGAAAAAACCGTAGCAATTCCAAAACCAAAAAAGCGATATATTTGCCCTGCCAGTTCCCTTAAAGCCGTCTTTGCAGCGATTTGGTATAGAAATCCTTAACTCTCGAGACCTAGTCACAAGCAGGGGTAGATTCTTGATTTCACGGTTCCTTTAAAGCCGAAAATATTGAGTTTTTAGTGACCCGCTCTCAACTGCCGACCGGGGTTTTCCAAGTTGTGCCCCTTTTCGATTCACCAGCTCAAGGAGATGGCCAAAGATTTGATGCGATTGTTGGGCAAAAGGTGAGAGAGAGAGAGAGAGAGAGAGAAAGCGAGAGAGAGAGATTATCCTTAAAATATGGATAATCACGAAATAAGAAAACGCACTTAAATTTAAATTTGAGAATGTTTCGAAAAAATTCGTTGACAATAGCTTTTATGAATTCCTTAATTCTCAGCTGCGTTGAATGGCTCTATTTTTTAATTTTTATGTTTTACGTTTCCATGTTTTATAATCGTAAAATCAAGACTACCGTAATTTTCGATGCACTACCATGGCTTGGTTTGAAGCCAAGTTACTTTAAAGTATACCAAAATGCAGCGCTCGCAGGCTGGAGAATATGAATAATTAAGGTGGATGCGATAACGACGACGACATCAAAGCCCCGTTCATCGAGCCCAATCCCGGGCGTCGATTTCCACGGTCCTCTTTGGCTTCCGCGTAGCTACAAAGTGACGTGTTGTCGTGGGGGAGTGCCACAACCTGAGAATATTGAGGTGAGGCCAACTAGCAGAGGTTTTTTGCGGATAACTGCGAATTCGTCTTTTATTGATTCTTCTAGCATTATAACATCAGAAAATATGGATAATTTGCTAATAATTAGTTTTGTTTTGGATTTTTTGCCTGGCAGGCCAGCAGAGATCCTTTGTAGAATCTTTCAAATCGTTGTGTTTCAGCTAATCACGAATTGGACGCAGATCGCCTCGGACTATGCGATTGATGAAAGCGGGGCACAACCGGCTGAGGTTCGGCTTTTTAAGGACGTAATCCGGCTTAAATTAATGATTCTAAAAAATTTTGATCATCCCCAGAAAGTGAAACAACTTTATTCGAAGTGGAAATTATGGTTGAATTTTAACGGTAGCATGAAGTCCCCGCTCTCTCTCTCGCCTTCTCGCTCTTCTCTCTCTCTCTCTCTCTCTCTCTCTCTAACCCTTTCCGTTCAGAGTTGTCGTGTGTACGAGGGAGAATTTCTTCTGGCCGCCTATGCCCTCTTCAACCTCAATTCGTACACCGGCTATGGGGTACGGTGCAAATGTTCTCAAGGTATGCGTCAAGAGTAAATTCACGTAATTATCATTGTATTAAAAATACCGTAATTATTACAGGTTTTCCTGAAAAATATGTTTTATAAACTACTGTAGCCTGGAAAATGGCAAATAAAATAGTACGCCGTGCCTGAAATTTTGGCATTAGAAAAGTACCGTAACCCGGAGAGTACGGTAAATTGCAATTCCTTTGGAAAATCGCGTACTTGTTATATTACAGGTGCAGATTACTGGGCTACGGTAGCGTACAAATGACGGAATTTGGGTTTGAGCGCTCAATTACGATAATCCACAAAATTTAGCGATTTTAAAGTACCCCCTGAATCTCGTAACTTGCCCCCATCTTACAGGACACTCCTGTTTACGGCTACCGTATTTTCCCAATTTTAGCCCTCCAAAGTAAAGTTTTCCGGGCTACGGTAAGTACTACTTACGCAATTACTACCACAGCTAAATTTCAAAACTTACGGTCAATTTAATTGAAAATAACAAGTTACAGTATTTGCAAATGACGGTAACAGAGTACGCATCCTTCCGGTTTACATCATGGGGAGAACGAGGATTACGGTAGCCGAAATATTACATTAGCTGTCAAATTACAGTTTCCCGGGTTACGCTACTTTCCTGATTACGTCTTTCGTAACTATTGTAGCGCAAATTAACGAATTTTCTGGGGTACGGTAGCCTTCAAATGACGGAGGTAATGACGTTGTTACTCACCAGCCCGAATTACTGTACTTTTCGGATTACCGTATCCTGGCATATCTTAAAACATCTTTTTTTTTGCAGCGGATTCGTCGGCAGTAGATGCACATTGTCGTCCCCTGCCCCCGTGTCTTCATGGTGGTCGCCGTTCATTGTCTTATGGCGGAAAATGCGTGTGCCCCGATCCGTATTTTGGCGAGAATTGCGAAAAGATTTGCGATCAGGGCCAGAAATTGAAAGGTGGGTCCGGTGGTCGAGTGGTTAGGGTCGGGCGGCCAGCAAGGTCCGGGTTCGACGCCCGGCTGCGGCAGATTTTTGCTTTTTGGTTTTTAGGCCAATTTTAAATGGATTTTCCGATTGCTTAAGTTCGGTTTTGCCGGTCGTAAGGCCCGGGTCCGAACCATACCCGGCATAAACTTTTTGCTTTTTGCTCTTGGATGAATTTTTATATAATTTAATGAAGAGTAGGTGGATGGGCTGATTGGTAAGGTGCTGATCTGTCAGGTTGAGTGCCCAGGTTCGACGCCCGGCCGCGGCAAAATTTTTTGCTTTTTGGTTTTTAAGATAATCTTAATGGTATTAAGCAAAATTGCATGCTTTTTAGGCATGGACGGGCGTGAGTACTGCTCGTGCGTACCGTTCTACCAGGGCGAAGAATGCCGAGAGATGTTGTGTCTTAATGGAGGCGTCGAGACGGATAGAAAGTATGCATTTTTGTGTACATATTACAAAGCCTTAAACCACTAAAGCATCTTTAAAAGCGTGTTTCGTTATTTCTAGTGACTAAAACCCTGGTGCTCGTTGTAGTTCCATCTCTTTGTATTCCTGGATATGTTTCCGCTTTTGCCGATAGAAGCTAACGTGTTCCTTTCATATCCCTGCAATTAGGGGTTTTTTAGTCAATTTTAAGCACAGGAACACGGGTTTCATACATTTTTAAACAGTAACTTTGAATTGGCTTATTAATTACATGTCGTATTTGCTTCACCTGAACGATTGCAAAAATGGTGTTTATTCAAGAAATTATTAGAATAAATATTGCATCGTAGATCGGTTCTAGTTATCGTTTTTCGTCAAAAATATAGATTTAAAAAATAGCTAATAGATTTCAATTTGCTTCAGTCAGTTATAAAGCTAGAAAAATGTGTTTCATAAATTTTCAAATCTAGTCTTTTAATGGTCTCGTTAAAAAATGGTGTTTATTCAAGAAATTAAATTAATTTATTTATTTTTATTCAAGAAATTATTAAATTATGCGCCGAAGATTGGTTTTAGTTTTCGTTTTTAAGGAAAAATATAAATTTAAAAAATCTTGAATAGATGCCAATGCCCTCCCTCATTCCTCGGATATCACTGCGAAATTGACGCAAATCGAACGACGCATGGCAATAGATACGGACGGTTTGGGGATGCTCAGGTAACGGAATTTGGAGCTACGCGGACGCCCGAGTTTTCGTGAAAATCAGAATTTTTAAGTTAAAACAAAGCTAAAATTCCTTAAAATCTAACTTACAAATTTCGTAATTACGAAATTACCGTAATTTGGAATTAAAAATCATAATTTAAAACGTACTGTATTACCGAGGAAATTCAGATAATTTCACCTTACCGCTCTTTGGCGATTTTTTTTTGGGAATATACCGTATCCTTCAAAGTATCGTATTTTTGAAAGGACAAGATATTAACAATATATATCTGAAAAATCACGATTACCTTACTCTTTACGCTCCCGTAATCTGAAAATTCTGAAAACCGAAAGTACAGTACTCACAAAAAAATAGATTTTCGAAAAAACCGTAATTTGGCAATTTTTGGTACTTTGCTATCTCGTTAAACTTTGAGAATTTTAATCAAAATTTTCTACCCTCAAAAATTAGAATATTTTAGAGCTACAGTAACCCCAACATTTATTTTTTTCAGCACGACGGCGTGCTGTTCTCGCGTGACATCTCGGGCACCGTGTTCAGCATGGTGATGATCATTGTGTTGATCGTGTCGATGTATTTATTGATGAAGCATAGGATGCACGCACAGGTACCGTATTTCCCGCCTAAAAGTGAAGACCTTTCCAAAATCAAGTTTCAAGAAAAATTGGGATTCTGAGACTTCAGTATAGTTTTAGTTTTTCGTCCATATGACTATCGTCGCAGTTTGGTGAAATTTTCAGCGGGGGAACTAATTTTTCTCCTGGTGGTCCCGGGTGACCTAGTAATCAAATATAAAGTGTTTTCGAATTGTTTTTAGTAAGTTTTAACTCGATTTAAAGCAGAATAACTTTCAGAAAAATTAGATAAATGTTTTATGTTTAGATCAAAGTTTGAAAAAGTCGAAAATTTGGTCATTTCGGGTCTCTTCCCCCTCCCCGCGAATCCTAAAGGTTCTATAGGATTGTTCGACCTAATTTTTATTTTTCAAATTTTTTTTTGGTTAAAATGTGTGTAGTTTTTATACTCAGGAATAGCTAAAAACAATTTAGAAACGCATCCGCAATTTATAAAAAATCTAGGCTTGTGCTGAAAAAAATTGGTTCCCCCCCCCGGGATCCTAAAGAACCATTATTTAATTTAAAATTAAAACACGATTTGAAAACAAAAAGTTTCAAAAATGAATGTGATTTTGAGGGTGCAGTAGCGTTGCAGATGTGGCAATTTTGGCGGAATTTTCAATTGTCCCCATTTTTTAAAATTTAAAATTCAATTCAAATAAATTGACTGTAGATACCGGTTAAAACGATTGGATTGTTACAACAAAAAGCTTCAAGAAAAAAAAGATAATTTGGTGAGGGCAGTAGCCTCTAATCATTCTTTTGGAACAGCTGGGCCGGATTTCTTGGATTTTGCGAAATTCTCTTTCCTGAAAAATCACATTTAAATTAAATATAAGCTAATTTAAAGCAGATACCGTGGATCACGTTTTGCCTATCAAAACGGCTTAAGTGCAGTTTACCCCCCTCCCCAGCCCTAACTTTTCAGCCATACGTCCTATTAATGCGACGAGTATCTCAAAATGTTCGCCGTGGTCGAATTACTATAAAAAAGTTGTTTCCTTGCGGCAAACATTGCTAAAAAAAATTTTACAAGATTTTGAAAGTTGAAAAGATTAAGCCGCTATGCTGCGATGTACTAGGAGTCTAAAACTCAAATATTTTTATTTTCCGCTATTTTTTCGACTCAAAGGTACTGTAGACTTATTCTCCAGAGCAAGAGCTACATTTTGATACTATTGACAGCTCTGTAGAACAAAAGATAGCCGAGATACGAAAACTCACTTTGGAACAGCAAAAATTAACTAAAGAAAACCCAGACTTATAATTGTTATAAAAATTTTTCTAAGTTTAATTTTTGATTTTTGAGAGTAAAAATTTTTGATTTAAGGAAACAACTTTTTTATAGTAATTTGACCACGGGGAACATTTTGAGCTACTCGGCGCATTAATAGGACGCATGGCTGAAAAGTTACAGCTGGGGGTAAACTGCACTCTACCATAAAAAAAAGATTTTCAAGTATAAATGCTATTTATGGCCCCAGTTAGACCTTAATTTCTTGACTGACCGTTTTTTCAAAGATTCCTACGTTTTTTAACCAAATTTTCAACATTTTCCAGCTCCTTTAAAGTTAAATAGATAAAAAATAGATGCATAAAAATATAACTAACCCAAAAGTGAGCACCGTACAACGATTCGTATTTGAAAAATATAAGTTTCAAGGGAAATTGTCCTTCGACCATTATAGTCGCCTATAATCTCATCCGTAAAGGTTCCTCGTTTATTCCTTTCTTACTAGGGAAGGGCACGCTCACAGGGTGGAGTTTCACCTCGCTGGCCTGGACGACTACGAGAACCCGATGCGCTGTCCGATTTTGGAGGCTCGGACAGATCGCACTTCGGAAAATCATGATTTGCATGCGAAAATACATTCCGGGGAAGCCTTATTAGGGTCTCCCATGGGTATGGTACCACCAGTTGAATGGCCGAGTGGTAAGCAACTAGTTTGATAGGATAGTCACCAGGTACGGATCTCACAATTTTTCGTTTGCTTTTGACAACTTTTTTTTGCACAAGTCCTGAATCTTGTCTAAAAGTGTGAAAAGCCACCCTCGATGCAGTATGATACGTTCAGCGAACAAACGAAAACTTTTTCGAAAAATTTTATTTTTCGCCCTGCCTACCATCGGCTTGTTAAACCATCAAAAAAATTGTGGGGGACCAATTTCTTGCAGAAGCCAAAGGTCGCCCGCTTGTTTGGTTTGTTCCACTTCCACTGTTGTAGGGTCCCGGTAAAATTGGTAAGACAACGATCTTAAAAAATTTGTGAAATTTTGGATCGTCTGACAAGCCGATGGTAGATGGGTGGCAGGGCGGAAAATAAAATTTTTCGAAAAGTTTTTGTTTGTTCGCTGAACGTATCATACTGCATCGAGGGTGGCTTTTCACACTTTTAGACAAGATTCAGGACTTGTGCAAAAAAAAGTTGTCAAAAAGCAAAACGAAAAAATTGTGAGAGGATCCGTACCCTGGTGACTATCCTATCAAACTAGTTGCTTACCACTCGGCCATTCAACTGGCGGTACCATACCCATGGGAGACCCTAATAAGGCTTCCCGGAATGCTAATTTTCGCATGCAAATCATGATTTTCCGGAAGTGCTGTATCTCTGTCCACAGGCCTCCGTAGCAAAATCGGACAGCGGCATCGGGTTCTCCGTAGTCGATTACCCCGGGGTAGCCGCGAGCGTTTTTCGAAACTCCACCCTGTGAGCGTGCCCTTCCCTAGTTAGATTTTCCGCAAACATTCAAACCATTTAAAGAGCCAGGCAAGGCAAGGCTATATGGATTCCAAGCGATTTGGCATTAACGGGGGGCGTCACAGGCGGCTTTTACCAAATTTCCTACGGTTTTAGATGGTTTTTTTCACTTTCAAACCGGTATTTTTAAACAATATTAAATAAATTAATTTGACGTTACTATGAATTTATTGTCTGGCAAAAATATAATCCCCCGATAACGGAAAAGAACCTGAAGCCCTTGCCGCGCCCGTTAATTCCGGAAATTCCGTCAAAACGTTCAAAAATAAAAACGCCGTTTTTCAAAATTGTGTTTCGTCAATAAAAGAGGAGAAAAATAGAAGATACGTTTCAATAGCTTCAGTAGTATCTCGTTTAAATAAATAAAATAAAATAATTAAATAAATTTAAATAAATAAAATAAAATAAATTTAAATAAACGGTAGCTAAATTTGTAGTACCAACAACAATCG
Source organism: Mesorhabditis sp. LJ9110 (assembly GCA_038088335.1). NCBI lineage: Eukaryota > Metazoa > Nematoda > Chromadorea > Rhabditida > Rhabditidae > Mesorhabditis > Mesorhabditis sp. LJ9110. The sequence continues at coordinate 487,003 of JBBGBA010000129.1, read as the reverse complement.
TCCCGGGAACGTCGCGACGCACTCGGGTCGATTTTTGGGCCGCGGAGCGGGCAGAATGAGGGACAACCAGGTGGGTGGGGTGGCAGGGATTATTGAGGAACTTGGGGGAAATGTAGTTTTTGGAATTTAAGAGGGACGGGAAAATTTGGGAAACGAGGTGGGCAAGCTAGCAACGATTTTTGAGGAATTTGAAGCATGACAAGGCTATCATTTTTTGGGAAAAGGGGTCAGCTAGCAAAGAGGACTTGGGAAGGCATTCAAAAAAGGGGAAAAAAACAAATTAGAAGCTAGCAAAAATTCTTTTGGAGAAATGGCACATGCTAGCGAAGATCATTTATTCCATTTCCAGGCTCCAGCGAGCCCCTATCCACGATGCATTTCGTAGCGATGGGCATCGAAGGGCCCCCACCGTATTCCACACAAACCAGAGGTATTGATTTTGCCTTCACTGGCCCTTTAAAAAGCGAATATTTCGTGAAGTAAATTGAAGAATGTTTCAAATAAATCCATTGCTAAACCTTAGGAATATCTATTAATGCGTACCGGCAAGGCGATAGCTCAAAATTCTCACCTTCGCCTAAACCCCCGGATAGTACACTTGTTTTCAGCAAAAAAAACATTATTTTTTTAGCGTACCGTACCCGCGACTCGGCCCTCCCTCCCTTGCCGAGTTATGAAGATGCAACGAAATTGGCGCCGCTCAGGTAGGGGTGTCTTTAGGAGTGTAGTGTACATCTGAATACTATAGACAGCCGGGCGTTCATTTTTTGGAAGACTAAAATTATTTGTGTAAAGTAGCTAAATATCGCATAGAATAATACCAAAAAATCGTCTTTTCTGAAGTCACTATCTCGAAAAATATACAAAATCCTGATACATAAAAAATATCCGTTTAAAGCAACCCAGAGTTTTTTAAATGTAGAGAATTTTAAAAGAATATGGCAGGATTTGGGTTGTCAGTATTTTGATACTGGAGTTTTTTATCGAAAATATTATTTTCGAAACAAATACTTTAAAAAATATGCTTTTATCTTTTCGAAAAATTGGTTTTTAAAAAATATATTTCAAAAAATTGTAAAAACCTTTAAATGGGAAGAATGGATCGACAACGACCGACTCGACCAATTACAATGTATGAGAGAGGCGCTAATGATGAAAGACCAATCACAACGGCTGGCTCATCTTCCAGGTGAGCAATAATTTTTTTACTCCAGTACTAGCAGAGATTCTTTCGGAATGGGGTAGGCTAGCTGTGGTCCTTTGCGAAAACCGTGGGCAAACCAGCAGAAAACCAGCAGAGTTTCTCTGGGAATTAGGAGGGCGCACTAGCCGTGATACTCGGTGATACAAACCCGGTTTCGCGGCGAAAAAGGAATATTGACAGCGGCATCTGGGCAACCAATTTCGTGATGAACTTCGTTGAAACTCATCTTTGCTTCGAAATTTTGGATTTTTTGTCGCGCGATTTTACCATCCCGCCGCGGGAAAAATCAAAGTTTCACAAAGAATCGCTGCTCGTTATCTTGCCAAATTGGCTAGTGTGGCTCCCTTGTAGGTCGAATTCTCCACAAAAAAAATATTCGATAAGATGTAAGATTTGTAGATGGTTTTTTGCCTCATATGTCTGAATTTTGCTAAAAAAGCTACACGCAAACTATTTAGTTACGAGGCACTACAGAAAAAATTCATACCCCTCGATATTGACAAAGTACCATATAAATGTAAGAAAACATACCTTTCCAGAGCACCGCCCGTGGAAGAGCGACGACCCCCGAGCCCTGAACACGCTGACGATGATGATCATCCCCTGGCTCCCCATTTCTCACGCTCAAACCATTTGAGGCGGAGTGTCTAAAACACTGCTATTGCGCTCCATTTAAAGTACACTCTGGTATACTGCATACGATATTATTGTATTTTTCTCGCTTGTTACCAGCTCGCCGCAAACGGGTCCACGCTTCTTTGGTTCTCAAATTACGAATTTTAACGATTTCTAAATTTGTACGTATCTTACTGATGACGCTCGATTCAGGCTTGCATATTTCGCGTCATTATACCTTTGTCTTTCACTCATATCCATGGCTTTCATCAATTTCTTTGATATGATAATTTTCGCCGTTTAGTTAAAGGGATTTGGAAGGCAAAATATAGCGGATTTTTTACTTTAAAATCCCTTTAAATAGTATGACAGTTTGTTTCTTGCTGACTTTACCCCTACAGTATTTTCGGCGATCGAATTTGCACGGGACTACGGAATTTTTGTGTTTCCTTTGCGTTTTGCAGTGAATAAATGATATTTCCATATTTTTGTGGGCACCTTGCAGAGGATCTTTGAGAAAACAAGGCGGTATAGCAGCTTTTTGACAAATCCAACTGGATTCTGAGAAACGCGTTGAAAAAAGCATAAAAAAACTTCAAAACCCGTGGCGGGCTAGCAAAGGTCCTTTACTACGAACGCTCGGAGCTGCCACCGCCGAGTTAACCGAGTCCGTTTGCGGAAAGATCGCTCGAAAACTCAAAATCTACATGAAAAAGGATTAAGCTTTTATTTCGACTGATCACAAATCCATGGAACGACAACAAAATTCAACAAAACTAATTTCATCGCAGGAATAAATATCTATAAAGCAATAAAATGAGCAATTCTATCGATGGTTAACAATCAAAAACGGGGGCAGAAAGGCGGCAATTTAATCGATTAAAGAGAAAACGATCGGGTTGTTCATCTTCGGGCTTCGGCGTCTCCACTAGGCGATCTCGCACGTCGCGCCGACCTTCTCGAGGGCGGCCTTCAGCTCGTCGGCTTCCGCTTTGCCCATATCTTCTTTCACCGTCACCGGGGCCGTCTCCACGAATTTCTTCGCCTGCACGAGGTTCAGCCCTGGAAAAAAAAGGAATGTTCTAGATTAAAAACAACTAGCATCCGAAATACGAGTTGCTATATTCTTTCAAAAACCAAAAAACGGCAATTTTCACTTTTCCGGCAAAATTTTAGCATCTTTGCATTATCGGCGGCGGAAACCATACCCTTTTTTGAGCGCTTTCTAGGTTATTTATCTGTTGTTTTCCACAATTTTGAGACATAAAAAGCACGCCAAATTTGTGTTTCGATTTAGAACGAAATTAGAAATTCCGAAACTTGCAAATCGATTTTTTGACAAGATTGGGCTCCAAACACATCCAAATTGGTACTAGAATCTCGATGAAAACGTTTTTGCTTTATTCCTAGCCATGGTTCTATCGAAAAAAAATGTGGTTTCCCGGCCGAGGATGCAAAAACGCCAAATTTTAGCTCAAAAACAGCAATATTCTACCTGGAACAATCGTGCGAATCTCCTTGATGAGCGCAATCTTTTGTGCGTCGTTGAACTTGGTCAGCTTGACGGCGAACGTCATCTTCTGCGGCGCGTCCGAGGCGGCCGTCTCCTCGGCTGCGGCTGGGGTGCTCGCGGCTGGCATGGCGAAAGCCTGAAAAGCTACATTTTAGAAATACAAATAATTTTCAGATATTTAGCCTCGGAAGCCCCCTTTGCCCGGTAACAACTTTCAAAAAGGGAAACGGGCCTAGAGGTGATGAACAAATACAAGGTTGGAAAGGACTTTTTCCACCGAAAATGATGGATTAATTAATTTGATTAAAACCTCGGCAACGCTCTAAAAGTCTAAAACTCGCTTTTTCTGGCCCAAAAAAAAACCATAATTAAACATTCCAGCTCTTTTAATAGCGTCCAACCGCCTTTTAGACTAAGATTAAGTTTGTAACACTGTGAAACTCAAAATAACCTTTTTGGAAATTCCTAAATGAACCCTGGAACCACCAAAAACATCCACCAATAAAACCGTAGTACTCTCCACAAACTTTCAAAAACCAAAATTAATGCTAAAACGCTACCTGCATACCACCCATCGGTACATCGGGCAGATTGAGACGCTTCTTGAGTGCCCAATTCAGATCGGCCACCTCGATCACCGTCAACTGGGCAATGTCTTCGACGAGCGCGCCGACCTTCGCCGAAATGTCCCGTTCCGATTGATGGGGTAGAGCGGATGATGGTCCATTCGAGAGGGGAAGTGTGGGCTCGGTTGAGGTGGCGGAGGCCGAGACGAATCGCCGAGCCAGCGCCCCGCACATCCGACGACCGGCCAGCATTTTCCTGTAAAAAGGGGTATATTATTGCGGCGGAAACGTCGGGAAATTGAAAAAAAAGGAAGTTAGAACCGCTAGAACCTATATCTAAACAAAATAAAGCAAAAACCGGTGCTGAAAATGTTTGAAAATTTAGTTTCGGAGATAGAACGAAAAAAAACAGAAAAAAACTCTACTTTTTTAGATATAAATATATAAACTTTCAGTCATAGTTTTCCAAACCAAAAATACAATAAGAGAATAAAAAATAAAAGGAGAATAAGTTGCAAAATTCACGTCGCCATCAAAAATTAAAAATCGAGTTGTCCTGTCTGGCTCCGCAACGCTCCGATCGACGGGGAAGCGTAATGAGTACAACTCCGTAAAACCGAAAAAGGACGGAATTTTGTGTTTTATTTGTTCTCGTTTTTACGGAAAAAAAAAACTAAAAAACAAAACGAATCGTGAAAAAGCAAATTCCAAAGTTGAGGACTGGAAATACGCATACTGGAAACTCGGGATAGACCCAGTCCATATTCTGCAGAATTTTCGTCTGAATTTAGCTTCAGAATCTTCAGAATGTTCATAGTCAACTTTACAAAGTTAGTCGCATTTTAAGGGGCTTTGCGCTAAAATTTGCAAATCATAAAATCCTTTCTTCCTAAAATCATAATGTACCAAATCTGCAAAAGACTTCATGCGGCTGTGTCAAGAAACGGGCTTTCTTTTTCGATCAAGTGCCTGTTAGACGGCATTTTAGAGAGCTCTTAGGGCCACTGGCCTTTACATTTATGCCTTTCAGGTATCTTTGATATTTACTCGCTTTACCCTCGCAGATATCCGAGTAGATACCCTCGTTTCCAATATATACCCTCTATTCGGATCAAGTGGCCGAAAGGTGAATAGGAAAGTAGTGGACACAATACCCGAAGAGAGAGAGAGAGAGAGAGAGAGAGAGAGAGAGAGACAGCAGCCCCGGGCCCCTCTCCCCACCACACCCAAAATATTTGGCCCAATATTTGCACGAGGATTTGCGATTTCGGGTTCCCGTCTCTCCCATTGGCTTTGCTGGCCCGCGCTACCTCACTTCCCCCCTCACCCATACCAAAAGCTACCCAACCGTGTCAAATCGGTACTTCAAGCCGGAAGGAAGCGGAATTTAAATTTTTTTTTATTTTAGCTAATTTTCGCGATATACATCTCTGTTTCACTGGTACTCATCGAATAACGGGGCAAGGAAATCGGTACTGGACGGTTAGCAGGGGGGGGGGCTATGTTTTTCCCAGCACTCCCGAACGGCCACAAAATGCATCTCCATCTCTCGCTCTCTCTCGCTATCTCTCTCTCTCTCTCTCTAACATTACCTTAAGAAGTTTGATAGTGGTATGCGATAGTGGTGGGTGTAGAAGGAGAAGCCGGAGGGGTTGCGTACGATATTTGCCTAGGCTATTTGCCCGTCCATTGATCGAGAAACCGCCCCCGGAACGGATATCAGATATCCCTCACCCCACCCACTACCACTACCTGCTTACAAACCTATTCCCCCAATACACCTGTCGACGCTACGCACACGCACAATCCTGCCGCAAACTTGGTACTGAGTTATTAGCGGGGGCGGAAAAGTTACCTTTTTTGCGTCCTAGAGTCTATTTTTGTACTTTCTATATTTAAACGGTCCAAAAAGCTGCATGTGTCTTTCCTTAATTTATGTTACAAATTATTCCATCCTAAAACGTTCTATTCCGCAAATAATTGATGCACGTTATCATCAACACAAGAAAAAATTCCACAGAAAATCTCTGCACGATACCTTCAGTCGAATTGCCCGATTCCCGTAAATTCTTGCAGAATCCCTGCTCGTTATCGAAAAAAATCGAAAGAATCCGTTTCCGCAAGGAATCTCTGCTCGTTCCTAATCTCCAGAAAGTTGAAATAAATCAAAACATTTTAAAGTAGCAAATAAAAAAACTTTGCTTTTTTAAAATAGCTAGGAATTAACAATTTAAATCGTTTAAAGAATTTAAATTAGCGAGAAGCTAGCCCCGAATTGCATCTTCTCGTTATTTTTTTGGGCAACGTGCCAAACTCGATTTCCCAAATGTTCTCTGCTAGCCTACCCCCTTTGACAACTTTGTGAGCATCAAAAAACAGCCATTCCCCGGCGATACTCTGAACCATGAAGCCAGATATTTTTTCAAAACGTCTCAAATTTCCGTGCACAACTGCTGTTTTGGCTGATCAAAGCACGACGATACCTTAAAAGAGCCCCAGCCTCCTCATGCTCACTCCAAAACCTTGACTCATGTAAAAACCCGATCCATTATAGGAATCGCAAAATGCTGGTGCTCCTCCCCGCCTTCCTGCTCCTTTTTGACCAAACCGACGCTCAAACTATGCAGAGTAAGCCCGTTAATAATTTATACCTACGCCATGCCCTACTTTCAGGTAAATGCTACAGCTGTGCGACGCCGAATTTGAAAAATGTAGGTTTTTTAGAAAAATGAAAGAAGAAATTTTCTAGCGATTTTTGATTACCAAAAAAAAAATTTTTTAAATTCATATTTAATGTTTTACCCTTTTTCGGGTCATTTTTCCTATATTCTGACTTTTGAAATCGAATGGTGGTAATTTGAAGAATTTAGGAAAAACGACTATAAATACTGGCAATTGAGCTGTTAAGACAAATCGAAAAACATTAATTCCTAGAATTTTCTCACAACCGAACGCGGTCCCGGCCCAAAAATCGCCGAGCCGCGCATCTACGACTCGTACTGCGGTGGCGATACGTGGATTCTCAAGGTAAAGTTCCGGTTCTTTCGTATTATCGGGGGCAAAGCTGTTATTTAATCCTAAACGAAAACTTTACAATTTTTAATTAAAACGCTGAAAAAATCGATTTATTGACCAAAAATGGCCCTTCGATTAAAAATTTCTGAAGCCGTTTTATTTTGAAAATTTTTTGATATTTTGTAAATACTTTTTCTGGTTGAAATCTCATTATATTTTTACGAAAAACACTATTAAAACATCTTATTAAGTTACTAGGTACTTATAGACTTATACAAAAAAAATACTTGCCCCCCCCCCCCCCGGCAAATGCGACAGAACCGTCCTTCCAAGAAAGCATACGTGCCGAAACTAAGCAAAAAAAAACCCTTGTCGATGGCGTTTAGCTATTTTTTAATAGAAATCGTTCCTTGATTGTAAAAGTTTTGGCTCTATACCGGTAACGGGGTCCTTAAAAAAATAAGGGTCCTTAAAATAGGTCCTTAAAAAAATAAGGCTCCTTAATAAAATAAGGTCCTTAAAAAATAAGGGTCCTTAGAATTTCAGGTTAGGACCCTGTCTGATCAGGGTCCTTAAAATAGATGCTATTTTAAGGACCCCGATTCCAGCAACTCCCGAAAATACAGTATTTTCACCGATTTTGCACAGATTGTGCCTCGTTTAGCCATTTACATTACGCGGCTTTTCATTAAGCTTTGTGCCAAAGGTTATTCTCAGGCCGCTTGATGGGCGCGAGCTCACGGGTTTCGAAATCAGGGCGCCCGAGCGGCGCAGCGGCCAGGCGCCTGATTTCGAGGAGCGGCAGCCCATCCGAAGCGACAGCCCGCCTTGCCTGACACGCCATAAGCCTCAAATCGTGCTCATCCCCACAGAAAATTCCACGCAATCTGACGTGCTAGGTTTTTTAGCCAGGGACAATTCGAGGCTTATGTTGTGTCAGGCAAGGTGGCCGTCGCTTGGATGGGCTGCCGTGCCCTTTCGAAATGGGGCGCCCGGCCGCTTCGCCGGCCTTGGCCCCCCATTTCGAAACCCGGTACGAGCTCGCACCCATCCGAAGCGACTAGCCCCGGTAGAAGCCTTTTTTAGGCACAAACTGGGTGTAATTCAAAATGCGAAACAAAGGACAATCTGTCGCGAATCCGCCTCTCCGCGAAAACGGCGCAAATACTGTATTTTCGGGAGTTGCCGGAATCGGGTCCTAAAATAAGCATCTATTTTAGGACCCCTGTCGGGACAGGGGTCCTTAACCTGAAATTCTAAGGACCCTTATTTTTTTTAAGGACCCTTATTTTTATTAAGGACCCTTATTTTTTTTAAGGACCCTTATTTTTTTTAAGGACCCTTACTTTTTTTAAGGACCCCGTTACCGGTATAGAACCAAAGTTTTTAGCTATTTTCGCGCCCAAAAATTTACAAAATCGATCTAACCTCCTTAAAAAAATAATTTGTTTACTGTAGAAAAGTGATACCGCGGCGAAATTAACGAAAAAAAAACCATACTACCAGACGAATTGATCTGTAACTCACTTTTTCCACTTACTGCTTACTATAAAAAACGATTCTAGGAGCGCGCCACGGTGAATTGTGATGGCTATTGCTTCAAATGGACACAAACCCTCAACAATTCCGGTAGGTATCTAAAATTAATAAACTTATTAAATCAAGGCACCTTTTCGTCAATGACCTTCCGGGGTTGCTACCGGCAAATGTTCGACCTCAACAATCAGAATGTACCCCGAGAACCGACGCACAGCTTTTGCACCTTTTCCGAGGTAAGCAATAGTAGATAAAACGCATAAAAGAGCCTTATTACCGCCAAATCATCGAAATTTATTTATTCTAACAAAAAATAGAAAATTTTTAGGTTCATTCGCATTATCGGGGGGTACCTTTTTTGTAAAAGATGGGAATCTATATTTTGGTCGAAAATCGATATTTTGAATTTCTTAATGAGATTTTGTAAGGTTTTCACGTTCAAGAATAGTAAAACGGTTGGAAACACTTCCGCTATTTTTATTTGAAAATTCGGATCCTAAGAAAAAAATTGAGTCCCCTCGATAACGCAAAATAACCCATTTTTATAGTGTTTTTAGCAGCCGAAACGTGTCAATAAAATAGTTAAAAGGGCATTATTCGGCGTCTACGTCATAGGGAAAAATCTCTCCCCCCCCGTTAATGAACCAGCCCCAAGTAAAAAACTTTAGAAACCCGTGCCGTGCCTATCCGATTCGTCGGTCGTCGAAAGCTCATGCTGGTGCCAGGGCGATCATTGTAATGTCACAACCACGCCCACGCTCAATTTATTTATTCTCATTGTCACGTTGATAACCTCTTTCTATTTTGGAAAATTGTGATACACCCCTCCCTCCCTCCAACTACAACAACCATACGGGTCTACCTATTTGACACACTTTTCCTTCAAAGCGAAAATAAATTTTGAACAAATGCTATATACAAAAGACAAACACAAAACTCACAAGCAGAGGTTTTTTGGGTGCGCACGGGCTTTGGAGACAGCACCAAGCCCATCCTGTGCAGAATTTTTTGCCAATCAAAACCTACTTTTCAGGAATTGTGAAACGCCCACATTTGCAAACTTACTCAGCTTTGAAGCGTGAAAAATGCGCAAAACAGTCCGCTTTGGGTGTATCTCGCCCGTTAAAGCCGCATAACTTTCTTCTTGTGGTCGTTTCGCACATTCAGAAAATAGGTTCTGCGCCAAATTCTGCACAAAATAGGCCTGGCCACACTTTGAAACTCACGCGGGCACTAAAAGATGTCTCTTTGTTAACCTAAAACACTAATTTACATTTTCTGGAGCGTTGAATAACGACCATGAATGCAAATTAACAAATTTGTCACCCAAAACAGCACAATTCGATTAACACCCGGCCCCCACGTGGATTGACATGACTTTCCTAGCTGATGGCCTCGTTGAAGAGGTAAGGTAATTGGGGTACTGGACTGTTAGCGGGGGGGGGGGGTGACTAAAACGAAAAAATATAAACCCTTTTTTATGGAATTCTAGACAATTTTTTAAGATATAAATAGCTCTTAAAATCTGCAAAAAAACGTTCCAAATGTTGAAATCTGGTAAAAAATGCATGAAGCATGAGCAAAAAGGTCAAGATTTTAGAATTTTGGAATTTTTCAAGATATTTTTTAACTTTCTAGCGATCAAAAACTACTAAAACTCCCCCCTGCCAACAGTCCAGTACCAGAATTCTGGAGAATAGGAACGGCCACTTTTTTTCAGCTGAAGCGCGCCTTCCAGTCCGTCGGCAATCGAATGCTGAAGGCCGGCGCCGCCGAATACGCGGCCTTCTTCAAGAAGCTCGAAGAGACTCGACACGAGCTGTGTCGCATGGAGCAAGTGGTTCTCGGTGAGTATCATCTCTAAATCGTAATTAAATCTCGTTCTAGACTCGATGAGCAATACAGACGCCTACAACGTGCACACGCCATCGATTCCCGCCGAAATGGCCAGCTCGCTCGACTCGACTCAAATCGCCACCTCGCGCGTCGCCTCGGCCAAGCCCATCTGGAAATGGCCCGAAATCGAGAAGGCCGAGCAACATGTCGAAGAGCCGCCGCCAGAGTCGCCGAAGCCTGTCATCAAGTATTTTGGGGTATGTGTGCCTGAAATCGCGGAACTGGACTGTTAGCAGGGGGGACTAGTTTTCCCCCACCAATCCTGTACGGTCCAATAAGAAATATAAGCAATTTTTGGAAAATTTTACAGTTTTCAGAAATAAAGAGCTCAGAAAACCAATAAATTTTTTTGAATTTGTCGGAAAATGTATGAAAAATGAACAAAGAGGTCGAAGTTTGCTGATTTTCAAAATTATGGAGCTTTCTAGCAATTACAAACTAATAAAAACAGTAAAATACATTATTTGTGATTAACAGGTAGGTATAAACAGGAAAAGAAAGATTAGTCCCCCCGCTAACAGCCCAGTACCAAGAATAAATCGGTAAACCGAAGATGTACCTGAAAAGCCGGGTAATAAACGAGAATCATCCTCTCAAAAATCCGGAACTTTTCAGTCGCCGATGAACCACCCTCATCACGGCCTCACCGAAGACTACTTTGCCGTCGATGAACTTCCGGCGCATCCCGTGTTCATGGGTTCTGGCGACAACGGACAAGAGGACGACGAGGAGAACAGCTTCAAGCTCTTGCCGCGACCCATCCAATTTGCGCTCATCTTCGGCCAGCTGATGCTCCAGTACGAGTTCTACCGGGGCGCCGTCTACCAAGTCCAAATGGTGAACCTGGTGTCGCCACTCGAATTCTACGTGACGCTCAAGGCGGATATAAGGTGAGCGCGAGATTTCTGGCTGAAAATTCGGTTCTTTCTCATTATCGGGGAGACTCAGTTTCTTGTCCAAGCATCGAATTTTTCTAAATAAATAAAGTTCTCTCCTTTCTAAGCCCTTTTTTTACTATCGCTAACCGTCAAAACTTTATGAATTTTGATGAAAAAAATTACGAAAAATAGGATTTTTCGACCAAAATTCACTTAAAAAATGTTTTTATGTTTTTATATTCAATTGAAATATAGCTGCATTTTACTAAAAACTATTAAAACACTTACTGTTACATCCCTAGGCATTCTAGATTCTTAGAAAAAACAGCCCCCCCCCGATATTGCAAAAGCACCGAGAAGTGATTAGATCACGCGACTCGCTGGAAGCGATGCTGATGCACTGCGAAGAGGAGCTGATGGCCGACGAACGCGTCATTCCGGTGCCGGGACCTGGCGAAGATTACCCCGCCGATATGCCGTGTCTGGCATGGGTCAACGATCGACTGTTCCGGGCCATCATCCGCTACTCTGGGCTCAATGAAGCACAGGTAGGCGCCCTAAAATGGCATCAACGACCAGCCGCTTCAGGTGTTCCTGATCGACTACGGAAGCTCACATCTCGTCCCCTGCGATGCGCTCTACTACATGCCCCTCGGCGCGGCTCGTTTCGCGCCCGGTTTTGCGTATTTTTGCACGCTAGAAAGTAGGCTGAATCCACTAAAAAAACTCCAACCCCTCCTCTAGGCGCCGATAGCCGCACGCTGAGCGCGATGAGCTGGAAGTGCTTCCTCGACACGTTCACCGAGGAGCGCGAGGCGACAATCATCGCCTGCGGGTTCAAGCGCAGCACCCACGGCCAGCTCGTGCACATCATCGACGCCGACTCGGGCCGACCCCTCTCCTTCGACGAGGGGTCCCCGAATTTCAGGCAGTACATCAAGGGCCGCAACGGTGTATTGGTGAGTCCCAGCTATCGGGGGTTAAGCTTCTTGCTTCCAGCACTTCAAGCCTCCCGCCAACGAGCCCACACCCTCACTTCCTTCATTGTCATCCACTGATGATGATGATACGATCTCGGATTTGGACATTGGTGACGCGGCTGATTGGGATCTCTCACCAGCTTCCGGCCGCTCAATCTCGACAAAAGCCAGCCTTGACCGTGTCGCATCGCTCTTCTCTTGGCCTAAATGATCTCTGCAAGCCCCTCCCCTTAAAATGTATTAAAAAAATGGGTTCATTTCTTAATTCCATGCATTTGTCTATGCCACACCCGGTTGCGAATAAAACTTGTTGTCGAAACAGTTTTGTGTCATATCGTATCATAACGTGTCGGTGCCTTTTGTATGTTTTTATTACAACAAAAAATACGCGCAAACTGGAATTTAGAGTAGTCAGCGGGGTAGTATAAACCGGGAAGGGGGGCTAATAAGTGATACATAAAAACAGATCTATCAGTGAGATCAAGTGAAAAGTGGGAAATGTGTACAAACTGTATGCGGGTGTAACAGAGCGAGACTAGCGAGCAATGGGATACTAAAAGTTATTGCGAAGGGTTGAGCTCATCGTCGAACGCCGATTTGTGATCGATCCTGGAAAGACTACTTACTTTTAAAGCAAATTTTATTCTTACCTAACAATGTGGCCCTTGTCACCAACGGCAGCCATAAATCTGCCGTAGGGCTCGAAGCAAATCTGGCGCATCTGATCGTCCTTTGATTGCCGGCCGGTGCTGACCGATTTCACCCTAAACAGAAAAATAAAGAATTAGCAGAGAAAATCGGCAACTTACGCGTTTTTGTTGAAGATATTTTCGCCGTCGATGTTGAAGATGTGGACGCTGCCCTCGATCCCGCAGGCGAGCCACTAAAAAGAGCAATTTCCTCAACATAAGTAATTCCCACAATTACCTTGAAACTCGGGTCGATGTCAAACTTGTTGAACCACCAGTTATTTTCGGGGATGACGAGCTGCGCCAGGAAGGAGGACGTGTTTTCCGTCTATAAAGTGTTGAAAGAAAATTGTCTAAAAAACCTTGATCACGTGTTCGAGGCCCGCAACTCCATCCTCGAACGTGCCAAACTTCCAGATCATAATCGCGTCCTGGTAGACAGACTAAAAACAAAGATGTTCAGAAGGTTCTTTCCCAAACGGGGGGGGGGGGGAGCGGGTACCAAATTTTTTGGTTATAAGTACCGAGTAGTGATTTAACAGCGTTTTTGATAACATTTAACTAATTTTAAGTGGAAAAACAATACAAAAAAACTTGGAACCTTTTTTCATTGAGATTTTGGTCGCAAAATAATATATTTCATTGTCTTTCAAAGAAAATTATAACTTTTTTACATCTAGGAACGGAAAAACTTTAGAAACACGTCCACTATTAATATTTTAAAAATGGGATCCTCAGAAAAACGTTAGTTGCACCCGATAATTCGAAAGAGCCTAGAAAAGCCCGAAAAAAATACCTTTGAAAAGCAGAATCCCTTGACGACCCGTAAACAGTCAATGTAGTTCCAGTGGAAATCGTTGGACTTGGCGCACGGCTCGTTGATCATCAACATGTCTTCGTAGGTTTTCTCGAGCCGTATTTTCTTCAGCACAGCCTCGTCGGATGTTTTCGGGAAGTCCTCCCGGAGTACCTCGTGCGCGTCGAATTTCTAAAAGAAAAGGTTTTTAGATGGATTTGGTCAAAATTACCTCGCCGGTCATCGAGCATCGGATCTTCTTCATGTAAAACCCCTTCAACGACCAGCACATCACTTGATGATCCATGCTGGCCGTGATGACGAACTCGCCGCATTCGGACCAGTCCTGAATTACAAATCTGTTGTTAAAAAAAGGTTCTTACCAGCGATAGTACTTGATTACGATGGCCCCGGTAGCCGCCGAGTCGAATCAGGGGCATGTGTTGGTTGACGTTCCAGATGATGGCCGAGAGGTCTTCAGACGAGGTGGCGATGATGCCGCGAAGCGATGGGTGATGTCGGATGTCGCACAGGCTCTGTCCGTGCCCGTGTAGTAGCTGAAAAGATTGATTGCTTGCCTGTTCCGATTTTTTTGCTCTACTGATCACAAGCCCATTTTAGACAGTTTGGCCTAGAATAAGCAACTCGAAGTTAAAATCGTTATGCTTATTATGAACAAATTGGATGTCGTTTAAGGCTTCAAAAGATTAGAAACGTATAGAAAGATTTTCTTGATTTGTCCGAGAAAAAAAACCGACCCTCGCCGTCGTTCCCGCCTCGGTGTCGATCACGCGAATCACCCCGAGCTGGCCGCCGACGCACAGCGCCATGCGCCCCTCCTTCAGATACGCCCAGCACACGACGTAGAGCGCCTCTTTCGTCTAAAACTCGATGAGATCAGGCGAAACTTTTTCTTACGTTTTCGTCCTCGTACGAGATCAGCTGGTCGAACTTCTTGCTTTTGACGCGGAACTTGTAGATCGTCGCCTAAAGCAAAAATAAAATGAAGACGATTTTTCAATACCGCATTGCCGCCCACTGTGGCGAGAAGTTGATCATCGTTTTTGCGGCAGTAGGGGTTGAAGGCGGCCCCATACAGCGCTGGTCTCGCGGCCAAGGGCTAAAATAAAGGTTGTGATAGGATACGGCGCTCACCTTTCTCGTCTCGCTGACGGCCCAGTCGGCGTTTGAGCTCGACGGCTTAGCCATTCTGAAAAGAAAAGTTATATTCTTATTGTGCAAGGAAAGAGTGCAAAAATGAAATAAAGAGAACGCGGAGGTAGAACAGTTATATTAATAAAATAGTACCTAAATATGCCTTAAATTATAAACATAAAGCACGGCTAGATTAGTTTATGGACACCTGCCGCTCGATTTTTTTCTCGATAAAGTTCACTATCGCAAGGTAAAATTCTACCTATAGTTTTTTAGCCTAATAAAAAGTTTACTTTTTAACTTTTTTACTAACTAAGACTCATCTAAACGAGTGGTCCACCGGCCTCCTTATATGAATTGACTTTTCTAGCCTTTAGAAAACTATTATTGGTGCTAGTATACTAGATTCAAACAAGCGAAGGAGCGGTTTACGACCCCAAACACACCGCGCCTAACCCCGCTGGCGCCAAAAGCGGTGCTTTGAAGAACGCAGGAATTTTTTGCTTTTCCCCCGAAGGACTGCGATAAAACTCAAGGGTGAGCCTTCGCAAGGTCACGACAAGTTTTTACTTTTTGATCAATTTGGTTTGAGCAGGCCGCAGGAAAATTATGCTATCTTCCATAGCTCGAGCGGTTTACACAATCATAAAACTTTTTCGTTTTTGGAAATTAAAAAACAATTTTTACATTACAAAACAATTTTTATCAAAGTGATTCAAAAACTAGAAAATTTCCAGAAAAAAATCAAGGCTTATACAGCTCGCTACAATTCACGGTTCAAATTTGTGGAGTAAACGACACTGTACAAATTCCGGCCTTGCCCCGCGCGGTCCCCCAGCGGCTCCAGGATTTTTCAGTTATAGACATTTCGAACAACTTCGGGTTTCCGGTTTACCCAAATTCGGTGTTTTCCATTTCTGTTCTTTTTTCTTTTGTATTTTTGATTAACTTTATTTTTTATAGACTGATGAGTTCGGAAGGAAGGAAGTCCTGGACCATCAAGGACTTCGAGATCGGACGCCCACTCGGGAAAGGCCGCGTATGTTTCGGTTTCGCGATTCCCAATTGTCTTTTTTTAGTTCGGCTCGGTGTACCTCTGCCGTGAGGGCAATTCGAAGTACGTGGTCGCAATGAAGGTGCTATTCAAGAAACAGCTCGTTCGGCACAACGTCGCCCACCAACTCCGACGGGAAGTGGAGATCCAGTACAACCTGCGCCACCCCAACATCTTGCGCCTCTTCGGATACTTCCACGACACCGACCGCATCTTCATCGTCTTGGAGTTTTGCCGAGGCGGCGATCTCTATGGGAAGCTGAAGCAACAAATCAAGCTCGATCAACCCACTACCGCCAAGTAACATTTAGTCTATTTTTCAGCCATCTTTGTTTTAGATATGTATCACAACTCTCTAGCGCGCTCGACTTCTGCCATGAGCGGAATGTCATCCACCGGGATGTCAAACCTGAAAACGTGCTCATCGATGGCGACGACAATATAAAACTATCGGACTTCGGGTACATTTTTATTCTGATTCTTGGTATTCTTCCTTCATTTAGATGGGCCGTGATGCACTCAGTGGGCACGCAACGCGTCACTGTGTGTGGAACCCTCGACTACCTCGCCCCAGAGATGATCACGAACAAGCCGCACGATAAGAAGGTTTGGTTTTAGACCTGGAATTTATCTTCTTTTACAGGTTGACACATGGGCCGTGGGCATCCTTCTCTACGAGTGTTTGGTCGGCAAGCCACCATTCGAGGACCGCACGCAGAGCGACACGATCGCCAAAATCCGACGCTGCAACATCAAGGTATGGTTGTTTTTGGTTTGCGTTCAGAACATTTTGCATTTAGTTCCCGCCCAGCTTCCCCGAACAAGCCAAGCAGCTGGCTTCGAAGATCCTTGTGGTGGATGCCAAAAACCGAATCGAGCTGCAGGAGGTCATCAAGCATCCATTTTGTGCTGAATTTGCTAAATAATGTACTGAATATTTACTTGCTGTAATTTGTCTGTGAAATAAATAGTTTTCATATTTGATAAGGAAAAATGCGCTTCAAGTTTTGACATGGTAATATATATATATTCACTCGCACGGCATGATGGGGTAATAGCGGCTCTGTTCAGAATGAGACTTGCGCCTGCCCTCCGTTCGTTGGCTCGTTTTGCCGCCGTGCCCCGTCGTTCGCTCGCCCAGCACCAAGGACTGCATATCCGCTGCCTGCACTCCTCGACTCCGTTCTTCTCAAGTGCCGCTTCGCAGCTCGTCGAATGCCTGGAGGGAGAGATACGCGCTGAAAAGGAACTAGAAAGCCAAAGCCTTTCCCAGGCGTCGTTCCCTGGTTTCAATGTCGCGACGAATGGCGCTGAAGTTCGGCTGACTAAGAAGCACGGGAACGAAGACATTCTTGTGATCTTCAACGTCAACCACTCGGTGGATGTAAACGAGGATGCGGAAGGCGAGGCACCTGATGCCGCCCCAGTGCCGGTAGCTCTGCCGCCGTTCCAAGTTGAGATCACGAAGGGCCCGGAACGCCTCTGTTTCCACCTGGAGGTTTGCGAGGGCGCCAATCAGCAGTACGATTTCGCCGTCGAGGAGTTTTATATCGCCAATGCTGCAAAGGGCAACGAGGAGGATGTGGCCAGCCATGTTTACGCATCCAGCGGCCAATACATCGACTCGAACCTGCACGATCTGCTCTTCGTCCGCTACCTAGAAGAGCGTGGACTTGATACCCACTTCTGCAACACGCTCGTCCAATATGCCACGCACTATGAACACTCGCAATACGTCGGCCTGCTCAACAAAATCAAAGAATTCGTGACCAAATAGAGTTTGATAGTCTTTAGAACCTTCTGTTAGTAGTTCGCTATATTTCGGTTATCGATTAGTTGTTACCGAAATTTGTTTGAAGATAATTCTGGTTATTAAAATATTTTCCCCTGTTTGCTGATACCCTGGTTGTTTGACGTGTCTGCCTTTATTCAGCAATAAACTTTTTTAATGTGACATTTGGCTTAGTAGTTCATCCAACGGAGTAAGTAATCTCGGAATATCTGGATTAGTCGTTTCCTCATGCGGTTGTTGCACCTTTTGGCCCGTGTTAGTAGCTGGGTATTATTAAAAGTCTGACTGCGGAGGATTTCTTTTCGAAGCAGCGGTGTCCTTTTCAAAGAAGGGGGTTGGGCTTCCCGGGGCCGTCTGCTTGTCTTTTGGTTCGCTACGTGCCTGTTGCGTCCCCGATTCTTACGCGATGTATTAGTTTTTAAGTGTTGAATTCGAAAAGATACGGTCCGAACGAAAATTTTGGCGCATGCAAAGTAATATGCACTAACTAGGGGCGATTTGAGCATGAAAACCGGTACCAGGGATCAGCAAATTCTTTGTAGTGAGCTGCGTAGTTTTACGGCGAAAAGCAGAATTTTTTCGAAAAATTTGCTTCCAGAGCTAATTTTCTGACTGATTCCTCGATCTTGCACCAAAATACTTTTTTAGCGATCGAATAGTCAACAACTATTTATTGCAAGCGAACTATGGAAACTCTCGCTGACACCAGTCTCGAGAGTTCAAAGGTGGCTACAAAATTGCGTTTTGCAAATTTTCTGGTTTAGCCTGAGGAGCCGAATGATCGATCACAAGATGGCGAAATTCTCGTGAAAGTTGAGGAGCCAACGGTTGAAGGTGCAGAGACTGCTGCTATAGCTGACCCCGGTCAACAAGACGATGAGGCTGCAGAAGTGCCGAAAGTGATGTCGGAACCCAGCACCTCACAACCGGTGAGTAGACATTTTCCGTTCCATCGCCTTCAGGTGCCGACCGATGAGTCGACTTCATCTGGTGAGCCAGTCGAAACCACTACCCCGAAGGAACCAAAGAAGCCTCCTGAAGATCTCTCTGCGGTTAAGACGGTAGCACGAGTTCGATCGAATTCACTAAGTCTTTTTAGGTCCTCTATTCAATTGACGAACTGCCGTTGGATTCTAATGCAAAGTATGGCCTTGACTTGGTTGACAAGGAGGGCAAGCCGTGGCTCATTCAGGTTCATCTGAGCAGACGCATTCATCCTCTCTTTAGGTGCGATTCGAAGAGATGAAAAAGGTATTGCGCATCAAGAAGATGCGCATTTACCCGGAACGGCCAGGGTTCGAGGTAATTTTAGGTCAACGTCGAGCATTATTTCGATATTTCAGAACTTGAACGCAGGCTGTGTTGCCATCGCTCCCGATCTTGATGAATTGCAGCAGCGGGAGATTATCCGCGAGGCACTACAAGAATACGTGGCTTATTTGACGAAGTATGCTGAAGAAGAAGGTATTTGAATTGCGGTTAGGTAATTTTTAGCGTTTTTTTAGTGGAAGACAAACATTTGCTTGTCAGCCAGTCTACTGTGAAAGTCCTCGAACGCGAGCACGTTGCCACTCTGGACCGTAGCTACCATCACTCCCAGTTTAAAGATGCCCTCTTTTTGTGCGGAATTTGTAAATTTCACCTGTTCCACCCGAGCAGCGCATTGGAGCATTGTATCGGTCCTGAACATCGCGGCAACATGGAGGTCGGGTTTATTTCAGAAAGCCGATATTTTGTTTTCAGAAAATCGAGATTCATGAGCGATTGTACAAGCTACCTCAACTGGAAAGCCAACATTACTCGGCCATCGATGCTGAGATTCGAAGGTACTTTTTTGCATTGAAAGTTACTGAGCTGCGCATATCCCTGATGAGGTGCTATCGGAATGTCGAAAACCACTTTTTGAAATTCCAATTTATCAAAACTGACTAGACCTACCCGTTTGACGGCTGAAAACTGACTAGACCTACCCGTTTGACGGCTGAAAACTGGTGACGCCGTTGTTGTAATCTTGAGAAAATGATTGAGCCCTCCCTGGTCGCTAATAACGTATTTTAGCCTTTCTGCACCGTCGTCATTGCTCGCTGAATTCACCGCCAACGCCGATCGCGCCCACAAATTTATTGAGGAATGTCTCCGGGAGCTGACGGCAGATAGTAAGGTTGTCCTTTTAATTACATTATACTTTTAGGCGCTTTTACCTGGAATCTGACCCATTACGGCAGCTCAGCGACTGGCCTCGCGGCAGTCGGTGGCAAGGTGACCTCGGACGTTAATCTGCACCTGATGGTCCACGATGTCAAGGAGTCCATCATCTGGGAATTGATGAACAAGCTCCATAGGCATCTTGAGGCTATCTCTAAAGGTGAATGGAATATAATAAACGACCCTTTGTTTAGCCAACACTGCCTCCATCACTTTGACGTATATGAAGAAGCCAAATGTGATGACACTCCATTATGAATCAGTACAGGTGGTGCTCCGGGCCAACGACTACCGCAGAACTATTTTTTCCAAGTAACCTTACGCTGGATATTTCAATTTTCTTTAGCGCTATTTCTCAATGGGCTGCTGTTCGCTCCAACCTCGTGCCTTTCCTCCGTTGGATCCGCCGTTGGGCGATGGTAAGCATATATTTTTATCGAGGATCTGACTAGCTTGTCATAGGAATAAAGAAAACTCTAGGAAATAAACCCGGTTGATTGGTTGAATTTTAGATATCGGATCTCGTGGAGCGAACGCAAGACATGCACCCGGGCCTACCTACATACGTCGTCGACATGTTTGCCATTCATTTTCTGCTCCGTGCCGGACTCATACCACCAGTCTTCAATGTATTTTTCTCATTTTTTTTGCGTATTCTTTGATTCTAGAAAGATACGCAGGCAGTCGAGATCAATGAACCAACGACTTATGAGCTGCTATCGGATGTGGAAATCAAGGTTTCGCTGTGCCGTTTGCCTCCTAAGTTTTTTTTCAGGAATTGGCTGGGACGGATACGTCTGATGGATGGTGCCTAGGAAAACTATTCCATGATTTCCTTGAATACTATTCAAAGAAGGTAAATTCTTCGCTAAGAACAAGCGCGTGTTCTCTGACTTGACAGGCCTGACTGTCAGTTAATTGAGGAGCCGTTAGTGGCTTTTTGAGGCTGTTTAATTAGTTTTTATAAATGGGATAAGATGACATTATTGTCAACATCTACGCAAGATATACTTCTTTTTAGCATTCTCAAGCGCTTCGTATCCAAGTCGTGAGCGCGGATATACCAATGTTACGCATCGGGACCAGCCGCCGATTTTTCATCTCAGGTAGCCGAACTCGCTCTCTTTTTCGCATTGGAAGTGTGGTTTTTAGATCCCGCCGGGCTATCGGCATCCTTGTCACAGACGGTGGCCACCCATCTGTACAACGTGGTGCTGCATTCTTACTGCTATCTACGGGTCCCAGATTTCATGGACAGCGAGAAATCCCCGTTGCGGCTGGTTATGGATGTGAGTGGTTTCGTTTCTAATTTTAAATTGCATTTAGCCACGTGAACGCGAGGGCCGTAAGGATGGCAAGAATCATGAACATGGTAAAGCCACTCCTCAAAGGTCGGTTTGAGATTACTAAACCGCATTAGTCTTTGGCTGTATTGCTACGATCAGGGGTGGGCAAGTTTTTGCAGCGGCAAATTCCCGGCAGTCCATTTTCCGGGGGTCCGGCAGTCCATTTTGGAAGGGAAAAAGCTATTTTTGGCGGGGCGGCTACGCCGCCATACTTGGGTTACCATTTGATGGCGCAATTAGAAAGATTCCAAGGACTTTCACGGTCTGGGAGTGACGCCAAATTGTGGATCTCATTGTTCCGCGTCGAACCATACCCTATATGTCCCGTCGGCAGTCCGTTATCCTTGAGCTGTTCGAACGGATATATGGAAATAGGGTTATTTTATAGGGGTTTCCGCTCTATTTTCGTAATATGTTAATTTTCACCCTGAAAGTGACACCAGATTGTAGATATCGTCATTGCGCGCCGAACCATACCCAAGATGCCCCTTCGGCAGTCCGACTTCATGGACATGTTGGACTGCCGGAACGGAAAAACTAGTTTTTCGAGATTTTTCCGGCATAATTCCGGAATACGGTAATTTGAGGGCCTGAGAGTGGCACCCAATTGTAGATCTCGTCATTGCGCGTCGAACCATACCCTACATGTCCTTTCGGCGGTCCGACTTCGAGGAAATGTTGGACTGTCGGATTTGAACCCGCGTCTGCAAAATGTCTGCGGAATGTAAATCGCTCTTTTACCTCCTAAAACGGACTGCCGACGTTTCGCTTTTCCAGGCCTTGGATAGAACAGCTGACGGTCCATCTCCTCCGAAAATTTGAGCCAATTCCATCGAGA
This sequence comes from Mesorhabditis sp. LJ9110, assembly GCA_038088335.1. Taxonomy (NCBI): domain Eukaryota; kingdom Metazoa; phylum Nematoda; class Chromadorea; order Rhabditida; family Rhabditidae; genus Mesorhabditis; species Mesorhabditis sp. LJ9110. The sequence continues at coordinate 464,925 of JBBGBA010000129.1, read as the reverse complement.
AATTATCGAGAAATGATTCTTAGAAGAAACTCGTAAAATGTGCTCCTGCAAAATGGCCTCAAACTCGGCAGTCCAGGATCTCCGGCCTCCTACGGTTTCTTAAGAAGACTGATACACCACCAGATTGCCCCAAGCCTGAGCTACAAAATGATCTATCTACCGTCCCGGTGCGCTGTTGGGGCCCCGAGATATGGGCCCCTAAAGGGTCGCGACCCGGTCCTCAAAAACCCGTTTTTTTCATTTTGCAGACGCGGGTTCAAATCCGGCAGTCCAACATTTCATCGAAGTCGGACTGCCGAAAGGACATGTAGGGTATGGTTCGACGCGCAATGATGAGATCTATAATCTGGTGCCACTTTCAGGCCTCAAATTACCGTATTCGGAATTATGCCGGAAAAACCTCGAAAAAACCAGGTTTTCCGGTCTGGCAGTCCAACATGTCCATGAAGTCGGACTGCCGGTGGGCCGTGTGAGGTATGGTTCGATGTGGAATAACAAGTTCTACAATTTGATACCGCTCCCATAGCTGAAAATCATCGTATTCCGGAATTAATCCGGAAAAACCCCTCAAAAAGGCACTTTTTTCATTTAAAACCCCCAAAATGGCTCGAAGACGGACAGCCGGTTGGGTATGCAGGATATGGTTCGATGCTCGATTCTACAATTTACTGAGTACCCAAGAGCCCCAAATGCTTACTACATACAATAATTCAATTATTCAAACAAATGCTTCTCTCCGTTTTCCCGATGAAATACTTGTTACCTGCAATGTTGCATTGTTAACCCGGCAGTCCCCATTTTGCAGATCTACCTACCTTGCCCACCCCTGGCTACGATTTACGTTCTCGTGACCAGCACCGTAATTTGTTTTGCAGGTTCCCGCTGTCCCTGCCACCATAACGGATTCGGATATTGACCCATCAGTGAGCTATTTGTTTGTTGGGTTTCAATCTTTGCTTTAGACAAACTGGGTGTACAACGCCAAGGATCTGGACGAAGAGGGTCTCCTCGTCGAGTTCGCTGACCAACAACAACTCCAGTACACTCCAATGGCGCTCCTACAAATTCTTTCGAACGATCCGAATCAACATTGCTACGCGGTAGCTCAGAGTGGCTTGCATTGAAGTTGCATCATTTAGGGTCAACTTCCGGAGCTGGAGAAACTCTACTCTGCTGATGAGGAGCGCTACTACAGCATTTTTCAAATCTTCGATAGCCCCACAAACATCACGCAGCGTATCGAGACCGTACTACGGCTTCACTACGCGAGTCGACGCTACCGGATGCTTGCCCCCAACGACCCGAACCTCTGTGCGCCGGCGATCGAAATGGAAGAAATGGACGGCGGAAACAAGCACTGCCCGGTGGATCGTCTTTACGCCTGGAAACCAGAGCCTGTGGTGCAGGAGCCGTCGGTTAACATCAACGGTGGCCTTCCTTTCCAATCTCACAAGTGTGTCTATGGTTTTTATGAAAAAGAAGGGGCAGTAATTTAACATTTTGCAAATTCTTTTATCTTCCCCGCCGTATTTTGTTCGGAATGTTGTTGCTGGAAACGATTTTTTGGGGATTATAAGGAACGGTGATTTACTCGAAATTTCCGTAGGATGGCAGCCAAATAATCCATCACTGGTTATAAATTATGTGCCTTGGAAATTTCGAGATGGTGATGGCAAGGCACTTTTAGCGTCACGCGCGACCATGAGGCTGAGGCCGGTGGTTGGAGCGATACTGAAGCGGAGGTGAAGATCGACTATGGCAAGTCAAATGCATCGACCAGCGAGGCACCCGGTAAATCAAGTCAAATGCGCTTTGATATTTTTTTAGATCCAACCGTTACCGTGTTCCCGGTCGTCGCTGGCAACGCTGATTTGGTTGGCGGTCTCAAGCTCCTTTCGGTGGCATCCAATGAGGTTCGCTTAACGTTTTAACTAATTTCTCGCATAGAAAATGAGCACGGATGAGTTGCGGGTGCAATTTGCCAACGAGAAGCTGAATTTCGACGAGCTCGCTGCGCGCAGTTGCGACTACGACTTTGGGGCCGCGTTGAATTTCACTGGTGGCTATGTAAGATCCCAAATTCCTTGAATTCCTTCTATTTTAGATCATCGATCGTCGTTGTGCTGCCTGTAACGATCCGACACATACAAAGGATTATTGTCCGTTCCTTGAGGTAAACGGCTGTTTTATATAATCAGCGTTCTCGTTTCTGGACAAGGCAAATAATTATTTGGGTGTTATATGTTCAATTCATTGAAGCTGGTGTTCTTTTAGGTGCCAAAGTACAGCAAGCTCAAACTTCCTGGTGATCCGGTGATCAGACAACTGGATTGCGTCATTGGACGTCTGTACAGTATGCAATTGTCCGGCTATATTTTATTTTTGTTTTTAGATTTGGAAGCCGTCACCGAGGAGCAGTCGGAAGAAGTGCAAACACGGGTCAACCAACTACAGCAGCGTATAAACACTTCGAATTTTGGCAAACAGATGGGCCCTATTACCCTGAAGGTGCGTGCAAATCATGAAATGCGGAACAGATTTGATGGATGGTGACAATTTTGTGCTCCAGGTCTTTGGATCATACTGTAACACCATTGGCGGCCGAGCTTCGGACGTGGACATTTGCTTGACCTTCGACGAAAGCCCTGAAGAACCTCCACGCAAAGTAAACTTTTTTTCGCTTTTCAAGGCTTGGTTTTAGCACAGCACGAAGAGCGTTATGCAACGCCTGGAGAGCGCATTACGCTATTGCCTGTTCACCGACAACATTGTGCTGGTGGCCAGAGCGAAGGTATGGCCTTTTTTATTTTGGCTCGGAAAACAATGGATGGTGCTAATGATGGATTTTAGGTTCCAATCGTCCAGTTTTCGCTCTTCTTCGATTCGAAGAAGGGGAAGTTCTCCAAATACAACAATTTGTTGCAACACCAGGATTACCGACGTTTGGATGCGGAGTTGGGTTTTCCGGTGTCGCATTTAACTGTTTTTAGCATATCCTACTACAACCTGCTGGCCATGCACAATTCGAGGCTCATCTCTACGTACTGCGATATCTGGCCGCCGTTGAGATCGCTGGGCATTTTCGTCAAGATCTGGGCGAAGAACAACCAAATTGGTAAGACATTACGCAAATTAGCAACTATAACATGTCTCTTTGGTAAAAAAAAGCTTTTTCGCGTCTTGTTGCTTATAATTAATAAGTTGCGAAAAGCCGTGCGGCATTTGCTCACTGTCCTCATTAGCGTGACTTTTGCATGACCACATTGTTTAGGAGACGCGGCGTGCGGGTCTATTTCTTCCTACGGGCACATGCTGTTGTTGATCCACTTCCTGCAGCAGGCGGATATCCTACCCGTGCTCAGCGAGGCGCCCTGGACTGACGGCCTGGAGAAACAATTTTGCGAAGGCTTCGACGTCACCTTTGCTTCTGATGTCGAGTCTATCAAGGTAAAACATCAATTCTTTGTGGTTGAATCTATTTTAGCAACGCTGGCAGCCAACAAACACGTCTTTGGGCCAAACCTTCATGGAGTACCTCGACTTTTACTGCCAATATGACTTTGAGAACAATGTATATTTATTTATCTGTATAATGTTCTCCAGGTTGTTCAAATCCGACGCAAGGCAATGCTGACTATCGAGGAGAAGCGCAATGAGGATTTGAAGGTTTATTTTTATATTTATCTACTATATATAAATGTCTAATGTCCGTACGCCCGCCGACCGCGAATTCAGGCAAATTTTGCATTCAAATTCAAATTGTGGGGTGGAGGGTCAGCGCTGGTTTTTATATAAATCGCCAACATTAATTTTAGTTTTTAGGTCCAAAAAATGATCCAGTGGAGTACGGAGCGCGGAATCTACATCGAAGACCCGTTCGATAGAACGCACAACCTGCCATCGGGAATCAAAGACAGAAGTATGCATTTTTCCAACATTTAGTGCTTTTCCATTTTTTTAGTGCTCGCCTACGTGCGTCGTTGCTTTGATGCCTCACGTGTCAAGCTCTACAGCTCTGAGGATCTCGGCATCACGCTCAAAGAGTTTGTACCCGCTTCATTCCCCCCACAATTTGTTTAGCGGCAAGAAGCGCAAGCCGAAGCTTAGCCCGGACGTGTTGGAAAAGCAAATAGTTGACCTGATGGTAACCCTTCTTTTCTTGATTTTCACTCTTTTTACAGCGCGCCCTGCAATTCGCGGAAGTTGTCCCTGAGGCCAATGCGCGTTGCGTGCACTGCAAGAAAGTCGGGCATTTTGTTCGAAACTGTCCGGTGAAACAAACGTATGCTGTCCGTATTTGAATAAAATTGTTTTTTTTTAGGCACCATCCCTTCACAAAGAAAACACCTGTGAAAAATTTGGACCGTACGCCTGTGAAGGTTTGATGCATTTGTTAATGTTAATTGAACTTGTTTTGCAGTCAGGCGCCCAACACGGTCCCGCAAAGCCTCGGCTGGGCCCCGGCTTTCCCAACATCATGGCGACAACGCGGCCCGCTCAAGCAACCCAACCAGCCGGGCCGAGCCGCAGCAACAAGTACAACGCCCCGGCCCCTGCCAAGCAGCAATCAAAGGTTAGGACCGTCCCTTCTGCACCCATTTTTGTTTCCAAGGGGGGCACACACACCACTGTTCCACTCGCACCCTCACCGCTTCTTGACCACCAACCGTCGACACCCTCCAGCGATCTGCCAGCCGTGCCACAACAATTCGAGGATGTCGAAGAGGAATCGCTGGATTCGGAGGTTGACGCCGAGATGGTGGAAGACATACGAGCGTTCTCGGAACCGGACGGATTGATTGTTTCACCATCCTCGGCTACTGTTTCCCCACTAATTGTGAAGCGGCAGGGCCTCAACATAGTTACTCACCGGCGCCGGGACCCGCTCGATGGCGATGGCGAGCTTACTTCAGATCCGGAAAGCCCCGACGAGGACATGGCACTGGAGATGTTGGCCCAAAATTCGCACACGACTCAGGGCATCATTCAAATAATGAAACGGGACTCTCACGTGCAAGTGGATGACGTTTTGCCCCTGCCCAATGCCGTGCAAGAGGACCTCAACTCGGTGCCTTCAGCCGTTGAAGCGGATCAAGAGGAGTCAAAAAATGCTGATGAGGACCGTACTCTCGATGAAACGAATGACACGGAAACCGGCTCTACTGTAACCGTTGTTCTGCCTCATCCCTTACCGCCAATCGCGCCACGGCCTCGATTCCGACCCCCAAGGGAGCGTGGGATTTTCCGCGTGCCTCCTCCTCTGACCCTTCCGACACCGGAAATCCGTGATGATCATAGAGATGGTGAGCTCACTGATCCCTCACAGGCCTCTGTGACTGTAGAGGACTTCACCGTTGATGAAAGTGAGCCCGCTTTCACAGCGCTGCCTGAAGCAATGATTGAAAGCCTGAAACGTTTGACGCCGGAGCAAACGCAGCAATTGCTACACATCCTATCCCCCAATTCGAGTTCCTTCGAGAATTTTGCGGGGCCAGTGTCGGATGAGAGCAACAAGCCAGTTGGGCAAGACTATCATCGCGCAACTGCGACTGAACGACAAGCGGCTGGTCGGGAGTGGTGGTTAGCGCAACAATCTGGAACTGTCCACAGGAGCACAGATGAGTCTCTTGCCGCGCAACTCATAAGAGAAGATATTGAAAGATCTGGACAGGACGTTGCTCACCATCATCAACATCTGCTTGGACACTTGTCATTGGACGAGTTCGAGGAGCAACAGGCTCGCTGGCTTGAAGCGGAACTTGGACTACCGGTGGCCTCGTATGCCAATGTTGACAACACCTGGGACCGGCCATCTACTTCCCGTGAACCCGATGAAGGATTTCCGATTCCCGGCACCTTCCGTGATCTGGGAGGTACGACCGTGGACGAATGGGCCAGACTACAAGATGAGCATTATCCGCAAGAGCCCAGGACCGAGCCACAACCAAAGCCAAAATCCAAGCGCAGCAAGTTGCGCCCCGCCGAAGCACCAATTTTCGCTACTTCCAAAACCGAAGAACCGCTCCCTGGCCCATCGCAGCCGGTGGAAGATGTTGTGCTGGGTACTTTCCACCAAATTGGAGGCACCACGGTGGAAGAGTGGGCCAAATTGCAAGATGAAGTTTATCCGGGCCTGCGAAGACCGCAAGAGCCGAAGAAAAAGGCGAAATTTATGCCAAAACGCCCGGCTGCTACGCCTACCGGCAGGCCGGCCGCCGATCGGGAAAAACCTGCACCGGGGGCTTCAACCTCGAAAATCACCTATCAGACTTCCTGGGCCGGGCGGCCGATGATGCTGTGCAACGATTTTGAAGGATACGAGGAGGCCGTGGAGAATGGTTACCTCGGAGGGCCGATGGAAGCACCTCGTGAATCACAATTTGTCTGGAACTCCCCGAATGCGAGTCCGCACAATAGCAATTTGGAGCCGGAGTGGCTGGCGGATCCGCTAGTTGATCACCGTCCGGATCGGCTCTACTTTGACCGGCGCTTCCACGTCGAGGTGAGGGTGCGCAAGGGAAAGAAGGTGTGTGTGCACCGGGGAAAAAGCCTTTTATTGTCCTTTGGGTAATTTCGATGGAAACCTGCTGATATTTGGATAGTATAATTTTTAGACAAACATCGAGAATAACGAATTCGTAAAAATTGAGAAATGCGAAAAATGGACGCATAGTAATCACAAACTGGTGCTTTCGCATTTACGGTGAGCGGCATGTTTCCTTAGGATCTATTTTTCAAACATAAACATTTGATGTGTTTTTAAATGGTTTTTTTGTTATTCCTAGACGTAAAAACTACAAAATTTTCATAAAAAATGTCAAAATATCGATTTGTAACCAAAATTTCCTTCCAAAACGTTTTGAGATGGTTTTTCTAGTTCTCGTTTCTAGTAATGCGAAAGAACCAATTTTTTAGGCGAATGCCGTTTATTATCCGTAGAAAACGACGAAGTGCAGAAATGCGAAAATGAACCTCCTCACTTTCACCCACCAGCCACGCACTTTTTACGGTCCTTGTGACATACTATTTTCTAATCAGCAGGTTTCCTTGGCCATTACGTTGAGACCGTAACTACCCGTTCCACTTAGTCCCTCCGCTTTTCAGGATATCACCAAGGCCAAGGCTGGAGAGCGCGGTGTGTTGCCGATGCCGCGCGAGATCGTCAACTCAAACTTCCAGGCCAAGGTATCAGTGGTTTTTTTAGTTTCATGCCATTTTATTTTTTAGGGATTCGCGGACAACTGCCAATGGGAGAAGATTGACGTGAGCGCCAAGTCCAAAGACACTCCTCCGCCCAAGGATAAGAAAAGAAAAACAAAGGTTTGTCCGCTTTCGTCGCCAAATAATGCTTTTTTACTTTTTCAGGCTCCTGGCAACTCGCGCAACCAACCGACCGCCGCCAATCCATAGTCTTTTTGTTGATTTATTGTTGAATTTTAGGCTTTTATTGTTACGATTAACCATAATGCGGGTAATTTTGCTTTTGCACTCATATTGAAACATTACTTTGTTTAATTTGTGATTTGGAGCCTTTTTAAAATTTTTATCTGCTACAAATGCATTTGGTTTTGGATATTTCCGTTAAGCTTATATAAACATGTGCAATACCGCATCAGTTGTGTTACTGCTTCGAATTTTGGTAATAGGAAAATGGCGTTCTCGAGCTTGATCTTTGAGCCATTACTGCGCGGATGGGGTAGTTGGACAAGAACATCAGCATTTTATAAAGATTTATTAAAGCACACATTGAATTGCACGTATCACATCATATTACTGTCATTAATTATTATTAGCACAAACCTACAAGTAAGAAAGTCAATTGCCGGCCTGGCGGAAGGCGAAGCACGTGATCCCGTTGCGCTCAGTCTCGCAGTACAGCTCCGTGTTGACGATGTACGAGAAGGTCCCCATCGAGCAGATTACATCGATGCGGCCTGCGAAAAGGGAGTTTTGATTCGGATTGAATGAATTTATTTTGTTTAGTTTAGGAGATCTTTACGTTTAGATAGTCGTAAGGATAAGGCCATTTTTCACGCAGCTTGAAAAGCCCTTGAATCCGTTTTGTATAATTATAATTATCAAAAATAGCCGAAATTGAATTATCTCGCGTAATTTTTTAAGATTTAGCGATCATTTTTTGCTAAGAAAACGGCATGGCTGAACTTTTCTGAGCTGTAATTAGTTAATTAGTATAATTTGTAACGGCCTATCGACTGAAATTAGCGAATTAAATAAAAGTTTTAACAATATCATCAATTTTTAGTTTGTAGGCCTATTTTTTCAATTTCTCAGCACTTACCGCCCATCGCGTCGACGGCGGCCTTCTGAATCTTACGTTTCGACGCGGCCGTGGATTGTTGGATGTTCTAAAGCGATAGATTTGAAGTTCTCCTCTGTTTTTCGATTTTTTTAGCTAAAAAACCCGTGATTTTTTGGGACCCACATCCAAAATGGCTCTCCTCAGCGCCTCCGAATTGCATTTCGGGTCGAACGAGGTGGTGGCCGTCTCGAGGATGGCTTGATTCGGCTGCAAAGTCAGCTTTTCCTTGGCGGCTTCAACTTGTGGGGTGACCACCTCGGCCAGCTCGGTGAGGGTCGCCTTTTTGAGGGGGGCACGGCGGAGAACCTGCAAAAATAGACTAAAAATCTGGCTTGTAACAATCGTCAAAAATTCATAAAAGCTGCATTACTCGGGTTCGCTAGCGTCTCCTTTTTCCACAAACGCTCTCCGCTAGCCGGTCTTTTACGTTCCTCAAGGATCAATGCTAGCTTCCCACGAATAGGGATTTTGGTCTTTATTCCCGATTCCTAAAAGATCTCTTCTAGTTTGCCCGAAAAATCAGGCTATCCCCACGCATATTTATGCGGAGATTTTCTAAAAGGTCTCTAGCCTGCCTTTTGTTTTCCTTTCCTAAAAGAACAACGCTCGATCGCCACCTAATCAGGATTTTTAAGGTGATTTCGTCTCCTAATTTACTAAAGAACCACTGCTAGCTTGCCATTAGAATTCTTTGGACAGGTGTATTCGATTCCTAAATGATCTCGGCTAGTATGTCCTGATTTTCATGGGCTAATATCTTTTCTAAGGTTTAAAAAAATACCTTCATCCTGACGGCCTTTTTGACGGCCTTTGCAATCGTGCCGTATTCGCCGGTCTTTTCCGTGCCAGCCGGCGTCGCGGGTCCGGCTCCACCCAGATCGTCGTATTGAGCCTGAAAATCGGGTTATAAATCGTGGATATTATTACAATATAAGAGTCAAGAGTTAGAACTTATTTGAAGAAAATAGGGGTACTGGTCCGTTTGCGTGGGCTTATGGTTTGATAGCATCTTTCGGAGTTTTGTGCTAAAAATTACAAAAACAACTTTTAAAAGTCCAGTAAACCCCAAAAATTTCGAAAACATGAAGAAAAAAGTAAAGTAAAAAGTACCAGTAAAGAACTTACAATTAGTCCCCCCCCGCAAACGGACCAGTACCTAACCGACACCATCCAAAAGAAACACCAAAACCTCTAGTGAACCATAGCTTCACCCAATGATCCCCCTAACCTCCAAAATCTGCGCCAGCTCAAAGTTGGCCTGTCGCTTGGCCACCGCGTCGTCATACTAAAAATTGTAAAACGGGTTCTTTCACATTTTCAGGGGGCGTATTTTTCTTATAAATGCCTTGCGACGTAATAATAAATGTCTAATAGAGTTTCTCGTCAAATTTAGCATAATTTCGAGCCGAAAACTATCTAAAAACCTTAGAAAAATTCGAAATTTTGGCTGAAAATCGCTTTTGAGTCGAAAAATCGATCTTTTGGTATTTTCTGGGCAAATTTTTTTACGTTTTTACGTTTAGAAAAGATGTTATAGAGTAACCGGAATATAATAGTATTAAATCCGCTAACCTGGGGCTGAACTTCAGTAGGTGCAGGTAGAGGGGTCTGCTGGGGAGGGGCAGCCGGGCCCTCGTCTTCTACCTCATTTAGACCCTCATCGTAGCTGCGGGCAGGCTAGAAAACGTCATTTTAAAACAGAAAAAATCCAAACCTGTTCCTGAGCGGGTTGAGCGGCCAGGGGGGATTGATTTTGGAACTGAAAATTGGAATTAAAAGTGTTAGAAAGTAGAAAAGGTTAGTTTAGAATTTCAATACACCGCAGGCTGGGGTTCAATTCCCGCGGGCCTCCGACTTTTGCTTTTTGGCGGAAAAAACCCATAAAAAATTTTCTCTAGAAGTTGGCGAGAATTTTTAATTACCTAATTGAAGACCGTAATCGATTATACCTGAATTGGTCCCTCGATTTGTGGCGGGGCGGGTGCTTGAACGGGGATGGCAATCTCGTTCACGATCGGTGATTGAGGGGGTCCGGCTGAAACATGAATAAATTTCGGTGCTTTTTTTGTCTTTTTTTTTCCTTAGCGGGGGAACGAACTGCCTTTATTCAGTCTAACCTCTATAATAATGAAAGGGAAGCTGTTTTTGGTTTTTTGGTCGTTTCTGATTACTAATACTAAAAAGTCATTAAAAGAAATAACTTTTCAAAATTTGAAACTTGAAATTTTGATATATTTCTCACTTACCACGTTTTAATATTTGCTTATTCGCTTTTTATGCTTAAATACTGGAAAAATAAGCATAAATGGCCTTAAATTTAGTACTGGGTCTCTACCGGGCGCTAGGCGAAATTTAGCCCCCCCCCCGCTAAAAATCCAGTACCAAAAACTTCCTACCAGCATAAACGGGGCTCGGCGGCGGAGGTAGAGCAGGTAAAAATGATGGAGATTGAGGTAGCAATGGTCCGCTGACACCTCCACATGGCTGTTGAGCTGGAGCTGATGAGCCACAGCCACAGCCGCCACCACCACCGCCCAGCAGGCATGCCTAAAATTGAACATTTAAGGGTTCTGGTTCATTAGCAGGGGGGGGGTATTGTCCCAGCGCTTGCAACTTTTCACCCTATTTTCCGGGTTTCCTGGGAGCCGCTCGAGCAGAGCATCGACCAGCTGACCAGCTGTGAGATAATTTGAGGAGGGAATTTGCGTAAAAATAGCGGTTCGCGGATTGGACCTTGAAGCAGGGACAAAGAGTGCCACGAGCTTGAAACATTTTTTGATCTTTATTTCTGAGTCGGAAGCTATGGAGATGGCCATCCACATAAGGTACGCTCGCAGAGATCATTTGCTACCAGTGGAAAAAGACCGCTTCGCGGCCCTTTTCCACTGGACCCGTCCAAGAACCATGAATCTGAATACCTTCTTTTTTAGCCTGCGGCGCAAGAACCTGGGTCAAGACGTCATTCTTTGGCCTGCGGCGCGAGAGCCTGGGCCAAGGATCTTTTCTTTGGCCTGCGGCGCTAGAGCGAGAGCCAGGCCTAAACCTCGCGCTAGAACCCTTTTGCCTGCGGCGCTAGTTACTGGTTTTTCTCCCGGATTAGGCTGCGGCGCAAGAGCCTAGATCCAGGACCCATCATATCGGGCGCGAGAGCTTGGGAAAGGACATTTCCTTCCGCCTGCGCCGCTAGAGCGGGAGCCACGCCTAAACGTCGCACACCGAGAGCCTAGAAATATATTTTGTTGCTAAACTATAAAAAAGCAAAAAGGCAAACTCGCAGAAGATTCGAACCCGGGACCATCCGGGTGGTAGACCGGGCGCAAATCCACTACACCATGGGGCAGATGGGAACGACCGGTGGGAAAGGCCTCTTCTGCCCTGGGGAGGGGACGGGGCAAAGGAAAGGGCGACCCAATGATCCCGGGAGGGAGGCCTTCTGGTCACTTTACAAAATTCAATTTTTGAATCTTAAACTGCTGAAAATTTGTAGAGGTAATAAGATGCGCGTAATCCCCACTATCGGATACATAGGTTGTCCAAATCCCAGCCCGAAATTCCGTCAGTGTTTAGAGTTATGCCCCGAACACCACGGCTCGTCGCCCATTTTGTTAAGGATTTTTACTATTTTGCTTGTAAAATCGTTAAATGGAGGAATTTCGAAAAACAAAAAAATGCGTGTCTGGCAAATGCATTTCTCCGCTTCCATGTCAAAAATCAGCGCGAAATTCGGCCTGACGGCCGAGAAATCGTCATTACAGAAAACAAACATACTTTTCTCGCTTATAGGATAGGATTTTTAGCTCGGTGAAAGCAAGTATTGGGTTCTCGAAAGGGGAACGCGGTGCGTACTTGTAATTTTGATTTTGGGGCTTGAGCGATCAGGGCCTCTAAATTCACCATCGGTCACTAATAAGAATTGATCCATTTTATTTGCCTTCTAATAAGGCGATCTAAAATACATAGCATAAGCCAGCAGGGATGATTAGAAATTTCCAGAGCCTTTCAACCAGATATCGGGCGCTCGAACCCTGCCAAAATCCCTTTCAAACGTGTAACATTATGGTTTTATCATTATTTTTGAGGCTTGATTCGTTCAAATTGATTTTAAAATGGGAATCGGAGCTTTTTAGAATGCCGAAAGATGCCTGAAAAATTTCTGGTCAGCTCGAGCTGGATTGAAGATTTTAAAGATCGTCAATCTCACCGCGCAACAGCAACTTCTTGGCCGAAAACCTTAGAAAATCAAGAAATCCAACTCTAACGCGGGAATGGTTATTATTCAATGAAATTCTATTATAAATACAGAATCATAGTAAAAGAACGCGCATATATACGTAAGCAAAGCTTGCAAACATACCCTGCGATTTTTGTCTAGACTAAACCAGATATTAGGTGCTCTAGCAAGGGGGAAACGCCATGCGAATTTGGAACCTCCTTGTTTTCTCTGAATTTCAGACCGAAGTTATTCCGATTTTGAACAGACGCCCAGCCGCTAATCAGTTTTTATCCATTTTATTTACCATCTAAAAAGACGATCCAAATACATAGGGCCAGCTAGCAGGGATCACTTGCGATTTCTAGGAAAGCACAAGGGTATTAGTAAGTTCTCCAAAAAACGTTGCAAGCCGTGCAATTTTGTAACATACTTATTTTATCAGATTTTTACGCGCGGTATTTCGGCGTCTAAATTGACGGTCCACCGCTAGTGAAAATGCTGACAAAATCCTTTTTATCAATTCTCCCAGCTCGAATAAAATGAAAAATACGAGCCATTTTCGACTCGTTTTCTCTTCTCAATTTTTCAGTGGCAAAACATTTCCAATCCAAAAGCTTACCTTAGAAAATTTATGGCTAATTCAAATACGTTAAAAGGTACCAAAAAGCAGGCATCTGTTGCTCACCTGGGCCACCTGGGAAATCAGCAGCGCGGGTAGCAGGGCATAAACCATCTTCTTCCCTTTTTATTCTTGTTCTTCTGCTGCTGATCCCTCAATCGCCAGCAGGAAATAGAGATGGATCCGAGATTCGGGGAGCACGAGCGATCTACGAGAATACTAAAATGAGGCTCATGCTCCCCACAAGCGGGGGGTTCGAAGCCCATGCTCACGCCTCAATTTCGGTCCATTCACACACAGCTCTTTTTGCATGTGGCTCCTCCTCGTACCGGCAATGGGGGGGTTGATTCGCATCGCCGAATCCGGGGATTTTCAGGTGGCAGCCAGCTTCTTGGAGAAGACCGGCTAGGCGGTTTTTTTTTGTTGGCCGGGGGGAACCGGGTATTAGGCGGAGAACGCCGAGATCATGCTCGATGGCGCTTTGTGATTATCGGGGGTGGCCAGGCGTACCTAAACGTACAACGATTACGACGTACGATTCGGCTATAGTATCCCGCGGCAATCTTTCCGATCCATAAATTTAGAGGTTCTTTTGTATTATCGGGGGGCCCCGAATTTTCCTTAGAAATCCAGAAACGCCCAGTAACTTCATAGTAAGTGTATCTATCGAGTTCAATGGAAAAACAATGCAAAAACTAGCAAAAATCCATACTTGAAATGTTGGTAAAAAAGACCATCTGAGCCAAACAATGGATAATTTTTATATTTTTAATTAAAATTCGTAGTTTTTAGGTTAGGTTTTCTTAGGAATGGTCAAAAAAAGTTTGGAAACATTTCCTTTATTTCTATTAGAAAAAAGTTGCCCCCGATAATGCGAAAGAACCATTTCAGAATTAACAAATCGGAGTTTATTGATTTATTTACTCTGATCTCAAAATATCACCAGCTTTAATTGCTAAATTTGACAAATTTAACTTTCAAAAGCTATAAAAATCATTGTCTTTAAAATACCTTGGCCAAGGTCTCTCACGCATCTAGGTTGTAGCTTTTCGGCGTATCCTGTATATAACTCTCGCTAAAATCGTAATAAACCGTTTATATTCAGCGTAACCGTAATAGCGATGGGCAAAAAGTGAGCGGGTGGGTGGCAGGAAAGTGAGGTCAAAGTATCACAACATCAAAAGTTTGAAAGGGAAAATTTGAGACCTGGAAAGGAGCTTCGAAGAGATTTTCAGCGGGAGTATCGTCGTTTGTTGACACGCGGATCGTAGATGGATCTGGAGAAGTATGATTAAAGAAAGTACATTAAAGAGGGTATATTACAAAAACTGATTTAAGTTATTTGAAGTGAAAAACTATTTACTAAACTTAGAAAAATATTTTCTGGAAATTCTGGTCGAAAAATCGAGATTTTTGTGTATTGAGGTTCTTTTGCATTATCGGGGGGAGGGGCGGGATTTTTCTAAGGATCCAATTTTTCTAATATAAATAGTGGAGGTGTTTCTGCACTATTTTTTACTATCTAATCGTAACAACTGCAAGAAAAATACGAATTTACTACCAAAATCTTGACTAAAGAAGTTTCGTTATAGTTTTTGATTGTGTTTCCTTGAAAAATGGCAAAAATTTGCTAAAAACGCTATTAAAATACTTATAAAAGTAGAAACCCGGTAAGGCGAAAGCACAGAGATTTTTAATGAAAAAATGAAATCAAAGACAAAACGTACCTCAATAAATACAGGCACACAATCAGAGCAGCCGAACGTGGCCCTGCTCGAGGGCGGGCAATATCGGGTTGATGGGCAAGAGAAAGGTGGCCCCGCGATTCAGCCCGATCAGCACGTCCGAGCCCGGATCATCTCCATCCGGCACCGCCACATCGTCCAGCCCATCGGCCAGCACGTTGATGAACACCTAACATAACAAGGTTTGAAATCTACAAGAGCTGGTTACCTTTTCCGAGTCGTTTGTCGTCACCGGGCGCATGAGTCTATTCAGCGAGGCGGGCAAATGGCGAAGGACGGTTTGGCTGAACACGGCCGATTCCGCCTCGGCAAATCGACGCGCGTAGATGAGCTCGTCGTCGGAGAGTAATGGCTTCTGCTCGGTTCGCACTCGTTCTTGGTGTTGTTGGATGGCGAGCAGGGGGTTGCCTTCAATTTTTTGTAGTCGGCGCCTGGAAAATTCGTCTTTAGACTTTTTACTTCGCATTCATTTCTTCTAAATAAATCATGTCCGTATTAATATAGTTTTGACTTTCCTATGAATGTAAAAACTCTACAAGCTTTGAATAACGAAACTAAAAACATCGATTTTTCAAACGTAAATAGCCCATTTCGACGAAAAATTAAGGTTTTTACCATTTTTTTGAGTTTTATAGAATACTTCACGCCTCAAAATATAGTTAAATTTGCTATAAAGAAGGATTTATTCAGCTTTGACAGTTCTAAATGTAATAACTTCAGAAACTTTGATTAAATATACGAAAAACGTCCATTTTTCAAACTAACATGGTCAATTTCGGCCAAATTTACAATTTTTATCATTATTTTAGTCTTATCGACGGTTTTTCCACTTAAATAAAGCTAAATAAACCAAAAAGACTTATTTCCCGACATTTAGAACAAAAGGCACAACGTTACTCACCTGATATAACTGTTGACAACAAAGGTGATCCGTTGCAGCTCCAACCGATGCAACGAGATCTTGATATGGCCCCGATCGACACATCGCATCAGATTCTCCTCCATCGATTCGATTTGGTCGACGAGACAATGAACCAGCTCGGAACGGTCGGGCAGAAGAAGCGGGGAGACAGTCTCTGATTGCCACACTTGTCGCATTTCTGCGAGGACCATGGCTGAGGTCACGGCATCTTCATCGTCTTCGTCTTGTGTTTCTGGGGGGCGTTCAGCTACTTCCTCTTCTTCGTCATCTTGTTCTTCTGATACATTGTCACCAGCGGAGTTTAACTAAATGAAAAAACGATCCGTAAGCACCAAAATTCTAACGAAAGTCATTCATTAGCGGTTTCGAGGATATCAGGTTTCTTCCCATTATCGGGAACCTGTTTTTTTCTTAGGTTTCTCGTTTTTCTCCCAGTTTCTCGAATAGAAATAACGGAAATGTTTCTAATCGGGTTTTTTACAATGCCTAAACGTAAAAACGCTACAAATTTTCATCAAAATTACAAAGAGTAACCCCATTTCGACCAAAAACGGCCATTTTTATCAAAATGTCGACTCTCCTTTAGTAAAATTATCTTCCACTTTTAGCTAGCAAATACCAACCCTCAAGTCCTCTACATTTCCCTCATCCGACTCGTTTTCGTAGGTATCCGGAATTTCCGTATGGTCCAAATCCTCCTCGTCATATTCCCGATCGTCCATCGAAAATGCCTAAAAACAAACATCATTTCTGTCTCGATCGCCCCTAGTTCCGTCATCCGCACTAGCTTTTTGCAACCGCAATCTCGCGCCCGATCTTTCCTCGCGCGAGCGGTTTTTGGTTCGAAAATACGGGGGGTGAGATCCCATTAGCCAAGAACACGAAAACCCAAAAAACGAAAGGATATCGAGGGTCGGAACCGCAACCTCTGGTGGAAATTCATTGACGCGATAGGGGCCAAATAAAAATAGACGTTTATTCTTCACATAACAATTGGGTTCGTTTAGAAATGTGTCAATCGCGCGCGCGTAGTTGAACATCGTTTAAACGGAGGCGGGGATCAGCACATGGCGAAATATATAATTTCTTGGACGGGGGCTTAAAGCGTTGGGGGTGTAGATGATGAGAAAACGGGGAGGGAGGGGGAGATCTAGAATGGGAGAAAGTAAGGAACTGAAATAAAGATCAACAAATGGGGCGAGCGGATTTAGATGCCGAAAAAGGTAGTGCTTTCAGAATTCTTTGATTTTCGGTATTTACGGTACCAGTATCATCGTTTTTACCTTCAAGAACTACTAGGGAAACTGTACTTGTCTGTTAACAGGGGGATATCTAGCCGATCCTTCAGCGTCTTCAAGTATATTTCACGGGGTTTTTTTCGTTTTTCGCAAATAAAAATCATAAAAATATTTTTAAAAATGAAAAATTTCAATTTTTGACCAAAATTCAAACATTTTACATTTATTAGCGACTTTTCATAGTCAAAACGGCGTAAAAAGCTAGAAGAAGACCGAGACACATTATCTTCATTGCTAGTAGGGCTGATATACCGAAAAAACATGAATTACAGAATTCTGAAAGCACCACCATCATCCACACATTCAACTCGATACATTTCCCTTGTTAGGTGGCATAGAACAACCATTTTTTGTGTATCTAATCGCTTCTACCGGAATTAAGGGAAATAGATAGATGGGGGGCTATGGTTAAATTCGGGGTCGGGGAAGGCTGCAGCTCGTTAGACTTCAGGCGAGTGATCCGGTGACGCACTGAAAAACAAAGTTGTACTTTACTGGCGAATAGCTCCAAAAATCAACAGTTTTCTCAAAAATCATGGCTCAAAGAACCGACCCATCCTGCTGTTCGGCTGCATCAGTTTGGGCGACTTGTGAGAGGGCCGTGCACGCCAACATGTCCAACGGGTTCGGCGGGGTCGGCGGCTAAAACCGGGAATAATTGGGAACAAAGTACCGTACCTACCGCCTCCTTGGTGACAGTTGGTGGTGAGATGATTGGGGCATCGTCACAGTCCATATTCTCGGGTCCCCTAATTAGACATCATAATAGAAATCGATAAATTCAGGTACCTAATTTCAGCTGGGTGCTCGGGGGCGACAGGAGATATTCTAGGGCGGGTCGACGCGTCCGTCACCTCGGTCATGGCCATCGACGGATGGGCGGGGATTGGCCCCTCATCGCTGGTCGACGGGCCCTGCAAGGAGTTCAGTTTTTGGTAAAATAAATATGAATAAATTCATGCCTATTAACGTTTGCTAGTGTTTTTACTAACCGTAGCCATATTTCAAGTGACAAATCCATCCAAAACCCCGAAAAATGTTTTTAATGAAATTTTCCTCGAAAATCGGGTTTTTTACCCAAAAAATCTGTCCTTTTTGTCGAAATCGTATCTAGATTTTTAAATTTTGTCAAAAATCTACCATATTCGACGCAAATCTAAATTTGCTAGTTTGTGCTAAAAATTCGTAAATTTTTTAAGGTTTTTTAAAATAGAAACTCGGATTCAAACGAAAATGTTTTCCCCACGATAATGACAAAGCAGCAAAATTTACAACTGTTTAATTAGAATTTGTAAGACACAATATAAATCATTATTTGTTTTTCATGATTTAAATTATTTAACTAGAAATGTAGCAAAGCTTAGGAAACCTGGGTCCGACCGAAAAAGCCATGATAAAAAACCATATTTAAGAAAATGACGATAATTCTCGAGTCTTAAACAAAAAAATAATTACCGGCTCCAGCAAAGGCGATGGTAGTCGTGGCACCGGCGCGGGCTGGGCGGCGGCGGCCATCAGCCGATGCGGCGGAATTGGCAGGGGGATCTGGACGAATTGCTGGCGTCCCGTTGGCAAAGGGCGGGAGATCGGCATCGGCGAGTTATTCTAAAAACAAACGATTTGATAAGCATGAAGGACAAGAAGCCGGAAATCATAAAATTATGCTCACCTGGGGTACCGATAGGTGCACATAATTTGGCTGGGGTCTCGGCTGGCCGGGCAGCGGCTGTGATGATGAGCCTAGCATTTGCTGTTGTTGTTGCTGCTGAAGACGATCAGCGCCTTCAGGTTGGAAGGGGGGCGACGTGTGGGCTTCGCGCATCCCAGGCACCAACATTTCCTAAAAATGGATATTAAAAAAATCTAGAAGAACGAATTCATTAACCCTAAAGATTCTCGATGGCATTTTACACTGTTTTTGACATAAAAACTATTTAAATAAAATTACAAAAATTTAGAAAAATCCTAATTTTCGCACCAAGCATTCAAAACTGGTCAGAAAAATGTCAGCTCTATGAGGTGAGTAAACCCCAGAAATTAGTCAATAATAATAAGTAATTTAAAAAGTTTTTATTAAAAATTAATTATATTTTAAGTCGAACAAGAATAACAAACTTAGAAAAAAAATAGACGAAATTCTTATCGAAAATTGGTCATTTTTGTCGAAAAATCCATATCCTTGTAATTTTTGCGTTTCGAAAAAGTCAAAAATAGTTTAGAATTCGAAATTTTAACGAAAGCGTTACTTGGCTTGGCTGTGATGTTCCGGGTTGCTGACCGGGTGCCATTCCCGGCCGTCGTGGCTGCCCAACGACAACTCGAGTCCCGCCCCCAATCGTGTTCATCGGCCGTTGCTGGCCAACCTAGGGAAAATTTAAAGGAAACGTCAAATTCTGCGTACAATGACACGTTGTGGTGGTGCATTTGGGTCTTGGGCGGCCAGATAGATTGGGCGACGTTGTTCCACCGGGTATCGTTGCTGCTGCTGAAGTTGATTCGCCGAGAGTACACGGTATTGCTGGAAGCGAGGCTGAAAATGTGACAGTAATTTTCGGGATTCTGATAAAATTGGGCATTTCGCCTTAAAAAAAATTCAGTTCATTTTTCGTAAAAAATAAACTTTCCTAATTTTATTTCCTTGCAATCAGGCTCATATGACAATTTCACGGCTATCACTTACGTTGAAAATGCGCAAAAAATGACTTCCAAGTCAGTCAAAAATTAACGCAGAGAAGATCCGGAAAAATATCTTTATGAATTAATTTAGCAAAACGAACGTGAGCCTTTCAATTTGTAGATTTTATGGCCAATTGAAAACGGCCTGTCCCGGGCTATATCATCGGAAAAATCAAGATTTTGCTCGTTCTAGCTATTGTTCGATACTACAAAATTCCAAATTCTCATAGGAAATCATTTTTTAAAAACCCTCAATTTTTACCTGTCCAGTCGGTGGGCCGCCCGGCGCAAATTGTCCTTCTGCCTGACCGGACGGGTGGTTGCGGTAGACGAGGGATTGGTGGGGTGGCCGTTGAATGACAGCACCCTGGAAAAATTATAGAGATCATTAAATCTGTCTATTTTTAAAGCGGCTAGTAAGTCTATACAAAAATTTCAAAATTTGACACGTTTTTAGAATATCTTCTTGGGCTGTTTTTTGCGACGAAATGATTTTCTGGCACTCTTGGGAGAAATCGCGTCATTTTCTCGAGTAATAGGATTAATGCCCAAAAAGAATTTTTGCCTTTCAAAAACAGACCTTTGGCATCGGGCCCTGGTATTGGGGTTGTTGGACGGGACGCGGTGGATTTTGGCTGAGGGAGGGGAATTCGGAGGATCCGGGAGGAGGCGCCTGGCCGGGCTGACGGGGTGGGCCCGGCAGTCGAACAGCTTGACCATCGAACGGTGGCTTTCTAAACGTGATAATTTTACGTAATCCAATAAAAAAATAGCGAAGGCAAAGCAAGGACGTCTGCTGCCTGGTGCCAAAAAGTATAACATTCTTTGTCGAGCTCAACAAGCATAATTAAAGTTTTGGAAAAATGTACAAATAGAAAGTAACGAACCCGGGCTGTGGCCGCTGTTGTGGTGCGTAGGGTGCGGCGTAACGTGGCGGGATCTCGTTGTCGCCGGGCATCACCTCGAACGCGTACGGCTGAAAAAAACGGGCTTTCCGGTTTGCGTAGCCGAACGTACCTCGGGATGCTGCTGCTGCGGTCTCTGCTCGCCCGGCTGCCCACCATTGCTGCTGCCCTGCTGCATTTCGGTGTAGGTGCGCTGAAAAAAACTCTTTGTTAAGCTTTTACTAGAGCTTTCGCATTAACGGTGGGGGGGGGCAACATTTCCTTAGCATCAATTTTGCTAATATAAATAGTGGAATATCATCTAGACAACCAGCGCCCAAAACCCGCTTCGCGGGCCTTGGGCGCTGGAATAGTGCGTTTGCATGAGAAATTTGACTTTCCGGTAGCTCGGGTCCTTCGACCCCCACCACACGCTCGCGTGCAACTCGCAAGAATGAGGAAATTTGTATTTTTTCACATTATGCAAATTACCCCCAAAAATGAATAAAACCGGCTTTAACTTTGTAAAATTGTATTTTAACGAAATTCTGAGCACGCCATCGGAAACAGAAGAGTCGATTACCCCAAGTGACGAAGAATTAGGACATTTTATGCGCGGGAAGGCCCTCAAATCGGGCCTCGAAAGTGACATCCACACACACACACACACAGTTACACGCCAAAATTATATAAGGTAGGATGTTTGACTACTCCAAAACGTAAAAAAAGATTAATTTTTTCAAACTTGTGAAATGATCGATTTTTCGAACGGAAATGGCCGTTTCCGGGATTTTTAGATAGTTCTCCGCTAAAAAAAAACAGATTAAAAATTTGCTAACAAGACAGAAAAAAGCGAGGAAAACACGAGAAGAGGAAAAAGTCAGCCCCCCCAATAATGCACAAGGCCCGCTTGCAAACGCGCACCTTTTGTGGCAATTGTTTCGGCTGCGGCTTGGCCCTGGGCTGCTTGGTGTTAAAGTTATCGGGATGAAACGGGCGCGTCCGCGCACAGTATTGGGGGTCCTGGTCCTAAAGATTTAGCTTTTCAAAAAAGCTGGGCAACGTTACCGCTCGCTTCTTCTTGGGGCTGGGCCGCTTCTGGACGAGCGGCCGGAATTGGTCCTGAAAAGAGTGTAAAGGAGTGGCACAAAAATGGCATACCCCAGCTTGGAAGGCGGCCGGGCTGGGCGTGGAATTGGAGTCCTCGTCGGTGGCGGCAAAGTGCTGAAAATGGAAGAATAAAAAAATAACAAAATAAGACAAAATCGACATGTGATGACCAAATTCTAACCCTATTAAAAAATTCCTACGCACCCATTTCTAATAAGCTTTAGGCAAGCATAAAAAATTACAAAAGTTAAAATTAACTTTTTTGTCGACAACTTATAAAAATTCACCAGGAATGCGCAACAAATAACCTATATTTTTAAATTTAGCCCTAGAAAAACTACTAGAATGCTATAAAAAACCTACATTACACTTTTAAAGGTAAAAAGGTACGAAATGGCCATCAGAAAAGACTAAAAATACGATGAAAATACGCTAAATTTAATTCCTAGGAAGGTACCGGCATAATACAGCGAAATTTGAGTGTCAACTTAAATTTACTTGAATTTAATAAAAATTAACTATCTTAAATTATTCAATTAAAAACAAAAACGCACCGTCGGGATCTGAATATGCGGCCGAGGCGGCTGCTGCTGCTGAGATTTATACGGCAACGGTTTGGCGATGAGTGAGGGCATTGGCGACGGCCGTGGCAACATCTTCTTCAGGTACGAATTCTCGCCCGACGGACCGGGCATTTGCTGTAGACCAGGGACCGCGATCGACAGCGGCTGGTGGTAGCTCAGCTTCGGGAACTCGCGCTTTGGCACCACTTTTTCGCCTGAAAAAATGATATAAGGATCATCGACATTATCGGGGGGGCGTCGCCAAAAACTTTACAAATCTCTATTTTTGAAAAAGCATACAATTTTCGAATTATCCTCGGTTTTCGAGAAAAAGACCAATTTTTCAGCAAATTTCGTCTGTTTATCGTATTTTCTAATTTTCGATAAAAATCAAATTGAATTTAAGCTGTCGAAAAGATTGAGCCTCCGAGCCCTCCCAGAGTGTAAATACACCAAGGAGAATAAATCCCCAAGGGAGGACCCGGATTGCCACCTCAGTCTTCCGGCCCTGTCTGCACTCATTATCAGTTATGCGCGTTCGGTGTTCAGTGGTAGTAATAAAGTGCATTTGCTAAAGACCTGCAAAGGATTAGGAGAACAGGTTTATTAGAACAGTGACGGAATATAATCGGCACATGAGAAAAGGTGTCTGAGAGAAATACAAGTGTCGAAGGCAAGGCGGGCCAAGTTTGGTCAGGGTGTCGAAAGGTTGCATTCGCCAGAGGTTTACTGTGCTCCGGATAGTGGTAAACCACGTCCCCGGCTCACAGCACTCTCCCAAGCCGTGCCGAAGAACGACTGGCCGCAACACCCTTTTGGGATAGCGGGGAATATGCAAGCATAAAACCCAGAGAGCACCGGGAGAGCGCTTCGCACAGCCCGCTACGATAGGATCGTCGCGGCGAGACCCTGGCATTTTGCCACCCCTATTATCCCACGTAATC
Organism: Mesorhabditis sp. LJ9110; assembly: GCA_038088335.1. Taxonomy (NCBI): domain Eukaryota; kingdom Metazoa; phylum Nematoda; class Chromadorea; order Rhabditida; family Rhabditidae; genus Mesorhabditis; species Mesorhabditis sp. LJ9110. Next base: position 441,631 of record JBBGBA010000129.1, on the reverse strand, counting down.
ATCCTCGAAACTCCTAGGAGATGAAATCTCGTAGGAAAGTTTCGACACTCCCGGCCCGCGCAAGAGCCAGAAAGTGCCGCCCCCGGTGAAGGGAGCAAGGAACCTTACGTGGGGAGGTTGAGTGGGAGCCTCGCGGCGGCCCAAGAATTTGCAAACAAGTCCGCCCGGCCCGGGGAAAGGTTGGGGTACAGAGGGACCAATAACATGGTGGGATATGTTCTGCACTGTGGGGGCGGGAGGACGAAAATGGGTTAGATAAACGCTAGGGTGGGGCAACTGACAATAAAATAGTTGGTCGGCGCTAAGGAGCCCGTACTCCTGCCGAACCAACTGGGGAAAGGGGAGGGAAAGACTTATCGGATTATTTGTCGTCGTAGGCGGTGAGCTTGCGATGCAGGATGGGAACACGCACGTCGTTGGCAGTGCGTAGCTTGTTGGAACTCGAGTGACGTTGTGGCCATTGAACTCGAGCATATGTCGCAGAGGCAGATGTAGGTGTGTCGAAGGTTCCGATTGACCTTGGCTGTTGTCGAACGGAAAATTGTCACGGTATGGTGGAAGAGTGGGGACAGGTGAATCCTCTCACGAAACCTCCACGCATACTACAGCAGTTGATTGTAGAAAAAGGGGCTTCAGAGCCCGTATGTCGCGGCAGGGTGAAGTTCCAGTTCGGATTCGATGTCGATGTCCGAATAGGTGTCATCACTGTCGTCGGTTGTCTCCTGAGGTCGACATCAAAGTTGGTAGAGCGGGGCTCGGCAGATTGTCGCAGAGAGGCAGCGTTGAGCGCCTCAGAGCCAACCTTCTGGATGTTGTCGGCAAGCTTGACGATGGTCGTGATGGCGCGGACCAGGATCCGGTTTGACTTCCACATGCGTATCTTCACGTTGCGAATAGCACCATCGTTGCTGGGAAGGAGTTCGATGATCTGGCCGATGGGGTAGTTGCCACGATCACCATGCGCCTCGATGAGCATCACGACTTCGCTAACTTTGGTGTCGGGCTGGGCGCGGTGCGGCCTGGAACTGTGCGGTACTTGTTCTTGTCGCGGAGCTTGGGCAAGTAGTACAGGTCGTAGTCCTTCCAAATTTGGTCGAGCTGCTTCCCATAGTTCTTGAACCAGGTTGTCACCATCTCATCGGTGGCGTTGATCTTGAGCTGAAAGTCGGGGTCATCATCAGCCTTGGCATCATAGAAGGTATTGGGACCACGGAGGCCCGGCTGAATGAAGTCGATGGGGCGGATGATGACCAATTCGTCGTCGACTGACAGGAAGACGAGTGGACGCGTGTTGGTGCTGAATTCCACGTCGGTGATGATGGTGTCGAAGTCATCCGGATCGAATTCTTCTGGTCCGAGATGGTGTCGAGCTTGCGCTTCACGATCTGGATCATTCGTTCGGCATGTCCTGACTGCCAAGGAGCGGCTGGAGCGTTGAAGATCCATTCGATCCCTGAGCGAGCGAAGAAGTCGATGGCATCGGAGCTTTGGAAGTCGAGGATGTCATCCAGGTTGCCGATGTCTAAAGGCCCATCACCGTGTGTCGCTAAGGCAGGAAGTGGCGCAGCGGGCTGAAGAAACTCGCTGGCTTTGCGGAAGTTGGTTCCGTTGTCGCTCCACATTTTTGGGGACATCCATGACGATTGGCGAATCTCGGAAGCAACGCAGAAAGTCGATGGTGCTGACAGACTTGGCGACCTCCAAGTGTACGAGACGAGTACTCATGCACTCGAAGAGGCAAATCCAGACTTTTTGTGGCGCGGCGGGATCTGCGGACGTCAGGAAGAATGGTCCAGCTAAATCCACCCAGTGTATCTGAAATGGAATACAGCGGCTTGTCCTCTCCGGAGGTAGTGCTGGAGTGTCGGGCTCGGGTAGGTCGGCTGTCGCGCACTTTGCATTCGAAACAGTCGGCGCGGATGTCGGATCGGCGACCGATGATGTGGAAGCGTTGTCGAAGACGGGCTTCCGTCTCGAGTTTCGAAAGGTGGATACCATCGGCTACGTGTAGATCACGGCATAGAAGCGATGTCAAAGGTGACTTCGAGTAGAGGATCGGCGAACCTTGAGCGGCGCCGGCAGATTCGTCACACGACTGCGTAGGCGCACGATGCCAAAAGGTCCGTCATCGCGTTGTGCTTGAGTTGTTGCTGAACATTGTCGATGTGGTCCTGCTGGTGACAGAAGAGCAGGTAGTCCAGGAGCGATGGCGTGTGTCTCGCGGCGGCCCATCTTGTCGTTCAACATTGTCGCAAACTTCTCCGCTCCGGGGTAGGTGGGAAAGGCTGAAAGCGCCTTGACGGTGTAGTCGAGGGCTTTGTCGAGGTGCAGGAAGTGCTTGAGTTCCACCGGCATCTGTAGAGGGACTTGTTGACCATCTTCAGGTGTGGCTGCTTGTCGGACTTGAACGGCGGAAGTGGGCTGAGGCGTCTCGGTTGTACGCTTGCAGGCTCGAGGCGGCAAACGACGGTTAGGTGGATCCTCGTCGCTGGAATCAGGAACGTCGCGAAAACGGACCTGTTTAGGTTGTTGTCGAGGTGGTTCAGCCGAAGGTACTTGGCGTTGGAAGAGGATTCTTCCTTGGACGACCACGTGGTCTGCGCAAAGATGACTCGTCGTCTGCGGCGTGGACCCGTTCTTGTTGTTCGTCACAAACGGGATCATCGCAAACAGGAATGTCGTACTTCTTCTGAAGCTTCTTCGGCCAGTGTTCTTCTGATCTCGTCAGGAAGGCTGGGCCATCGTACCATCCGCGTCGTTGTGCGTCTTCTACGGAGAGGGGAGGCTTCGTTCCGATGTCGGCCGGGTTGATCGAGCCTGGCACGTGTCGGAGGTCGACCTGGTAGCTGTCGCGTAGACGCACAAGTCCAGAGCGGAAGAGCTTGACGCGATTGCGAACGAACACGGCGGGTTGACGGTCTTCGAAGCAATTGGGCCAGTGCTGGCTCAGAGTCCGAGAAGAAGTAGATCTTCTTGATTGAAGCTGTGTCGCGAAGTTCCTCTACAAGTGTCTCCGTGACTTCCATCCCGAATGTCAGGGCAAGCATTTCATGCTTGGGAATCGATGGCGCGGGCGTACTGACCGTAGCGAGACGAGAGCGTGAAAGAAGCAACCTTGCACCTTGCGTTGTGTCGCGAGCATCTGCAGACTGTATGTAGACGGCCACACATGTCCCGAAAGCAGAGGCATCCGTGAAGATGTGGATGAAAATCTGCGGGTCAGCGTAGAACGGTCCGTGTCGATTGTAGGGACGACCGTTCTGGGGTGTGCGAGGTTGATCTTGGTGAACTTGTGAAGGAGTTGCGTCCACTGCTCGGCGGTGTCGCTGGGTACAGGCTGGTTCCAGTTGAGCTTCTGCTTCCATAGTTGTTGGGCAAGAAGTCGCATCTCGAGGGTGAAAGGAGCGATGAGGCCGAGTGGATCGAAGACGGAAGCCAGCACGCTGTAGATTTCGCGCTTCGTCCATTGTCGTTTACCGGCGCCGAAGAGAGCCTTGAACATGTTGATGATCGAGGCTTGAAACCAATCACACGAAGAGTGTCGTCGTCTTGATTCCACATCAGACCGAAGAGCTTGAGTTGTCGCTTGTCGACGCGATCTTCAGGCGGAACAAATCGCGAATGTCGATCACATCCGAACTGAACTCGCGTAAATTCATGGAGATACCATTGAAGAGATCCTTGGTCGATTTGTAGATGTCCTTGGCTTCGTCCAATGTGTTGAAGCCGAATGTGACGTTGTCGACGTAGCAATTGCGGATGAGATCCCTTCATGTGGTCGGGGAGTCGCGATTGGCTGACGTAGTACTGGATCGAGGCGCCGAGCAGAAATGGTGAGCTGGTCAAACCAAATGGCACCGGCAGAAACGGTATTCTTGGAAGTCGGCATGAGATCCTTGAGTGCGTAGTGTCTCCATCGTTCGAGCAGGATTGTCGCTGTTGCGGATGCGGCGGATGATGCAGGCTTGAACCAAAGGAACCGTGTCGAGTCGCGATCGATGTCGTGTAGGGCTACCTGATGAAAGGCCTTCTCGATGTCGCTACGAGTAGGTGCTTGTAGATCCGTGTGCGAATGAGACATGGAGCAGTGGTGGATGAGTGACGGTCCAGGGTACAGCTTGTCGTTGAGCGATGGCTGTCCATTGAACTTGGCACTTCCATCGTAGACGAGGCGGATTTCGGTGGTGGAGCCAGGCTTGTAGACAGGATGATGAGACAAATAGTGCAAATGCGAATTCCGATTCGGTTTTGCGGACCGAACCGGCTGTCTCGATGATACCTGTCTCCAACTGCTTCATGATGAGATCGTCATACTTCTGAAGCAGCGCCGGATCCTTGGCGAATGTCCGTAGAATGCCAAACGTACGGGGATCGCAACGGACTTGTTGGTAGGCAGCGGAGTGTTGTCTTCTTCATTCCAGGGTAGGCGAACTGTCAAGCGTCCATCTTGAAATGTCACAGTGCGCAGGAATTGGGCCTTCGCTTTCTTCGCGTCTTGTTCAGCTTTTGTCGCGCCAGTAGTGTTGTCGGGGATGCCGATGTTGCTGTAGCGCCAGGATCAGTTGTCGACTTCCGTGTGAGTTCGAGGAACTCGGGTGGTGTGTCGGAGTCAGACTCTGGATCCATGAAGGGTACAGGAGCGTCTCTCTTCTTCGCCTCGTGTGTCGGAGCATGCAGCAGTCGGCTACATTGACAGGGTGACTCTCCCCTCGTACCGCTCGTGTCAGTATGCACTGTTGCGCCATAGGCAGGCCTCTCGTACTCCGGCTCGTTGAGGTCCTGAATAAGAGAACGTCTGACCTGGCTGGATCCGCTGATGACTGCTCCAACTTGTAAAGTCGACGATTCGTCCCGACGGCAAGTCGGAACGACGGAGAAGTGATGTCGCGAAGCTCTGGCAGATTCTTGACCGATGAGCATCTGGCACTGGACCTTGTGTGACTTCTTGCAGTGATAGTAGGAGAACTGAGCTCTGCGAAGAACAGCTCGGTCTTTGGGGCCAAGCTTCCAGACTTGGATGTCGATCTCGGCAAGTGTCGTGACGTCCATAGAAAACGTGCCGACATCCGGGATCTCGATTCGTGTCAGGTGGACTTCAGGGCAGACGGTGCCGTGAACTGTCGGATTTCGCGTGTCGCTGTGCCGAGATCTGGAAATGAGTAGAGTCGAAAAGTGTCGGACTCATGTAGGACTTGGTCGATCCAGAGTCGAGAAAGGCATCAACGAGTATAGTCTGTCGCAGGTCGGATGGATTGACGATTGGGAAACGAAGAAGTTGAAGTTGGGATTTGAAGGTGAGGTGTCGAGGCTTATTGTTGGCCGAGAGATAGTTTCAGGCATTATCCTCAGCGTCGTGTTCTCCTCCGGCACGAAAAAAGTCGAGACCGCAGGCGTTGTCGATGACCGGGTAGCCGTCCTCTCCCAACTCAATAGCTTCTTCTTCTTCCGTTCCGCTGTCGTCCGTCCATTGAGCGTCAGCAGTGTTGGTACGTGTCTCGTTGCGTCGACTCGATGTCTGGCCTCCTCCCGAGTGTCGCTGCTGGTAGCCTTGTGAGCTTCCAGCGTTGTGTGACGGAGTCGAGATGGGCTTCGCAGTATTGTTCCGATCATTGTTCGACACAGTGTTGTTGTCGCTGCGGGTGTTGTCGCGGCGGTTGTTGTTGAAGCTTGTTCCGCGAACGATTGAAGTTGTTGCGGCTGATGGAAGACGAGCGTCCACGATTGTCGGAGTGGTGATCGGAAGTTGTCGCGGTAGGCGTCACCTTCCCTTCACGGACATTGTGGAACTTGGTGTGATGGGTGCCTCCGCAGGAACCACATCGGTTGGCGCTGCAGCGGGATTGGTTGTGGTCCGGACTCCAAGCAGATGTAGCAACGTCCAGTGTCGATGACGATGTTCCATTGCGCTTGAGTGCCAGTCAACTTCTTGCAGTTGGTGGGGCGGTGTCCTTCCTCGCGGCAGAACGGGCACATGGGCGTCATGCACGCGGTGTCGTATTGGAAGAGGTCGAGCATTCGACGCGCAGCGAAACCACGAGTGTGTGTCTGCAGCTGTAGCACCATATCGAGCAGTCCATGCAGGAGACGGAGTCGGGGAACTTCACCATGAAGGATTCGCCAACGACCGGTGGGAACTTCTTGAGAATCTGCTGCTTGATGTGGACTTCGTTGCAGTTGTTGTCCTTGAGCTCTGTCGCAGACTTGCGGAGGATACCGAAGAAGGTGTCGAGTTCCGTGTAGTCGGCGGTGAGCGGGCGAAGTTGAACGATGGCACGCATGGCACGAATTTGTCGCTCGGCGGCCTGTAGTAGGTGTCGAACAGTTGAAGCACAGCGGCGTAGAGTCCTTGAGCGTTCATCGGATAACCATCCAGTGTCAGCTCGATGCGGGCATCGACAGATTTGCGAAGCAAGTCAAGCTTCTCTCCATCTGTAATGCATACCTGATTGGCTTTTTCAAGCCAGCGCATCCAGAACGTGCGGTATTCGCCGGTGCCATCAAACTTGTCCTTCTTTCCTTCATACTGGAGACGAACATTCCTCCACGGTACTGTAGACGATCATCCGAGATTCTTGCGTGTTGAATTGTTCGAAGAGGTGTCGACCATCGGAGGTGATCAGCATATGTTGTGGCACGGTCTTCATGATGGTGACGATCTGTTCTCCTCGCAGCTGCACGGCAGGAGTCTGTCGCGGTTGAGGCTGCGGTGGCGGTGTCACCATCGAGCCTTGCGTAGCTGTCGGCATGCACGGACCATTGACGAGTGGTGGAGCAAGTAGGTGTACTCCGCTTGGGCTCGTCGGTGGCTGAGAAACGTTGGTATCGCCAAGCTTTACCTCAATGTTGGCAATGCGCAGCTCGAAGAGTTCAACTTTGTGTCACAGTGCCATCGATTGCAGCCACCTTCTTGTTGATCTCCAAGATTGTCGCCGTATGTTGTTGCTCGGCGTGGACTTCAGCTTTGGAGAAGTTGCTCTGGATCAGTGTCTGCAGTTGAGCAAACATGGCCGCAGAGTGTCTGTCGATCGTTGCCACACCGGATGTCGGGTTGTTGGGCACGGATGTCGAAACCGAAAAGGAATACTCGAATTCGAAGTACCTTGCACTGGTGGCTTGCGGTCCTCTCGTCACGGGTCGGATTCCCTTCAAGCCCTTCGTCTTCAGTGGCGACCTCATCCAGAACAATGTCATCGTCTTCCGAGAGCGGCTCCTCTTCCTTGTTGATGCCCGAGAAAGCCGCTTGGATGTTGGCGTCGAGCTTGGAGCCGATGTCGACCATTTCTTGCACGACCGCTTCGGCATTGGTGTCGACGATGACTTGTTCTAAATCGGGATTGGTGTCGCGTTTGTCGAAAGCCAGGTGAATGGCGTTGATGCGTGCTTCGCTTCCCGCTCAGGCTACGCGCATCCTTCTTGTATCTCCTTGAGCACGGCGGGTTGTCGACCACGTTGCGCAGCTGTTCATCGTTGAGCACGAGGCCATCGGCTTGGGCACGAAGTGTCTCCCAGCCATCGATGATGTCGCGGAGCTGCTTGACCGTGATGGACTTGCGCGTCATGTCGCTTGCTTGTTCGAGTGATGTCTGAAAAACGAACATCGATGGTGGTTGGAAGAACCGAAGAACGACGTAGTGAAACGAGGACAATCAACACCGAAGCATGAAATCGAAAAGAGCAACGCGTAATGAAAGCGTGAAATGAATTTGGAATTTGAAAGTGAAAGACGAATTTGGATTGTAAAAACTTTTTGAATTTGGAAAACAAAAGTGAAAAGTAAATTTTGAAACTAAAACATAAAAAGAATTTGGAAAGCAAAAGTTTATTTGAAAAGGAAAACAAAAGAGTTACACGAAAAGAAAAGAACGGGAGAGGCCGAGCAAAAATTCAAAAAATGCGAGCGGGCGAAAAATTTGGGAAGGGCGCCTCCGCCGCACACCTTTGAACCCTCGGGTCCCACCACGCGCCAATCTCCTCCATTACGCAATGTCAATTCAAAGCCAAAACAACGATATCAAAAATGCGTCGAAACTGTCGCGTTTGATGAGAAATTGTTGCACATCACTCAGAGGAAGTGGTTGAAGCATCGGTGAAAGTGTAGAGTGAGCGCATAAGTAGATCGGCCAGTGTTTTCGAGCACGAAAACAGCTTTCTCAAGGCTGTTGGTGTCGAAAACACCTCGTAGGGAGTGTCGAGTGTCGAAAAACAGTGTGTCGAACGGCAAAAAGGCTTGAGCAGAGCTTGGTGTCGATTTGAAGCTTGTAGGCTTGTAGTCGAACGAAGTTGCATTGATGGAAGGGCCCATATTGTCGTCGACCATTTCGCACACTGATCACGCCATGTCGCCCGCATCCTTCTTGGGTAGATTGGGCCAAAACGTTGTCGATGCTTGGTGAAGAGCGCCTCACAGCACGTGGAGCGAGGCCTTCCCATTCTCTAGAGCACCGCAACCGCCAGCGATGACCATTGGACACGATTAGAAAACTCTTTTCGCCCTGGAAAAGACAAAATAAAACCCAAATAAACCTTTTTAAAATGCATCCGATTGCTCCATTCGCTTTTTTCTTCTAGTTTCGCGACGGCTGGACGACATTAACTTCCATCATTCCTTGAAAACTTCGCTGCGCCCGCACCTCCCCATCTTGGCGGCATGGACACAGCATCCATCTTCCATATCCTGATTTTCTCTGAAAACTGGCTCAAAGAGCCGAGAAATTCACCAAAACGGTAAAGGTAACCAATATTGGTTTTGCCCAAGCTTACCACAAACTTACTAAACTTCATCCCTTGTCAGATTCCATAAAGCTTGAATGCCTCAGCAAAAGGGGTCCAAAGAGAAGGAAGGTGTCTTGAGCTCGGCAGACAAAATGTCGGTGTCCATCCATCGCAAAACACTGCTGGCCGGCAGTGGTGTCGAAGAAAAAAACGAGTGTCGCGGGTAATATATCCGTATGTCGAGGTTGAGCAGGTCAACGGCAAAAGGCAAATGACGAGTGGCCCGGTGATCACTACGGCTCGACTGCACCATGTCGAAAAGATTGAGCCTCGAGCCCTCCCAGAGTGTAAATACACCAAGGAGAATAAATCCCCAAGGGAGGACCCGGATTGCCACCTCAGTCTTCCGGCCCTGTCTGCACTCATTATCAGTTATGCGCGTTCGGTGTTCAGTGGTAGTAATAAAGTGCATTTGCTAAAGACCTGCAAAGGATTAGGAGAACAGGTTTATTAGAACAGTGACGGAATATAATCGGCACATGAGAAAAGGTGTCTGAGAGAAATACAAGTGTCGAAGGCAAGGCGGGCCAAGTTTGGTCAGGGTGTCGAAAGGTTGCATTCGCCAGAGGTTTACTGTGCTCCGGATAGTGGTAAACCACGTCCCCGGCTCACAGCACTCTCACCAAGCCGTGCCGAAGCAACGACTGGCCGCAACACCCTTTCGGGATAGCGGGGGAATATGCAAGCATAAAAACCCAGAGAGCACCGGGAGAGCGCTCGCACAGCCCGCTACGATAGGATCGTCGCGGCGAGACCCTTGGCATTTTGCCAACCCCTATTATCCCACGTAATTCATCCTCGAAACTCCTAGGAGATGAAATCTCGTAGGAAAGTTTCGACATAAGCACTTTTTTGTAATTTTTCAAACTTCATCACCCGTAATACATCCAAATTTTATCAAAACAACTATGAAGAAACACGAAACATGACGTTGTTAGGGCTATAGGAAAAATTATATCCCCCCGATAATGCAAAAGCACCGGCGAAAACTCACTTCGATGCCGATTGCAGAGGCCGTCGGCAAAATCGATGGCTGGCTCGCGGCACAGCTTGCACAGCGCGAAGATCTTTTGGCGCGCGTCGAAGCGGACATCTAAAACAGGTTTAAGGTGAATAATTATTTCCAGTTTTTGCTTGGGAAAAAGTGGTATAAAAATCACAAATTTTAGATTTCCTAAACCTAATGGGTTTTAACAAGAAAACTATCCAATTTTTCTCATCCCTTATTTTTATATACAAAAACCTTGTCCCTATTTTCATATATACAAACGTCGGTTTTCATCCACCGTGCCCGATAACGATCAAACACAAATATTCCTTACGTTGCATACAAAACGGGCTTCCCGGCAGCGCAGCACCGCGACATCCCTCCGACAAACTAAACAGAAATGAGCAAGCCACCAATTTTTGCCAACTTGAAATCGATGCGCTGGGAGACAGTGTTGAGCAACGAGACGACCACGCTACGGACGTCCTCCTGGCTGGTGCGCGGGATTGTGTGAGTTTTGCTGGAAATGAACCAAAATTGAAAACAACTAGAAAATCGAACCTTTCAAAGCGGTAATTTCCGTAGAGGCAGAGACGCCGTGGCTTTAGAAGCTCCTTTCTTGCCTTGGTCAACCGGACAGGGCGTCGGTCGGTCTAAAAAAGGGGATATAGGAATTTTTGGTGCTGGATCGTTATCGGGGGGCAGGGGGCAGCAATATTGCAGCAGGAAGGACCAAAAAAAAAGAAATTTTCTGATACAAAAAGTGGCTACGATTAAAGTAAATTAATTTTTGCTGTTTGTTTGCTGCTTTTGATAGCCAATGGGTTTCAAAAAATTTTCAGGCTGAAAAATTAAATTCAAAAACCTTGTAAATTCATGAATTTTGCAAACTTTTCTGCTAGGATTATGTTCTGTTTCAAACAGTTAGGATTATCCTTACGCTCTTATATCTCGTCATTTGACCGCTATGAGGCTGTAAAACAGGTCTTGCTCCTCAATAACGATCCGGATGCGTCTTTTCGATTTTTTAGTGGGGAAAGCTGGGCCAGCGAAAGCAAGCGGACCTCGACGACGTGCTCGACGGCAATGAGCAGCTCCTTGGAGCGCGAGTCGATGGGCAACTTGACGAGATCGCCGTGGGACATCCGGTTCCGCCTGGCCTTCATGATGTCGTTGAGGTGGCGGCGTTGCTTCTCGACGGTCACTTTTCTAAAGGAAAAGATTTATGGATTTTTATTTAGAAAAAAATCCGATTCTGGACTGTTTACGGAGGCGGAAAGAAGCAGTTTTTGAATGATGAATGGTCTGCCGCCCTCAAAAAGTAATAAAAATCTGCAGTCGTTGAAGACTTTTGTTTAATTTTCACATAATTTTTCAGAAAACGTTTTTTTTTAATGACAAGATTTAACCGTAACAGGAAAATTACACTGAAAAACGTACCTTAACAGTTGAGCAGATTCGATGGCCGCCTCCACCTCAGACAGTTGCATTCGGATCAAGTCGGACTCGGTGTACGCGCCAGCACTTCTGAAAAATAGAGCTTTACCCAATAAAAACAAAAAATACTTGAGTGGATGGTTGGCTGGAAGAGAGGATATGATGTTGCGCGCCGAGCGATCGAGCGAGACCGACACCGTCGAGGCCAACGCCGGGTCCTCTTCGCTAAAAATGAAAATTAAATCCGTTTCATGGAACAGTCGGAATCAAGAAAAAAAACTAGAAAAATAGCAAAATCTACCTGACGACATTGCCATATCGATTGAAGGGCTTATACGTCAAGCGCTCGGAGGGGTCATTCTCATAGCGGAGCAGTTCCTCTTGATAATTCTTGCCTATGAACTGCGACTGGAGCTTGTGCTGGAAAGGAGGAATTAGTAGATGAAATCTAGTGACGAGCGATTACTAAAAAGGAGCTGGTTCCTTAGAGGGGGGGAGTAATTTTTCATCAGCACGCCTTTTTGAATTTGGATCAATTTAGCCGATTTTTCTAACCTTATCTTTACAAAAATCACGTTTTTGTCAAAAATTCTAGCAGTTTTTGATTCGCAAAATCCTTTTTTCGCTTTTGAGTAACGAGCCAAACGTATTGAAATTCTCCGTTTCGTTGCCTCCTCACCACGCTAACGAACCAGCACCAAAAACGCCCAAACAACCAGCCCACCTCCTCGCAGATGCCCTTGTTTTTGGCCAAAATCTCGCGCGGCGTGACGTTGTTGCACTTGAGTAGCGTGCGCTGGCTCACATAGCTGCATTCGGCGTACCGGGTCTTGTCGTACTCTGCTGAAAAGGTTATAATTCGTAAAGAAATTAAGGAAAATCAATTTTAGCAACTTCGAAAGCCTGATTCTGACTTGTCTAGCCTGTTTTAAAATAGTTTTCTGCAAAACGGGCACTACGGCCAAAAACAATAGACGAAATATCGATTTTAGGATATCGGAAAGCGCCTCAAAAACTAAATACAAGCGTCAGTAACGTTCCCAGCTGGTTAGAAGCAAGAAATACATAGTTTTTGGGCTCTTAAACCAAAAATTAAAGAATAACGATTTTTAGGGCATCAAACAGCGTCTAGAAACCGGAATCCAAATTCTAGTGACGTTATTACCATGTGATAAACAAGATCTACATAGTTTTCGATGTTTTAAACGACCTTCAGCCATAAAAACAACCAAAACGCGCTCAAAAACTCACTTTTCCGAAAGCAGGCGAGCGTTCCGGGGACCCTTTCGAACGAGGGATCCGCATGGAGCATCCCTGAAACGTTTAATACAAGTTTTAATAAGTTTTTTAGCAAAAGAAACAATTTTCACGTGATGTAACGTCAAAAATTCGAAACTCGCGCGATTCCGCGGGGATACAAAGAACGAGCATTTGGGGGGAGGGTGATGGCGGGATCGACGAGGGTGGGCCACAAGGGCGCAGCATAGCCCACCCGCACGGTTGTATGCTAAACTTTCAAACGTCGAGGGAGATAGCTTTCAAACACAAAAAAAGGAAAAATATCCTTAAATGGTGTATAAAGTAAGTATATTTGTTTTAAAGAATCTAATCCTTTCCCGATCGGTCATTTACATCGGTAAAATAAGTTTAAAAATCCAATTCTTCCTTTGCTGTGTCAAGAGTTGTGCGCATAAACGTAATGTAATATAATTTATATAGATATTTATTTATCAATGAAACATAACGTTTTGGATAAAACCGCCAAATTACCTATGTTAAGCCTTGAAATTTTCGAAAAACGGGTTTTGCATCCGGGATGATCCAATTTTTTCCTACAAGTCAGAAATACCAGAAACGTGTTTTCAAAGCGTTTTAGTAAAAATTAAACTTTTAAATGGAAGAACTATCTAAATGTTTAATAAATTTTATTTCCGGTCGAAAATCGGCTACCTATGGTCGATATATTTTTACGTTTAGGGATAAAACTTTTAGAAAAACTTTGCTTTACATTCCGCATTTAAGGGCCTTCGCGTGATGAACAAAATAAGCTTCTCCTTTGTTGTGACTAAAAACTTGCGCGCAAAAGGCAAAAAAATTAATTCAATTTACAGGGTGTCCCAAAAAATCCCCTAGCCGGCCGCAGACCGATCCGATTTTTACGATTTAAGTATCTATCGAAAGCTCTCGGAAAGGCGAGTCCAGCTCGTCTTGCCGATTTTTGAAATGTCGGAATTTTTGCTCGATTTTCGGCCTTTTTCAGGCAAAAAGGACTCGCTTTTTTGTCCAAAACGCAGTTTAACCGGTTTAAGCACTATCCAAGCTGTGTTTTCGCAAACGGCTTTCAAAGAGCTGTCGTTGGGCTGCCAGAAAAGGCATAAAAAGTCTTAAATTGCAATTTTTGTAAAAAACGCTTTGGTCAAAAAAACATCAGAAAATCCGCGCGTTTCGCAAAAAACATTAGTAAATGATAAAAAAATTCCGACATTTCGAAAATCGGCAAGACGTGCTGGACTCGGGGGTACGGTCATTACTTCTAAAATCATTACTTCTAAAAGTCATTACTTCCAAAATCATTACTTCTAAAAGTCATTACTTCTAAAAGTCATTACTTCTAAAAATCATTACTTCTAAAAACGTTACTTCTAAAATTTGGTATGCCGGATTACCAATTTTTCGGCATATTTATGCCAAAAATCTTAGAATTTTAGAAGTAACGAATTTTAAGTAATGATTTAAAATGCCTTTAAGTAATGACTTTGAAATAATGACTTTAAAGATTAAATTAAATATTTTAGAAGTAATGATTTTAGAAGTAATGATGGGTAGCCCTGGACTCGCCTTTCCGAGAGCTTTCGATAGATACCTAAATCGTAAAAATCGAACAGGTCTGCGGCCGGCTAGGGGGGGATTTTTGGGACCCCTGTATAGCAATTTATCCCCTAAGGAAAAACATTATTGTGGCTCAAAAAAAAGCATGAATTTCAGCCCTTTGGGCCTTAAAAATTATGCGGGAACGCGAGACAAATCACATGGCCGATTCTCATCTGGCAGAATTGATGTGTGTTGATGTGATAGGAAAAGTCTTCCGATGAGCAAATCACGTCGTATTGTTTGTCCAAGAGTTTTAGATTTTCCGCCACTCGATCTTTGGAATTTTTGCGCGATGTGCCGTCGATATTCTGAAAGGCGTAATACTGAAAAAAATAGATGATATCATACCTTATTTTTCGAAGACTTAGGTTTTGATGTTTTAATTTTTAAACTCGATCAAACCAAGCCAATTTTCGGAGGTACTGTGATGTTAGCGGGGGGGGAGGCTATTGGGCCTCAACGAGCGAAAAGCTGTGGCGTTTATGGCCTTTTTGTAGTCTTTTTAGCATTTTTTTGAGGACTAAATCTTAAAAAACATTTTTTCAACTATAAAATTGAAGTTTATGGCTATTTTCGTACCTACAAAGTATTACTCCCCCCCCCGCTAACAGTACAGGACCAAAATTAGATCTTTCAGCAATTTTTGTGTCAATTACCTTCTTCAAAACCGCCGCCAAGTCCTCGTCGGTGCAGTGGGTGTTCAGTTTGACGTCCCTTTTCTGTTGGTAGCCGGTTATTTGCTGAATTTTAATTAGATTTTGTGAAGCTTAATTTTGCTTGAAGTAAGTTAATAGTATTGTTTTTATAATCATTAAACATTTAAGCGCAATTTTTCAGTTTTTTAAATTTTGGAAGAAATTAATTTGATTTTTACCTCGGGTTTTGGGGGCAACCCGGCGTCGGAATCGGCGCCGTCTTCGAAAATTTTGATGTCCATGGCTGAAAAATAAGATTTTGTAGAGCTTTGAAATTAAAATGAAATTATAATAAGATCAGAGTAAAATTGATTAGATACGTAATTTTAATATATACGTTTTAAAGCACTTAAAAACGTACGATCTTCATCATGATCCTCTCGGGCCACGGCATCCGAATATCCAGTAGCAGCCGCGGGTTGCGTTTCTCCTGCCAGACATTTTGGCGGGGCCGGGCACTGGCAGACTCCCTATAAATTTATTTTTTAGTTCTTTTTTGGTATTGATCTCTTAGCAGGGGGGGTTTCAAAAAATGGAGACATTCAGATCATCTAACAAATTTTCAAAAACATTAAATTTTTGTTTCGGAAGGATGAATTAAAAAAAACAATGTTTCGGGATCCAGAATCTACCCCGGAAATTTTTGAAAAGCAATGTCTCTTTGAGCGCTGTGAGCCAAAATCTTGTCTAGGCTCTGGGATTCAGCCGGAAAATGAGGATTCGTCCGGAATGGACGTAAAATTCCGGATCCGGGTGGAAACCGAAAATTGGATAGGAAGCGGATTACGCCAATAAACTATTTCTTAGACAAACAAAAATAATGTTTCTTCGAAGAAAGACTATATCAACGATTTTCAAAAATTAATTGGCCGTTTTTGTCAGCCTGGTAAATTTCACCGCCTGATTTTGAAAAATTGAAGACTTGAACGCACCAATGGCGGAATGGCCCGGAAATCGGGGGCGGCATCTGGCTGCTGAGTTTCGCGTTCTCTGCTCGAGGGCTCTACGGAGATGTGCGGTGAGATGGAGGGCGGCTGAAAAACGTATAAATCGGAGGAAATACGAGAACAGGCAGGCTAGCAGAGATTTTTGGTGGAACCGGCGGGACTCAAATGGTCTGTGCTAGCCTACCAGCTTGGTAGGCATAGCTTTTTTAAATTCTGCACAAACTCTCCACCTAGTCGCTATGAGCAGGCAAACGAGCAGAGATCCTTGTGGAATTTTGGGCCAAAATTTTTGTAATTTTTGACCCAGGATGGCAGACTAGAGGAGATACTTGGAGAAACTGGGAAACTGAAATAGAGTGTCATATAATCCTGTCCAAAAATTTAGACCAGGTATCTAGCCGTGTTTCTTGGGGAATGCTTGTGACACCGCAAAATGAAAATGGAATTTTTGCGAAATTCCGAAACGCTCTCTGCTAGCCTGCCGGCTTGGTAGGTATCGGTTTTTCAAGCTTCTTAGCTCCTTAGAACGGATCCAAATTCCAGGGAAGCTAACAGAGATTTTTGTGGATTTGCGCCCCCAAATTTTTTCGAAATTTTGGTGATGGGCAGGCAGGCTAGCAGGGATTCTTGGGGAAAAACGAGGCTTGGCACGATAATCTCATTTGCGAGTAAATTCCTGCCTGCGCTTTCTGCTAGCCTGCTCGCTACCACAAATCGAAACCTGAACCAGGCAGGCTAGCAGAGATTCTTGGGGATTACGGTATTGCAGCGCGAAACTGACAATTTCTGGTGTAACTCTCAAATTGTCTTTGCTAGTTGCCCGTCCTTGGCATAGATGATAGACCTGAATTACACCCACTTGTGAAGGTATTTCCGGTGGCCGTCGATAGTAGCCAGGCGGAGGCGGAGGCGGCGGGTAGGGATTTGGGGCGGGTTGCTGATTTATTAAATTTTATTACATAAAACACCTAAATTACAACAATACATCGACCTCCCCAAATAGAAATAACACTAAAATTTCGCACATTGCATAAAACAAAACATTTTTGTTAATACCTACCGGTGGCGGTGGTTGGTAGGAAGGATAGGGTGCCTAAAAATACGATAAAAATTCTATAATTTGTACTTTAAATAATTTAAATTGGTACTGGCTTATTAGCGGGGGGGGCGGGGTGGGGTGAAAAGCTATCTACTAAAACTATCTAGAATTTTTTGGTAAAGCTTTATCGTGCATTTTTACGTGTTTTTAATAATTTTTGAGTTCTAAAAAGCCATAAAAACCTTTCGAAAATGCTAGATTAATCAAATTTCCCCCCTGCTAGCAGTCCAGCACCACAAAATTACCTGCTGAGTATTGGCGGATTGGGCATAGTTCTGACCTCCCTGACAATTCCCATAATTCCCAAAGCAAAAGCTGTAGATTCCACGATAAAATATAGAAAAGAACAAAAATAAGGTGATCAATAGCATGGCGTAACCGGTTACTCCCCAATATTTAGTCAGGGATCAAGTGTCTATAGGCGCATTGCGTAGTGATTCTTTCTTGAGGATGGGATGCCCTTGGGGGGGGGGATGAAAAGAACGACCCCCACGTCCTGTAGATGAGCACTTTTCAGGATGGGCGATGCGATGGCTGTTTAGATAAGTGCTTCTTGG
This sequence comes from Mesorhabditis sp. LJ9110, assembly GCA_038088335.1. Classification (NCBI taxonomy): domain Eukaryota; kingdom Metazoa; phylum Nematoda; class Chromadorea; order Rhabditida; family Rhabditidae; genus Mesorhabditis; species Mesorhabditis sp. LJ9110. The sequence continues at coordinate 424,265 of JBBGBA010000129.1, read as the reverse complement.
GGGATAGGAGTGAAATGGAAAGTGACGGCGGTACTTATCGCATAACGGAGGGTTATTCAAGGGTTTTTTGGCTTGAAAAAGCTGAAAACGCACGTTCGGGAAATTTGAGATGACGATGCGGATTCCTTAAAACTTATAACTTAGGAATTTGAAAATACACGACCTGGTATCGCTAACTTTCCAGCCCCTTATTACGATCTTCACGACATATTTTTCAAAAACAAAAATCGCCAATATATCCAGAAACATTTTGCCTTTGAATGAACCCACTAATTCAAAACTTCTGACACCTGACAAATTGACCAAAAACTTCTAACTCCGATTTTCTAAAACTCGAAATCGCAAAAAAAACGATGAAGTTTCACCAACTGTGCAACGCATTTACGAGTCAGCCACGCCCTTAGGAAATCTGCCGTTCCATCGGAAAATTCCCGGTCAGATAACCTAATTAAATGTACTTGCACAGAGAAAACGGGAGTTATGGTGAGAACACATTGTTTTCTAGAAATCCAGAATTCTAATACCTAAAAAATAAGACCTAATAAAGCCTGCATTCTTTGGGAATGCTGAATCCCAGACAAAGATCTTTCAGGAATGTTGACTACGTGCTGTTGGATGCCATTTCGGAAACAAAAAGTGCAAATTAGAGCAGAAATTCATTCGAAAATAGAGGGCAAACCAGCCGAGTCAATTATGAAAATGTTGCCCGGTGGTCGGTTTATTGATGGAAAAGACGATAGTGAAAAATGGGCTCTATACCGATAAGGGGTATCACGGTCGATATAGGGGATCATTGCCGGTATAGGGGATCACCGTCGATAAAGGGGATCAATGCCGGTATAGGGGATCAGTGCCGGTATAGGGGACCACTGCCGGTATAGGGGACCATTGCCGGTATAGGGGACCATTGCCGGTATAGGGGACCATTGCCGGTATAGGGGATCAAAAAAATGGCAAATTTCGAGATCGTCGATATGGGGATCGGCGCCGATATGAGGGATCACCATTTTTTTCGAATCGTCGATATAGGGGATCAGGGGCAGGAGAAGCATTTTTGATGGTTTATCGAACGACGCGTGCATTTCCGGTAACTACCCGGTGACTTCTGGAATTACATGTTTACAAGGTGGTGCTAATGCAACCTATCATCAGTAAGGGGTTACGAGACGCGCTTAAAGGGCTGCCGACGGCATGTGTCGATCCCCCCCCCCCTCATCAACAAATTGGCAAGTAGCCAACAGGGGAAAGCGCCCAGAGAGAGCGCAGAGACATTTTCTTTTCCGCGCGTAACCGATTGACTATGCCGTCGGCATCCCTTTAAAGGGATAGGGGCGGCATAAGTGAATCGATTACGCGCGGGAAATGTCTCCTACCCCTGCTGCATCTGTTGAACCTCTTTAAGCGACTTGGTTTTAAGCCATCTGTTGAACAGATGCCGTCCTCATCTCTCTAAGCCACTTGGTTTTTGGCTTAAACCTGGATTTAACTCAGTTTTTTTATCATCTTTCGCGGAAGCTTCGACTTTAATTTAAGCCCAAGATAAGCTTGTCTTGACTTGCCCAAGGAGTCCAAAAGGGGCTGCTAGACATGGCGTAGCCTAGAGATAGGAATAACTGGGCTCAAGCGATTAGGCTTATGAGGGTAGTTTAATTTGAAAGCTCTTAAGCTCCTTAGCTTATGCAAACGTTTCCAGCGGCTTAGCGTTTAAAAAGGCGTCTTTGGAGCATCTTGTAGTCAGAATCGGACCGACCTCGCCCAAGTGCATTAGCACCACCTTGTAAACATGTAATTCCAGAAGTCACCGGGTAATTACCGGAAATGCACGCGTCGTTCGATAAACCATCAAAAATGCTTCTCCTGCCCCTGATCCCCTATATCGACGATTCGAAAAAAATGGTGATCCCCTATATCGGCGCCGATCCCCTATATCGACGATTCGGAAATTTTGCCATTTTTTTGATCCCCTATACCGGCAATGGTCCCCTATACCGGCAATGGTCCCCTATACCGGCAATGGTCCCCTATACCGGCAGTGGTCCCCTATACCGGCACTGATCCCCTATACCGGCATTGATCCCCTTTATCGACGGTGATCCCCTATACCGGCAATGATCCCCTATATCGACCGTGATACCCCTTATCGGTATAGAGCCGAAAAATGTAGCAAAACACGATTTTCAGGCCAGCTAGCAGCGTTTATTTTGGAGCAGGCCGAAACACTGGGTAGGCTGGCACAGATTGCTATCGGAAGTGAAAAAGGAAAAAATGAGACGGGTTGAGGGCACGCCGCCAGATACTCTGGGAGGCATAGAAAGGCACGATAGTATGTAGAAAAGATCAGGCGAAAAAACAGCGGGCAAGCTAGCAGAGATGCACGCGGAATATCGCTTAGAATTTAAAAAGCGAAGCGAAAAAGCGAACCGCAAGAAAAAATATGTTCGACGGTGGTACGAAATGCTCCACCCTCCGTCAACTGTTGTTATCGGAACTGGAGTCTTATCTGGTGCCCCTAGCACTGTATCGGAAACCAGCCGTTACGGTTTTGCGCAATCGTGGCAGGACCCTGGTCGGTGTCGACCTGTTCGCCGCGCCGCTAGTTTTGGCACACTTCCGATTTTTCGTGCATTTGCTGTTTTCCCCATCTATTGCTAGGCTTTTTTTAAATCCTTTCCCCCTTTTTTTTGGGGTGTTGGAAGTTATCAAATCTGCCGCGCAGTTTTTGGAACGAAACAGATTTTAGCGCAGTGCGTATTTGTTATTTAGGCGAATCTTTCTCAGGCTTAGATTTGTTTCCCAGGATTTTGCCGCTCCTAGCTGATACTTCGCTTGCTGCTTGCCATGGGGGATTATCTTTGTCTCACTATTCCCGCTGATCTTCTATCAGGCTACTCGAATCATTATGACTTGTCTCTTGCTCTCTATACTTTCCATGTTGAGCGTATCCCTTCCATAATTCACTTCTTTAGAACTGAGATATGTCTTCAAATTCTGTGCCATCAACTCATGGCGGCGGTACGTCGTCTGGCGGGCGCCACAGGAAGGGGAGGTCGTCCACAACATGAAGACCATTCAACCGAATCTGATCGACCACGTCATGAGCGAGCGCAACAAGACTGGAAGCGCCGGGGCCGTCGTCAACGCAATGGCCAACTACGTCCGCGTGAAGAGCCATGTCGACTTGCCCATCTACCAATTCCATGTCGCCTTCGACCCGCCAGTCGACAACAAGAGCTGGCGCGAAGAAATTCTACGCGGCTGTGGCATTTTCGATCGCGTCCTTTTCGATGGTGCTATGATGTACTCTCCGGAGCGCATCGAGGACGGCTCGACCTACCGTGCTTCACATCCCGGCGACAACGGCGTCACGGTACTAGTTACCGTCAAGGTCACGGCCACGTTTGAGCGCAACGATCCGCAGGCCTTGCACGTCTTCGATCTGCTCATTCGCAGGTAATTTTTTTTTTCGCATCCAATAATTTTTTTAGGGCTATGAGGCAAACGAACCTGGTGTGTGTTGCTCGTCACTACTTCGACCCCAAGGGCAACTTCAGCGTCGAAAACTACCCGCTTGAATGCTGGCCGGGCTACCACACCGCTACGCGCCTTCACGATGACGGAATGATGGTTTGCATCGAGAACAAGTGGAAAGTGCTTCGCTCGGACACGATCCTCAACCAGGTTTGAATTGTTTTCTTTGTGTGCAAATCGCTGTTTAGTTCATCAAGATCCTGCGTCGTACCGGGAGCACTACCGAAGCTTTCTGGGCGGAGTCTGAGAGACTCGTGAAGGACCAAACGGTGCTGACGATCTACAACAACAGAATGTATCGTCTTACGGGAATCGACAGGGAACGGACCGCCCGCTCCGAGTTCACAATGGCAAATGGCTCGACTGTCTCGTTTGGAGAGTACTTCACGAAGCAGTATGGCATTGACGAAGTCGACATGGAACAGCCCTTGCTGGTAAATTTTTGTATGCAACCGCAATTTTGCTTTAGTACTCTGAAGGAAAGCCGAAGCAGCCTGGCGAGCCGCCACAGAGGACCTACCTGCTGCCGCAGCTCTGCCACCTGACTGGCATCACCGACGAGATGCGCAACGACATGCTCTGCATGCGCGCCATGTCCAAGGTCACCCGCTTGACGCCGGACGCACGCCTCGACATGACCCGCAAGTGGCTCCGGAAGGTTCGCGAGATGCCGGATTTGCAAGAATTCTTCCGCCATTGGGGCTTCGAGCTGGACGAGGAGTTCATCCACTTTCCCGCACGTCGTCTTGATGAAGAACTGGTACGCTTATACAATTTTCGCTTTCTTATTGCTGTTTAGTGCTTCGGTCGCCGTCCTGGGGGATACAAAGGTGAAAAGGCAGAATGGGCACGCCAAGTCAAGTCGAATGGTAACTACAGAAGTGCCGCTGTCAGCCATTGGATGGTCGTCGCACCGAACACCCAGCAAGCCATCACTGCAGCCCAAAAGTTCATCGGTGCGACTTGAACAATTAGAAAACTTTTTCATTTTAGCCGAGTGCAAGTCCATTGGCCGTCAAATTAACATGGACCTTCCTGAGCCACATTGTTTCCCCGTTGGAGGCAGTGGAGAGGCAAACGACTACCTTGACGTTATCCGCGAGAAGCTTGCCGAAGCTGCGAACCATGGCATCAAGTTGGACATGCTCGTCGTGATCCTGAAGGACGACAACAAGACCCGCTACGACACTGTCAAGAAGGTCGTCTGTGTGGATTTGCCTGGTAAGCTTCTTCGTTGTTCGCTCATTTTCTCTAGTTCCGAGTCAATGCGTCCGTGTGCAGACGTTGATCGGCCGTCCATCTGATGGGGGCGTTAACAAGCAGCTCGGCTCCATTTGTCTGAAGATTCTTCTTCAAATGAATTGCAAGATGGGTGGAGCGCCTTGGATCGTGAAAATGCCGGTAATTACTTTTATAATGTATTAACTTTCATTGCTTATAGCCGAAGCGCGTCATGTTCATCGGATACGACCTCTACGCGGACTCTACCACTCGTGGCAAGTGCGCGGGATCGTGCGTTTCTTCCTTTGACCAAGACATCACCGCCTGGTATTCGCAATGCAAGGCCCACGAGAATCCACAAGAACTGGGAACTAACCTCGGGAATTTCGTCAGAAGTAAGCTTCTATAGTCTAAGTAACTTCTTGGTTTTAGAAGCCCTCAAGAAATACATTGACAACAATAACAACCAACTCCCGGAAAAGTTCTTCTTGTACCGTGACGGTGTTGGTGATGGTCAAATCCCAAACGTGCGCAAGCAGGAGGTATGATCAATTTTTTTTTGGTCAATGACTCTTCTAGGTCCCACTTGTCCGACAAGCTGCCGAAGAGGTGGCTCAGACAATGGGTCAGACTGTTCCACAGTTCGCCTTCATCTTGGTCACGAAGAAAACCAACACACGTGTCTTCACCGCCTCGGGCAACTCCGCTGCAAACCCACTGCCGGGAACTGTGGTCGACAACTACATCACACGTCCTGAAAGGTTAGCTATTTTGTGTTTTATTTAACCAAAATCGATTAGGTACGACTTCTACATGGTGCCACAAGCCGTGAACCAAGGCACGGTGGCTCCGGTCCACTATTCCATCATCCACGACGACACTGGCTACGATGCGGACCGCCACCATAAGGTAGGAGAGATGTTGCTTTTTAAATCAGTTTTAGTTGGCCTTTAAATTGTGCCATCTCTACTACAACTGGCAAGGCACGGTCCGCGTCCCAGCTCCCTGTCAATACGCTCACAAGCTCGCCTTCCTCTTCGCACAGACGCTCCATCGAGAAGCCAACGAGCAGCTGCGCGACAAATTGTTTTATCTCTAGGGTTATTCATCGTGTACTAATTTTTTGTAATAAAATTTTGTTGTCAAGTACTTTGCTGGAGGGGAAAGGACATCATATGGAGTGGGCGTTTGTGCAATCTATTCGTTTCATACTACAGCAATTTGATCGCGTTGCAGATTCTTAGGAAAGGTTATGTCTAGGCAAGCCGGTTTTTCCGGATCAGTTTTTGCGTGGTCATTCGATAGAATCGTTGTTCTCTGTGTTGCGGTGGGTGAACAGTTTCATGCCAGCTTTTCGTTGATTTGCACCGAAGGGTGCACTATTTTGCCCTTTCTCCGTCGGTATTGTTCGCTACGAGCATTGCAGGCTTATGCCATCTTCTGAGCGTAAAGCCTAAACTAGCGCGTAGACTTTAAAGTAAAGCGCGCCCAGATACTTGCATATTCACTTTTCTGACATGCTTGGATTATTTGTATCAACAGATTGGGCCCGCGGCTAGCAGGGATTTGTGCGGAAAACCCAGCCATCATCCTGCTGTCGAATCTTAATGAAAAGGTCTGAACTTGGAATATGGTGAGTTGGTGATATGAAATGTAACATTATTATGCAGGTTTCGGTAAAATAATAAAAAGTTTTATTAAAACACACACGCCAAGATGTTTTGAACTCGTATCAAGGAGGGGCTTGGTGAATAAAAATCGGTCGAAAATCATCATTTTTTAATGTCGTCCATCATTTGATCGTCCAGCCAAATATCCGGATCCCTGCAACGGAAAATTGAACATAAAAGCATAAATACAACCAAAAACGGTTCAGCGACGCCGAAACCTCACAATATTCCATGGGGCTAAAAGTAAGCCCAATGCGGGGCTCGAACCCGCGACAACCAGATTAAGAGTGTGCAGCGTGCGAAAAAGAGTTGAATCTCAATTTTCGGGCATGCTAGCAGTGATTATTTAGGAGTCAGCGGGCAAAAAAATTATTTTGGACGATGGGGAGCTGGCCGAGATCATTTAGGATCTTCAGGGAACCATGACTTTTCAGGAAATGCCAAAACCCACAGGCCAACTAGCAAAGATTCGTTGGGGATGCGAGGGCAACCTAGCTAAAAAAAATTTGAGACACAAAAAGTCCTCCTAGCAGAGATTCGTCCGGAATTAAGAGGGCAAGCTAGCAGAAACAATTCGAAAAACAGCGTACCTGGTGGTCAGCATATAAATAGCAAAAGTGATGGTGACGAAAATGTAGACGAACATTATCATTCGATCGATAATGCGCGTCACTTGTTGCCACTCGAATTGGATTCGTTTCGAGTCACGGTCTGCAATTGTATTATTAAAAACTTTAAGTGAATTAACTAAACAAGGCCTAAGAAGTTTTTGAATTGATCAAAATTAAGTTTTTGAACGAGTGGAATATTTAGACAAAACTTTACTTTATTAAGGTTTTTTGGGAAAGTTAGTAAAAGAATAAAAATTTCTTTTGATTAAGATTTAAAGTCAACATTTTTAAGCATATTTTGGATATGTTCGGATTTTCGCCTTTTCAACCTTTTAATCCAAAAAAACCTCTGCCAGCTAGTCAATTACCGTGTTGCGAGATATCGCGTATATCCTCCACCACCAGCCGCAATCTCTCCGTCATCAAATGGGCGCATTGTGCCGTGTTGCACGACATTATCTGAAATATATTTTTTAAGCATGAGATTCAATGAAAGCGGGGGTAATTAATTGTATTATTTTAAATAGTTTATTTGGTACTATTCAAGTTACGGGAGGGACAAATTTTTTTGGGACAATTTTTGAGCTACCTGGCCAGTTTTTTTGCGGCTAATCCAGCGTAAGTCTCAACTCCTAAGCTAGGCTAAAAGGAACCTCGGTCAAATTGAGCTTCAATAAAGCTAAGCCGAAGCCAAAATCAGTGAAGCCGTGACAAAGCCCAGCTACGGCGAGGGTACTTCACCCCGCCCAGAAGCCAAGTCTAAGCCTAGGGTAAGCTAGGTCTCAGCCTAGGGTAAGCTAAGCCGAAGCCTACGCTAAGCCGATACTCAGCTAATGTAGGCCCAAAGAAAAACCGAAGAAAGGGACTGGAAATATGCGAAAAAAATTTTGCCCCTTGCCCAAAAAATTTTTAAATAAAACTAAAACGAAGGATTTAAAAACATAACGATAAACTCGATCAAAACAAACAATTCAAATTCTTTTCTGTTCTGTTCTATTTCGCGGGGGGGGGGGGAACTGTGCGGGGGAATATGCTTCGCCAAAACTTCTATCTTTTCGCTATTTTCTCGGTATTTTTGCACCGCCATTCGATAGAGCATCAAAAAATATACAAAGAGTTTTTGTTTTAGCTAAAAATATTGTAATATAAAAAAAGTTATAGCAAAAACAAAAAAAACTATTGAAACTGGTGCCGAAATGTTAGTTTTCGGCATTTTCGCCAGTTTTTCGATATTTTGAACTCGTCATTCGATAGAGCATCAAAAAATTGTTTTATAAAATAGTTATAGCAAAAAGAAGGTTTATTCGGTGTTTCCACATGGGATCGTGGAGTCGAAAGCAGTTTTCGACATTTTCGATATTTTTCAAAAATTCCTTTTATGCCTGTCGATAGAGCGTCAAAAAATATACTAAGAGTTTTAATTACAACTCAAAATAGCATCATGTAAAAGAGTTATAACAAACCGAGGAACATTTCCCCCCCGCACGGTTCCCCCGCGAAATAGAACAGCACCCGATAAACTCGATCAAAACAAACAATTCAAATTCTTCTGAATTAAAAAGAACAATTGATACTGTATGCGATACCATTTTCCTGGGTTTCTTTTTGACCTCCTCCATCGGCACGCCATTTTCTTCGTTTTGCGTGGCGAATCCTCGATAGTAGCCATTCAGGCAATTACGCAGATTTTCGAAGATAAATGTCTGCTCCTGAAATTTATGGCTTAAAGGGACCGGAAAGCCAGAGAAATCTCAATTCATTACGCTAGATAAATGATTAATGTTTGTTGAAATGTCTATAATACAAAAATTTCCAAATTTCAATCGATTAAGCTCGTAAAACGGCATTTGAAGGGACTTGGGTGGCTCCCGAGTTTTGCCAGTGAAAAAATGTTGCAAAAGAAACGTGCAAAAAACCTGGGGCCAACAAATTAATCGTCCGGCCGTTGGTTCTGTTACCAGTTTTCTTTTTTAAACAATTGAAGATATACTTTTTATTAGCTTTTAAAAGCAAAAAAAAAAATTAAATACAAAACTAAAAAGTAACAAAGGGATTGATTACCTTCTCTGGGCGAGTAACATATTTCTTGGGCAACTGAAATGAGAAGGCCCACGATATGTATTTGTTGCCGGCGATCCGGATGAAGAAAAATGAACGCACGTTTGTTGGCAGCTAAAAAAAAACTAATCAAAACTCTTCGCAAATGGTCTCTGCTAGCTTGCCCTCAATTTTCCAGAGAATTTCTGCTAGCCTGCCCGTTGAAGATCTACAATTCCCGAAAGAATCCCTGCTAGGTTGAGCCCTAATTTTCCCAACGTATCCTTTGCTAGCTTGCCTCTTCTCTCCTGTCCTAAAGATCTCTGCTAGCCTGTCTTTTTCCAAAGGACCTTTGCTAGCGTGCTACATCCTTCGTTTAAGGCCCTCGGTTGGTTTTGGTTTTTAAGGCCTCTGCCCAAAAATTCCTGCCCTTGGCTTCCCAAAGAATTCCTGCTAACCGGCCCATTGCTGATCTACATTTTCCCAAAATATCTCTGCAGCCTACTTATTTCTGGTTTCCCCAAGAAACTCTGCTAGTTGCTCTCTCTCGCTCGCTCTCTCTCGCTAGCTCTCTCTCTCCCTCCCTCTCTATCTCTGTCTCTCTCTCGCCCACCTCTTCTCCAGAATTCCCTCGCATCTGAAAAGACAGCGTGAGTGTTGTAGTAAACGCCGCAACGAAGATCAAAAAAATTAAGCCGATGTAGTATTTCCCTAAAATTGTAGGTTTCTATATACACTTCGTTACGCGACTGACCGATTAACGGGATGACTTCTGACGTTGCAGGCACTTCATCCGATACCATCATCACTGAAAATCATCACTTTAAAGGGCTCTGTAAGCCAAAATCCAAAGAAATAATCAAGTCAACTTCAACCGGTTAACCTAAAATAAAAATGTGTTGTGGAAATTCTCTGTGAAAACGGGAGATAAAAGTGTAATTTGTCGTGGTAAGGCATCGGAAATCTAGATTTCGGCAATCTGTCACATTAGTACTGCGCTTCAAAAATTATGTTACCGCAAAATTTATGGTTGTTTGGAGGTTGCTTTAATTTTAGAATTACCTTATAGTCCGAATTACCTGGTTTTGTAAATTAAGTTATTTTAAAGAGTACAGAAATTGTCACCGAAACAGGAGAAATTCTAGGTTGACAGTACCTTAACAGTTGGATATTTTTCATATTACTGTAGCTAACTACGATACTTTACAAGACGTTTAAATAGCCAAAATCATTACTAATAAAAAATAATCAAATTCATTAAATTACGGAATTTTGTACTAATTGCAATATTTCAGTTTAGACAGGTTAAATAAAATTCTTAATATAATAAAAAACGGTAAAACAGTAAATTAACAGACAAACTTACTTATAATGGCCATCGATAGAAGGGCAGTGACGCCGAGGGACACTTTTTCGGTATTTTCTCCCGTTGTCGAATGAGGGGTGAAGAAACCGACGATTGTCACCACCGTGATAAAGGCTGATGGGATCACAAGACTAAAATTCATTTTAAGCGTATTTTATTTTATTTTTGGAATTTTTTAAGAGCAATGAAATTAAATGAATTTCTGCGCAAATTTACCGCAGAAAACAACTAATAAGCTTTTTTCGCCAAAAACATGTTTCGGCTAGAAACTACTTTTATGTAATGCTCGTTAAAATACTCAGTTGTTGATGACGTATGGCTGTAATAGTGTAAATTAACAATTTTAGGTACCTGTAGCTTAAAATAATGATTTATTGCATAATATGCTCCCGTAATTTACATTATTAATGACGATGTATTAATACCGAATTGCCTTTTCGTAAAATAAATTTTCTACTGGGCTTTTACCGGGGGAGGGTGATTTTTAGCGCGGGAAACCAAATTTTTGCCAGTAACTATGCGACCCTAAACCGAAATATTGACCATTTTTCTAGCACTTCAAATAGTTTTAGATAAAAACGCTCTTAAAAAATATAAACCATACGAAATTTTTTTTATTTTTCGTCAAAATGTAAGAAAAATGACCAAAAAAGGTCAAGCTTTTGTAAAATATTGTTATACTTTGAACTTATAAAATCAACTAAACGCAAGCACTTCTAAACATTCGAGACACTACACTATTTATTCTTAACAGTGAGTTATAGCTGGAAGAATAAAAATTGGTCTCCCCCGGTGAACCCCTCCCCCCCTGCTAACAGTCCAGCACCTAAATTTGTGTGCAAAACAATGTTCTAGCTAAAAAGTGCTATAGATCAGAATTCATCTACGTAGTGAAAAGATCCTCCATCACCCAACATTTTTGCAAAAAGGTTTCAAAAAAATCTGCTATCGATGCGCATTATAAACGCGGAAGTATGGTATCTTACTCACCTAAAAATGTAGTAACTCGGTGACCTTTTCAACACCATAAAATAGGTGATATCTGGGAATGGATGGGGGCAACAGTCGTACCGCTTGAAGTAGGCTTTTGCCTGAAATTTTGCATTATTTTTGACAATTTTGTCTTAGATTTTTAGGTATATTTAAGGCCAATAGATACCTTAAAATCGGTGAGCGACCACTCTGTGTTCCGGATGTACAGCTCCAAGTTGTCGGTGCCCGGATACGGCTCGAGCAACAACTTCGAGCCGTCCATTGACCAGCTCGCGAAGGTTAGGTAGCAGACTTGCTGTAAAAGGTTCTAGATAAATCTAGCTTTCTCTCTCTCTCTTCTCTCTCTCTCTCTCTCTCTCTCCGTCGTTCTAGTTTTGCCTAATCTTTAAAAGCTGCTCCCAAAAATTTTTCAAAAATTTTGCTTCGCACCTATGCCCGTCAGCAGCTTCCCACTTGTCATTTTTTTCCTTTTTCTAGCCTCAGAATTTTTGAGTGACAGCCCCGGGGGTGGATATTTATATTCGACGTTCCTTATGGCAGCTTGTCACGAAGTATTCGGAAGCGAGAGAGCGAGAGGCAGAGAGAGAGAGAGCGAGAGATCGAGTGCGTAGGCGCTAGATGAATTTGATTCTCCCGGCTAGACCCTAGGCTAATAAAATTTTCTCTAGTGGTTTTGGGAGCGTGATGTTTGTTCTTCTCGGGTTTAGCTGAAAATAATATTCTCCAGAAAAGCATGTCTCTCTTTCTCTCTCTCTTCTCTCTCTCTCTCCTCTCTCTCTCGCTCTCTCTCGCTCTCTCTCTCTCTCTCTCTCTCTCTCTTTCTCTCTCTCTCTTCTCTCTCTCTCTCTCTCTCTCTCTCTCTCTCTCTCTCTCTCTCTCTTTCTCTCTCTCTCTCTCTTCTCTCTCTCTCTCTCTCTCTCTCTCTCTCTCTCTCTCGCTACCTCTCTTTCGCCTCCAAATCCCTAATGGCACTTCAGACAGATTCTCAAAAAGTCGTCGAATTATTTTTAACTCGGAAACCTTACCCAGCTAAAAAGTTGCAACATCCTATTTTTCCAGCTTTTCCCCAAATAATCTCTGCTAGCCTGCCCCTGGCCAGCTAGCAGAGACGATTTGCGATCGGTACCTGATCGAACGGAAAATTGGCCAAATTCAGCTGGCACGATATGGAGGTGATGATCGAGCGGAAGAGGAGCACCTCAAAATGTTGCATTATCTGGCATAATGTGAAGAGCAATTAAAAGGATATAAATTTGCAGAAAGCATTTCTTTTTTGAAACTCATTATCTTAAAAAACGAAAAATTAATTTTAAACCGCACCCGTCCGTCGGATTGTAGAATGGCATTCGTGTCGAGCTCATTTTCAGCGACGTTCATATTTGCGCTGAATTATTTTCTTTTGAGGCAATCTAGCAGAGATTTATTGAGAAAGGGCAGGCTAGCAAAGATTCTTTAGGAAAGGGCAGGCTTGCAGAGGTGTTTTGGGAAGGGGCAGGCTAGCAGAGGGTTTTCAGGAACTCGTGAGACACAGGCTAGCTAGCAAACATTCTTTTTCAAATGGCGGAGAAAAAAATGAGGGCATCAGGGCAAGCTAACAGAAATTCTTTGGGAAAACGAGGAGCCGGTTAGCCGAGATCCTTTGGGGGGAAAAAGTCCTGCTAGCCGAGCTTCTTTAGGAGCGCGGGCTTGGCGGGCTAGCGAGATTCTTTGAGCAAAAGGTTTCTTTTCTTTCTCTGCTATAATTCCAAAGTTTCAGGTTTTTGGTGCTTGGCGTCTTTAGTTTGTGGCCTAGTGTTTCTGGTTTACCGTATGAAAGCCCTGCCAGGTAGCCCAAACAAATCCAAGAAATCGTAAAAAATACCTGCTAGCTGACTTGCTTAATTTCTCCGGTTTCAAAAATGGTTTCGCTTCTCTTCATAAACCTTTTGAAGCTAGGCATGCTAGCAGAGATCCTTTGGGGTTAAGCGGGCAGAATTGGTTCGATTTTCCAGGTAATAACAGAGATTCCTTCAGTATAGGTTGTAAAGTAATGCTTTTTGTAATTTTTTAGAGTAATTTTTTTGCCAATAATGTTACCGTGATCGATAATTTCGTACTTCTTGCCTTGCCAATCCCTTTAAAAGGACCCGGTTTGGTTTGTTCGTTTTTCCGATGTTTTCGTTTTGAATGGCTTCTCTATTAGCTAAAAAGCTCAAATTTGACGCCCTTTTTCGACGCCCCCGCTTCTCCCCGCAAATGTGACGGGCTAAAATCTTTCGGAGGGGTCGAGTCTTTCTTGATTCTATTTCGAATCGGGGGGCAGTAGAAGGAGGGGGTGAAGGAGGGGGATACGTGGCCCACTACTCAAAGCAAAAGCCCCGCCATTCACCACAATTTCCGGTCGGAGAGAAGCTTCTCCTAGCTTGCAACGAGAACCCGAGGGTACCGCCTCGTGTTTTCCACGCGGCAACCTAATTACTGGCGGTTTAAAGGGAGTGATAAGGCATGGATATGGATTTTGCCCTGCTACGCACGCGTAATAATTGGGATATGCAAGAGAGCGACAGAGAGAGAAGAGAGAAGGTGAGTGAATGAGTGAGTGAGGGAGAGACAGAGCGATAGAGAGAGAGAGCGAGTGTTATTGCGAGAGAGAGAGAGTGAGTGAGCGAGGGAGAGACAGAGAGAGTGTTAGTGCGCGAGAGAGACAGAGATGAAAAAGATAAATAAAGAGAAAAGTTCCCATTCTTTTAAAGGTAACACGGATCAGAATATAGTCACTCGGGAATAATGTGTAAAATTCCCGAAAACCGGTGTTAAACCTAAAATTTTTCCATAAATGTGTTTTATAAAAATTCATAGCGTAATTGGTTCCAACATAGGCAATACAATGTGTGCCCGAAATGATAGTGTAACCAGTTTTTCTCCTAAAGAATCTCTGCTAGTCTGCCCCGAGATTCGGTCATTAAAAATGTCAAATCATACTTGTTGTAGACAAGAATATCCGGTTTCCATATCTTGTCGGCGGGCACGTGGATGCGAGTCAGATTCCCGAAAAGGCCCGGGTCCCACGACAGCGTCTCGTCACGCCAGTACTGTAATTTAAGGAACAATATTAACAAGGATTTTGCAGCTTTATAAATTCCTTTTCCCAACGAATTTTTTTTCTTTGCAGTTTTTTTTGTTTTCATGTTTTTTGAAAAATTTGATGTTTCGATAAAAACCTATTTTCGATACCTTTACATTTTATCTATCTTTTAGTCTTGGTTGTAATTCTTACCAGAATTTTTTTTTTAATTTAAGCCACGAAAATTTTTGATGTTGCAACGAAATTTAAGGCGATGGCCAAATTACTATGGCTTTACTAGATAGCGGACATTGTCTTACATAATTATTCCAGCAACTAGGGCTTGGATGTGTGACTACTGTAACTTAATCAAATAGATAACTATCGATTCCTTGATTCCTCAAATCCCATCTATTAGGGTTTTTCTAAAAAACTTTACAGTTTTTGTAAAATGTAAATTTTTAAATTTTTGATGTTTCACGAAAATTTAAGTATCCAAGAAAAATATCGTTTCTAATGGGTTGCATGAATAGCGCATCGAATATAAATTTTTGCCGTCAAATATATTTGCCTTTAATTTGTAAATTCTAACCCAGGCAGAGCTTAAATTTTTAAAATATTATCTAAAAAAAAATTACTTTTAAACCTTGTACACCTATGCTCTTCATTATTTTCGGCTCTCCTAATTACGGTAATACGATTGGTATTTACCACGCGCGCGTAAACAGGAGCCACCCGGAATATCAAGAATTCCTCCCTCACAAATGAATCGGGCCCCCTTCCACCCAGCCCGGCACACTTCTGCAAGCAGCTCACATTTCAAATTAACACTTTTCGGGGTAGGGAAGAGAGACATAAAGAGAGAGAGAGAGAGAGAGAGAGAGAGAGGGAGACAGAGAGACAGAGAGATAGGCAGAGAGAGGAATAAAAAGAGTGTTTACCCAATAACCCAATAACCCTTCCAGAGAGACCCCGGATTTTTGAGATTTGGTCGAAACGAGGGAAAAAAATGTTGCTGAAAATCTCTCTTTTCGGTGAATTTGATAAGGCATAATAGGCAGGCTTCCGTTCATTTCTTTTTTCTGTAAGAATAATACTAAAATACTAAAATAGTGAAATCTTTAAGGGCAAGCTAGCAGCAATTGTTTAGGCGATCATGCTAAACTCATAAAAAAATTTTGTTTCAGAAAATTCAGCCTTTAGCGAAGTTTTCATAAGTCTAATCCGTGTGTGTTTTTCTTCACTAATAAAATATTTTTTGGCGTTTTTGAGAGGCGTTAAAAAAGTTATTAAAGGCGCTGGCAAGACCCAAAAATGACGCGGCAAACCAGCAGAAACCCTTGGGAAGTTGTGAAAATCAGAAAATTCCACTCACCAATTCGAGCCAACAGTATACGGTAACAATCTGATCCCGCTCGTCGACCTTCAGAATCTGCTTCAGCCAGAATTTCAGCTTCACCTGGAAAATGGGGAATTTTTATTTAATTTATTGGATTTGGAGCTTTTATATTATGGGGGGGGGGGGCGAGTTCTTAGGATGCAAATTCTTTCTAATATAAATAGAACAAGTGCTTCTAAACTTACTTACTTTTATTAAACGTAAAACCTTCACAAATTTTGATGGAAAAAAATTAAAAATCTTTCAACGGAATATGGCGAGTTTCGATCAAAACTTACAATTTTCGATGTTTTTGGGATATCTTTTCCATTTGAAATATAGTTTAATTTTACTCAAACACTTAAAATAATTACTTTTACGGTAGTAGGCATTTCTGAAATTGGAGGAAAAATTAAAGTCCCCCCTGATAATGCTAAAGAACCCCCGATTTCGTGAGCATTAAGGCAGATTTTCTTTCGACCGCCACTAGAAAAACGGAAACACATTTTTCCAAGGCTAGGATTCCGGGCTTTCAAAATCAAAATCTCACTTAACAACAAAATGCTGAAAAAGAGAGAAAATAAATGTTTATTCATCTAAGGCCGGAATTTCATAAGGTCGCTGCATTATCCCCGAATCTGTGCAAAAATGCCGAAAATTTGGGAAACACATTTTTGTAAAGTTACAATGGGTGCGTTTGTTAATTGGGTATATTTCTGTGGTACTCACTCTATTAAACTTTTTAAACTTTTATTAAAATTATTACGATAAATAAGGAAAAACAACATTTTTATAGTGTTTTTTAATTTAAGAGAAATAAATAAATATCGAAGACTTTAAGGAAAATTTAAACTTTTAAGTGCCTAAATAACTTTTAAAAGCCCCGTTCGGCGGCGTTTGGAGATTTTTTAAACTTGCCTTTTGAGGGTATTGAAAAAATTAATTTTTGAGGCCTTTAAGGTGGCTCGTGGCTAAAAACCTACATGGACGGGCTCGGCTTCATCAATGACCGGTCTCAATTCCCGTTGATAGCCATCAAATAGGTGATCGTAGAGGAGACGCATTGGTGTTTTTTGAAGGGCTGACGGATGGCCCGCTGATGCTAACTGGAATGAAAAATTTTATCCTAAAGAGACCATGCTAGCATGCCCGCCTTGCTAAAATCCTCAAAAACCTCTGCTAACCTGCGTTGGTTATCAAAAGATCTCCGCTAGATTGCCCTTGAAAAAACCCGCAACGAATCTCTGTTAACCTGCTTGCCAGGGTCTGGAACTCTCCTAAGCAACCACTGCTAGCTCGCCCATTCCTCGACGAGATCCTCAAAAATCTTCGCTATCTTGCCTAGAGCAACAAATGATCCGGTTTTTGGTCCGGTTTCCTAAGGAAATTCTGCTAGCTTGCCATTGCCCATCGAACAAAGAATCTCTGCTAGCCTGCCCATCCACAATTAATCGCTGCCAGCTTGCTTGACGGATATCTGAACGATATTCAACGCCTACACCCGCACGCGGTCTATTAGTGGTCTCGATTTCCGTTCGGATGCGCTATTTTAACGAAATATCTAATTTCTAAAAAAATTTGGCTAGCCTATTTTTCGATGCAAATTTGGCAAAGGAACGTTGCTAGCCTGCCCGCTCGGGAAAGTAGCAGTCCCAAGGAATCCCTGCTAGCTGGCCCGCTTCGTTCAGCAAGAACGATCCATCTTAGCCAATTCCGCAAAGAACCTCTACTAGCGACTTTCTAAAGAATCACTGCTAGCATCCCATCAAAACCTCTAGATCTCTGCTAGACTGCCCATTCCAAAGAATCTCTCCTTCTCCGGCTTCCCAAAGATCTCTGCTAGCCTGCCCGCAAGAGGGAGGAATCTCTCCTAGCATGTCAATTCAGCAAAGAATCTCGGTTAATCTGCCCTGCCCTTCCCCAGTTTCCTAAACAATCTCTGCTAGCACGCCCACTACTTTTCCTGTTTTAAAATTTTTAAAGCAATGAAAGATTTTTTCAAACCTTAAAATGCCGGGCAGCGAGCAATATTCCCAAAAAATGCAGAATAAAGTACATGGATTGGGTTTTAGGGGGAAAACAGCAGAAATGGGCAGAGTTCTCAGCGAAGATCTCAAATATCTGAAGGGAAACGGGGAAGAAGATGTGTATCGTTCTCTCTCTCTCTCTCTCTCTCTCTCTCTCTCTCTCGCTCTCTCTCTCTCGCTCCCTCGCCAACTCACGGCAACAACTTGATCCATCTGAAACGAGAGTAGGAGGTGGGCGGGGCCATCTTTGGCCCGCGCATCTTGTCAAGTTGCAAGAGGGAGGCTAGCAGAGATCTTTGAGGAATTCGGGCAATGAGCAGAAATCTTTGGGGAATTTAGGAAGGCTAGCAGAGATTTTAAGTGAATCCGGACAGCTAGCAGAGATTATTTGGAAATTCCGAGGGGCAAGCTAGCAAAGGTCTTTGAGGAATCCGGCAGGCTAGCATAGATTATTTTGGAATTCTCTAGAGCAGCCCAGCAGATGTTTTTGGGGAATTCGGGTAGCTAGCCGAGAAGCTTGGGACATAGCTGAGGTTACTTGGGTCATTTTTTGGGCAAGCTAGCAGAGATCTTTTAGGAATTCAGACGGGCTACCAGAACTTCTCTCCGAAGTTAAACCAAATTAAAACGTAAAATTAGAGTATGCTAGCAGAGATTCTTGAGGATTCCCCAATAAACGTTGCCAGTTTGCCTAGAAAAAATTAGAATAACTTTCCACACTGGAAATATCGTAATTTGCTTCCAATTTCTGGTACAAAAACGGGAAGGATTGGGCGAATTTTCGATTTTGCTAAAAGCTCGACTTTCGACTCGCCAGCCCCCGATTGACTCAGAATAATGGTAAGCATTTTGTATGCAAAATAGCAGAACCTTTTTGTAGGACTGCTCGCTGACGTCGTGCACCCATCCGGATCATTCTCTCGTTGATGCGAATGAGGGGAATAAGGAACAGAAGGAAGAGCAGCAACTGCCTCCAGCTGTTGCTCACAGCGTCGACAGTCTGCCACCCGTTCGGTGGGTTTTGAGGAGGCAAAGAATGTCTGCTAGCTTGCCCTAGTCTGCAAAGAATCTAGGCTGCCCTTTCCTAACGAATCTCTGCTCGCCCTCCGATGGTTCCCAAAGAATATCTGCAAGCCTGGCCCTTCCTGAAGAATCTCTGCTAGCTTGCCTGCCTCTTTTCCTAAAGAATCGTCGACCCCCCAAAAATCTTTGCTAGCCTGCCCTTTCTTAAAGAATCCATGCTAGCTTGCCCTTGCCATCCCGATTCTCCAAAAGAAAAAACTTCCCTCTTCCGCCAACATCCAAAACTCCGTTCATTTCCAGTCTCCTCGGCGTTCGTATGATGGATTCGTTGGAATCGGCTCGTCGTGCCCGTTCTCTGGATGGGTTGCCCGCCCAGAAGATGACCACCCCCGTCGGCACGTCCAATGGCCGGTAAATATAGACTTTTCGACGTAACCACCGTATTAAAAAAACTGTTAAAAACACTCCTAATCTATACGGTTTCAGCCGCGTGACGACGACCTCGTCGGCGAAGACGTTGCGCGTCGCGAGCATGGAGAATCATTGGGCGGATGAGGATGGGACCCCCATGGCGAAGCGTCCCCGCCTCGCTTCTTCTCTGTTCCGTGATTCTCCTGTTGATGATGACCAATCGATGGCTTCATCAACTGGCCGTGGTGGTGGCAGTCGTCGCAATGGAGGATTCCGAATTCTTCGCCAAGCATCGTCCATCCTTCAACAGCACAGGGGAAGCAACAGTGCTCTCAGGTACATCCCGGCAGGCTAACAGAGATCTTTGCGCAAACTGCCTATGATCATTTACTTTTCAGCGCGGCTACCAACTCGACGTGGTGGTCGAAAGAAGCCACCGGTGAGGCGTCAACGACGGCCGACTTGTCGAGCCCGGTCTCTTCTCCTTGGGGCGTCTCCCCGAACGTGTTCAAGTTGATGACTGCCGGACCGTCGGCCTCTCTCTCCGTTGCCAACGATTTCCTCGTCGACTCGCCGTTGAGCAACGCCAAGCCGCCCGCCGTCCCCATCGACATCAACGAGTGCAAGTGTCCGGGTTGTGTTCAGGCCAGGTGGGCCTCTTCATAGAAATAAGTCGGGTTAACCCGAAGCTAAGCCTAAAGCCAAGCCTAAGACGAAGCCGCTAAAAATCTAAGCTACGCATAAGCTAAGCCTAAGCCAAGCTATGTAATACCTAAAGTTAGGCAAGGCCTGATAAGCCCGGTTTTTAAGCCTAATTTTGTAGGCTGATGCTGGCCGCGTGCGCTTCGCGTCGCTTGGTGGCGGCCGCCCTGAACGAGGGCAAGAAGGATGAGAAGGAGGACGAGAACGGCGTGGAGGAGAATGAAGAGGATGAGGAGGGCGAAACCGACGAGGGCGAGGAGGAAGAGCAGCACGAGGAGGATGACGACGACGGCGAGGAGCCCAAGCTCGCCCCGCCGATCCCGGTACTGTCCATAGTACAATCTGGGCCTCCATCCTTTTCCGAGCTTTCCTAGGCGTGCAGCCGGCTTTGCCCCCAAAAAAGCCCTTGTTGCAGTTGGCCCCTACCACGTCGTCGGTGCATCTGCGACGAGGATAAGAAGGACGACGACGATCAGGAGGAGGGCGAGCAGCCGGGCCCGTGCATCTGCTGCCCCACCCGTGATACCTTGTGTTAGATTCAAGATGGAGGAAAAGCCGCCCAAATACTCGAATACCCCCTACCTGCCCACACTTTTCTTATGATTACTACTCGATCAGTGTCTTCGCCATTTTTGCAATAAATCATGAAGCTTACCTTGGTTCTTTTGAACGCATCGACCTGCTGATCTGCTCCGGGGGCGTCTCCAAGAAGTCACGAGACTTTTGTAAATCTCAGAGTTCATACGTCTCGCAGAAGCTGACCAGCGGCTGAAACCGGGTTTTCAAGCAGCAACAGCCACCCTCGACATCGTGCAAGCCTGAAAATCAAATAAGCGGAAAAAAAAGACATCGTCCATTTATTCCTCCACTGTTGCTGAAAGGCCAGAAATGAGATTCACATGCTTATCACAATCCCAAAATACAAAAATCACAGTTCAATTCGAGAGGCATCTAACCCGTTGATAACAACCAAACATTTTGACAAATTCTTTGGACTAGGCTCGGGCAATTCGCCTATAGAGATCAAATGCGGCACCAATTTGGAATCTACAAGAGGGATATTCAACGAATCACAAAGTTCAACGAAGGAATCTAGACTATAATGCAGCCACCGGGCCACGAGATCGGCAGGCAACTTGACACCGGGAGCTTTATAGGCCGCCAAAATCACAGACAAAACGCGGATTCTGATACGGGCAACTTGCAGCGAGGCGCAACACTGGATAATTGGTGAAAATAAGGTCAAAAGTTTTAGAAAACGAATAACATTCCCGCTACGATAGGCCAATGCAATTTCTAAGAGTCGTTGCGCCAGCTTCTCAGAGATCAAACTTCGTCGTTTCCAGTCGATAATCTGGGGGATAGTTGACGCATTCTCGAGACGTCTGATGAAGTAGGAGGAAATGATGATATTCCTAGCTTCATCTTCTTCAGAGGGCACTGTCGACGGGTAGATCTGAAAATACAGATTATAACGTTTCTAACGATCCAGGTTCCCTAACATAAATCGAAGAAATGTTTCTAAACGGTATCGAGCTCTCTAAACGTAAAAACATTCTATTACCACACTACTACGTAAATACCAATTTTTTTCATTAAAAATACAAAAAGTACGAATTTTCGAGCGAAAAATGGGCAGTTTTGGACCAGAATTTTCACTAAAATTTAGTTTGACATTCCTTTGATTGTTTTTACAGTCAAAATATGTTATATTTTACTCAAAAAGCTATTACAACACTGACTATTACATTACTGAGGTTTTCTGGCCTTATAGGAGCCTAACGAGCCGACTTTCCTCACCTCTGCCCATCTCGAGAAACATTCTTCCAACTGCGTGGAGTGTAGTTTCCAATCATACTCCTTGCACCCTTCCACGATACTTCGATGCTCACCAGGAATCATTCCAGTAAAGTTGAATCAGTCTTTGCAGTAACGGAAACATCTTGGGCACATAGGTCTTGGCACGCGTCAACGAGGAACACTTGGGTGAACGAGGCGAATCAGTTTGGCGTACGCGAAGTCGAGCCAGATAAAGTATCATGGTCCGGGCAAATAACTGTTCCGGCGGCCGTATTTTTCCATATTCGAGGGTCGTCGCAGCCGCAGCTCTGGAAACTAAGGAGATCATGGCTTGAAAAAAAATACTTTTAAGGTGATGGGTTCTGGTTGGTCAGCAAAGGGCGGGGGTTTAATGTCGTATATTTTTCAATATAACACTATTTTTGGGGGTTACATCACCGCGACCAGTTAGAGCATCAAAAAATATATATTTTAGTCCTAGATCAAAATGGAAATGGGGTTGGTAAGCTATTTTTCAAGATTTTCTATTTTTTTTTCGACAATTTTCCTACACCGTTAACCAAACAGAACCGGATAATGCATTGAAACGTGTGTCTAGCTACCTTCTGTATTCCTTCACAAATCTGCTCCGAATCGGCTTTCCACCATCTTGGCCGGGCGGCGTCTTTTCCAGGCAATGCACCAGTCGTTCCCGACAACGAAATTCGTATTCTTCTTCGGAGCAATATTGATTTACAGCCTTCCGGAGGAATGCAGGCTCCATCTGCTCCTCAGCCTGAAAATAGAGATTTAGTAAAAACGAAGGCAAATAACTGGAAATGCATCAGTAAAGTAAGCGGTCGTAAGTAAGAAAAGCAGAAAATGGGCTTTTTATAAAAATTGGATAACAATTTTTTTAAACTGTAATAACTGTAACCACGGCGTCTTAGGCCTTACTTGGAGCGCGCACGGGGGATCGGGAGGGACTGGGCTAGGCCACGCCCGCTTTTGGTCCCCAAAATGTATGGGAAAAAGCTTTCTAAAGGTTATAACTTTTTTCGAAAAACAATTAGAAATGTTCCGCCTGGCGATCGATAGAGAAGACTATAGGGAACATTTTAGTCAAAGAATTTGGGCGATCGCCGGGAAAAATAAGGACTTGAAACGTTTTGAAGCAAAAATCAAGATGATTTTCTGATTCGGCCTCCGGGCCGCCCCATCTGTTTAATTTTCTACCTGGAATTCGCTAAAGATTTGTTGTCGGTGCCTTTCAGAAAATTGTGCAAAAAAAGCAAAACGGTGTCGCGTCTTTATGCGAAGGGAGGAATCGAACCAGGACCCCGCGCCTGTCACTCCGACCGCCGCCTTAGACCACTAGGCCATGCCCGTCCCCAGCCCCCGTGCGCGCTCTAAGACACCGTGTAACTGTAATATAAAAACTTTTTATAAAAACTGGATAAAAATGAAAATTGTGCAAACAGCCCGATATTCCGAGGAACTACTAATAACGGTTTGGCGTAGGGGTTGTCATTGGTAGCATTCCACCGTAAAACGGTCCCACCACGAACATTGGTGCATTTAACCGACGCGCGGCAAGTTTCGATTTTTTGGCGCGTTTTCGGGCCACTTTATACTGAATTTTACCCGCAACGATTTTACGATTTCTTTCGGAAATTGCATTCAGCGGAGTGCACCCCTTTTTCGTCGGTTTTCGAATTGTTTGAGTTGCCGGCTTGATCGTGTTCTATCTCTCCCTAAACTTTCTTTTAACTGTTTTCCATTTACAACGTTCTTTTTCAGCTCCAACCCAAGATGGCTGTTGGCAAGAGCAAGAAAATGGGCAAAAAGGGCGGCAAGAAGAAGGCCGTCGACCCCTTCACGCGCAAGGACTGGTACGACGTCAAGGCCCCTTCTCTGTTCGCAACGCGTCAAGTCGGCAAGACGCTCGTCAACAAGACTGTCGGCACCAAAATTGCCGCTGATGGCCTTCGCGGCCGCGTGTACGAGGTGTCGCTGGGCGACCTGAACCAATCCGAATCGGACTTCCGAAAGTTCCGTCTCATCTGCGAGGAGGTCCAGGGCAAGAACTGCTTGACGAATTTCCATGGAATGAGCTTCACCCGCGACAAGCTCTCATCCATCGTGAAGAAATGGCATGTAAGTCGCCTATCGCTTTCTGGATTTTGTTTTTAGACTCAAGTTGAAGGCAATGTTGCTGTGAAAACGACAGATGGCTATTTGTTGCGCGTATTCTGCATCGGCTTCACGAAACGGCGCCCCAACCAGGCCAGCAAGACCACCTACGCCAAGGCATCAAAGGTGCGGGCCCTGCGCGCCAAGATGATCGAGCATATCCAAAAAGAGGTTTGTATTTTCTGCGGTTTCTAAAATGTTTATTGTTAGGTGACCGCCGCTGATCTGAAGTCCGTGTGCGCCAAATTGATCCCGGACTCGATCGGCAAGGACATTGAGCGGGCTTGCTACCCAATCTACCCGCTTCATGACGTGTACATTCGCAAGGTCAAAATCCTCAAGAAGCCGAAGTTCGAGATGGCGAGGCTCTTGGATGTGCATGGAGACCCCGTCAGCACCGTCGCCGCCGATGGCACCAAGATTGACCGACCGGCCGGATACGAACCCCCAGTCCAAGATGCCGTCTAACCTTTGCAATAAATTGTTGATTGTTATTAATTGTCGCCCAAGCTTGCTTGGGCTTCATATGAATGTTCTAGAATAAAGTTTTCTCATGTTGTTTTGCTAGCAAGGATTTTACTGTAACAGGATTTGCCTGTGAAATGTCGAAACTTGATTGATCAATCGGTGTATATTGAACTTTTGAATTCCAAGCAGCTGTTTGCCTGCTACGTTATTTTCGCCCTGCGGTACGCCCGCCTCCGAAATTGCGCGTAGGGTTGCCGCCTCCACAAACCGTTTGAACGTGGGAAAGACTTTCATGCCATACCATATCATTTGAATTGAAGTCTTGCTTATCGGGCGCGGGAACGGGGCTCTTGTCAATAGAGTGAGGGAGCGGCAGGCCTCCTCAGGCTTTCTTGGGCCGAATTGCATTTCCGCGCCTGCCGACGCCTGGCGGAAGCCTAAGGATTTACGCAGGCTTTTTATGCAATGCGCAAAAACATGTTAATCTGGTTACTGCATCTAAAACGTTGGTATCTTTTGTCGAAATAACAAATTACAAGGATGCCGAAGGTGGGAAACATATAGGTAGGATGTCAGGAGAGCCAATTGCATCCCCCGCCCGTTTGATCCGACTCTTCGCTTTTGTGTATCCGCTTGCTATTCACGTATCGTGCCGTAAGGTTTGTCAAAAACAGTACCCTAACTTTGTGGAATATTCTAGGACCCAATACAACTCTTCGACCCCCCGGAAGTTTCAAAAAAATCCTTATTTGTCCGGCAAAACTTCGAATATTATACGACTTTACATAAAATTTCCAGATAAAGCCTGACTAATTAGAGGTCAGGCGTATTTGCATAGCCCAGGCTCAGCCCAGGCGATGCAAATTAAAAAAGCCTGAGGAAGCCTAGGCAAGCCTAGGCTTTAGCCTAGGCCTCCCTCACTCTACTTGTCAATATTGTCTTCGGCAATCCGAGTCTTTGTTTTATCTTATTTTGGATTAAGCTAATCGTTGATTTTCAGAATGTCTCGATCGCGGAAAGACAAGGCAAAAGCTGAAGTGAGCGCCAACGTTAGGGTGTGCGTCCGCACACGCCCCCTGTTCGACGCCGAGAAGAAGGAGGCACCATGTGTGAAGACGTCGGTAGCCGAGAAGAATCTCACGATAAGGGGGAAAATTTATGGGCCCTTTGATCAAGTAATTTTTCTCGCTATTCTCTTAGCTATTGTTAAGGTTTTCAACGAAGGCGCAACCCAACCGGACGTGTACGAGAAAGTGGCCCGACAGAACGTCGAACTTGTCCTCCAGGGATACAACTGTACGATTTTCGCGTGAGTATTTTGCCCTTTACCGAAAACTCTGTTTAGTTATGGACAGACCGGTACCGGGAAGACGTACTGCATGGAGGGTGGCGCTGACAAGGCTTACAGCGGCAATTGGAAGACTGACCCCCATCTCGGCATCATCCCCAGAGCCATTGAGCAGATCTTCAACAGCTTGGAGACCGAGGTTTTGTTTTTCGCTCGGCTAGTATGGTTTCTAGGGCGCAGAAGAATACTGCATCCGCGTGTCATACGTGGAACTCTACAATGAGGAGCTGTACGATCTGCTCGCCGCCACGTATGAAGATTCTCAGCGCATCCGGCTCTACGAGGACCCCGAAATGGAGCTGAGGAGGTGCCCGTGCGCACACGTGAGGAAGTCTTCAAACTACTACAAAGAGGCGCCGCCCGCAAGACAATGGCCGAAACGCTGATGAATAACCGATCCAGGTATGCCCGCTTCTAGTATTAATTCCGGACTTGAATATATTTTTTATCAGCACCGAATTTTGTATTTAGCCGCTCACACTGCGTCTTCGTCGTGAATGTGGTGGTGCGCGAGACAACGCTTGAAGGCCAAGAGCTCGTGCGACAAGGAAAGCTGAACCTCGTTGATCTGGCGGGATCCGAGTCGATCGGTCGGAGCGGTGCAAGCGGACAAAGGGCAAAAGAGGCCGGCAACATCAACCAGTCACTGCTTACCCTGGGCCGCTGCATCACCTCCCTTACGACAAACGCTGGGCACATCCCATACAGGTATCGCAGATTATCGGCAGTGTCATTCTTCCATTTAGAGAATCAAAACTGACGCGTCTGCTGCAGGATTCGCTGGGCGGCTCGACAGTGACGACAATCATCGCAACCATTTCTCCATCAGCGGCCAATTTTGAAGTATTTTCTTTGTGTTCAATTTGTAACGACATTCTTAGGAAACATTGTCGACGCTCGAGTACGCAAGCCGAGCCAAGAACATTCGAAACCATCCGGAAATCAACGAAAAAATGTCTCGGAAGGCGATGCTCAAGGTAGTTTCCCCGTCCTGCACTAAAAATATTGCGTGTTGCAGGAGATGTCGGACGTCATCGAAAAATTGCAACGCGACCTGCGCAATGCTCGCGAGAAGAACGGCATCTTCCTTTCGGAGGAATCGTATGCCGGAATGGACGATCAGATCAAGGCGCAGCAAAAGACGATAGAGGAGCTGGAGGGCCAACTGGAGGGCATGATGGGCCGACTGCAAGCGCTGGTCGAAGACATGGCTATGATGGATGAGCAATATCGCGCTCTCTACGAACGAAAACGGCAGGTGGAAGATCGTCTGGCAAAGCGGGTTGAGGAAGTGGAGACGACGAAAAAGGTAGCGATTTTTTCTTTTACGAATTTGAACTGAAAAAAAAAGCTTTGACAATACGCTCATTTAGGAACTCATCGAATCCAATAAGCGTGGAGTGGCCCTAAAAGCCACGCTGGATGAGATGCATGAGGTGGCGCTCCGACTACGCTTTCAGTCCCAACAACTGCAGCGGACAGCGTTCGACTCCGTGTCCGACCTCGAAGGCGTCTGGCGAAAGGTCGACGCCTTGGCTCGCCTCGCCCAACGCAACGTTGAAGGTTCGCTAGCTCGGTTTAATTAATATCGGTTTTAGCGATGGAATCGATGGTTGGGGAACTGATGGAGAAGGCCTCGACGATCTCTACGCTCCGCACAAACGGTCAAGAATCGCTTGAGTCGGACGGCGGGGCGTTGAAGGCGCTAATAGGTGTGTTTGAACTTTTGCTATTGGGTTGCGAGACATTTGTGGATTTCGCGCTCAAAGCCCAGGTTGACATATTGTCCCATGTGTTCTCCGCGCGCCCAAAGTTTTTTCCAAATTAATGCATTGTTCGCGACAAAATTGACTTGCTCGACTTTTACGCACTAGCTCTTGAGGTTTTGACCAAGAGTTTCGTTTCCAGGAAATAGCTTCTGATCATTCATTCTGATTTTAGCCTCCTATCCTTTGTAACCCATGATTTTAGATGACAATGGCCGGTCCATCAACAGCACACTCGAGCAGTGGAGTCAACAATCTGAGGTGCTGGATGCCGACTTTGAGCAATTTCATGCGGCCATCGCGGCCGAAAACGATGGACTGCGCGCGAACGGTGAAGCTCACCTCGCCAAATGGGCCGCTGAGGACACTGTGCGCCTGGTCAGAAAATTATCAATATGTTTACGTTTCTTAGACAGAAATGGCCCGCCTCGTTGCCGAGGGGCTCGACAGGCTGCAGGCATTCAAGGCCGATTCATCAAGAAAGTTTGTCGAGTTGGCCGCTTCCCAAGCCACCGCACGCCAGAAGCTGCAAGATGTTTTGGACGCTGAGAAAAGTCGGGTGGCTGCGGCGACTTCGCAACATGAGGACCGTCGCCAACAAGTCGACGCCATTGTAGCTGCATACACCCAGCAGGTACCAACTTTTGTACTTATCAATGCTCGTAAAGATTCAATGCTCTTATTGGTTTTGATCGAGCTTTTCTAGGCGATCAAACAAGCCGAAGACGTTGCCTCGCGCGTTGCGTCGCTGCTGCGAGAAGAATCCGAGGCGTCAACCATGGAATCTGAAATAAGGTATTAACGAATTCGTGACTCAAAGTTATTCTTAGTGCCCAATTCTTTGACACCACCGCCGCGCAGCTGGATGTCGACGCCACGATGGGCGCTACCAAGATCGACGAGTTTACGAGGGACTTGCAAACGTTTGCCGACGAGCGCGCTAGCATAAGGTATTATTCTTTGGCATGCTTTGAACTTCGGTTTAGCGAAAAAACGAGCGCCGATTTGACCCTGGCCAAGAAAACTACTAGCCAACATCTTTCGACCATGGGCGAAATGCTGGTCAAGTCCAACGTAGCAATCGGCACAGCGCTGAAGGTACGTTTTTGATCTGTGCCTGGCTTTCCTAATAGACTCGACATTTACCTTTTCAGGGGTCAGGCGAGAAGCACACCGCGCTGCAGCAAGAAGGTGGTCGGGCCCGCGCAGCCGTCGCTGAGGCTCTGGCCAGCTGCAGCCTGGCCGTCGACAAGACGATCTCCGGACAGGTTAGTTTCTTTCTTTACACGTGATGCTAAACTTATTGTTTTAGGTCGAGTCCGGCGCAGCGAACAGCCGGCAGATCATCGTCGTAGCGTCAGAGATCGAATCCCTGGCAACGCAGCACCGCGATACCGACATCGTGCGGCCCGTCAAATCTGGTAAAGCTTTCATTTCAGCTCAATGCCGTTTTCTAGGCGGAACCCCCGTGAAGAGATCTTACGAGGTGCTCGCAGAGTGCGAGTTTGTGCCAAGAATCGACAAAATGCTCGTGGAACACGGATACGACGCCCCGGCCCGCCGCTCGCTATACATGTAAGAATTTCGGCGGGCACTTTCGGTACTGGATTTTAGTTGGGAGAAGCTATTTGTGGTTTGATCCGCAGCTTTTGAGAGTTTACAACGCATTTTTAGTTTTTAGGAGTTTTATGATTCGGAAATTGTAGCAAATATTTTGAAATTTTTGTCTTTTGGAGCATGGTTGTAATTTTTGTAATTTATACATATCCTCACCCCAGTACCGCACTTTCTATCTATCTTTCAGGACACGTGATTCCATCCTACTCGCCGACCAAAACGTCATGTCGCCGGCCGCCGTCCAAGCCAACAAGAAGTCGCGGCTCGAGCAACTGAACGAGGTATGCTGTCTCCAGTTACAAAAATATTTTCAATTTCAGGAAGAGGAAGTGCTGGATGCGGCCAGCGGGAGCAAGCCCAAGTTCAGCGACGACGAGGTGGAGACCCTGAGCGCCGTCCGCAACAACGTCACCGCTCGTCGCCCCCTCTCCACCAACAACCAATAGAACAATTTGTGCATATTTGACTATTCTGTTTGTGCTTGTTTTCGTCGAGTTTTCATTGCAAATAAATTTTACAAGTGTCGATCACGGACTACTGGCACCTACAAGAAGCCTCCGAGCGAGAGCCTCTACTAAATGCATTGCGGGGGGACGGCGGCGGTGTTGTGCGCTGGGAAACTGCCACTTTTCCGGGTTTCCGGCGGCAATCTTGCATCGACAACCAGGGGGCCCTGTGGCCTATCAAGCGGCGCATAAACATTGGATCAAACAGCCGACGGCGTGACAAAGCATCGACAGTTGTTTTCGGGCCGCCCAGTGGTGGGGCATTTCGTGAAGTGGCCGATCGCGAGATATCAGAGGCTCGATCGATGTCGGGAGCTGATTTTGTGGCAATCGATTCGAATGTGTTATTTTAGCCCGGAATTTCAGCCGGAGAACCGAGTTTCGTTATAAAGTTCATTTTTCGATACCAATTGGCTAGGCAAATCCTGCTAAGCGCGCAATAGCTATGAAAACTTATCAAAATCGACTTAGTAATTTTTTAAATTGTCTTTCGGCATCATTTCTTATCGCGTTCTCCTTGTTAGAAGTCTTCTGCCGTGAAGCGTATTTTTTTCAGATGCATTGGCTGAGCGTGGGCGTGCTGGCCGTCTTGGCGTCGAGTGCGCTCGGCTGCCGCTACAAGGGCAACAGCTACGTCAACAACGAGACTTGGGTAATGTTTTTGGCTTCCTTTGCATTATCGGGGGAGGACCAGCTTCAGCAGTATCCAATTTTTCTAATATCAATCTGGAGGTGTTTCGCAACTTTTTTTACTACTCCAACCGAAAACCTGAAAATTTTCATTAAAATTGCACAAAATATCAGGGGTTTGGATCAAAATATAGAATTTCTAACAATTTAAAACTTTTTAGATAGTTTTTCAACTTGAGTAGATGTTAAACTACATTAAAAACGTTTATATATTTCAGGAGGAAAAGGGCGCCTTCCGCATGAAGTGCATCATTGAGTCGAACGGCTCGTGGAGGACGGATGTGGTGGGATGTCTGACGCCCGATGGGGTTGAGGTCCGTTTTTATGGTTTTAAAGTGCGGATCTTTGACTAATATATCTTTATTTAAATTGAAAAATGCTTTTTCCATCCAAACCAGTTCTTGCACCGAAAAGAAATTTTTTTAGACGTTGATCCGCCGTATTTTTGGCATTTAGCCAATTTTAAGACTGATCGTAAAAACGTGTAAAAAGCTAAAATCCTTTGTATTTTCGCCTGAATTTTCGCCTTCGCCTTCGTGGCTGATTTGCTGCTATTTTTTTCCGTAAATAATGCAAAAATTTGCAGGTACCCGTGAAGGGGAAGAAGTCTATTGGGGAACACGAGTGGAGCTGCGAGGTAACGCATTTATCTTTTAAGATTGACTACATTTTGTCATTTTAGCAAACCGCCGATGGGCACATCACCCTCAAGCAGGAGCTCGGCAAGAATGCCGATTGCCCGGGTGGACACAAGAGGGGCCAGTTTTTCGCACTTATTTAGTTTCGGGGAGGCATTTTAATTCTGGACCGTTTCTACTGGTGTGCGCTTTTAGACGTTCGTCTACAGAAAAACCTTTTTGCAACGATGAAAATTTGGCAATCAAGCCAATCTTTTTCGATTAACACCTCTATTTTTAAATAATTGGAGGATGTAGTTGTACACCGTTTTTAACTGAGCATCAAAACGTTAGAAATTGTCAGTAAAAACTAAATTTTAGCTAAAAAATTTTGGGTTTACGACCCAGAATCGCGACATTTTCGACTTCTTCAAGAACTTTTCTAGCTTTTTTGAAAGTTTTTCTACTCAAAATATAGTTAGATGTTATTAAAAAATATAAAATTGTTTTATTTTCTAAAAACTAAAATTCAACTCCCTAAAAACTTTTTTAAAATGTTAGACAAAGACGAAGTGTTGGTTAAAAATCTATATTTTTGCACGTTTTGCACGTTTTAATAAAGATTTGTAAAGTTTTTACGTTTAGGCATGGTAAGAAATGGTTTTAGAACACTTCCGCTATTTATGTTTGAAAAATCGCTCCTGAGAAGAAAGTTGGTGCCCCCGATAACGCAGAAGGACCAAAATTATCCCTAGCCTGTTAAAAAACCTAAAAACCGTTTTAGGCGACACGTGGACGGAGAAATCGTTCGAATTCCGCTGCGACGAGGGTGGCCAGCAAAAGTTTGTGGGCTGCGTGACGAACACGGGCGTCAAAATTGCGAACGGGCAGAGCAAGGAGGTGCCGATCGAGGATGGTCGTGATCAATCGCATTTTTAGCTGGCCGGCGGCATGGTCGTCGAGTGCAAGATGTTCCCCAACGGAACCGTGTCGATGAACGGCGTCGGCAAGAAGGCCGACGCGAACTGCGTCGACACCGAGGGCAAGCAGCACCGTGTTGGTGGGTGGTGCTTTGCGTGAAATTATATATTTAACTGGAGCTCTCGCAAGTGTTTTTCAGTAAAATAAAACTATATTTAACTAGAAAACCCATCTAAAACTGAAAAAGGTCTTCAAAAAGTAGAAATTAAGTAGAAAAATCGAGCTTTTTAATACAATTTTGTAAAGTTTTCCCATTTCGGAATAGCAAAAAACCATTTAGAAACACTTCCGCTATTTATATTTGCAAAATCATGCCCTAAGAAAAAAATTGTGTTCCCTCCGTTAATGCGAAAGGCCAAATTTTGATTAAGAATACCAACCAATCGATTTTTTTGCACCAAAAGGTGGATTTTGGCCAACTGCAAACTATAAGAATATTAATTAAATAAATAAAGACAATTTCCAGGCGAAAAGTGGGTCCAGGGAAAACACTTCCAAATGGAATGCAAGCCGCACGGCGAGACCAAGATGAGCGGCTGTGTACTGCCCGACGTAAGTCCGGAAGCAGCTGGGTTCTAATCCCCTTACTTCTTCAGGGCGGCGTGATCGCTATTGACTCGGTGCTGACGAAGGGCACCATGGAATACCAGTAAGTCTCCAAATTCAACCCTATTTTCGTTTCTAAGGTCCTACTAGATTTTTAACGAAATCTGGAGGGTTATATTAGATGACAAGCGGCATACAAACCTGCAACGCCCAACGTTGCATCAATAAACCCACAATTCCAGCTGCGAAATGAACGGCGGCGCGCTGAAGTTCTACAGCAAGCCGAAGAACAATTAATCGTTCTCCCGGACACCCGAATAACAATTATCGCTTCAAAATCATGACTACGAATACAGCAAAGCCATGAAATTTATACATCTTTATTCCTAACAAAGTAAGTGTGTAACAACGGGAAGAAATCATCAAACAACGTGCAAAGGGCAAAATTTTTGGGCGATCAGTTAGTTGGCGGCCAATGGAGGAAGCTGGATGCAGATCTCGTCGAAGGCGTCGGGCTGGAACACGCTCAGCACCTCGCCAGACTTGAGCGATTCTAAAAGGACGTTAAAGTAGATGCTCAAATTATTTACCGAGAAGGAGGGCAAAACGGCGAGCGGCCAGCGGGGCGGTGGTGTAGTGCGGGGGCACCAGCTCGGACATGTTGACCTGGCCGTCATCATTGGCCAGTAGATGGGCGTTTCTAAATCGGAAATAGAAATTAAAAATCGAGAGCAGGCATAGAGAAAGGCTCTAGTCTGATTTGAGGTATTTTACCGGTTCGCTGCCGAAATAAGGTATCAAATCAAATGCCAGGTACCCTGAGATTTCGATACTTTTTTTTCAAAATTAGCGCACTTAACTTTATTCAGATACCTCAAATGAGACTATAGCCCATAAAATAAGCTCGCAAAGCTTACCCCAAGAACGTCTCGCGTGTGTCCAGCCGGTCCGCGTGGGTCGAGTCGCGGTCAGAGATGAGTTCGGTGAGCAGCGGCTTGACCCCGTCGTCTTCCTCGAGCCTCGATCCTTCGCCTTGCGGGAACAAGCTGACACGGTTGGCGTGCGCAACTAAACAATGTTCAAATGCCGCCACAAAATAACCAACGCGAGCTGACGCGACGGCGCGCCTCCGCGGGCTCTTCATCCTGTTGCTGTGGCGGCGCCAACTCGTGCATCATGTCGTGGAACATCGGCTGGTCGAACGGATTCATTTGCATCTAAACCTCGGCTTGCACAAAACTTAAATTTTATACCTCATCCATGAGATTCAGTTGCTGCAGCTCATCAGCCGGGAGCGGCTCAACTTGCGGAAGTGGCGTCGCCGGTGGCTTTCCAATGTCGATAGCCTCGAGCGGGTCGATTTGAACGTCATCTTCGTCGACGATAAAGCGCTCGTCGCCACGGGTCGGGAAGCAGATGTCCAGATCCTTGTTGTAATCTGAAAAGTAAAAGTTAAAATCGACGTAATGAATTCATCACCATCTTCAAACGTATAAAAAACTTACTGATCGAAGTGAGTGGGCGCTGGGCGAAGAGCTGCTCAGCCAACAGCTGGCCACGTGGGAGATGGCTGGGTTTCGGTGGTACCTTTATAGGACCCTCAGCAATTTCATCCATCAGCCTCTTGATAGCGCGCTAAACGGAAGATGTAAACAAAACAGCGGCATTACCACAGAAAGTTGGATGTCATCATCAATGATGAGTTTTGATGGCTTCTTCTTTTGGTGCTTGCGCTTTGCGCTCAACTCTTCAGCCAAGACATCGGCAGTGTTGAGGCTTTCGAGGTGAAGGCTGTCGATGGCTTTTTGGTCGAGCTCTTCCATCTCTTTGTCCATCTCCTGCAGTTGTTGCTCGATCGGAGGCTGCGTGTCAAGCAGGTCCAGAGCGTTGAACTGCAGGTCTTGCATGAGGTCGTCTTGTTGAAGAGGATCGAGGAATTCGGCTCCGGGAGCCAGCATTTCAGCATCAGTGACCTAAATATGGAGGTAGATGCAAGAAAACCAAATACCTGCTTGATATCTTCGAACGGCAGCTGAGACTCGCGAGCTGGCACCGTCTTTTCGCCCAACGTAGCCTCGCCGTTGTTGTTGTTGGCCAGCTGCGGAACCGCGGTCTAAAAAGGAAGCATATTGGGTGAAATAAAAAAAACCTTGTCCTTGCTATGTTCAGCGGAAAACATAATATCTCCGCTCGCGAGCATTTGGTAGTATTCTTCTGTGGGGGCCGGCAGCTCATCCCGTTCACCGAAGCAGCTCCGCTCCCTCCAATCGAAGATAGCTTCCGGTTCATTGAGGGTGATGCGCTCGATGGCGGCCCGGTTGGCTTGTTGATCCTGCAAAAGCACCTAACAAGACGCACAACAAATCTTGTTCAAAAATGCATCAAAATTTACCAGCTGCTCGAGGCTCAGGTTGGCTCGCGAGCCCTCGCTGTCGCTGAGCTTCTAAATTTCGGAAATTGAATGCGAAGTATGTATTTACGCGCTTCTTCTTGTGAATGGGCGTCTTCTCGATGGTCTGGCGCTTCTTCCTACAAAAAAAAATAATAGCTAACAGACGAAAAATTACTGTTGGAATTGGATGCTGGAGAGTCCGCGCAGATTCGCCGCAGTCTCCTTCATGTCCACTAAAGCAATATATAAACCTCATCAAAACAACAAACTCTCGAGGAAAAAGAGCTGCTTCTGGTAGAGCAGGACGATGCCATAGGTGAGGCGACCGAGTAGGTAGAGCGAGAACTTCTCTTCGGTTCCCCGTCTTGAGTACTTGGGCTCCGGGATGCGCTCCAGCAGGGTCTTACTAAAATAAGAGTTTTGGAAATGAAGCAAAGAATACCAGGCCGAGGCGACA
This sequence comes from Mesorhabditis sp. LJ9110, assembly GCA_038088335.1. Taxonomy (NCBI): domain Eukaryota; kingdom Metazoa; phylum Nematoda; class Chromadorea; order Rhabditida; family Rhabditidae; genus Mesorhabditis; species Mesorhabditis sp. LJ9110. The sequence goes on along the minus strand of JBBGBA010000129.1, from coordinate 388,895 downwards.
TCCACAGCCAGGAACGCCGCCTTCTGGACGTTGCGCGTCGGACGCGAGTTGGCGAGTCGCCTACAAAAAAAATTATTGCTCAAGGCCGGAAAGTTTACCAGATCAGCGACAAGTTGGAGTCGCGAGAGTTGAGGATGCGCAAGTCGTAGAACATGCTGAAAAAGGTGTTTAAGCACGAAAGAAGAAAGAAAGAAGAAAGGAAACGAAAAGAAAGAAGAAAAGCGCTCAGCGACACTTGTGGACCAAAATTTTTTTCTCTTCATGAGGGCGAAATGGAACATTTTCCAAGTCATTTCACACATTTCATTGACCCGTATGAACGTGTAGTAATGCTGGTGTCGAAAAATTAGCACAAACCCAAAAATTTTGGTTATCGGTGAAAAAAATGGGCCCACAGGTGTCACGAAAGAAAAGGGGGGGGGGGGCATGTCAGCGGAGAAAACGACTTTTGAGCAGCTAAATGAGAACGAGAACGAATGAATCAAGGAGAGGCGCAACTTTTTAGTTTTTCAAAATGCATTTTGTGCAAAGTTGCTAAAAAGTCGTTGGCGCAACTATCATGGCTTCAATAAAAGAAAGCAATCGTCAAAAAGTCAAATTAATTTGAGAAAACTCTCGGATGAAACGAACGAATTTGGAGCAAAAAGAAGAAATGCTGAAAATGTTGACGGGCGTGCGTGCGGGTTTCGCAACGGGACCTTTGCGTTTCTACAGTATTCACTCGCAATTAAACCGATTAAACACAAACAAACTTTATAATTAAAATCAATTTAATTAATTAACGTTAACTTATATAAATACGATTATTTCTTGCTGAAAATCTCTTTCTTATTCAGGGACACGTTTTTTAGGTACAATCGAGTTTCCGTAAGGGACCAAGCCTACCTTGTGCCGAATTGGCGTTAATTTCAAACAAAAATTTGCGAAATAATCAGATTAGAAAATTTATGGAGCTTTTCAGTGCCAAAGAGGCGATAATTTGCCGAAATTGGAGCGCCTATTCGCCATTAAACCCTCATAACTTTTTGAAACTTGTCGTTGCGCAGCTTTTGAAAACAGGCTCAGAAGCAACGCAAAATCCTGCACGAGATCCCGATAAAAAACGTCGCCTTGTTAGAGTTGCTGAAATCCCCAGTTCCCCAGAAGGCTTTCCATGCTCCTCTTCTCCTCGCCATAATTTTTCATCTGTAACTATAGCTTGACTCGACTTTTCAGGCACTTCTGTGTGTTTTTAACCAGCTGTGACGATGGCAGGATCCTCATCCGACCCGGACGCTTTGGTATGGCTTTTTAACGGTATCAAAACGCTGTTTAGGAGCTCGAGTTCTCGAACGAAGACTTCAAGAAGCACGATGAAATGTACAACAAGACGATCGGACATTCCATCTGGCCGAGCTTGGTCAGTTTTTGGGGGTTTTTTTTTCAAGGAAACCCCGATTATTGATGGCTGTTCGACGGGGTAATCAATGGAGAAGTGACAACGCAATTTTAACGTCTAAAATTACGTTGAAATATTAAATTTCAGACAAACCCGGCGCCGATTCCGTCTCCGATCACCCAGCAATGCGAGGTCGACGACGATTTTTCCGATGAGGATGGCGCTGTGGACTCGAACATTTTACACGAAGCCCACGAGATGTTCGATGAGATGGGATACGGCAGCGAAGATGATGCCGAGGTTTTGGCGCATGTTTTTATGGAAGATCCTTTTTAGATGAAGCACTGGTTGGCGAAACAAACCCCGCCAAAAGTCGTTGACGAGCTGCTGGTGGGCATTGAGGAAGAATCCGACGATGTGCAAGGCGAACTTGATCCAGTCGTCGGCGATGAAGTAGAGGTAATGGTCTTTCCGGTTTTTACTATTTGGTGGACCGGGTCGATGTTAACTAGCTTTCGCTTAACGAACTAACCTAACTTTGGCCTAAGGCGCCTTAGGGCAGAATAATTAAAAATAAACTATTAAAATAGAATTTTTACGCCGTTTTTAAGTAGAAAATAAAAAAAGATTGAGGCATTTCTTCGTTTGATTCACAAAAAAGGCAATTCTAAAGAGTAGGCGGTACTGGTCTGTTAGCAGGGAGAATATTTTTTTTAGGTATCAAGTTTTAGTCATATATTTTTGACCAATTTTCAAAATTTAGAGAATTTTTCTACGGTTTTTATATCCAAAAACTAGGTAATATGCTAGAAAAATTGTTTATATTTTGTTATAGGACCGTACGGGATTACTGTGGGAAAAATCCTTCGTTTAGGTCGGCACATTCGGGTCGAAAGCATTCGAGGAATACGAAGAACCAGCCCAGGATACCGTCAATTCATCTCCTATGGTCACACTGCTCGAAGATGACGCCGAGGATATCTACGACGATGCGGAGGATGGTGATGAAATCGTGATCGTGTCGGGCGAAGAGGAGACTTTTGTCGCAGCAGCCAAGAAGAGGGCCACGATTGTTGAGATCGACGAGGAAGAGGAAATCAACATAGTGGCCGCGCCCAAAGAAGAGACGGTCAAGGTTCTCGAAATCACAGATGCCGAGCAGGCCGTCATCGAGCTTCCTCTGGACAGTGATGATGACGATGAGCAAACGGTAAAATTTCCGATTCTGTTGCATTAACAGGGGGAAGATGCTTTTTTTCGCTTTCCGATTTTTTTCGGGTCTCGCAGTATCGGGGAGGGGCAACGTTTTTCTTAGGCTCGCACGCAAAAACTTCACAAATTTTGTTTAAAACCAAAAACACCTTTTTGAAATTTTTTAGTGATTTTTGCTAGTTGATATATAGTTTATTTTATTAAAAACAATATTAAAGTACGGATGACCTTTTTATGTTGCTAGTATTATTAATGCTCACCTCCCTAGTAGTAACAATTTTTTTCAGGACATCAGCAAAATGATCGAGAAGGTGTTGGCCGTGGACGAAGCCGAGGAGATAGAAACAAACGAAAAAGAACTGGTATTCGCGTTCTCCGAATAATTTTACTGTCTTAGAAATTGATGCTCCCGAGCGAAGTGCCATTCAAGGGCGTCAGTCTGCCATTCGAGCCGTATGTCAACGAATCCAAGGAAGTGGTGGGCATTTGATGGTGGCACTGTGTTCAGTTATTATCTTTTAGAAACCAGACGACCCGAATCTGGCCTGTGACACGTTTGGTCGACTGGTGGAGAAGAAGTACAGTCGTCGGCATTGGTACGCGAAAAATGGCGGGGATTTCGGCGCCAACTTCATGGTGATGTCGGGCGAGCGTCTGGACAATGGTGCCCGTGCCTCGCCTCGGCCGACCTCGAACACAAACTCTGATTCGCTATACGGGAAGGTAAAGTCCTCGGTGCTGGTCTGTTAGCGTGGGAGGCTAGCTTTTCCTACGTTACCGTAGGCCTTCGTTTACCGAAAAACCGTTTACTAGCATTTTTACGCTCTTTTCCGTACAAAAACTGTATGAAAAATTATTAGAATTTTCAAAAAAAAATTGATTTCTAAGCAAAAATTTCGAACATTTTTACTTTTGAAACCTGTTTTTCTAACTTTTTAGTAAACGGAAACACCTGAAAAACTATAAAAATTTTCATATTTGAAGACTACGTTGACTTAGGTAATTTGCGCCGCCCCCCCCCCCGATAATGCACCAGAACCAACCCCTGCCTACTTAATATTATATCTTTTAAGTGGGCAGCCGCCGACTCGGGCAAGGGCATCAAGGGGCCGAAACTAAATGGCGACTGGATGTACGGCCGACCACCGCCCAGCCGATCAACAGGACTACTTCTTGAGGTAATAGCAACTTTGGCAGCTTCCAAAGCATTATAATTTAGTGGGGCGCCGAGCGCTTGGACACCTTGGAGACGTTGGACATCCAGAAGAACATCTGCGGCGCCCTCAACTCGCGCCTGACGATGAGCTGGATGATCGGCGTCGATGAGGGCTTGGTATTGGGGTAATTATGAGATTTTTATGGTGTTTAGGTGACCGGCTGCCCGCTGGATCGTGCCTCGATGGATTTGTTTGCCAATGTTTGTCTTTTTCAATTTTTATTAATTTTGTCTGTTTAGGCGTTCAGCCATTCCGTAACCCGCGAATTTGTGCCCGATCTCGATCCGAATCTTCTCTCGCTCGAGTGAGTTTAGCCGCTTGATTTTGATCTAACCTTTTGTTTTCAGTTTCCATCTCCTGGCCGATGACGAACAGCTGGCCTCTGAAGGCGGGCCATGTCGCTACGTCATCGAGATTGGCGTCACGACCAAATCGAATACGGTATTTGCGGTGCCGTGTCTCTATTGGTTTCTCAGGTCTATCAACTCTCCTCGGGCCGTGTATTTACCTTCCGTGAGGGCGTCCTACAGTGTGAAAACCTCGAGCGCGTACGCTTTGTTGATGTCGAAAAACGAACGCTTTTAGGTGCGACGCATCTACAATGCCGCCGCGTCGTCAAACGCCGGAAAATCTTACAGGTACATTTTAAAATTATCCACCTCTAAATTGTGCTTTTCAGTCTTGCTCTTCTACTGGCTGGTGGCGCGTTCGTGCTAGGAGCGGTGATCGCGCGTCGGATGCTGCTCAAGAATTGATAATTGGTGTGTTTTTGTTTGTCTTAAATGGGCGTGGCCCCCAATTTTAATTGTTCTCACCAATAAATCTTTGTTCGCTAACTTTATTCTCTCTAAACGAATATACACACACGCGGCAAGGCACTACCACAACAGTTTGACATCGAACACTTCGCGCTGCTTGTGCCGGGGATGTTCATTGCACTCGACGTGGAGTCGCCCCTCGACGCGCAGGAAATAGCAGTGACGGCAGCGGAGCTTCAGCCTCGTTTTTACCTAAATTAAACTTTACTGTCACGTTATTATGGTTGGCATTTCGATACGCGAATTTTTTTGGTAAGTGCAATCAAAAACTGTGAAACCTTGTTAGTTCAGGAAGTTTTACGCTCAAATTGCGTAAAATTCGGACTTTGAAATCTTCTAAAAAATCGAGCTTGTTCTCAAACGCGCGGCTTTGAATTCGTAAAAATTCAAAACCGAAAATGTTAGGTCGTTTAGTTTTAGAACAAAAGCTACCAAAAAATTTTCATAAACTTTCAGCAAGGTGGAGCTCACCCGAATGGGCACCTTTTCTACCCCAGGAAATGATCTACTTTCCGAAAAAATGTTGACTTTTCTGAAGGAGTTCAGCGCCATCAGCGAAAAATTGTGTACAAAATTTGCTACATAGCAAAGTCCGTTTTGCGCAAAAGAGAGTGAAAACCTCACCTTGAAATTGGCGACAGGCTCGTGAAGTGGCGTGTGCTGGATGCCGAGTATTCGCCGTGACAGCTCCATTCCGCCTCGGGCCACGATTCGCGTCAAATACCCGCTCATTACTGAAAAACAAGGATATTTCATTAAATAGCTCCCGGTAATTTTTAGAAAATGAGTTCCGTGGAAAATGCTGACATTTCATATTATCGAAATTGATATAAGCGAATTTGACGGAAAAAACCCGAATCCTAGCAAAAACAAATTTTGGCATCATGAAGTTCGACATTATATAACTTCGAAATCCGAGACAATAATCGATAAGTTCCGGCCAAAAACCGAGATTCCTCAAAACAAAGCCATTAACAGGTTCAGCAATTTATTAGACACAAAATTAGACAAGAAAAAGTGAGCGGTACCGGTATAAATGGGGAGGGAATGAGGATCGAAGTATTGAGAGCAATAACAACAACAAAAACATTAACAACAGGAAAATTTTACAAATTTTGAGCATACTCAAAAGTACCTCGCTTTTTTCTATAACAATCAAAGACTAGTAAGAAATCTCTATCCATCGCACTCTGATGATGCCTCGGTTTTTCTCTTCTTGGGAGCTGGAGAAGATTCAGCTTTGGCCTCAGCATAGTCCAAGCCGTCAGCGATCAATTCCCGATATTCGTCCGGCAATTTTCCCTGGAAAAATTCATTTCAAAAAAGTTATTTCTTTTCTTTCAAGGGTTTTTAACAAATAAAACTGACGATTTTGTGCAATATCGGGGGCTTAATGAAACTTGGCCGAAAAACTCTTTTATTCGTAGTTTTAAATATAATTTGTAGATTTTGTCGTTTAAAAAAGTAGCTACTAACAAATAACTAAAACAATTTTAGAAACCCCACGATATTCCAAAACACCTGCACTTGAAAAGTAAAAAAAATTACCTGGCACCACTCCTCCTCCACATCGCTGCAATCAGACTGGTCGAGTAGCCGGGCAACCTGCTTCATGTGTTCCTGAAAAAGGTTCGTTCCCGGACTGCTAAAAGTATGAACACGACCGCCCGAATCTTTTAGCTCTACCCCCCGATAAGAGCCAAGAACCAATAGTGCACAGAAAGTCACCTTTTTGCTGAGATGCTTTCGACCGTCACTGAAGAGGGCGCGCACCTCGGGATCGGTCACCTGAAAGACGTGATTAAAAAGAAGTCAGTCAAATGTCGGTCGTCCGAAATTTGCTAATTTCCGACACGAAAACCGTAGCTGGGGTGGTGCATGGCACTGGGCTGTTAAAAGGGGGGGAGAGCTATCTAGCCGTTCCCTTCAGCAAAATTCTCAGCGTTTCATAGGGTTTTCAATAATTTTTGGTCGCTAAAATGTAATGAAAATAGCTCCGGAAGTCTCAAAAAATCTTGAAATTTTTGACGGAAAATCAAAAAATGTTCAAATGTTAAAAGAAAAGTTGATTTTTGAACTTTATAAACTTAAAAAACTACATAAATGGTTGTAATTTATCGCTGGAACCTCACTGGGCAATATGCGACAGACCCTTTTGGCCAGCCGTCCAGTACCACTAACACAAAAAAGCTTACACGTTTTCGGAGTCGTTTCGGCGGCATCCAGCTGGGATCGACCTTCTTGATGATGTATTTGACCTGTAGAAAACGAATTTCCGTAGAACAACCAAAACTCGTACCCCCTCCGTAACGAGCGTCGTCATGGCCAGCCGTTTCTCGTGGCCAGAGACGATACAGGCGCGGATCATCGTCTTCATCACATCTAAAACAAACAAAAATAGATAAGTAACAACAGGCAAAGCTCACCTTTTGCCAAGTAGGCGACCGTAACGTGCCTCCAGAGATATTGAACAGCTCTTAGATAGTAGTGGCGGATCTAAAAAATAAACCTGTTTCTAAAGTCTAGAAAAGGCTCAAGTATCAAAAATGATTAAAAACAATTATTTTAACGCAATTCTTGATAAATTTCAGCTATATTTCAAGCGGATAAACCATTTTCTTAGACCATAGAAAACGTCCAAAATTCAAAATTTCTTTGGAAATGGATATTTTTTGTTTAACAGATTTTTATCTGTAATTTTAATCGTCTGCTTGGCAAACTTCAGCCATAGTTTCTGCAGGAAATCTGGTTAGGAAACCGTAGAACCTGGCTAAAATATAAAATCATGGTCGAAAATCGATATTTCGTAACGTTAAATAAAAAAATGTCTAAAGTTTTACTTATGAAAAAAGTTGAATTCTTATAAATCCCTTACTATATCAGAAAAATTGAATCCTAAGTAAGAATAACGTTCTTGTCAACTAGAAAGCCATAAAAACGTTTTTGTAAAGGTTAAGAAATTTTAAATTTTCGAAACTCACAAAAAATGAAATTATAATGTTTTTTTATTTTCTACAATTTTCATACCATCCTATACAAATAAATATAAATAGGAAGTTCTCCAAAAACGAACCGTTTTATAGACCCGATGGATAAAAGGACGCACAGAGCATCGACCGCGAAGCTCCACCTCGGGTAGCCCCGCTGCGAGTCGTCTAAAATTACGGTTTCAGAATAGAAAATCCAAAATACCTTCGATCAAATCCCGGAATCGTTGGCCCGTCACGGCTGCGGCCAAACGCCGGCATGTATCGACATTTATCGGGGAGCATCTGCATGGCGATCGAAATGTATTGTGCCAAATCCATCAGGGTCATGCCCATCCTCTTGCGGACGGCCAGGGGCAGCTTCTGAGCGGCCGTGGCCTCACGGTATGCTGATTCTATGTCTTGGCCACCGGCGACACGCTGTTGAAGATCTTCGCACAGCCATTGCCTGAAAAAAAGCGGAATTAAACGCCGAAATTAACTATATTGGACTGTTGGCGGGGGCGGGATTTTTAGGGCTCAATTTTTCCCAGTTATCCCGGCGCTATAACGAATAAAAAAAGATCTTTTCACAGCTTTTAGATATCAAAAAGCTGATAAATATTCCAAAATGTTTGAATTTTTGGTCAGAAATTTATGAAAAATTAAAAACGTTAAAGGTAAACCATTTTTTAACATTTTATAGAGTTTTTAGATATAAAAACATCATCACAAATTTTTGACAAAGAGAGCTGACCTTTTTGTCAAAAATGCATGAAAAATGACCAAAAAGGTAAATAAAAATCTCCAAAATGTCAAAATTTGCTAACTATTTTTAAGGTTTTCTAGTAATCAACAACTACCACCCCCGCTAAGAGTACAGTCCCAAATAAACAACGCATTAAAATGAAATTAAACGCCAAAAAAGCGCTCACCATGCCTTGCGGACGACATATTCGGGTCGCTGGACTTGGACGGCTAGCCGTGCCCAATCCTGTAACGGAAATATCGGTATTGGTATATTTGCGGGGGGGGGGGGTAACTTTTTTCAGCCTATGCCTCTATACACTTTTTAACCATTAAAAAATCACAAGTTTTTGTTATTTCGCCCTAGAGTGTTTCTTTTTGGTCCAAATTTCGAATTTTTCAAACACTTTGTCATGTTTTTTAAAACCTTACTACGGAAAATATATCGCAATTTTACCACGCATAAAAACAATTAAAGACAATTTCGTTTATTTTGGCGCATCCTGAAGGCATTAAGATAGTCAGGCCCCCGCACAACGTACCGGATTGTATTTGCGGCCTATAAAAATCTTTTTGAGCTTCTTCCTGAACGAGCAGTCGTACCATTCATTCGCAATATTGATATCATCTAGAAGTAATTTATCGCCCGATTCTCAAAGCAAAATACCGATTGCCCGTTGCGTCAGCTTCCCCCACTGAAATTTCGTGAAGCGGCTTCGATTGCCACGGAGTGAATTCCAGCGGTTCCACAGGACGATTTGCGGTCGCTTTAGCTGACGCGACACTTCGGCCCAGTTGCCTAGAGCTCAAAATTAGCTCCGCATAAAAACGAATCCCTCACGTCCACCCGCATCCAAGAGCTCCAAGAAGCGTAGATCATCTTCGTAGGTGAAGTTGGACTCACTAACATTGGTTTTGAGTCAAAAGAGGGGGGCTTTCGCAGTATCGGGGGGAGGGCACATTCTTGAAATATAAATAGCGGTAGCGTTTCTAAACTCGTTTTTATATTCTCAAACGTCAAAACGTGACAAAATTTTATTAAAAATACAAAAATCTCGATTTTTCACCCAAAGATGGTAGTTCTTTTGGCCAAAATTTCCATTTTTTTTTGAAATTTTTTTGATAGTTTTTAGATAGATTTTCGGCTTGAAATATGGTTTTATGCTACTAAAAAAATTAGTAAAATAATAAGCATGGAAAAAAATTTGCTCCCCCCGATAATGGGAAAGAACCAAAAGGCGAACAAATAGATACCTAAACGCCTCGCGGAGCCGCCCCTTTTCACAGTCCCATCCGTTCTCGTCGAACAATTGCTGCATTCGATAGAAGACTTGGCGTGCGCTCCGGCAAATTAGACCTCGGCCTAAAATTTTGCCTGTTCTTTGGAGCAGAAAATACATTGGTGATTTCGCAATACAGGGGGCCTAACTTTTTTCCTTAGGATCCAATTTTTCAAACAGCGGAACTGTTTCGAAACTAGTTTTTACCATCCCAGAGCGTGAAAACTTCACCAATTTTTATAGAAAACCAGAAATATCGTTTTTCGACCCTCACGCCGATTTTTTTCGAAAACTTTGAAGTACCTAATAACTTTTTAAAAGTCTTTCAGATTGTTTTTCTGGTTGAAACATGGTTATATATTCACTAAAAACAAACGAATAGTTTCTATTAAGTTACTAGACACTTCTAGACTCATGCTAAAAATTTCGGCCCCCCACGATGCGAAAGAACCCCATTAAATAAATATGTAAATCAAACGCACACATTGTTGGCCAGAAGTCCGTGCCGAACGTGACCGCGCGGTTCCGACTTCGACCCCCCTCATTCTTCTGCCGGCCTCCGACGTAATCTCTAAAACAAAAAAGATCAAACGAAATAACGGCGAGTCTTACAGTGGCTTGCTGTAATCCAGATCCCATTTCCGGGCGGCTCGCGCCCAATTTTTGTAGACACGCCCATCCTCTTCGGGGGTGAAACGGTAGAATTTGTACATGATTCCTGAAATCTGAATTTCTTAGGTTCAGGAATGACTACCATTTTCGGCGAGCCGTTGCACTTGCGCCTTGCACACATGACTGAGGGTGCAATGGTGGAACGGATATCTGCCGCCAGCATATTCGGCCAAAACACCTGCAAAATGATGCAGCTCAAGCGATTCCCGAGGTGATGCTCACCTTCCGATTTCCGAAAGACTTCTGGGGGCAATTTAACGCGATTTGGCCTTGGTGCTCGCTTCGAGGGCTCTCCCGTCATTTTCCCTGCATAAACCATAGTGATAGGCGCGGTACCGGACTGTTAGCGGGGGGCAAATTTTCCCATCAAATCCCAATAAAAAACTACTAAAAATAAAACAAACAGTTAGTTGTAGGTCGAAAAAATTTAGTGCTAACGCCCCCCGCGCTAACAGTCCAGTACCATAATAACCACGATTTGAAAGGCACGATGGATACAGTCGGTGAAAACCGCGGTAAATAAATAGCTATTCTATACTCCAATGAGTAGACAACCGTTTATTGTGAAAACCCGAAAAAAGAGATCACGAGAGCTGCCGCGTCCGAATTGCCCGAAGGCCCGAAAGTGCCATGGCGGTGAAGATGAACAGGGAGACACGCGAAGAATCTGAAAAAAGTAACGCTGGCTCAAAGCTAGTTACCTTCGCCACAATTCCCAGACGCCGCAGTGAATGGTATCCGGGGGAAGGCGAAAATGTACGAAACTGGGAAGAAGATTTCTGACGGTAGGCAGGCGAAGGTCAGCGACGCGGTCAGCCTAAAAATAAACATTTTTTCATTTTTTTCATTTTTTTCAGGCTGATACGCGCATCATGATACTTTCTTCGGGTTCTTTTGCATTATCGGGGGGGGGGGGGTTACTTTCTCCCGATAATTTTTCAGATATAAATATTAAAGTCTTTCTGAACTGTTTTTGACTATTCACACGTCAAAACTGACAAATTCTTGTTGAAAATTACAAAAATATCGATTTTTCGGCTAAAAAATGGCAATTTTCTTCAAAATTTTGGACTTTTTGAAAGGTTTTGAGATAGTTTTTCTAGTTTAAATATATTTATATCTACAAAAAACACGAATATTTATACCTTCTAGTAAGTTACTAGGCACTTCTAGACTTATGCAAAAAACTTTCACCCCCGATAATGCGAGGAAGCCGCGTTAAAATGAAAATGAATACAAAGTTACTTACCACATTAAAATGAAAGCCGCGATATTCACGATGGCTTTCGACATCATATCGATTTTCATCTTGTCGGGCATCTTTCCTTCGACACGAGTTTCTAGAAAAAGCCTATTCAACGGTCGCTCAATAAAACCAACTCTCAGCCGTGTATTCCTCTTCAGCCTTGTTCACCTCGCGCTCCTTCCTGATGAACTTGGCGTAGTCCCCGGTTGGCGAGATTTCAGAAAATTCTTTCTAAAACGATTTTACGATCATATCTCCAAGATTACCTTTAATCTGGCCAGCTCCTTGCCTTTTTCGCGCAATTCGGGCGTTTGGTGCCGGGCTATCAAGCGGGCTTTTATCTGAAAGGTGGGTCAAAAACATAGCACAAACTTACTATGGTTGCTAAGAAGGTGCCCATAATCTCTTGAAAGACATAGAGGTAGGCAGCGAGGAGGCAGAGGAAAACCTAGAAAAAAGAGTGGCTTTCGAAACGGGGCTTACTTGAATTCCCAGGAAAATCCATGATAAAACGACGTCGGAAGTGAGCGTTTGCTCGAGGGGTTCCATGGTGACCTCCATCTGAAAAGAATAAAGTTGAATATAATCGAATAGAATAGAATTATATGTAACAGATAACAAAAAGTCATTAAAAGGGGAGAAATCCTGGTATAGAGAGTCAAAAATACGGGTCAAAATGGAAGGTCTATGGTTCTTCTAAGAGTTCAAATATTTAGCTATTTTTATAGATAAAAGTATTTCATTAAATTTATATAAGTGAAATTTGATGCGATTTTTATTTCATTTCAACAAAAAAAATTTCACCTTATTTTCAAGTCGTAACACAAAGGCTACACATGACTCCTATCGACGTAGCTTGTTGCAGAAAAGTCGCCCCACTATTCGTCGCCACTCCATTTTTCGCCAAAAAGTATCAAAAACTTTCGACAACTTTTAGTTACTAATCTAAATCTTTATCAATTTACTTTTATCCTCTTCTTGAATGTTATTTCTGTCGCTTTGCCTGCAAAACACTGCCCCGCACTTCATATTACGATTATTGATCGATTCATAGCTTCCCCTCATTTCTGGCCATCTGTCTTTATCATTTATACCTTGTTTTGCAGGTAATATGTTCCGCCGCGCCGCCTCCACCTTCGGCAAGGTTGCCACCGGTCTGGCTGGAGCCCAGCTGGCCGCCACGGCCGCCGTTGCCCTCTCCGACAAGGAGCTCGGCAAGAAGCCCGAGTGGTGAGTGAATTTTCTTTTTTCGAGATCAAGTCGTTTCTCTGCACATAATGCCCTCGATTTTGCGTCTAACGTGACCACAAATTGAAGAGAATCCGGTGTTTGCCTGGTGAAAATTTTCAGTTTTTTATTTTGAAACTGTTTTTTTTTTATTTAAGCTGAAAATATAAACTGTTTTTCAGGTACCAGAACGCCGTGCACTCGTTGGAGAACTCCCTGAAGCGTCTGTCGAAGAAGGGCTTCATCGAGAGCGAGTCGTGCCTAAACGAGGCCCAGGATGCTCTTGGCCGGTAATCAAGTGTATTTTATCATTTAGTGTCATCTGTTTTAGTGTGTCCGACATCCACAACTGCGAGATCCAGTGGCGTTTGGCTCGGGTCTACGCCGAGAAGGCCCAGCTGTCCAAGTGCCCCAAGGAGAAGATTCATCTCCTCCACGACGTAGGGAATTCTCCTCGGAAGTACTCTTCTTTTTAGGCAAAGACTGCTGCCAAGCGTGCCCTCGCCGTCGAGCCAGCCCGTGGATCTGCAGGAGCCCACAAATGGTGCGTTTATTGGCTCGGCAAGAAGTAGAAGTAGCTGATGCAGAAAATTTTCGCCTCTCTTTGGCATGACAATTCTTCCCGTTTTAGGTACGCCATCACCGTTATCCGACTTGCCGAGTTGGAGCCCAAGACCACTGACCTGGGGGATGCCATCAAGCACCTCGAACAGGCCGCCCAGAAGGACAGCTCGGACCCCTACATCCTCACTCTCCTTGGTGAGTTTTCGCGGTGTCGCTGTGTGCCTGTTTTCTGGTTTGACAGTCTCTGACCAACTGCTTTTCCAGGCATCCAGCAGTACCAACGCAAGGACTACAAGGAAGCCCTGGACAACTTCAAGAAGGCCGAATCTATCAAGGTAAACGAAAAATTTTGCCTCAAAACTTTGTTTTTAGCAAGGATTCTCCGCCAACAACAAGTACTACATCGGTGCTGCGCTAAAGGCCCTGGGAAAGAAGGTATAATCATTAGCCTTTTTCGCTCAATATCCATTATTTTTAGGAAGAGGCAATCAAGGTCCTGAAGGAGGTGCTCGAGGCCGTGCCCCATGGTGAATTCGACGGAAAGGTAATAGTTATTTGTTGGCTATTTTTACCAATCAACTCCTTTAGTCGAAGTTCTTGGCGAAGGGTGCCCTAGCGCAGCTCGGACTCAAGCCCGAGGAGTACGAAGTCGGAGAATTTTAGAAAGGTCGCCGCCCATTCCCGGTATACTAGCTTACCTTGTAGTGTTCATTTATTTGTATTTATTAGTCTGAATTTCTCTGGCTCACCCATCTTTAATCGTCTGGTATTTTGTGTTTTTGCCCCCCACACGCCCATCCCTTTTCACCCTTCACCCACTGTGGGATTCTCGCTGTTTGTAAGCTGAAAAAATGTTCTAATGAAGGTGTTTCTACAATGCGTCGCATGTTAAATTGGTTTATCTTATTCATTTTCTTCGTTTCCCGTTTGCATAGGCGACGGCGCCAAAGTTGCGGACCATGCCGCAGAAGTTGCGCCCGTGTGCCTAAAGGGATGTATTCTGATGGCGGTGCGCAACTACCTGGCATTGCATATTCACGTTGCCCGCCTGTTGGATGCAATCACAAAAGATGTCGTCGCATCTGGCTCGACCGCCTTTTGCTGCGTAGCATCTGTCGTGTGCCGAACAGCAATTATTGAAGGCGCCTGAAAAGTTTTGGCATAGATGAGGTTTTCATGTGCCGTGTGGGCTGTCCAGTTTTTTGAAATATAGGTTTAGCGAAGTGCTTTACGGATCGTTCTTTTCAATTCGGCCTGAAATGCAGACCGCACCACTGCCCACCTAACCTGGCCGGGCAGTCGACCTTGACGACCATCTCGGCCAGCGCGTTCTGCACCGGATCCGAGCCGCAGTCGAACGCTTGCGTGAAACGGAGGCAAAGCACGAGCAGCAGCGTCAACAGCCGGCTCTGCGACATGCACGGCAATTTGTAGATAGCTGCAAGTATAGGTTTACTTCATGAAATGGATTAGATCTTTAGGAAAAGAATTTTCGGCTCAAATCTTCGTACTAACAGTAGATGTCAAAAAGGCAAAATAGAAGGATACGGCAGCGTAGTGCGGGCGGATGTGTGGTGGAAGGGAAATAACTGGAGGGCATTGGTCCGGGGCGAACCAGACCTGATCCAGATTCTCCCCTCACTGAAACGACTTGGCAGATATCGTGTGGGTGATCTGCCGATCGACACGGGCAATGAAGGAGAAGCTGCCCCCAACAGCCAGACGACACCCGCCATTTTTTGGCAACACCAAATCGTGGGAACTTAGGATGCCTGCAATGGATTTGAGTGGATAGAAAGGGTGCGAGTGAAAGCCGATAGGATGGCGGGCACGGGGATTTGGTACTGGACTGTTAGTAGGGGGAACTAATTTTTGTTTTTTTTTCCGCCTATAGCACAAAAAAAATCGTGTATTTTTATGATGTTTTGAGTAGTTTTTGACTGCTAGAAAGTTGCAAAAATATTGTAAACACTTTGGTCAATTTGGTTGGCGATCTTTTTGCACAAATTTTGGTCTTTTTGCTCATTTTGGAATCAAGAAGGTTATGCGAACAACTAGAGACAAAATGCGGGTCGCTGTGCCTGTCAGATAGGCCAGGGGTGTGCAAATAGAATGTGTACTCGCCCAAGACAATCCATCCATTCATTGGCTGACTGAATGTTTGTTTTTTTGTTTGTTTGTTTGTGTGTTTGCTCGTATGAACCGAAAGGCAGGCTGGCAGGGCACACGCAAAAACGGGTTTTAGTTTTTGAATTGTGACGCGAAATTAACGCCGCGTATAAATTACAGTAATGATTTTTAAAAAGTAGAATCGTATGGGCACCCGGCCAACAACAGTGGTCTGTTGACGCCAAAAAAACAGACCGTATACAGCGTTTGTGTGCTCGCCAATAGGGGCATTTCCAAAAACGCGCGGGAATAACCGGATCCACGCGCGAATCCCGAACCCCGCGCTCCACTCGATTCCGCGTGAATGGCCAGCGCCGCGCTTTAGCCCGCGAAACTGCGTTCCGGCAAAGTTCCACAAACGGTCACTGCTCACCTGCTTCTATTAAGCGTCTTAGAAATTTCTGGGGCTTTTTTTCGGTATTGGGCTGTTAGCAGGGGGAAGACTACTTTTTTCCGCCTATACCTCCTTGTCAATAAAAAAGGTGCATTTTATAATGTTTTTTTGTAGTTTCTGATTGCTTGAAATTTACAAAAATACTCTAAACATTGAATATTCAAAAATTTTTACCTTTTTGGGTCCTTCTTCATCCATTTTTTATTAAGATCTTTTTTAACCTTTGAAGTTTTTTTGAGCTATTTATATAAAAAACCGTGTACAATTCTATGAAAAACGTCAATATTTTGTTATAGAACCTTCCTTACAGGGTAAAATTAGTCCCCTGCTAACAGAACAGTGCCACGCCGAGATGAAAAAGTCTGTCGATTCATTTCGGGGGATCGTAGCCCATTAAAAATTTTGAAAAATGGTAAGAATTGCGAAAGTGTGCTTTATGACCCGTGACAGGGATACAGTGTAAACGGCATTAGTGAAAGAAAGAATTAAAGCGCCACAAACACTCACAAAAGAAAAGCACGGTGTGGATTTGAAAAATAAAAGGCATGCTCGCAAATGAGAAATCAGTCAGGGTATCACAGCGAGTGGCAAGGCACAAAACAATAGGGACTCGCTTGAAAAAGATGAATTCCTTCTGTCTGGCCGACTATCCGATTCGGTGGCACTGATGGCAGCGATCGTGGACGGCACACGGGATGCAGAGGAGGAACAGCAGGCCGAACGGGAACGTGCAGAACATCAGGATGAACAGCAGCACCACGCAACAAGTATCCGACTCGCGCACGATCTGAAAAATGAGCCGGTACAATAGGAAGCTAGACCATCGCTTAATTTTCTCTAAATTTCATTCCACTTAAAAGTCAGTTCTCCTAAAGCCGTTTCGCGAAAAACCGTATTTTCGAAATCGAATTCACCAAAGCACAAAGTTTTTCAATTATGGCAAAAATGCAAACACGTTTGCTGTCTCGAAGATATATTTCACATTTTTAACCCGATTCTTGCATCGAAAAATGCCTAATGGAAAGTGGTCATTTTTAAAGTTATAAACACGGGATCAGAATCGTTAAACGTGGCGGAATGAATTTTAAAGCAGTTTTAGCGATCTAACAACTATACCCATATAGCCAATAATTTTTAGCCCTCGGAAACCGCTCATTGGACTCTACTAAACAACACTAATTTTTTCAGGGAGCCGGTAAAGGCTAAACGAAAAGTTGGCCATGGCCCCTCTGAAATAATAACTAACCACTCCGTTGGGACAGTAGGCGCACCGAAGGACGCCCTGTCCCTGCCCGACGACTTGAACAACGACGGGCGGTTGACCAGGGCCAGCCGGAGGCGGAGGAGGGCCGCCGCTTTGCTGCTGGTAACCTGAATACGGAATAAAATGCCGACCGAAACCGAGCTCACCTCCACTGTAGATAAGATGCGGGTGCGGGGCATTTTGAGTGGCATACGAGGGTGCAGGATACGCAGAGGGCTGTTGTGTCTGGAAAGGTTAGAATTTCAAAAGAAAAAAACCAGGCTACCTGCCGAAGACGGCATTTTTCAAACAACAAACAAACTAAGACTAAGACAACAAACTGTTATCAGAAAGGCAGTTTGGCTTTCTGCCCCAAAGGTCCACAACATCCCAGCTATTGAGCCACATTCAAAGTCTATTGCTGGCTGAAGATTCGGGTCTCTTTTCAGACGTTGTATACGTCGATTTTTGTAAAGCCTTTGACACCGTTAATCACAACAGATTGCTTTCTAAACTTGCTAGCTATGGGATTGAAGGACCGCTTCTGAATTGGATTCGAGCCTGGCTATTAGAGCGGCAACAAATGGTCCGGGTCAGCAATTGTCTATCTAATCCAGCCCCAGTTATCTCCGGAGTACCCCAAGGCAGCGTCCTAGGTCCCTTACTATTCGTTATTTTCATTAATGACCTAAATGATGCTAAAAATCTGCCCGATGGGCTACTCTTTGCGGATGACCTAAAATTAATCAGCCACTTTGGTCGGACCACGCCCTCTACTTTGCCCGAACAGCTCCATAAATTGGAGAAATGGGTTGCTGACAATCAGCTATTCATTGCTATCCCTAAATGCGCGTCTATGCACTATGGGAAGCGTAATCCTAAAATTTGCTATTCTATTAATGGCCAGATATTGCCTCAGGCTACACAAATACGTGATTTAGGTGTTCTACTGTCCAATGATTTCAGCCTGTCACCACATGTTCTCCATGTCACGAAGAAGGCTGCGCGAGTTTGCTTTCTTCTTTTAAATTTTTCGTAGTCGACTTCCTAGTCTCTATACAAAAGCGTTCAATGTTTATGCTCGACCTATACTTGAGTATGCCTCACCTGTTACCTCTCCCTTTTTAAAAAAAGATCGCGTTGCAATTGAAAGTGTACTTAAGGATTTTATTAGAAAAGTTTGCTATCGATGTAGGGTTGATTACAAGTCTTATCGTTCGGCACTAGAACAATTCAATCTCAAACCGCTGAACTATAGGAACACAATTGCTGACTATTCCTTCCTTTATAAACTCCATAAATACTCTTCTAATGTTTCTACAAGCTCATTTTTTAGTATCAATTCTTCTTCCACTCGTGGCCTCCCTACAAACTACGACCCTAATATCGTCCAAAAATCCTACCACAAAGCCTTTTTTAGCTCAAGAACCTGCTCAATCTGGAATTCCCTCCCCCCTTCAATCGTCTCTGCTTCATCATGCGAAAGTTTTCATAAAGCTGTATCCAAACTCATTCCTATGGATTATGTACTATCTTAACCTTTATATCACCATGCCCCTATTCCTCATCATCATTGGCTTTTTTCTTACTTTTCTTACTTCCTATTCCATTTTTTCCTCTTTCCCTTTTTTCAAACCATATTCCCTCACTTTTAAGCGTTTCTTATTGAAACCTTAGTGTTGAATAAATTATTATTATTATTATTATTTTTTCGGAATCCAATTCATACGCGGTAGTTTGGTGTGCTGATTTCGAAAAACACTATTGCACATCGGCAACACTGGCCAAGTTCAATTTTGAAATTGGTTTAATTTGGCGGGTTTCATGGCCATTTTTTTTCTATATCTCGCCGGAAGCCAATATTCAACCTTTGATTGTTTTTATAGTTTACATCGTTTTGAATTATAAAAGCATCTTAAACAGACAAAAACTTTCCTTTTCGAATTCCGTCGAAAATGACCAAAATTCACTTGTTATAAAATTTCTGTAAACGTTGCCATAATTTTTAATTATCAGAAGCTATTAGAACTCAGTTAAAATATAACACCTTTCCACTAGGCAGATATACGCTAAACAAATCAGAGTAGGCTACCACATTCGGCTAAAATTAAGCCCCTACTTGTAATCGGAAATTTTAGCCCAGTTTTCGACGATACGTACAGAATCCGAAATAGCTCCTAAAAACGACGTCAAACCAGCACACTCGAAACATCTCAACCCGCGCAAGCAGTGCAAAAATATACCGGATACGGCGGCTTGTCCTGTGCGCGACTCGATTGTTGCTGTAGTTGATAATTGGGCACCGTCGGGTAGTTGTGGGCAGCCTTAAAAAACTTTTCTCAAGTCAAATAAAATCCCTTACACTATAAGCGGGTGGCGGCTCCTGATACGGTGGCGCGGGTGGGTAGCCGGGCTGTCCAGGAGCGGCCTGAAAAACGAGGTCTTACTTCAAACTCAAGTTCACCTGAAGATTGGCCTGTCGTGGCGAAGTGGGCGGCGAGCTGGACGATCTAAACAACGGGTATTTCGAAGTAAAAACGAATCCTACGGATGTGCGGGGGCTGATGGCTGTTTCGCGTGCGGATTCGCCATGACGTACTGAAAATGCAAAATCAAAATCCCCAGAACATCTTAACTTTAATTATAAAATAGTTTTCCACTAAATTAGCCGATCTTTGAAGAAACTTAGAATCTAAATTTTTTTAGCGAAATGATATCACAGTCTCTTATTACAGATACCAATTCCAATGACGTTTTTTTATCAACTACAAAAAGTCGATATTTCTACTAAACCAGCCGCTTTTTTAAGCAACTTTGAAGTTTTATATAAAAAAGGGCAATGCAAGCATAGTGAAAATGCAGTAGAAATCTATTTCAACTATTTCTATACTATAACTATTTCAAGAGTCCGATACTGTACGCAAACAACCACTGGAAAACCTGCTCCGAAAAGCCAACTTGCACAAAAGGCAAAATCTTTATTATACCCGTAAAGTAGCTAGCAGGATAGAGCGACAAAGTGACAAATTAGTACAAACTAGGCAATCACGTAGGCACAGCAAAAAAGAGCTATCTAGATACACAAAAAATGGGGGTCTACACTAGATGTAAAAATTCACAGTGGGGGAATATAGAGTGGAATGCAAAAAATTCACAGTGTTATTACATACGAGATCTCACGACGGTCAAGCTTTGCGCTGTGTGTCGTGGTTGCGGACGGCGCTGGCGAAACGGGCCCGTTGCAGCTTGTGGAGGACGGCGTCGCGTCCGGCGCCCGCTTCTCGCGTGTAGCCGGCCCCTCCATGGGCACGCCAGTAGTCCGAGGTGGCGAGTAGGGAACGGGCTGAAAAAGACACGAAATAGAAAAAATGAATAGATTAAATTATACACAGAATTTTCGGTACTAGGCTATGTATGCGGGGGACCGGATTGTAGACGGTTTTTAACTAGCCAGCCCACAAACTTATTCAGATTTTTGCTCAGAAATTGAAATTTTTCAAACGTTTAGAAACGGCTTTACGGCTTGTTAGCAACAAAATGCAGGCCCTTTGAAAAGTATAGAAAGAAGTTGTCCAAAACTTCGGAAAATGTAATTTTTTGCTCCGAAATCTAGTTCTTTAAATTATAAAATGTTTTCCGGGCCTTTATTAATTAAAACAGCCTAGAAACACCATAAAACATTACAAAAAATATAATTGATAATAGAGCAAAATTTACCAGCTTCTAGCACATCGTCGTCATCAGCCTTCTTCCCCGTCGTTGTCGATACAAAGTCGCCCATCGCCTTGATTTCTTGGAAGGCGCCGACCATAGTGTTCAGCCGATGGAAGAACAATCCTGGAAGCGGAAATAGGAAGAAAAGGAGGAAAATCCCTACCGATCGTCTGCACGACAAGGATCCCGAAAAGTGCAAAGATGATGGTCAGGCCGAGCAGCTCGACCTTCAGCGGCACAGGTTCCATGGTCCATTCTTGCACCGTCCCGTTCCAGCGGTACTGCGTGAAGTTTTCTGGAAAAATAGAAGATTGGTAAAGTAAAATCAGGCAAAGTCCAGGTTCGTTAGCGGGGGACCCTTATAGGCCTACTTCCCCCGCTATAGTTGTAAAATAAAATACCATGTGGCATCCAGGAAAAGGCGAGCACATCCTTGTGGCTCTGCGTCAAGTAGATGGCCAGCACCATCAACGCGTTCAGCAGGATCAGCGAGAAGGCGATGTGGTTCCGGAGCTCACGCAACGCATCCGCATGTGCCAACGTCTCGGCGGCTGTCGTTTGGAGAGGCTAAAAAGAAAGTTTTTGCGGAGCCGTAACAAATCACCTTCAAGTAAGTGTCGATTAGCTGATCCCAGAATTGCTGCTCGCTGGCCTTCAGCCGTCCCTTTTCGCAGGTCTAAAGACAGAAATAGGCCAAAAAAGGATAATAATACCTGCAAGTATTCGGCATCCATCCACAAATCACGCGTCGACGTTCGGACTTCCATATCCGAGCCGTCGTCACTGTCCTCAGACTGAAAATAAAGACGATTTTAAAGTCGATTCTGCAACTCCTCAAGAGCGAAACCAGGTACTGGGCTGTTAACAGAGGGGGAAGTGATTTTTAGCAGGGACTTACGCCCTTTAGAGCTCCAATAGTGAAACATTCGCAATTTTCATACCTTCCACTCCGTTTTTAAAGCTAGAAAATGCATACAAATTTGAGAAAAATAGATTTTAGAGAATCTAAAGTTTTAAAATCTTTTATAAACTTTTAGTAAAAATTCTGCTAGATAGGGATAGGCTAGTTGATTCTCTCCCTTAACAATCCAGGATCCCTAACAAAACCAAGCAGCCAAAAATCTTACATCGCTCAGAGGCAGATCCTTCAGCTCGCTTTCCCGCTTCGTCGACTCGCCTTCGTTGTTCCCATTCGGCTCCTTGTTGAGCGCGACGTGGATCTCCTCCAGCCGCTTCTCGAGCTCCTCCATCCGTTTCGATTCTTCGGGACCGTCGCGTTTGAAGAGACGCCCCAACGGTCCACCGGCCAGCTTGTCGAAGAATTTGTCGACGGCCGAGGCCTTCTTTACTTCCTAGGTTCAAATTTTAATAGATGTCCTGAATTTACCTTTCCAGTCGCCTTCGCCACAGCTTCTCGTGTTCCCCAGTTGATGACGTTGAGATTGATGAGAGAATAGAAGGACAGCACCACATAAGTTGACGGAATCATCAGGAAAAAGATCTAAAAAGAAGCTTACGAGCTGAGCAAGCAGTACACACCGTTCCATAAAGGATGTTCGTGAATTCGCGTGGGTGTAAGCAGGCAGCGACGAAGAAGATTCCAATCATTCCGACTACGAACATTGAAGTAGGGGAAAACATGGCTGAAAAAAAAGATAATGAGAGAGCAAAGAAACTCACTTTCCAGCACAATCTGACTGCTCGTCGCCACGATGACGGCCAACATCACGAAGGCGTAGCATACGGATAGAATCTTGGCCAGGAACAGCTGCACGCTGCTCTCCATCAGGAAACACGAGGCGATGAAGCCGCCGATGGGGACGGCGTTGTACAGCATGATTCGATCCATCGGCACGTGGAAGGCGGCCACCTAATGCAAAAAGGGATTAGTCTAAATCAATGGTTTACCTGGGCATAGACCAACATGGAGAAGATGATGGCCGGGCCGAGCATCGAGAATCCGATAACGCCGAACTGGTAGAGGATGTAGAGGCGAGAGATGCACGCGTTGTTCGCGCAGGCACGCTAAAAACACGAGTTTGAGATATCGCACGAAAAAAATAATAGACAGTGTATAAAACAGACCTTGTAATCGGCCAGCAGATCGATGGTGTTGGCCACGGATGAGGGTGTCCAGCGACGGCGTTGGTTGAAGAATTCGTCAAAGCCCTCCGGTGCATATGTTTCGGCGTCCGAGGCGGCGGCATACTCGATACGATAACCCTGAAAATGACAGTTAGTTGAAAGATCCCTGCAAGTAAATTTGGAGCTAGTTCGTTAGCGGAGGTCAGTAGGCTCTAATAAAAAAAACATGCATTTAAGGCTCATTCTTGGCTCAAAAATTTGCAAAAATTCTTAGTTTTGGGTTTTTGCCAAATAATATTTGAAAACTGGTTAAGAATATATAACATTGTAGCTTTTTAGTAATCAAAAACCAGTAAAAAAAAGCTATAAACATATTTTTTCTATCGAGGTCA
Source organism: Mesorhabditis sp. LJ9110 (assembly GCA_038088335.1). Taxonomy (NCBI): domain Eukaryota; kingdom Metazoa; phylum Nematoda; class Chromadorea; order Rhabditida; family Rhabditidae; genus Mesorhabditis; species Mesorhabditis sp. LJ9110. The sequence continues at coordinate 365,571 of JBBGBA010000129.1, read as the reverse complement.
GGCCGAATCAAAGATCAGATATCTGACAAAAATCACTATTATGAACTTCTTACCGAAAAGCGACGTAAAAAGCTACAAAAATGGTTTTTAATTATTTGGACCCTACGGGACGATACGCCTAGTTAGTAAGACCAAGTCTAAACGCGATACCTGCTTGAGCAACAATGTCGACAGCCAGCGGTCCTCTCCTTGATCGTACTGGACAAAGTGCCGGGGTTCGACGGCCGTCGTCGTGTACTTGTGCATCACGTTGTCGTCCATCAGAGCGGAGGCGCGGAACAGTGAGAAGCATCCGGGCGCGCAGAGCACACAGCCAAACACGTGCTCGGCGGCTTTCTAGAAAATAAAATTTAGTGCAGAAAACAAAATGCCACCTGGAACCAATGGGCGATGGCGTATTCGAACTTTTGGTAGGCGACCATGATCCCTCGGCCAATCGGATGAATCCGACCACATGCACAGCCAATGTCCGATTTGGCGCTCATCAGATTGAGTAACCTAGAAATGAAAGTGAAAAAATCGCCCAAAGCCAGCCGACAAGCATACTTTCCAAGGGTTATTATTGTTTCTACTATACCAATTACCAATTATCAATTGCAGTTTTTTGCAGCAATAAGTAAAACGCATGGTAGAGTTTTAATGCGATTTCGCATCGCGTCATCATCCCCATCATCATCAAAAATTCGCTTGAAAATCACCTCAAAAACGCCTCCGGTTCAAACTTGGAATCTCCGTCAATGGCCAGGATGTAGGTGTTCTCGGCGATGAGCTGCTTGTCCTCGATGGACATGTGCGATTCCATGATGCGATGGCCAAGCAGATAGTACATGTACATCACCTAAGCAATCGAAATTTTGGAAAAATTAGACTCTCACCTGACTCCATCTCTTCTTGTGACGAATCAATTTCTTGTCCTTTAGATGCACAAAAAGCAGTGTGCCGGCAGGGAGTCGAACGACCAGTCGCCCACCATAGGCCGTGCTGACGAGAATTTTTGTTGGGTCGCCGTTGGTTGCGTCTTCTTTGCCACTAAAAAAAGTGAAATTATTTTCTAAATTCGTTACTGGATCATCGTGTTCATCAGCTGGAAGAAGGTGCGGAAGAAATCGTTGGGGGCACGTCCAAATTCGGGTTGATCCTCCCAGGCGTCGTCGAAGAAGATATGGGCTGAAAAAGACTTCGGATCACAAGGAAGGGCTTCGCTATTAGAATTCAGAAATTCGTAACTTAGAACCGCAACATTTGGAAAATTAGGTTTAGTTGAAATTCTATTCGAAAAACCGTGATTTCTAGCTCGAAAAATCCATATTTTTTTCTAACGGAAAGAACTTTTCACATCTGGCACTAGAAAAAAACAGTTAAAAAGAAAAATTTGGTCCTTATTAAAAAGTTGATCCCCCGATAATGCCAAATACCATGCAAAAATAGCATTTCGAAAATAAGCTCAAGGAGATACCTTCCAGTCGGAACTTCTGTGCATCGCCTCCAGCCGTTGTGCCCGCCTTCTTTGCGGCCAGTTGTGCCTGCTCCTCGTCGAGCTTCAGGATACTGCTAAACATTTGCCGCATCTCGTTGTCGGTTTCGTGCCACATTGTCGCGCAGATGTACACGTTCGCCATCCTGAAAAAAGATAATAAAAATCGAGACTAAAACTAGAAGGATTTCGCGAAAAAACGCACTTATCAGCCTCATATCGCATGGAGCTTGGCCTCTCCGAGCTCTCGTCAAAGATCGAGTCAAAGTCGAGCTTCATTTGCTTGGATTCCTAAGGAAAAAGTGTTGGAAAAGTAAGAAAACGCATACATCTCGGGCCAGTGCAAACTCGAAGACGAGCAGACTTTGCTCCACGCATAGCCCGTTCAGGAAAGCTGGCGAAGAGCGTATGCTAAAAAATAATATCTTAAAACAAAAATTAGGCGTTACATTTCATCTTGTTTCTCGAAGGTCGGCTGGCTGGCCAGCTCGTATGCCTTGTACATGGAGATGATCAACCAGATGACGGCGATGTAGAGATCGCTGAACGGCTTCGGGTCGCTGCTCCACTGCGAGCATCGAATTGAGAGGCCGTAACTAAACGAAATAGAATAGAACCAGTACCATATCAAGAACATACCTGGCCAAGGTACGAGCAAAGCTGCAATCCGGAGAAATGTGGCACGTGATGACGATTGCGGTGAGCAGCAACGGAGCCGTCAAGAAGAGCGGATGGAAGATGGGCAACGTGCGGAGCTCCAAGCCCGCCAGCAGCCGGGCGCACATTCGGACTAGTAGATGAAGGGCACAGATCGATAGCGAGATGGAGAGAACGCTAAAGATACAATTTCGAGCAGTAAATATGGACTTACTGTTGCGCTTCACCAGATCCCCAATGGAGCACGAGATCGAGCATGTCGGAGAAGACAACGCCGCCACGCTGAGCAGCGACGGCGAAGACGGAAAGCGTGATGATGGTCCGCAAACTGGAGGCGATTAGTCGAGTCGGCGAGTTCAGCTTGCGGATGCCGTATTTCAACTGAAAAGACCATTAAACAAAAAAAGGAACAATCATACTTGGTAGAGGTGGTGGAAGAAGGTGCCAGCATGTCCGGTGGTGATCCAAGCTTCCCAAAAGCCAAGTGAAGAGAGAACGATGGCCAACGGCAACGTTACGTAGTTCTAAAAGGAAATATCCGGAATTGTTCAATAGAACTGGCGGTTCTTTTGCAATATCGGGGGGACCAACCCTTTTTACAAACCCAGAAATGCCTATTAACGTAATACGAAGCGTTTTGATAAAGTTTTTAGCAAAATTTAGTTTAGCTGGATTGCAACTGGAAAAAGAATCAAAAAAACATTTTTGTACTTTTTTAATCAAAATTTGTACGGTTTTTACGTTTCGGAATAGTAAAAAAGTTTAGAAAACCGCCCGCTATTTTGAATAGAACAATTGTATCCTCAAAAAAGGCAGTCCCGCGCCCCGATAGCGCGAACGAACCAAACTTACATCAAACGGCGTCTCCAAAATCGACCACCAGTAACAGCCGGTCAGCAAGGTGAGGAAGACGATACATGTTGGCATGGACATTAGCGTCAGACCCATTCGCTTCACAAGCGTGCTATCCCGGCGCAGCGAGCGCGACATTTTGGCCACCATGCGTTGTGCCTAAACCAAAGTAAGTTGGAATTAAACAATTCAGGCGTACCACAGGGATAAGCGGAAGGCATGATAGCAAAAGCAGCGCTCGGGTCATGTCCAACTTTGGGAAGACGAGGAAGAACATCGTGGATAGTCCGGCGGCCCGACAGCATTCCAGGATTATTACCTAAGGAAAAGAGCATATAAATACAGCTATCTCAAACCGTAATGTTGAGTCCACCAGTGCCGCGGCCCTGCGTGATGAGCCGGAAGATGGACTGGATGATCGCGCAGAGGTCCGGGTCGATTTGTATGAAGAGTAGCGTCAGGTAGATGGCCGCGTGTTGTTTTTCCGTGCGTGTAGCTAAAAAAAATTATGAAATAAGGACTCTACAGCGGCCAAAGCCGAGGCAGGGGAAAGCCGAGGGTATAAAAAAGAAGTATATAGTTTACGCCCTTTCCCACGATCTCTCTTTTTGTTTATCAGCTCAGCACTGTGTCAGAGGGCTGTAAAGTAAAATTTAGTGCAATTCAAGTTAATAATCTGGGGGATGTTTTTCGGCCTTTCTGTCCGTTCTTCGCGGCTAATCTAGCGCATTACTTAACTAGCAAGCTGAGCTAAGCCGAAACTCAGTTAAAAGTATAATATAAACGAAGCAAAGTCAAATTCAAAAGCAGTGAATCAATGGCAAAACCAGGCTAAAGAGTAAACGGGGGTAATTTAGGTTAACCGTAGCCCAGTCCTCAGTTAAGTTTAAGCAAGCCTAAGCTAACCAAATCTAAGCCAAACCAAGCTGACGCTCACAAAAACGAGGAAGAATGACCTAAAATGACACAAAAAAATGTTGCCCGCTTTGAATAGTACCAGAATTTTGGGGGCTAAAAGGTAGAAATCTTCTAGGCGTCAGTTTTAAGAGCCGAAAATAGAGTTTAGCCAAACAAACCCACCATCAACCGGGCACTTCTTCGTAAACTCAGTCCCTACAGCATGCGCTGGCGGACCATCAAAGTTGGTGGCGAGCAGAATGACGACCGCTTTCGAGCAGGCTGTCCCGACGACGAGCAGGGCATGGAGCAGGATGAAGATGGCGAGCTTGACCGTCTGAAGTGCCGTCACCATCCATGGCGCATACGGGGCTGTGTAGCCGGCGGCACGCTTCTGGGAGCGAAACGCGTCCCAGCCCGGGTCCATCTCCTGCATCCGGAGCACCCTGAAAAGAATAGTTTGTAGGAGAAAGAACAAGAGTAAAAGTTCCACAAAAGTGAATGCGAAAAGAGAGGAAAATTGTTCTTCTCGGACGATGCTAAACTTTGTTTACCGTTTTCGGTTTTTGTTGTATTAAAAAACAAAAAGTTTGAACCACTGGCCAATGTAAGCGGCAGACAAAGAAAAAAGCATTCAACCGAGACGACGACAAGCGCGCAGATTGAAAAAGTGTTATCAAAAAACACCCGGTTTTCAAAGAGTTTTCGCGCATAATACCGAGTACAGGTGGCAGTAGAGGATAATTTACAAAATCCGAGATGAAAACTTGTTTTTGTGAAGGAGCTTACGATATCTCGATATTTTCGGGTTTTTTGCAGAACTTGCGGCAAAAATCCGAATGGAGAAAAGGAGCCGTGGTCCCGGCGCTATCAGCTCGATTACGGTACTTGGCGCAGTTTAGAATGCGGCGTGTCGCCGTTGCGGGGCCCATCGTACATTCTGGGACGCAATTCCTTCGAAATCCGCCAAATAAAGTAAAACTCGTAAACTACGGTAGCATTTTAGTATTTTTGGTTCTTTAATAAATTTAGCGAAAAAGAGAAATGACCGGAACATGGTTGAATCGCGTGCTAGAAACGGTTGTTCGGCATTTTCATACCTTCGGGCATCCCTGCGCAACATAAAAATAGTACAGTAGATGCCTCAAAAGATTCTGGGTCCACTGAAGTTTCGATTATATTGCGTTCAGGTTTCCCAATCTTTTGTATTGCACTTTTTATGCTGAAAATGCACCAAAATGAACTTGAAATTGCTGGATTGTTAATTTTCAGAATATCTCTCACCCCCCTCCTCCTCTCTCTCTCTCTCTCTCTCTCTCTCTCTCTCTCTCTCTCTCCCATCTCTCTCTGTCTCTTTCCAATACACCCTCGTGTTTTCGACAATTTATTCCACAAAAAATTTTCCTTGGGCTACGTATTTTGGCGTCTAATTTCGGGACCTGAGTATCACAATTCGGGGGGTAGAAGAAGAACGAAGAATGAAGAGGGAAGGACTGTTTTTAATGAGGTTCATCAAATGCTTTGCGCCACACGATACTTTGTTAATAGGTACATGCCATAAAAAGTACGCTAAAATCGATAGAATAGAGTTGAAAAGGCATAGAATATCATTTGGCCGCTATTTTGGAATAATGAAAATTATTTTGAAGGTATCACAAATGCAAATCGTCACTAGAAAGGGGGTCCAAAGGACACAGGAAGGAGGGATTTGGGGTGCTGGTTTGTTAACGGGGGGAACCTGCAATTATTTTTTTTTGGAATTTTTTTATATTAGCTACGGCGAAATCCTGTTAACCTAAAAAAATGCAAAATTAACGATTTTGAAGATTTTTTCAGCAAAACTAACCATTTTTCGAAACCTATAGTAATTTTTAGAAATTTTGATGTCTGAAAACGTCGTAAAATCCTATTAAAATAGTCTATTTTTCATTATAGAGCGCCGGCGTAAAGATTGAAAAATGCAATTAAGATATCCCCCCGCTAACGCACCAGCACAGAATTTTGTAAAACATAAAATTTTTATAAATTTATCCATGTATCCAGGCGAGTCTGCCGTCGACCGCCTTCTTCCAGTTGATGACGTGCATTATCTCGTGGACCTGCATGTTGGAGAATGAGAAGTGCGTCATACACTGAAAAGCAAATTAAACGGTTCATTTAAATCGTTTAATCGGGACTTTGGCATTATCGGGGGAGGGGCTTTTTTCAAATGTAAATAGAGAAAGCGTTTCTAAACGGTTTTTTTGCTATTCCTAAACGCAAAAAGCTGACATATTTTTGGAAAAAATAAAAAACAATCACCAATTTCGACCAAAATGGCCGATTTGAGAAAAATATCGTTGTTTTAGAACGATTTAAAGCTTTTAATACTTTTTCTACTCCAAATATAGTTACATTTTACTAAAAAACACTATTAAAATACTTATATTAAGGTTATCGACATTTCTGGACGTATACACAAAAATTACGATATTTATACGATATTACTAAAGCCCATTAGGAACCCGTATCCATTGCGGCCAAAATTTTGGCGCTGAGTCCGTAATTTTTTGCCACACATTTTATCACGAAAAAATTTTTAAATTAAAAAGGAATCTCGTCTCAAGAATGGAAGTGTAATACAACGTTTTGTTGCGCATGCGTAGAAAGATGATTCTTTTGAAGCAACTATTCCCGCTGAATTGCCGATCAAAATTTTGGCGTAGCTCAATTTTTTTTGCAACACGTTTTTACAGCAAATTAACTTTTGATCGAAAATGAAACGTTTTACTATATAAAATTAATGAATTACCGTAAGGTCGTTGACGAATAGCATGATTCGGCTCATACGGATCGCCAGCTTATCGTAGTCGACGGGACCGTCTTTACGTCGCATATGGTAATGGAGGACCTGGTGATAGATAGTTTATCTCTCTCACTCACTCTCACTCACTCACTCTTTCTCTCTCTCACTCACTGACTCACTCACTCACTCTCACTCACTCTTTCTCTCTCTCACTCACTGACTCACTCACTCACTCTCACTCACTCTTTCTCTCTCTCACTCACTCACTCACTCACTCACTCTCACTCACTCTTCTCGCTCTCTCTCTCTCTATCTCTCACTTCGTTTACTCTAAAAATATCTTACCTTCAAAAACAGTTGCCCGACAGCTCGTGCCTTTACCCGACCACCTGCTGACAGATCGGGTACTCCTAAAAACCGGGTAAAATTGGGATCTTTGAAAAAAATTTAATGGTATTATGGTAATTCGGAATCAGTAGTTTGTAATACATAAGTTGTTTTTGCATTAAAAAGGTAAATTATGTCTGAAAAAGTAAATGAAATCAGCAACTGCAAGGTCTGTACTAGCAATGCAAAAAGTCAGCGACCCCGACAGAACTATAAAACATTAATTCTTTCAGCACCACATTTTATTTAGTTCAAAGTTGAACTTGATTTAATTTAAACCCCCTGATTTAATTAGTTTAAATTGTAGTGTGTAGTAATTGCTTAGCGGTTTATGAAAGTGGGGCAAGGCTGAAACAAAAAAAGCTTCTTAGAAAACTGATTGATCAACTTAATGTGTTTCAAAGAATTTTCGAGAAATAGGTTGAAGCTCATTAGTAGGATTGCCTTCGAGTTCAAGATTAAAGCGAATGAAAAATATTTTTTTTCAAAAAAAAAAAACGTACCATTATGCCTAGAAAGAAAAATCACGGAATACGTCGATGGGAACTATTTACGCAAAAACTTCGGAAACCCAATAGGATTTTGAAACATTAATTTTTCAACTTCACATTGTTTTAGCTAATAGTTTGTTTTGTACTTAAATTAAATTAAATTTAATTGCTTTCCCTAATTGCTAATATTACAAGAACGTTGTCAAAAGTTTAGAGAATACTCTCAATAATTTTTTTTCTTTGTACTTTTGAACCTCAAATATCACTAAGAGGCATTACCAGTATTCCTTTCAAATTCAAGCTAGCATGGGACGGCACATATTTTTTCAAAATTCGCAAAATAACGTATCATGCTCATATAGAAATGAATAAATACCCTAGTGTCAGGTTTTCTTAGCCGTGAAAAACACTAGCAACCACAACATAACTTTGAAAGACCGATTTTCGGGACGTCATGTTATTTAACTAAAAGTTTAATTATTTTGAAGTGTTTAATAGTTTTGAATTTTATTTAATGGTTTAATTAAAACGCCCTTAATTTTCCGGTGCTATTAAAAAAAATTTTACGGCAAATTTAGAATTTTTAGACATAAACGAAATGAATGTTCTTCGTTTCTTTTTGAATGACGACTAGGACCACGAGTAATTCTATGAATTGCTTTTGCGATTAATCCACGGTGCAACGAAACATAATTTTTCAAAAAAATGGAAATAAACGTACCATCATGGAAAAGGATGATAAAAGTGAGGAGTGCCATCTCTTTTTCGTCCAACCGCAGCCAGCTGTAGATTGGGAGGAGCGTGTCGAAACGGGACACCAGGCGTCTGGAATTATATCGGAAAATAAAGATAATTTTCCACCTTTAATAGGAATAGAAATAAACGTGTTTTATGAAACCGTTTTTACTATTCCTGACCGTAAAAACTTTACAAATCTTTATTAAAATCCAAAAAACTATGGGTTTTTTGTTAAATGGTGTAGCTTTGAAGTTGAATGGTGTAACACAGAAAAAAAACGTACGTAACATCGGGACATGGCTGGTGCTCAAGACTGCCGGGATAAAAGCTGCCATTTGCTAGACATATCCCGGCACATTTTGTCTTCCACGTGTACTGCGTCAACTTGAGCCAGTAGAAGGGCAGGAACCGTCGTTGTGCTAGTTGTTCCTGTAAGCGTTCAAATATCAAAAGCTTATGCCATCAATTAAATTAATTAAGGGGATCAAGACGAAACAAAATAATAATTTTGTAATTTTCTAAGGTTTGAGAATTGTTGAAGCACTTTTTCAAATAACCGAACCGGTTCCCAAGGATACCAAAATTAACGAAGTTTGGTCATTGCGCTATAGGGGGAAGCCACTTTTTCTCTAGATTTTTTCGTACTACATTTATTTTTATATACAATTTATTTTTGTTTTAGGTGTGGGATACAAAAAATATTGGTTTTTTTGCCAAAACTGGGCGATTTTTCCCAAAATTTGTCATTTTTGGAATTTTTGAAAACTATTTTCTACTTCAAAAATAGTTAAGTTTTCTAAAAAAGCTATTAAAATAATTAAAATTGTGTTGCTAGCCATTTCTGGAATTGTAGGCAAAAAGTCAATGTCACCCTCCCCCGATAATGCAAAAGAACACCCGAGACTCTATTTCTTAACTTTTATGATACTAAAAACGTGCAGATTTTTTAAATTAATTTGGAATTAAGGAATACAACAACTAAAACTGCTATAATAGCCAATGAGCTGATTTTTGCTCTCTTATGATGCGTGAAACTTTTTTTCTAAATCCGGGTTTGTCTATCTTCGCAATTGGTGCCCTTATGAAAATCCTCGGGATATGCTATATTTTTCAGGGCTTGAACAATTTGCAACCAACCATTATTTTAGCATAAAATATAAGCCGTGAATTTGCAAAAAAAATATGTTGTAGAAGGCGGAGATCACGATCCAAATCGAATTCACATAATACTTTCTTGAGCCATGTGCATGAAGTTATCCCGACCCTCATTTTTGCCCCGATCGCTTATTATAAAAATCACTACTTTATAAAAGATCCAAATCCAAAGAAAATCCAAATATAAAAAGCGGCATTTCTTGGCCCAGAAAAAAAATACGTTGCGTAATTTTTAAAAATAAAACTTTGTGGAGCCTGGAAAGACATGTAGACTCAAGGGCGTAATTAATGAAGTTATTTTATTGAACTTTGACGATAATTAAAATGACAGGAGTAATAATTAAAAAAACCTGTAATAACTGGACTGAACTAGATAATACTATCTTCACAAATTTTCGGGTTTTAGGCATTTATGAAAAATTTTTTTGAGCAAAAACCGGATTTTGGTTTTGCGTTTTTGAAGTGGTCTCATTATAAAAGTAGCTTAAAAACATACTTCTTTACAATATAAAATCGCCCAAAAAAATACCTGATCTGGGAGGGCCATTTCGGTGAATTCGGGCACACCCCGTAAATAATCGACCATGAGGAGGTAGTGACGTTCGAGATCTTGGACCATATCGTCTTGAGTCGCACTCCGTTCGGCCGTCACGAGGAGCTGAAAGGCGATGGTCAAATCATGGTTAGAAACAGGATTTAGAAAATAGAAGGTCTTAATAGAGCGTCCTTTATTAAGAAAATGTCAATCTACCAAAGTACTCTTCTACCGATAAAACACATTTTTTGGCGATGGAAGTTTATTTACACTTTTTTTGCTGAATTGAATGGGAAATACTGGTCTTAGCGTGATAAATGTTTTAGTACAATTTTATCCACGATTTTTTTATTTTGCAAAATCCCATATATTATTCTCCATTCGGAAAAACTCGAGTTTACCCAAAAAGGCACGATTTTTCACAATTTTTCCCGAACTTTTTATACGCGATTCTATAGAGCACCAAAAATATACGACGGGTGTCAATTTTAGCCCGGAATAGTCTATTATAAAACAGTAATAACAAAAACAAAAAAGCTAGTTTTCGGCTTTCGGCGTTTTCGTTATTTTTTAATATTTTGAAAGCACCATTCGTCAGAGTATCAAAAAAAATATACCACGAATTTTAATTGTAACTAGAAATTCGGTAAAATAAAATATTCATGGGAAATACAAGCAAAATTCGGTAGTGCTGTTAAACAATAATTTGCTTTTATAAATTTTCATATTAATTTTTCGCAATTTCCGGCCAGTGGACAATAGTTGGGCCCTAGGACCATCTTTTGCTGGTGCTAAAATTTTTTTGGGAGCTTTCTTTTTAACGGGGGAAGGGTAAACGTGAGATTTAAACCAATTTAATTTTTTACTCATTTTCAAACCGAGTACAATAATAAACTATATAGAAAATTAATACAGTACTGTAATGAGTAAACGTACCGGTGTTCGGGTCGCATGGTTCATCGGGCCAATCGGGGGCCCAGGTGGTTGTTCCGGATTGTCGACGAGTTGATCGACGTGTACGGTAAGTCGCAGCAGCTGGGCGATTACTCTGGAAATGTCGTAAAAATTGTTTGAGCGTATTTAACCTGATTGCTAATTGTTACGAAGCGGAGCTCAATGGTCAATATTTGGCTTAGATTAAATGTTTCAAAAAAGTGATGAGGTGAAAAATTTTTAAGACGAGACGATTCATTTCGCACGGCAACCTAATTTTAAGCAATAGCAAAAATCAATTATCAAATCAATATTTTTAATTAGGAATTAATGTTTCGAATACGCAATGCCCAGAAAATTTTTTGGGCTGTACGATGCTCGGTCTGCTTACGATATTGATACGACACGACTACAGCCTGTGTTTCAGGTAGCGAATTTTGATTTAAATTTAAAACTTAGGTAGTTTTTGGCCCGGATACCTAATTTTAAGTAACCCCGTTAACAGCAATTATCAATATTTCTATAGTCAAAAATTGTAGGTTTCAAAAAAGTCATATGGCACATTTTTTTTGAACCGCATAATCGGCACAAGCCGCCAATCTCCCCTAGCAGTTTTGGATATCTTTTATGCTCGAAATATCGTTAATTTTACTAAGACCGTATTAAAATACTTGTTATTACGCTACTAGGCAGTTCGGGACTGATACAGCAAATAAAATGTTTCAAAAAAATTATGTGCAAAAATTGTTTCTAGCTTTATAATCGTCGGACGCTGTGCCTGGTTACAAGTCCGGAAAGGCATGGAAAGCAAAACGACCGCCTGTGCTTCGGGTTTTGAAGTTAAACTTATAAATTAAACCTCTGTCGATTGTCTTCGCACGGTAACCTAATTTGAAGCAATGGCAAAGTATCAATTGCCAACGAAGATTTGGACTCAGAGATTAAATGTTTCAAAAAAAGTGATGAGCTAAACATTTTTGAACTGCATAATCCGTGGCTTACTTTGTACGTTATCAGTAACACACGGCTACAGCTTGCGCTTTAGGTGTTGAATTTAAATTTAAAAATGCAGCCCATGCCGGTTGAGCTCGAAAAATTTGCGAACTTTTGTACATCTTTACATACTTTTCCTACATTTCTAGGTTGTAGATCTTTTCGTACTTTATTTTGAAAGCAAAGCTATTTAAATAGAAAATCTGACAAAAGGCGTCCTGAAGCGTCTTTTTAGTGTGTCGAGACCTAGCGGATTTAAGGGGTAGATTCTGGCACTTCCCCGCCCCTTTAAAACGCCGACTCACTTTTCGAATTGTGGATCGACAGCTGGTATAGTGTCGAGCATGCGATGATCATTCGAATTCCTCATCCTCTTCCGCTTCTCCTTCTCCTTTTCCCTTCCAGATGAGGAGGACGTTGTGTGTATTCGCTCGGAACTCTTTTGCTTGTCGATGTTTCTTAGGAGGAATTCTGTTGTGCCGAGTCCGCTCGGTCCCGGTAGTTCACTGTAAAAATATGATTTTGTATAATTATTCAAAATACACAGTACAACCAGCAATTTTTCAAAATATTTTTTTAGATTTTCGTGTTTCATTTTCGAACAAATAGCCAGAACAAAAAAATGAGTTAATACCATGAATGTATGGTTGCGGAAGTGCTTTTAACAGGCGGTTTTTTACGATTCTGAAACGTAAAACTTACAAATTTTATCAAAAATCCAAAAATAACAATTTTTCGACAACAAAATGCCGATTTTCGACCAAAATTTCAAATTCCTAAAGGTTTTCAGATAGTTTTGAGTTGAAATATAGTCAATTTACTAAATTCTATGAAAATACCTATTATTACATTACAGGACATTTCTGGACTTCTAGAAAAATTCGGTTTTTCCCCTGATAATGTGAAAGAACCGAAAACGCCCCAAATCCCATTTAAGTTGTATAATGGTTTGGTATTATCTTTTAAACTTAATTATATTACATACATATGTAAATGTTATAATTATATCTAACACTACGTCTGAACCTATATTTTTAACCGTGTCAAGCTAATATGGAATAAAAACCGGATCAATAAAGGCGATTTCCCGAAACATTTTGTTGCTCAAAAAGCACCAATGGCTTTCTTTTGAACACGACAAATCCACATTTTGGAGGTTTAGAACGACTCCAATAAGACACGAGTATAAACCCGTATCGAGTATAAACCGGATCAAGATAGGCGATGTTTTGAAACATTTTTTGCTCAAAAATGGTCTTCCGTTTTCATACGTTGAGAACCTATTTTTTTCGTGAGTTAAAGAATTAATCGCCGCCCTAGTTTGAGTTTAAATTCAATTAAGAACCGACCCCTCGCTGGCCATCCCCGGCTCTATCGATTGGAAAAGGTGGAAATGGCGGCCGAGTCGAGTGGTTTTTGCTGAAATTGTGGTGGTTTGAATTTAATTTGAAAGCTCTGAAAAGGTGTTTAAGGAAAGAGAAAAATGAAACCTCATAATAAGAATAAAAACATTATGAATCAACACTTCCAAAACTTCGGTTTTAAGGTTTTGGACTGTTAGCGGGGGGGGGGGTTTGCCAGAGTCAAGCTAAATGTTCCCGGACGGTCCTATAACAAAATATAAACGGTTTTTATAGCATTCTACACCGTTTTTAGATATCAAAAGCTCTGGAAAAACAATAACTTCGAAAATTTTTGACTTTATTCAAAAATATACAGGGTGTCCCAAAAAAAAGCACCCCTCTGGCATTTCGCCGTATTACATCCGATCGGTCGAATACTTCGCACAAGGGTGTATCGGACCATAAATAACCACAATCCTGAGTTATAGACCGATCGCTACAGTAGCTTTCGAGTTATCGTCAAAATACTGTTTTTTACGCGGTTCTTAACAGTTTTTTCGGCTATCTTTTTGGACTTTGCATCGATTTGCATCGACTTCCGGCTGCGAATCCCTAATTTCGCTTAATATCGGGGGTGAATTTGCGTTACAAAAATTGTTGAAATCAACGGTTATTTCACTAATTTTTATCAGAAAAAATCTCTGGGGTAAAGCAAGCTTGCCGCTTCATTTTCACTTAATATTCGAAGGGTCGATTTCGACGAAAAGCATATGAAAAACGGATAATAAAGTTTATTTTTGTTGTATCACGAAGATTACAATAGCTGGCGGGCTATAACTCAGGATTGTGGTTATTTAGGGTCTGATACACCTCTGGTCCAAATTTCGGACCGATCGGATGTAATACGGCGAAATGGTGGCGAAATGGTGCTTTTTTATGGGACACCCTGTATGAAAAATTAGCAAAATCGAATTTTTTTGAATTAAAAATTTCAATATTTTTGGAAGCTTTCTCGCAATTAAAAAGTGGTAAAAACACTATAAAGATACGCGATTAATTATTAGCCAAAAAACTGTGCCCCCCCTGCTAACAGTCCAGTACCAGCGTTTAAATTTCAAAGTCCTATGCAGGAATCTGGATTTTATTTAGCCTAAAGCCACATGATGACAGTGAACATTATTAATTTTTTTGCGACATTTCGAAAGACAGAAACATCAAATTTTTCAAAAGTCTTAAAGTTAAAGCTGGACCCTATTTCGTGTTGAAAAAGAATACTATGTCAAGAATTATTAGCATTAAAAGGCCATACAAGTTATCGAGGCTAAATTAACTCAAAAAGGCTCATTTCCGCAAAATTTTATAGAAAAGAATTCTACCTAGTCCCGCCGATGGAGCATCAGTTTGGCCAATTTTTCCGAGGGTACACAAAAACCTGAAACATTTAAATATTTACCAAAAATCAAAACCTTTTATCTCTAATCCTGGGGCAGATTTGCCATATTGAACGTATTTATATGTTACAGGAATTAGGATTAAAGGGTCATGCAAGTAACAGGTACTCAACAAATTTTAATAATATTATTCTCTGCAGAAAAAAAATTAGAAAAATGACATTATCTCAAATCTAGTAGCTTCGTTTAAATTTTTTCACCATATTCAAAATCTGAAACACAAAATTTTTAAAGTTTGTAACAAAATTACGGCTATACCCTGATTCGGCTTCGAACAGTATAAAAATGTCAAAAACTAATAGCATTAAAAAGCCATAAAAGTTATAAAGGCGAAATGGACTAAGAAAGGCTCATTTCTGCAAAATGTTATAGAAAAGAATTCATCGGATGAGCCATCAATTTGGACAATTTTTCGGAGGGTACGCAAAAACTTGAAACATTTACGCATCTTCAAAAAATCTCTTTGATCTCTATTTTGGGCCGTATTTAGACTGAACCAAAAACTTAAAAATATGTTATGTATGTTTATGTTTTGAATAAGCACAGGAATATTAATAATAAATTAAAAAATATTTGTTCCTGCAAAATACTTTGGAAAACACGCCCGGAATAATTGAACTGAATGTTTGCCAAGTATCGAAAAGCATGGAACACTTACTTTTCAAAATCAAAACCAAGAATGTTGACATTCGTTCCAAAATAGAAAAAATACATTCAAACCCATAAGGTTACGGGGGGAACATCTAGGTCCTTTTGCCTTATCGGGGGCAACTGGATCAATCCTTGAACTAATTTAACTAATTGCTGCGAAGAGGACTCAAAAATTGAACATTTATTTTAAAACACATAGAAATGAAAGCCACGGCCATTGCCTTGACTAAATAACTATTTAAACACTACGAGTCTTGAGCGATAGCTACTTAATAGATTTAAAATTGTTAAAAAAACATCAAATTCAGCAAAATTCGATACAAGTGAAGGGCCCGTCGCCCAGCTGACGACCACCGGGGATCCCCGTAGTGAATCAGAAATCGTCTGGACCACCGGGGGGTTAGGGAGTCCGGAAAAAGTGAGACAACAGACGAGAGAGAAAGAGAGACGCAGAGAAGAGGGCCCCCGAAATGAAGAGGTGGATGTCAGTGTGTGTTGTATTTGTTGTAGATTGTGTCCTCGGAGGTGCTCTGGCATGCCTGGGACCTCCTGCAAAACCCCACTCTCTCACCTTCATCCCGTGTTTCTGGGACAGAGAGGCGAGAGAACAGGGAGACGGGCGAGACGCAGAGATGCCAGAGAACACGGGAAAGGGGGACAGCGCAGGGTACAGACAGGCGGTCAGAGACGCAGAGTGAGGCCAAAGTTCTGGGTGGCTACGGGGGCGGCACTAAATTGCTTCCGCTTCCAGCCCCGTCCTGCGAAAAGAGAGTTTTTGGAATATGCGCAGAGGTCAAAAATGGGGCAGCAGAAGGGGGCTATTTTTAGCAAAGACGGTTCTGGGTGGTGTTTGGGGGTCAGAAAACGGGAGTGGTCTAAAAAGAGCAGAAACATTTGGGGGTTTTAGGTTCTTGTTCATTATCGGGGGGTTTGGGGTACGGAATTTTTCTTGTTAGTCTAGAAATGTCTAATCATGTAATAGAAGTATTTTAATAGTATTCTTAATCAAATTTAACCAGATTCCGGCCGGAAAAAGAATTTAAAAGCTTGGAGTTTTCAAAAAAATCTGTACTTGGCTCGAAAATCGGCTATTTTTGGTCGAAAAATTAGTAGATGCCAGTTCAATGATAGCAAAGGCCAGGCAGGGGCAAACGAGCAGAGATTGTTTAGGAAATTAAAGCTGGTTGGCTGGCACAGGTGTTGCCGATTCTTTATGAATGATTCTGGCGAAGGTCCAGCTAGAGCGAAACATTGGAATTTCTAGCTGATGAGTTAAACCGGGGGGGGGTCTTGGAGAATTCGAATCTCAGCAAAATTTCAAAACTAGCAGAGATTGGAACTTTTCCAGTCTTGCCGGACTTGTGGTAGGTAGACCATAAATTAGCGAGGCAAGCTAGCAGAGATTTCTAGGGAAACGGATTCAGTAAGCTAGCGGACACCTGGTTCTTTCACATTATCGGGGGGTAATTTTCATATAACAGCAGAAATCCCCTAGCAACGTAATGATGAGCATTTTTAATTGTTTTTAAGGAAGTTTAACTATCTTTTACTAGAAAAACTATCCAAAAAGCTGAACGATTTTGGAAAATTTGAAAAAAATCGAAAAATTCTTTTAATTTTTTCGGAAATCGATATGTTTTGATGAAAATCAGTAAAGTTGATAACTGGGCTGGAAAAACTCCAAAAAACTTTTAATAGCGCAAAAGTTTGGTCGTAAATTGGTCATTTTTGTAAAAAATACAATACGATATTAAATAGAAGAATAAATACATCTAGAATAGTATGTACACTTACCCTAGGTATTCGCTGTAATATTGCGGGTTTTATAAAACTAAACAAACTTTTGCCCGAAGCAGACGAAACAACTGTTAAAAGCCACTAAACGAAAAGTTTCCAAGGAATTTTGTCTGATTTAACTAGCCATGTAATTTTTTGAGTAGGCATCATGGAAATACGAAACATTTTTTTAGTAAACCAAAAATTATCATAATCTCTAGATGTCATCAATGCTCAAAATACAGAATTTGGGCCCATTATCGGGCAGACATCCCTGAAAAGTGCCCTCCGGCTAGCCAGCTACTAGTCGTTGACGTAATTTCCTCCCCCCGGTCCGGAATCGACAATGAAATTGGAGTCGACTTGCCGTCTGGACTGCCAGATGGCTGGAGAGCCAAATAAACAATTCAGAAGATTTTAGAGGCGCAGCAATATCTAAGAAATGAGGCGAAAATGCCGTTTATAAAGTGAAAGTAAAATATAAAACGAATAAAATCAAACCAACCTTATGCAGTTAAAAAAATATGTTTCGCCAAGTAAAGCAGAAAAAATTTTCCCTGCCTAACCAATTCCATTCATGAGGATGACGAAACTTTTTATACAAACTCCGGAAATCCTCTCAAATGATGTGACTTGAAAAAAACCAGGAAAAGTCTTTTAGGTGTTGAAAGATATCATAAATAATAATCTTTATGTTAAAAAAAGGTATGTTTTATCAAGTTAGGTAGAAAGAAACTTGCCTGCGAAACCGTCTGGATGATGAAACATGTAAACACCTCCGGAATCAAAAAATTAAAAATGTTTCACTAATAACAAATGAGAAAAAAGTAAAATTCGAACCAGTTTCAGTTCTTGAACTAGCCTCAAAAAATACAACGAATGCGCAAAAATGCTTCTGACTACGATGTCTTTCATTAAATCCAAAAAAAAAGGAAAATACACGTTATCAGATAAAAAAATCTTAAATGATGAAGTGAACAATCGTTGTGTAAAATTGGCGTAAACCCAGAATTTTTAGCAAAAATTCAGAAAATTGCTTTTGCCCTGCAAAACGGCGTATCGCTAAGGAAGACAGCAAAACAGGAGCGCATCTAATAAAGAACTTCAATTAAATTTAGTGTTTTCGTAATCAGAAAAATATGTTTTAACATATGACAATTGGAAAAAGCTAATTTTCGACTTAATTTTTGCCAACTATATGAGTGTGATGAATAGACACTTCTTCCTAAAGGATCTATGCTAGCCTGCTTGTCGGGTGGATTCCGGTGGTTTGGAAACGTACATAGAAAGAAATTGCCGAGAAAGATGACCTAAATTGAGCGCATAAAATAACGCGACAAAAGATCACAATTCTCGAAGCTAAAAAATGTTTCACCAATCGGAATTAAGAAAAATGTTCTCAGCGCGACAATCTGCGGAAATTTGTCGTCTTCAAGATATCCGAAAATCCGTAAATATTGTCAACTGATCTCGGATAGTTGTCTTCTCTCGTTTGCCCAAAAAATCTCTGCTAGCCTGCTCTCCACTTTTTCCAGGCGAATCTCGACGCGTGCCATCGAAACCAGAAATACATTGAAAACCCTGACCAGAAAATATCGAAAATCCCAAGATATACCGATAAATTAGGCAAAAAAACAATTTATCAAATCAAAGCTACAAAAATTAAGAACCATTAAATGAAATCTTCGTTTGGGGTGTGAAACCATCAGGCAAGTGTGAAAAATGTTTCACCATTAAAATGGAGGAGAACGTGCCGTCGGGGGTCAATGTGGAATGGCTTGACTTTGAATTTTCTGAACCGAGTCAGAAAATTCAAGTTTCAAGTCCCATGGGTTCCGGCAAAAAATAGTTGGCACAATTATGGCGTGAAAGGCAGCTTAAAAGCAGTTGATAAAACCAACAAAAAAATCAATATAAAAAAAATAGATTTCCCGAGGTTTTTATTGAAATAGGTTTTACCAAAGAAAAAAATTACCCATCAGGCAGAGAGACAGAGAGAGAGAGAGAGAGAGACAGACAGAGAGACAGAGAGAGAGAGAGAGAGAGAGAGAGAGAGAAAACGAGAGAGACTTGCCCCTCATTATTTTCCCAAACAATCCCGGTAAGCCTGCCCCTCCCCTGACCAAAAAACCGCGTGTTCCACGCCGGCTACTTGAAGCCTCCTCCTTTTTTTGGGGGGCGCTTATCTCTTTGTGGCTCCCAAAATTGGCATTTTCTATTATCTTCCGGTTGGCGGGTGATATTCCGATTCACTCCTCCGCTCACACCCGCCGCCTCCCCACCCCTCCCCTCTCCTCCTCCCGCAATCAACTTTTTGAACCGTGTTTTCACCCCGCGTGGCTGTTGTTGCATCATAAAAACGAATTTCGAATAGATTTTAATTTCGAAATTAGTGTGCATTTTTTGCAGAACGCAAATTTTTTAAAACAGCCATTGTTACATTTTACAACAACAAAAAAAATTTTTTTTAATAATTTTTCGGACTTTATCAAATCATCTACTTTCGAGTATGATTTCAAATTATTTACTGAAAAGGTTAGGAGGTATTCAATGTTTCAGATCTAGGTTTTCCTTTTAAATATGTATGTATCAATTAACACCGTTATTTAGCTTAAAGAGATGTGGACGGCATCTGTTGAACCCCCCTTGGGGAGGGGGGTTCAACAGATTCAGCGGCGAGAGAGGGCGCCCAGGGGAGAGGCGCAGAGACCTTTTCTTTCCCGCGCGTAATCGATTGACTTATGCCGCCCTTATCCCTTTAAAATTATAAAGTGAGTATGAAAAATGTTTATACTTGAAACTTCAATTTTCTTAGCTCGCTTTGCCCGGGCAGTTTCGAAAAAAATGAAGTTTCATAAATTTGGAGCTTTCTCGGGGATTATTCTGAAGCATTACGTGTACCATCGTTGGATTATCCGATTTTTTTGACCAACAGATTTTTATGGTATGTGTAAAAGGTGAAGTTGAGCAGGTTTTCATTTGAATTTGCCTACGTTCCTCCGTTCTTTTATCCTATTTAAATTTAATTGCTTGCCAAAATACAATGCGTGATTTTCCAGCGGCGCGAAGCGTGCAGATTCAAAAATCAAAGTTTCAAAATTTTGGCAGTTTGCTGGCTCGAACTCGGAGTCATTAAGTAGATGTCACCTTGTCCTTCTTGCCTCCGAATTCATTGATCATAATGGATCAATCAAATATTAGTGTTTCAGTTCAAATAGTTAATTTTTAGTTTAAGACCAGGGTTGAAAAGCCGCTTCGCGACTTTTCAACCCTGGCCCCGTCTGACCCCATTTTATCCTTCACTTTGCATAATTGTCCTAAATTCAGATGACAAAAAATGAAAAACAACCTTTTCTACCTCTTTATATAGTCGAATCCCCACTTCCGGTCTATGCTAATTATCCCTAACAAAGAAGTTTTCACAAAAACTTAAATTTGATGTCTAAAATGGTAATTTTGTTAAATCTCATTTGCGTGCAGTCATCTCCAGGCCATTACGCACCTAATGACGTATCATACATACCCCTAAGTACTTCCCCTCTTGAGATATCCTCCGGACAGACAGACGGAAGTGGATGCAAAGTGGCACACACACACACACAGACACTATTTTTTTTATATATAGTAGGATACGCCTTTTTTCCGATTTTTATGACCTAATCAAAATTTTAGGGCGTTTTCGAGGGTGAAATTTAACCGGGTTAGATATTTTAATTTGTGTGTGTTTTAGCAGTCTTACGTTTTGAAACTTAATTCGTTGAAAGCTGTGGATTCGCGTGAGTTTAATTGAGCTAATAAACGCCGTTTTTAACCTCTTTAAGTGTTGATGGTGAAAATATAGCTTCTACTACTTCCAAGCTTGAATTTTTGAAAAAAATTAAAGTTTCACGGACTTGTGACAATTCCGAACCATTAATGGCTAATGATTTCAAGTCATGATTTATTTCTGTTAAGCACAATAAATTAAATAGTATTCCTTGACTCTAAATAGACAATTTTCAGTGTAAAGATGATTGATGCGGTCGACCCATCAGCAGCCCGATTCCGCTCGGAGACTTATTACGTCGGGAAAAGGGCCGAGATGCTGAAGCGGAAGGCGCAGAGGGATAGGCGGATGAGTGAGAGACAAGACGAACAGTTGGCTGTTGAGGTAATTAAATTGCTTTTTAATAAATTCTGAGGTCTGAAAAGTATTGGGCACTAATTGGGAACATTACGATTTTTTTATTTTAGCTTGGCTTGAAACATTTTTTAACCGTTTTTTTGTAAATTTTTGGCAATCAGTTGTGAAATTATTTTTATACCCGGCGCAAAGGCAAGTTAGGCCATTTGCTCGATGACTCAAGAATTAGCACGAAAAATGTTCAGAAAAAACTGTTTCAGATTAAAACGTGAAAAATGATAGTTAAACTCTTCAATCGTGCGTCTTTTCAATGCTTTGCCAATTTTTCCCGAAGAATCACGGCTAGCATACATTTTTAGTCTTCATAGTTATATACCTACCAGCGCCCAAAACCCGCTTCGCGGCCCTTGGGCGCTGGAATGCGGCCTTTGCATGAGAAATTTGAGTTTCCGATAGCTTGGGTCCTTCGGACTATACATGGGTCGACGCTTGCATGCGCCGCATAAGCGTGGCCGGCCACGCTCTTCCGGAGCGTGGATAGCCACGCTGGCGCGCGTGCCTCTTAATAAACCACGCCGTAATGAGCGTGGCCCGCCACGCTCCGGAAACGATTATGCAAAGTTTCTAAAGATGCAAAATCAAAGTTTTCTAAGGGACATGAACGCAAAAAACGATCCGCTTTCGAGAAGCTATCTAACAAGAAGTTGAATCACGATCTATCTTATTTATTTATCAACATTTAAAGATGACCCTGATAGTTATGTATCGACAATTCATTTTTGCAAATCGAAATCATAAATATATGTCCTTTAAATTTTTGATTTGCATCTGGAGTTCAATCGCGCGCGTGAAAAAGCACGCATAAAGCGCCGCATGAGCGTGGTCCTCCACGCTCCGGAAGAGCGTGGCCAGCCACGCTTATGCGGCGCATGCAAGCGTCGACCCATGTATACTTCGGACCCCTCCCTTCCTCCGACCACACCCGCGCGTGCAACTTGCAAGAATGAGGAAATTTGGATTTTTTCGAAGTATGCAAAGTAGCCCTCCCTGGCGCCGGACACACACACAGAGATACACTCCAAAATTATATAAGGTAGGATTTATAAGGCTTAATCTGGTTTCCGTAAAGTATATATTTTGGCTATCAAAATAAGGATTTATTTTAACTTTAAATTACATTCATGGTGCGTCATTTTACGCTCTAGAATCATTAAATTTCAAACCGGATTGCGCAATCCGTTTTGTTATCGCCTTGCGCCCCTCGAAAAAATGAGTCACCGGCCCGCAGAGGGGCAAAACATTCAATAAAAAACGTGTTGCATCTAATTACCTAGAGCGGTGCATTTCAGACACGCAATTTGGTTTTCGCAAGGATTCTACTACTAGTCGGCTCCATGCAATTACTCAATTTTCCTTACTCTGTCCCATTTTGAGGATGAGGATAACTTGCCAAAATAGAGAAATTTCAAGCTACATTTGGGCAATCCGTTTTTGCACCCTTCTAAAAAATGGAACGAAGCTGTGGAAAAAATTGTGTTCCATCTAACCCTATTTATCACAGTGGTCGGTCGAATGGCGTTAGACTGGGCATTAATTGTTATTGTTAACTAGACCCGAATCATAGTTTTTTCAACAAGTTTAAAAATTTTTGATAACTTGTTGTGTAATCTCTTGTTTTTATCGGTTGGGGACCCCGTAAAGTTGAGCTTTTTTTTGGAAATAAAGTTGTAACCGAAAAATACTGCATAGTTATTCAACTATTTTTAAGTCTTAATCCCGTATCCGTAGTAGATTTTTCGGCTATCAAAATAAGGATTTATTTCAATTTTCAATTAAATGCAAAGCGCGAGATTTTATGCCCTAGAATTGCGACATTTCAAGCCATATTGTGCAAACCGTCACCTTATCGCCTTGAAACCCTCGAAAAATGAGTCATTGGCCCGGCAGTGGGGCAAGAAATTTTATTAAAAAAACGTGTTGCAACTCCACGAGGGGGCTGAAGATTCCGGTGAGCTATTCTCTTGGCGCTACTCTACTTTTCCGAAAAATCCCTACTAGCCGGCTCTATTTAACTTTGTGGTATCACATACCCCTTTTGATGACAAGGATGGCTTGCTAAAATGGAGAAATATCAAGTTACATTTACACAATCCGTTTTTGTAGCTTCGGAAACCGAACAAAGTCTGGGGGAAAAATTGTGTTTCATCGAAAAAGCTAAATAACTGAAAATTCAGATAATTAATATGTTCTTTAGACCGCACTTTTTACCAGGAATCGCTGCGGTTTTGCCCCTGTTAGCATGCTAAATCCTGCGACTCAATTGAAAAAAGAATTATTCCATTTTTTCAGGCTCCCTCAGCCTCGACGTCAACCTCTTCAAATATTTCGACAATTCCGGAGAAGCCTCGAATCCGCCACGTGTCCACTGGGGTGTTACTCCAGGCGAACGGATCGTAAGTGCTCGCATTTTTTGTTGTTGTCTAGAATGTTTCGCCATTAACACTTTAAAAGATTTTTCGTTGATATTGTATCTCAGCTGACGCATCCTTATCAACGCAAAAATGCTCTTTATTTTTTGAAAAAACGTGTTTCATTTTTTATTACAGTCAGGTACCTTGCGTTCGTTGCTAGTAACTTGCGCTTCTCCGCCGAGCTTGTCTTTCCATGAAAGAAAACTACAAAATGACATAAAATTAGAATGGAAATTATCTTTTTTTTGTTGACTTTAGTTCGAAAGCTATACCTAGAAAATGTGTGTTGCGCGTATTTTTTGTATCAAAAAGGCTAATTTTCCCTGCCGACTAAACTCTTGAATTTTCTGCTTTAAAGGGACCGACAAGGCGTGGATATGGATTCATTGTAGGTCTACGCGTCTCGATACGCAACGCTTTCGCCCATTAAATGAACTATGGCGATTAAGGGCGTGTGCGTCGCGTGTCGTGGGCTTATTGTTAGCCATTCTGATGTTACATGTAAAATCGTGTTTCGATTATTCTCCAAAATTCTGGCTGATGCCAAAAATTCATTGAAACACTCATTTTTCCCAAAACCACATTTAGCCATACTGGATTTTCTGCTCGAATCTCGAAACCTGGAAATTTTGCTGCTAGTCCTTTAAAAACCGGTACTTTGGGCATTTTGAAGTAGAACCTTGCCTTCTAATCGTTCCGCCACATTCCACCTCCCAATTTGACGGCCCCCGAAATAGCCATATAACCTTTCCCCAAAATAGCCAATAAAAAATGGCATGGAAAAAATATTTTTGTTGATTTTATCTTGAAAAATTATGCTTAAAACCATTGGTTTCACGCATTTTTGTGGTCAAGATGGTTGGATCAGAAATTTTCAAATTTTCCGATTTTTTTCAAAAGTGTGTTGGGTTTTTGATCCGCCCCGATTTTTGCTTTGCTGTCATTCCAGAATCCCTAATTTTTCTGCCCACCCTTCATAAAAATTATTAATTTTAGGCATTTTTACGGTAGAACTTTGCCTTCTAAACGATTCCGCAACGTTCCTACCGCCCAAATTTAACGATTCCCAAAATAGCCATTCACTTAGCAGGGAAATTGGCTCTTTGAGAGAGGGAATCTGCATTTTTTTGCATTTAAATTCGGGCAAAGAACAGTTATTCCGCTCTGTGTCGAGAATAAACGAAAAATTTCACAAAAAAAATAAAATGGAAAATGCTTTTTTGATTTCATGTCTTTCGAAAAATTCTGTTTCACGTATTTTTGTATTTAAAAAGGTGGAGTACCGAATAATGCGTGACCTGTCTGTGTCTTAAAAGTATTGATTTTAAAGGGATCGACAAGGAGCCTTGCGCTTCGCGATACGCAACGCGCCATTTAATTGAATCAATTGAATTGTCGTGCTTTCCAGAAATCACTATTTTCCAGCCAATCCTTATAAAAACCAGACATTTTCGATGCGACACCTTGCCTTCTAATCTTTTCCGCAACATTCCACCTCCCAATTTGACGGCCCCCGAAATAACCATTCACTTCCCGGGGCTAAATTGGTCAATTTGAGACACTGTCTCTGCATTTTTTGCTTTTCCAATCCGGGCAAAGAACAGTTTTTCTAGTATGAAAAAAGAAAATGAAAACATGACTGAAAAAAAAGATAGAAATTGGAATGGAAAGTGTTTTTTTTCATTGAGTTGAACTACTGAACTAATTTTTTGATTTTTGTGTCGAAATGTATGTTTAGAAAAAGTTTGTTTTGCGCACGTTTGTAGTCAAGTAGTTTCGAAACCCAATTAGTGCGCGACAAATCTTTAACTCCTAAAATTAGTGATTTTTCAGGGGCCCGTCAGGCCTACAAATTATAAAATTTAGCTTGTTATCCAATAAATCATTAAATTTAAAAAATAAACATGTTTAAAGGAACGGATAAGACAAATGGCAAGATTGAATATTGCCGATGCCGGGTGTGGATCTAATATTTGGTCATTAGTTTAATGGGCTGATATGAATCTCACGGTAAAATTGTCGTGTTTTATACAACTCTGTAGTATCTCTGTTATCTCATTTTGTCTTTTCCATTCAAAATTTAGAGCAATTTTCCAAATTCCGGGGACACCGACCAATTCGTCGACATTTCTGGGATCGGCTAAAAATAACTCATTTTCCGGGAGCAATTAGATAAGCCATCCTCCCCTCGCCGCACCCCCCTAAAAAGCGCGTGTTCCATTGAGGGCTTAGGGTGGGCAAAAATTGGACGTGACAACATGGTGATAAGGAATAGAAAAGGGGGATGAGAAAGTCCGGTTTAAGATTTAGAGTGATGCTAGGTTGAAAAAGAAATGATTCAATATATTAGCAAAGGCCCCAAAAAGCACGTTTTGCTAATGAAGTCGTGTATTAGATTCTGCTCATTGATATAAACGTGGAAATGTTTTTAATAACCCCGTTACTACTTTTCAAATTAATAAAATTAATATAGACCACACGTCCGCATGAGTCTAATTTACCGTGGAAAATTGGGGCGAAATTTAAAATCAGAGGCAGATTTATAATTTTGAGTTAGCGGTAAAGAGAAATGTTTCAAGCTTCTATGAAACCCGGAAAATACGTATTTGCTCAATCAAAGACATGCCCTGCCCCAAAATGACCAACTTTCAAAAAATTTTCTAAAAATTAATAAACGAATTACAACTCTAACTAAAAACTTAGAAGCTTTCCTAGCTGCTCTAATTTTAATTGGGTTAAATTTACTTCGAGAATCCATCGATCGAAAATTCAGAAGCTTACAAAAAAATACGTCCGGTTTTTCTCAAATCCCGAAATTCGAATTCCACCACAATTCGTCTATGGCTCCAAATTTCAAAACGTATTCAAAACTTTAATAATGAATTAAAAACTCTAGGTCAAAATAAAGAAACTGCTCGAGCTATTTCCATTTTTATTCGTTTAAATGTGCTTGGATCAGTGGAAAGCTTATCGTAATTTCATGGAATTCGATTGGGGTTTCGACTGAAAGCAGCCGGAAAAAATGTTTCGACTCTTTATTAAAATACGAAAACGTAATTTTTTTTAATACAATCAGCGCCCTGCCTCAAATTGTCTAAAATTTCCCGAGTCTACAAAACATTAATAATTGGTTGAAAAACGAAAAATATATAACGTAAAACCTAGAATCTCCCTAGCTGCTTCGATTTTAATTAGTATAAATTTTCTTGGCAGGCCCACGGAAGAAAACTGGTGGGGATTTCATTGACTTTGACTTTTGATCGGCCCAAAAAATGCTTCAACTATTCGAATTCTGAATTCTGTTTAATAACGCCCATTTAGTGAATATCCAAACATTTAAAAATTCTTCAAAACATTAATAAATTAACTCAAAACAGACTTATGGGGCCAGAATAAGTTTAGTTAGTTTCATTTTTTGGGTACTAATGGGAGCAGCATGGATTTGAATTACCCCGGAAAAGGAAATGCTTCAAGTTTTCACGCAACTCCAAGAACGCAATCATGCCTAATAGGCATGGTTTCGCAAAGTTCGAAAAAATCGCGAAAAACTAATAAAGGAAAAAGAAAAATGGATAAAAAATAAGCACTAATTAAAAAACCTCCGAGAAAAGCCGCATTTGTGTTATGTACTCACAATTTATCAAAAAGTAACACCGAAACTCAAGAATTTTTATAAGATTTCGGGCTAAGCAAAGCACTTAAATAAATATTGGTTTTAAACTAAATGAACCTATGAGTTTTGCAGTTCGGACTGCGAGTCTACGGAGCCGCGTCGCAGCAGCGTCGCGTGTACGATCGATGCGGCCAGGACACCGCCGGAGAAGTTGGTAAGAATAAAATGGGAATTTTTGATGGGATAATTTTTCATTAGATCCTACTATATATAAAAAAAATAGTGTCTGTGTGTTTGTGTGGTGTGTGTGTGTGCCACTTTGCGAACTTCCGTCAGGGTGTCCGGAGGATATCTCGAGAGGGAAAGGGTTTTAGGCAACGTATGATACGTCATTAGGTGCGTAATGGCGCTGAGATGACTGCACACACATCAGATTTTACAAATTATGCTATTTTCGACGTTAAAATTAAGTTTTTGTTAGAAAATGGAGCACCCATTTGTTAGGAATTAATTAGCATATACCGGAAATGGCGCGAGCCTATATAATGGGCGGAGGCAGCGATTTTCATTTTTTTGTCATCGGCATTCGCGACAATTATGCAAAATGAAGCATATTATGACACTAGACGGGGGCCAGGGTTGAAAAGACGCGAAGCGGCTTTTCAACCCTGGTTATTTAATTAATTGAGAATACACTCCTCATTTATTAATCTACAACGAAATTTCAAAACATTATGCTTCGATAAAACATCATTTTCCAGGAGACCCGGGCAAAACCTCAGCCCGTGCGGCCACTCGAAAAGAAACGCGTTTCATACCCGACTTATGGCAGTAAGGTATGTATTTTGAGTCAATTCACCATAAAAGTTTATTCACCATCTTAACATGAATATGTTTCATTAAAACTTAAAAAGTGGATACCCGTGGACCGGAATTATCCAGACCAAGTTTTCAAAGAACTGACTAGTGGATATGGGTCTATTATTTTTAGTAAATTTATTCAATTTATTTATTTATCTTAATTACTTTTAGATTTAATTTTATTTTAATTGAAGGCTAAAATTTGGTAAAATTTTTAGTAAATTGCCAAAAAAAGGAAACTCTGAAGAAGAATTTGAATGTTTCATCTTCAGTGCAGAACAAGCGTAAATCAGTTTAAATAATGCTGCTAAATTTGACGAGGTTCTTTTCAGCACCCAGGTTTTTGAAGCTGAGTTCTTCAGAAAAATTCGGCTCGAAAACTACATTTAATAAATTTAGACGGCGCTCACGGGCCCGGCGATCACCCCGAGGTTACGGTACACCAGAGAAAAATCTGAGCAAAAACCCCGGAACGACAGGGAGGAATGCACCATTTTATGATTCTTAACTTGATTTTTGGCTTTCGATGTTTCACCTATTTATTGGGATAAATTGTGCTATGTGCTGGTATTCGATGAGCTTTTCCTTATGGTGCCACTTGCGAGAGAGCGAGAGAGTGAGAGAGAGAGAGAGAGAGAGAGAGAGAAGAGAGAGAGAGAAAGAGAGAGAGAGAGAGAGAGAGAGAGAGAGAGAGAGAGAGCGATAGAGAGCGAGAGAGAAGAGAGAGCGAGAGAGGAGAGCGAGAGAGAGGGAGAGAGAAAGAGATAAAAAGAGAGAGAAGGTCCGCCAGTGGACACTGAACATTGAAAATCTGCCCTCAAGGAACTTTGCTAGCCTTCCTAAGGGGATAGGCAAGGCAGGCTAGGGATTTTACTGGCCATGTATGCCAGACGGATTTTGCATGTGGCTCCGGCACTAACGATAATGCCGCGATCTCGCAGGGGCCTAATTCGTCACGCGATGGAAATGCGGCAATAACCATTTGAAAAACCATGGCGTTACCTTGCCCGGTCCTTTAAAACACGTCTATGAAACCGAATGACTGCGAAAATTCTCGTTATAAAAATAAATGTTTCGTAAAAAATCCTTGTGGCGCGTTTTTGATCGGATGTAATTGCGGTTGAGCTGTCGCTCATAAAATCCATAAATGAGCCGAAGATTTCATTGTGTTTCTGTATTAATTCCATTTTATCTCGGGGTTTTGTCAGGGTACAGTATGCTCATTTTGGCAGCGTTTGAATCAATGAATGAATGAACAAAAAAATCCATGGCCACGCCTTACCCAGCCCTTTAAAACACGCTCGTAAAGCCATCTAGAAGCAGCAGCGCAATTCTCTTTGAAAATTAAATGTTTCGTGATCAAGTCTTTCATCGCGTTTTTCCTTTCTGTAGTAAATTTTATCAATCAGCAGACGATACCATCACTTTTTATTAATTTCCATAATCACGGGGCTTTTTTTTCTGGTACGGTAAGCTCATTTTGACAGCGTTTGGAATTGGATTCGAATCGAGAATAAATGAATAATAAATACGGTGAAATCACAAGTAATAAAAATGTATGTATCAAATAGGTACAGTAAGCAAAGATTTTTGAGAGCTAGCATTAAATATCACAAATCAAAATTAACATTTTTCCGAAATTTGAGATTTTTGAGGGGGTTTTGAGGTTATCACGAATCGATCACAATTGCGAAGCAATATTTCGAAATTAAAAAAGTTTAGAGGGGCCGGAAACTAGGTTATTTTGCCTCATGAATTTGTCCAGACCCCGTCAACCGAAGGGGTCAATTTTGCCGCTTCCCGGTGCCTCTAGGAGGTCAAAGAAATAAAGGCTTACTGTCAAAATATCAAAATTCAACAATGCCGTAATTTAATTACGAATATAATTTCGAAATGCCATAAGGTCGAAATTTCACGTGTCGAAATCTCATGACGTCAAAATTCAGAGTTGAAAATTTTTCGATCGTTTGACATGATTTTTCGGGATTTTCGTGGGTGAGAATTTTCGACATTATGAAAATTCAGCATTCTAAATTTCGACATTCCGTGATTTTGGCATCGTGAAAATTCGTTGTTATAAATTGTCGACGTTGCGCAATTTTTACCGCCTCGAATTTCGACCCGGCATTTTTATATTTCGGTTCGGTAAAATGAAATTTCGACATTTTGAATTTCGGCATTTTGATTTTTGGCATTATCACATTACGAAGTTTCGAAAATTTTTCTGAACCAAAATAAATGGGAATGTTTCTTTCAGGAGCTGAGATGAAAATCATAAGACAGCCGTCCCTTCATGCCTTCCATATTGAACGAGGCCATCTGTCCCAAATACTGCGTGTCGATGATGCCGAGTCGCTGCAAACAATGTTTTTTAATGCGTGTTAAAAACTAATTTAAGTCCAGTGCAGGTTTCAAACGTAATTTAAGCGGGGAGTCAAACGAAATACTGAATCATACGAACTGGCTCGCTTGAAGAAATTTTGTGAAATATAATTTTTTTCATGAAATATAATCGACCTATGAAAAATTATAACTTGAAATTTGGTCATATTCTTAATACCTAATTTCAGGTCTAAGTTCCATTTTAAAGCCACTAAAATGAAAAAAAGGGTGAAGGAAAAATGTTTCATAAAAATCTAAAGATTATCTTATTCTTACAGGAGTAATTTGACATGGCTCTGTACCTAGCCCGGAAAATAGCTTTTGTTACGGGGATTTAGATACTAACAAGGGAAGGTTGTTTGGGTCAGGTGTCAAATCTTTCTGAAAATTTGCCAGTTGATAGAGAATTGAAAACGGAACAAGGTGCGCTAAGTCGTTTTCTGCACAATACCCCTAAATAAAAAGTTATAAGCATTTTAAGTTTGTGGTCTAAAAAATGAGTTCTGCGCAGGCTTTTGCACCAATACCGCACGGTTTCCACATTTTCTTCGTGGGTGATTTCTTGACCATCTCTCGTCTCCACTCCCCCCACGTCTCTTCTAGCGCAATCGGTAGTGCGTTTGACTCCCAATCTTTTGAAAAAATTTTGGCAAAGGTTCGAGACTAAAACTTTTCCATCTTTTTGCTTTTTGCTTTTTGCTCTTGCAAATTAGCGTTAGTTGGCGTAAAATACAAAAGCAAAAAGTTGGACACATCAAAGACTTGAACTCGATTACAAAAATTTAAAAGTTTTGCACTCTACGGCACTACCTACTGCGCCATATAGCTTGCCAGTCCGGGCGACGCAAGAGCTTGAAAAGGGGGCAGGCCACAATGAGGACCAGATCAGAATTGTCGGGTCGTTTCGTGCTTTTTTATGTAACTTCAAAGACCTATAACTTTTTAATTTGGGGTATTGTGCAAAAAATGAGATTAAGAAACTCCACTTTATTTTTGATTTTCTATCCACTGGCAAAGTTTCAAGTCGATTTTACACCTGACCCAAACAACCTTCCCTTGTAAGAAAAGGACAAAACGGGGAATTTTTCTACAAAAGCATTCGATGCGGAGATGCAACTGCCGGCACAAAAAAAAGTTAAATTAGTTTGAAACGCGCAGAAAGTGGCAAAATTAAAATAAGACCCGTGATCCTCAAGGCGGAACAACGTATTTAATGCATTAAGAACGACCCAAAACTAACAAAATTTCTTTGAAAAGCGAGCTCTACAGTAGTCCTATGATAGTTTTGATAAAATGGATTTTACCTTAAAAGTCTAAATTCGGTGTTATTTTTTGAATTTTCAGCGATAGAAATAATGTTTCATCATCAATCAAAATTTCGAAACGTCGGCACAAAACAATGGGTACTGAATTTCCCGCGAAAAATCACTAACGCAAGAATTTTGGCCGAGGTAATGTCGTCGATGCGTTGAATCGGGAAATTAAAATTAACTTTTTCTTCCGGCGGTTTTAGAAGCCGAGAACAGGGCAAAAAACGGATGAAAATTAGAAAATAGGCTCGTTAGAGTAGCATAGAAAAAGCGTTAAAATGTTTAGTGGGTTAAATGTGCCAACGGCGTACGAAAAATTCAAATTTAAAAAGTTACTGACTACTACCATATTCCTTAAAATCAAAATAATAACTAAATCTAGAGATTGAAAAATGATAAAAATGAATGAAAAATTGAAAAAAATATGTTGAATTATTTCCAAACTTGTGAAAATCATTTAATGGGTTAAATGTGCGAACGGCACACGTAAAATTAGAATTTAAAAGGTTAGAATCACCGTATCCCGTTACAATAAGAATAACAACTAAATGCCAGAAATTCTATAGTTTTGAAGTTTTCAAGATTTTCGCGGTAAGAAAATATGTTTCAACTTTTTCCGATGTTCCGAACAAAAAAATCAACAATTTGTTACAAAAACATATGTTTCAAATTGTTCCAAATTTTTGAGGGAAATCAGGGCCCTAATAGCTTTTCTTTCGGCGATAAGAATACGGTAGTTTTTAGCAGTTAATGCGCACATTAAAATAAGCTACTACCTCTTCGAATTTAGCGTCAATACATGGCCAATAGATTCAATTTGCGAGGTGGAATTGATAGGTGATTCGTCCCTTCATCCCCTCCAGATCCAATGCCACCATTTTCGCGATGAATTGGCAATCGATCTGGGACATCCGCTGGAAAAATTGGGAGCTACGCTATGCTACTGGCTACGGTGTGAAAGTATTTTTATTCTTTGTAATTCCGAAAGCATCTCTGCTAGCTTGCTTCAGGTCTAAAAGCTTGAAAATCTCGGTTCATTTAAAATGGGGCAAACTAGCAGTGATTCTTAAAGAAACTTACTGATGGTAGAGAAAATCCCTTACGCCACGGGGTACGGTAAACACTATTTTTTTGTTTCGATGTCTTAAATGATCTCCGCTAGCCTTCCTCGAGCCTAAAAAACGCGGAAACGAAAACGACATGCCTTGCGTTGTCGGTTCCTTTAGCTGGGCAAGCCAGCGGTGATTCTTGAAGCAACCTAGCACGTAGACCCGCTAGAGAAAATTTTGCGCTACGCTCCGCTACTGGCTACGGTATGAAACTATTTTCTGTTTGGACGTCCTAAATGATCTCTGCTAGCTTGCCTCGCGCTTAGAAAGCTTGAATGCCTTTTCGAATGGGCTGGGTTGCGTGTGCGTCGCTTGTCCCGTTACGCATCCAAAATCTCTAGGAAAGAGCAGACAAAAACTATAGTATCGCCATTTTTAGCCCAGGCAAACTGGCAGTGATGCTTTGGGACTAGCTATTGTCATTTCCTAAAGGCTTTTGCTCTAATGGGGGAAAAGGCCAAAATCAAAATACCGACAGCTAAAATCTCGAATGGCTGTTAAAAGGAACTGGTCATCAAGCTAGCGCCACGGATAGGTCGGGGTTCTGGTTGTCGGGATTTTATACCGTCGGGATTTTGCTCTGACGGGATTTTTCCATGTTTGGATTTTAGCGGTCGGGATTATGTATAAAATATATGCTAGGAGCACCACGAAAATCACTGCTATAATACTGCGCAATCGCCAGACGTGCAACAAATAATATCGTTTGCAAAAAGTATGTTCCAAGTTTTAAAAAGACTAAAAAGGGTATGAGCTTGATAATGGACGGAATCCAAGGAAGATTAACTTATAAAATCCGACTGCCGCCTTACCTTAATATGTTTTAGGTATTAATGATTTTTTTTACTATGACTTAACAAAGTAAAGTACCCACAATAATCGATGGGACGACGCTGAGCAATTTTGAGGCGCGGAGGACGCGGGCCGTCGGCGAGAAGTTCGGCTTCTCGTCTTCGATCAACTAAAAGAGCTTTTTTAATTCAACGTTATTATGCTTGTTACCATTATATCCGCAGAAACTGGGAAGTCATTAAAGAAACTATTTCCCAATGTTTCCTGGCAAATGTTTGAAACTCGAAATTTTGTCAAATTTCGAAAATTATTTTTTTTTGCTTTTCTATTACTAAAATGAAGTCTAATCTTATATTTTTATAGGAATATCATTTAGTGTTAGATTTTATTTAGTACCAAAATTGATAATGGATAAAAATGTTTAAGTTGCTGTTTGGCAATATAGATAAACGGTGCTGGACTTTTAGGGGGTGAGGATTTTCAGCGAGGGGAACCAATTCTTATACTGTCATCGGATATGGCCCTAAACAATGTAAAACAATTTTAAAAAACCTTAACCCTAAAAAAAACAATTTTGTTAGCATTTTATACTGTTTTAAGATATAAAAGGTGCCTAAAAACTATAAAAATTTCCAGACGGTTTTTGACTTTTGGTCACAGATGTATGAAAAATGACCAAAAAGTGTTAATAATTCTAAAATATTTTCATAGTTACCTAGCCATAAAGACTACTAAAAATCCTAACTAATACCAAAAGATAAAAGCCAGCCCCACGTTTACAGTTGAAAGATTGTTCAACAGTACGGTACAGTACCGGCTAAACTTATTTTTCTTAAGACTGCGAAAAAATGTTTCATTCAAAAATGCTATGCGTCAAGATCGAAACGCGGCAATGTGCATGACTACGGCTGCTGAGTAAGTTTGTACTTCCGGTACTTTTGCAGTATCGAGGGGGCTGAATCTAGAAATACTTAACAACCTATTAAAAATAATAGCATAGAAAAACCTCAAACTTCGTGATATTTTGGGCAAAAAAATTTTTTTTTCCATTATCGAATAAAAGTTTGTAAAGCTTATAGGGTTAAGAATAATAATAACAGAACAAAAGCACTTGCTGATTTTATTAGAAAATTGGATAATAACGAACAAAGTGCTTTCCTATCCTGCATAAAATTGTGCATCCGATAATGCGAAAGAATCACGAAAACACCGAAAAAAAGGTTTCATTAAAAAATGATGCTCGTTTGGATCGGACCTCTACAATGGAAGTTCAGTAGGTGGTAGGTACACATAAAATCTCCATAAAGTCTCAAAATCAACACCCTTAATATACCTTTAACAGCAAATACTCATATCTCCTCCGGGCGTTCCGCGCGATTTCCGCCGCATCGTCCGATAGGCTAACGCCCACTAAAAGAAGCTAATTAGCATAATTTGCAACGAGGAGGGCAGCCAAAAAATTAAATACGACATATATTTAGAAAAACGTAATTGTTTGTTTTTGGAAAAATTAGTTTTGGATCGAAAAATTATGCTTCATCGCATTTCTAGTATGCTTTCGAAATTTTTTGCCAATTTACTGATTCAGGTATTTTCTACATATCTCTAAATTTAACTAAGAAACCATATTGAAAAATACGGAGTTGACTTTTGGTAACGTTGTTTTAATAAAAACTTAGCATTTTTCAAAAATACAAAAAGCCTCGATGTTTCGACGAAAGGGCCGATTTTCAGCCAAAATTTCGAATTTTTTAAAAACTTGCCAGGAGCTTGTAGATAGTTTTATACACGAAATAAAAAACACTAAAAATTGGATTAAAATGTGTAATATTGCATTACTATGCGTTTTTGCATTCAGAGAAAAAAGGCGTCGTCCTCCCCGATAATGCAAAAGAACCAAAATTAATTTGAAAACGTATTTTAAGGGTTGAATAGCGAAACCAGTTTATGGCTTCGATTAAGTTATAAGGGTTTAGTTTATTTTTTCAATACTTTTTAATATAATGTAAGTTTCACATCATCATAGGGGAGCACGGATAAAATCGGCTCTTAATATGTTCTGTCAGGCACTGAAGTATAACCCACCGGCCGTGAAGAATGTGGCGCATTTGAGTATAGCATATTCTCCCTCGGTGATGCACACCTCCTTGAACACGGAGATGATCTTTT
The DNA here is from genome assembly GCA_038088335.1 of Mesorhabditis sp. LJ9110. Taxonomy (NCBI): domain Eukaryota; kingdom Metazoa; phylum Nematoda; class Chromadorea; order Rhabditida; family Rhabditidae; genus Mesorhabditis; species Mesorhabditis sp. LJ9110. The sequence continues at coordinate 329,623 of JBBGBA010000129.1, read as the reverse complement.
GGTGGGCAAAGTCGACCATCACCGACGTGTAGTCACCACTTCCGCCATCGCTGGAATTAAAAAAGTCTGTTTCAAAAATAAGGTCTATCTTAGGCCAATACACATTTGAGACAGGATTCTCTGCCCCTTATCCGGATCCGAATTATGTGGAGCTGGCCTCTGCATCAAATATAGTATGCCACGGAATTCAAATCTATTTGCCACGAATTGCTAGCCATGGCGTGACAGAAAAGAATTATTGTGAAGAAAATGCGCTAGACTCACAAAAATTTGAAACATGTCATTGTATGAGCTAGCCGGTTTCAGATTACACCTCTCCTTCAGTCAGTTTTTGCTTAAACTGTATTTTTAATCGTGCAAAATTCAAGAGTGGTTTTTGTAAAGAGCTAAGCACAAAATTGAAGGGACATTTCGGTAAATGTCAGCGAAAGGATCAGCGACTGGCAATTGGCCCGTGGCCCTACTCCTGGACCCAAAATAAATAGGAAACATTCTACTTTTGAAAAACTGCCAAATTGCGTTGAGCCGTATTCTGCCTTAAATAATAGCTCTGGAATGATTGGTCAAGTAGAAAAGTACCTGGATTTCGACTCAGTGCGGAACAGCTGAAAACCATGACAAAACAGGACCCCGAGAGCCTTGTATTTGTATGTATTGTAGACGAGGGTGGCGATGACAATCGTAGGCGCTTGGCTCGCGATGAGACGCACCTAAAATCACTATTATTGTAGAGATTTTTTAAGATTATTTTCTTTATTAAAATGACGCTTCTATTTTCCCAGTAACTCCTGTGCCGTAACGTTGCCTTACCCAAAAATATAAACCATTTTTAACGCATGTTACAATGTTTTCAGATGTCAAATGTACTTTGGAGATTATAATTATTGCATCTCTCGAAAAATTCAATTTGGTCAAAAATGCTTGGGAATAACAAAAGGTTCGAAGTTTTAAGAATACTTAAAATATTTTTGTAGCCTTCTAGCAATCGAAAATTGTTAAAAACATTATAAAAATACATTATTGATTATTGACAGCTGGTTTAGGCAAAAGACCAAAATTAGTTCCCCCCCCTTAACAGTTTAGTACCGGATCTTAATTTTAAAAAACATGTTATTCCGTTTTGCGAGTTCTGATGGGTGCATATTTTTGCATTATATAGGCGAAGCCTGAGGGTTTTTAATAAATTTACCAATGGAATTAATCTCTGGTCGAGTACTTCACTTTTTGGAGTATTATGGAGTACCTTAAAAGTAATTTTTTCATTTTTTTTTATCTTGCATTTCTATAACTACTTCTACGGGCAATTATTTTCCCTTCGGGTGCCGTATCACCCACCCGATCCCGATCGGACATCATCCAGATTTCATCGAGCGAAACGACCCAATCGAGGGCATGTACCGTAATCCGACAGTATAATTGGCAGAAGAGGGGCACGTCTCCGGTACAGATTCGCAACTCTTCCACCCAGCTCATCTGAAACGAATTAATTGTTCCACTGTTGTAGTCTAAAAAATGTGTTTTGAATTTTCACTGTACTTCGAAAGCTTGGGAAATGAGAATTTAGGGTTGGGTGATCGGACTGAAAATCTTTATGATAAATAAAAAAAATAGATAAACTAGTTGAGCCTAAAGGTCAGTTATTGGAAAAATTTAATAAATAAAGGAAAGTGCAAAAATCAAACTAAAGAAAATAAAACTTTGGTCGTTCGCCGCATCGGTGATACGCAACGCGGGCGCGCATAAATTTTAAGATTTCCCTATTTTTTCTAATTTGCCCTAGGTTACCGCGTTGCGCATTGCAGTATGGACGCAACCCTCCGTTCGATATAAAAAAATAATTTGTGGATTCCTTACCTTGAAAATACAAAGTACAGGTCAAAATTTGCCTGTTATTAAAAAATGTTTCAGCAAAACTATGGGTCGGCTGACTTGACCAAATTCGACTGCTGTTGCTGATAGGATAGGATTGATGCCACATTCCAGCGCCCAAGGCCCGCTTGCGGGTTTTTGGGCGCTGGTTTCCTAATAAAAATATTCTTGGCTTTTATTGACTTTTTAGTTTCAGAAAAGATGTTGCATCCAAGCTACGAAAGGGCGCATGATAGCACAGGCGAATTCCACAACGGTGAATAGAATAAATTTTTATCCTACTATATATAAAAAAATAGTGTTTGTGTGTGTGTGTGTGTGTGCCACTTTGCATCCACTTCCGTCTGTCTGTCCGGAGGATATCTCAAGAAGGGACGGATATTAGGCTACGTATGATACGTCATTAGGTGCGTAATGGTCTAGGGATCACTGCACACATATCAGATTTTTAAAAATTAGCCATTTTCGATATTAAATTCAGGTTTTTGTAAAAACCTCTTTGTTAGGAATAATTAGCATAGACCGGAAGTGGGGGTCGCCTATATAAAGAGGCAGAAACGGTTGTTTTCATTTTTTGTCTTCTGATTGACTGGAGGACAATTATGCAAAGGGAAGAATAGTATGGGGACCGAGACGGGGCCAGGGTTGAAAAGTCGCGAAGCGGCTTTTCAACCCTGGTTTTGATTTAGAAAGTTAGAGCTAACGAATTTTTTTTGACTCGCGATATGTTTCAGCTAGAAATGTTGCAACATTGGGGGTTTGACGGTTAATCAGGGAGAATTTCGCTCGATCGGCCCAATCATATGAGAATTACTTCAGAGAAAAAATTCAAACATTTTGTTTTAGCGTTGCTTAAAGTGATAAAATTAAACCTTGAGTTAAATGAAATTAAATTAGATTTTTAGTTAAAAAAATTAATTAAGTGAAAGTGATGGTGCCAGGCCGCCTTCGCCAAAATCTAAAATCTGCCCAAATTTGGCGATTCTATAGGAAACGATTTACCGTCCTCGTTCGGTCAATGATTTTGAAAAACACCCGGAAAATTTGATGGATTTTGTTGTCCACAAAAAACGTGTTTTAGCCAAACTAGCTATAGTTGCATTGGTCCGGATAATAATCACCCTTTTTGCATCAGCTTTCTAAAGAATAGCAAATTTACCCAATTTCGAATGAGATTTTTTATTAAAGTAATTTTTATAAATTTTATAAAATTCGGGGTGCTTAAAGGTGCCTATATCCCAAAAAATTGCACCTTTAAAGTTTAAAAGCTCGACGATTTTTTAAATTAAAGTTATGAATTAAATGTTTCAAAAAGGATTTATTTTTCGGCTAAAGTCTATAAAATAGTTATACTAACAGTTAAAAATGAGTGAAAAATCTCCCAAAAATCGAAAAACTGACGGGTGTCCTGGGGCATACTTTCCCAGGGAATTGCAACGCTTCCGCCAGCTCCACGTCCAAATTCACATTAAACTTTGTGAACGTCGAGAATTGGCCCGTGTCGTTGTCGCAAAACCTGGAAAAATATGTTTTAGAAAGTTGCAGGAAATCGTGTTTTAAAAACATACTAATAGGCCCATAAGAGAATCCAGTAATTTTGCCGGATTGCCGAAATCCGGATTAAGTCAGCCGTTAAAATAAAAGAAATGTTTCATAAAAACATAAGGATACGCTAGATCCGGTACATCAGGTACAGGTATTCTGACTAATTTTTTTTTGTCACAATAAAAACGTCTTTCAGGAAAAGGCCTAATAGATCGATATTCAAAAATACCATTCGTGAGCGGCGTTATTTGCAAGAAACCGAAAAACGAAACACACCTAATGACGGTCATACGGAATTACCGACGCTCCGTACACCGGAAAATTTTCACCCGGAACTATACACGGGGAGGACCTATACCCGAGGTTTTAGGGTAATTTTAAATTTTAGATTTCGATGCAATTTTATGTTTTAATACCCCTAAAAAGCTCCAGAAAGTAAGCGGAAGGTCCATAATAATTAAAGGTAATTGTTGAGTTATGGATTTCACGGCTGAAAATTTTAAATGTTTGGCAGGAAAGAATGTTTTAGCTAAATTTTAAACATGACGAGCACCCCAAAAATTTAATCCTATCCTTCCAATGTGAACATTAATTTTGTGTCTCGCTTGCGAAATCGAAGGCCTTTTTAATAGGGCAAAATAGGTGTTTCGGAAATGTTGTGTGTTTTTGAAATTGTTTAATCGCTCAATGGTGGATATTTTCGATTCCATGATCGCTCTAGATGTTAAATGCTAGAAAATGACAACAGAAAGCAAAAGTTGAAAACTATTTAATTTTTACATTTTAAAGCTTTGAAAACAGATTCTATGGACATGAAAAATCGAAGCAAAAAAACCCAATATTGTTTATTACATATTAAATAAAAATTCAACAAGCCTCCTTTCATTCCTTTCCATAAAAACTTTGTCGTCCTGGCCCCCACTAAAAAAGCTTGCCGTCGAATTCGCCACAAAATTGGTGGGTTTGAGATTGAATTTAAGGGTGCATTTTCTGAAACATAGGTGCTTAGACGCCCTATTCCTGGTGATACGGCTAAATTAAATGTTTCAAAATATCTGGTTACAAAGAAAATTTTGGATCCTTTAATAGAGAACCGACCGAATAGTATAACGTATAGATTTTACCGAGAATAATAATTTTTTTTATTCATTTTTCTTTGCAACCAAGGCAAAAATCGGCAAAAGGTTTTTTTGTCCCTTGGTTGAATTTACGCAGATACAAATTTTCATTGTGTGCCCCGACTGAAAAAAGCAATTTTACCGAAATTTGAAACACAATTGGTGGGTTTGTGATCGATTAGTGGAGTTAGTAAGTCCCCGTCATCCGCGAAGCCTAACCTAACAAAATTCTTAGCGTTGTATAGCGTATTTTGAAGCTGTGTTTAGTAGCTTTTGTAGATTGAAAAGTAGAAAAAGATGTTTTTGTTGAGAGAACATAATGAGAACATTGTTATAACTTTTGTTATTCACGTTGCTATATTTACAACCGGGGTAAAAATCTATCGAAAAGTGATTAACTGTTTTGACCGCAATGTGCGATAGGACAAAGTGGCTTGCAATTCCGCAGCAACAAATTTTCACTGCCTAGCCACATTACAAACGGGTTTTTACCTAAATTTGAAACACAATTGGCGGGTTTTGAATTGTTTACTGTACGAATTTTTCTGAAACATTTTTCAACTTCTTCACAAAACGGCAGTTGCAAAATGCATGTTTCAAAATATCTGTCCACAAGGAAATTTTTAGATGTTTTAATTCGCGGGAAAAAGGATGATGGCATACAAACCTAGCGGTTGAGTAGTTTTTGCCTACAAAAAGGTCGGGAAAACGGCAGTTTGTAAATAGCACCCGGTACGCCCGGTACCCCCGTTTCGCGATAGCAGAGAAAGGGGAGAGAGATGCAGAGAAAAATGTCTGCATTCTCGCGCTACGCCCACTCTTCTATCCGGGGGTACCGGGTGTACCGAGGGTACTTTACTAACTGCCGAAAAAAACTTTTGAAAATTGTAATAAATTTTTAGTAAATTGCTTTACGTACGAACGTGGTGAAAGCTATAAAATTCCGCTTAGTTTTTAGGGACTCTACGGAAGCTATATTAAAGCTGAGCTCCCCGCTAACGGTACCACTCGCGAGGCCCCTGCACGCTAACTAACAAAGCATCACTCCCGGAGCGAAATAATCAAAAAAGAATCGGCAAAACCGATAGATAGCCCTTACACGTTTTTAAACGAAAAATACCGTAACCGAAACGACAAAAACCGACCAAAAAAGTCTTTAAAAATTTGTCCACATAAATCCACAAACCTCTCTACTCCCAGCAAATGAAACGCAATTTTCGACGCGTCATCCAATTTTCCGAGTTCCGCGTGAAAACCCCTCGACCGGGCTGCTGATTTCTGAAATTTTGTATTTTTTGAAGGTATTTTATCGTAAATTTATTGGTTAAAGGAGCCTTCATCTAATAAAATATACCTCATTAAAATAGGGTACTATCGATAGATCGGGCAGTCGATCTTCCGCTTTTTCCTTTCCGCTTAATATGAGTTGTTTTCGGCGGCCGACGGCTGGAATAATAAATTTAAAGATTTAATTAAAAGAAAGATTCTAGGAATGCCGATTTATTCAAGTTTTAAAAAGACTACTTAACGAGCTAGAGAGAGAGAGAGAGAGAGAGAGAGAGAGAGGCGTGAGCGAGAGCGACTCATAACAAACCTTCCGGATTCATGCCCATCTTCAAACATTTCTGGAAACGGCACGCCCGACATCGATCTCGTGCTAAAATTTGCTATTCTTTCACCTGGCGGCTCCAAAGATTAGCAAAAGCCAAAACCCCGCTTTGCCTAACTAGGGAATGGTCTCCGCTCGGCCTCGAATTTCGGGTTAAAAGTTAGCTCATCTTGTAGAGCTCGACGAGACGAATCGATTGATGTAACTTTTAGCTGCGGATACTGTAATACAACAAAGTTACAGCCCTTTAGAGTTTCTACCCGACCCTCATAAGCCCTCCCCACCCCCACTCCACCGTCGTCTGGTGGTCTAGTGGTGTGGTAGTCGGCGTCTCGGGAATCTATCGAGGGTACGAACCCGCTCACGATTTTTATTTTTTGCTTTTTCGTCCGAAGCCTTCTTTTGCGTTCTGAAGGCCGTTAAGAGGTTTTTATTCATCATTTCTGCTCTAGAAAGCGCTCCGGCCAAAAATGCTGCTTCGCAAAAATAAAATTATTTTTTGTCCCCCAGTGGCTAACGCTCCAGCCTCCAAAAATTTAGCAAAAATTGCAACAGGTTGACAGTCATCTTTACAACTCGTTATCGTAACCCAGGTGCCATGAAAAATTTTTGTGTTTATTTTTTAGTCTGGAATGGCAAGCTGGCTAATTGTCAAAATTTTCCACAATTTTTAGGGGCGGTATTTTTGGCCGGAGCGCTTTCTAGAGCAAAATGATGAATAAAAACTTCTTCACGGCCTTCAGAACGCAAAAAGAAGGCTTCGGACGAAAAAGCAAAAAATAAAAATCGTGAGCGGGTCCGAACCCTCGATAGATTCCCTAGACGCCGACTACCACACCACTAGGCCACCAGACCACGGTGGAGCGGGGGTGGGGAGGGCTTATGAAGGTCGGGTAGGAACTTTAAGGGGCTGTAACTTTGTTGTATTACAGTATCCGCAGCTAAAAGTTACATCAATCGATTCGTCTCGTCGAGATCTACAAGATGAGCTAACTTTTAACCCGAAATTCGAGGCCGAGCGGAGACCATTCCCTAGTAAGTTCTTTGAAACGTACGTATTTCACAGTGCCCGCCACGCTCGCAGAGGAATACTTTCTTGGCCATTGATGTGCGCAGGAAGAAGACTTTACAAGATCTAAAAAGACAAGGATTTTTTAAATTTGAGATAATGCGTTAGAGGATTTTCCACAAAGCTAATGTGTTTCAAGATTCTGTAGCTAATGCACCCGAAATTTCACTGTAATAGGACGATATGCCGACTATTTTAGTAAGGTAAGTATTTTAGTAGCGCATTTAATACAATCTAACTATATTTCAAACGGAAAAATCATCAAAAATAACTAAAAAACGAAAAATATTCTGCCATTTTGTCGAAAATCGGCATTTTACACTAAAATCTATTTTTCAGTATCTTTTAAATAAGAATTTAAGAGGGTTTTTACTTTTAGAAATAGTAATACACAGCTTAGAAAGACATTCAATATTATTTATGGCATAGAAATTAGATTTAGATGAAAAAGTTGATTGCGCCAAAAAAATCAGGATTTAAAATGCTAGTTTCATGAAAGCGTAATGTGTGCGCCACGTCGTGTACCGCTAATATTCGTGGAATAGAGGTTACAAGATCATTAAATATTTCGGACGATAACCCACCCGCACGTCATGGCGCCGTAGTGTAACGTAGCCCCCGGCCCTGTGCATATATCACACGCCGTCTCCATTGCCACCAGAAAATCGGGAGGTGACGCTGAAAATTTGGCGGTTAACTCGGATCCGTTTCCGCGTAATACGCTGTTTAAAGTACGGCTTCAATTTTACGTTCTTGTATGTTTTACGTTAAATTTTAATTTCTAGAAAGATAAACAAATTAAGCCGAAAATCGAATTTACGAAGGGGTGTATTTCGTACAAGAATTGCTCAGGGTTTTCCGAATCCTGATCCTGGAAAGGCTAAAACATTTTTACTACAGTTAGAGAGCTCTCATTTTTCAGGGGTCCGTCACGGCTGTTTGTTTGAAAGATCGATGTTTCTTAATTTGGCCGGTTTATCAGATTTTTGAGTAATTTTATTTTAATTAGCTCCAATCAGTTCAAGAGTCTCGAATGCATGTAAAAATGTGTTTTAATGAAACACTACTTTAAATTCAACTGTGTTGAGCGAATTGTGCGCAATTTTCCAAGGGCCACTGTATGTTGGCCAAACCCTTTTTTGTAGAGTTTGCAAAGCTTTTTAAAAGAGCCGTAAGCCCATGATTTTGAGGCCCGAATTATCCAATTATCTCCAATTTTGCGATTCGCGATTCGGACCAAAAAACCAATTTCCGGCTGTATTGGACCGAATCTTTCGAAGCAAAGCCATGCTCTACGCAAAACATTTTTTGTCAAAAGTAAAAAGCATTTGCTTTGAAAGGTGAAGATCATTCTATTGATGTTCGAATTTTTGGTTCCGAGTGCCATCGGTTTGAAAAATTCTGATTAACAGCTCTACTTTTTCCATTTTCGATCGATATAGACAGTAAAAAATTTAAATCTAAAACAGAACATTTGATTCGTGACGCGTTGATCAAACTACTACCAATATTCTACAAAAATTTTGAAAGCACAGCTGTGCTTTACCCGAAACATTTCTTCTCAAACATAAAAAAATGTTTTTTTTGTCAAGGGACCGTGAAGTGCAAGTGATTCTGAAGCTCCAATCTCCTGAGTCGTTGGAGAGTCGGATTTTGAAACTATCAATCCAGGCAGTAATTCCTCAGAACGACTCAAATAAAGCCATCGACTTCGAAAACATTTTCTTTCCAAAAGCTTGGAATCGTGATTTTGGAGATCGAAATCCCTTGAGCTGGCCCGCTTCTCCGAATTTCGTGCGGCTAGGTTAATTCCTGGCTGCAAAACTATCGACTTTCTGTGCCGGACTTCTGAATTTGCTTCCTATCAGGGTTGGTCACGAAAAGAGCGGGAGCTGGGAGCGGGAGCCGATTTGCGGGCCCGCTCAGAGGGAGCGGGAGCTGAAAATCTTTAGCTCCCGCTCAGCTCCGGCTCTTGAGCCGGCTCTTTTGGAAACGAGCTAGAGCCGAACCCCGCTCAACTCAAACCGGATCCTGCAAATCAGATATCTATGCAAATAAGGCAATGCAAGGTCAAAAATACTCAATTTTTTTGGAATTTGGGGATATTTGCATAAATAACTAATTTTCAGCATCCGGTGGTGTAAAGCGGGTTCGGCTCCGCTCTTTTCCAAAAGAGCCGGCTCAAGAGCTGGAGCTGAGCGGGAGCTGAAAATTTTCAGCTCCCGCTCGGCTCCTGCTCCCGCTCAGCTCCGGCTCAGAGCCGGCTCGCAGAATGACCAACCCTGGTTCCGAGCAATTTTGGCAGCAACATATCCAAAAGGAAACGTTTTTCAAAGGACAATCAAAGTCATCCGTTTAAGAGCTCAAATATTTTTTCCTTATTCGTATTCGTATCAATTCGGAGTAATACCGACACTAAAAATTATGCATTAAAACGTGGAGTTTTGGTGCCCTAACTCAAGTAGAGTCATTATTTAAAAAGTTGCAAGGCGGACAATCGGCTTTTCGAAAACATTTTCCTTCAAATAGCTTGAAATTATACCGTTTTTATGGTATTGCGACCACATATGATTTCGAAGCGCGAATTATCCGATTTTGTCCAATTTTGCTATTTTTGATTAATTTCCAGACCAAAAAAAGAAGTAAATTTTTAAGTCTGGATGGACCACGTATTATTAAGAAACTTTGAAAGCCGAGCTCTGCTTCACGCTAAACGTTTTCTTTACCAGGGTACAAAATGGTGGTTTTTTTAATGGGAATAAGCGGCATTGGTGTGAAGCTAAAAATTGCAGAATCCTGTTCACTTCTCAAATAGTCGGATGATACTGCACACTTTTCAAAATTAGGTAGCAATTAAAGAAAGGGAGAATTTTGGCGTGCTATGTCCAAGAAGTGGTTATTCAAAAATTGTCAGAATCGAACCACAGATTTTGTAAAACATTTGATTGTGAAGCTTCGAATTTCGTTTTCCGATTCTCGCCAATTTTTCCGGTGCAGTGTTAGCTTAGCTTTAGCAAAGACTTTGTTTTACACCAAGTGACGTATGACCCTACCCCACCGGAAGCCTGTTCTCTCTCTCTCCCCTATATTTAGGAGTCCGGCTCCCCGGGTATTCACTTGGGCCTGTGAGTGTATACCATCTATGCTCACCAAGACCAATAAACGATCTAAAGAGCTATGGAACCGTTAAGGAAACAATTGCACGCCTAAATCATATTTCCCTTACAACCGTAGGACAAATTATTCAAAAATTTCCAAAGCGTGGCAGTGCTGTACCCAAAACATTTTGTTCTCAAAAGCAAAAATTTTCGGTTTTTTTAAAGGGCAGGCAGTGTCACGGGTTTTTAAACTCGAATCATTTTATCTTTGATCACAATTTACCTTGTCGGAGGCCCAACCGACTCCAAAAATTATGAATAATGAGGAACATGGAATTTTGCTGGATTTTCTTAATTAACTTTAAAACAGTTTTCTTAATTTGAATTACATTCATCTTTAAAGTTCAAGTAGCAGCGAATTATTCAGAAATTTTCAATTTAGGGCAGCGCTTGGCTCAAAACATTTTCTTTACAAAGCAAAAAATTGTTGGGGTTTTTAAAAGGACTGGCAAGTGTGCTATCGCCAAGAAAAGCCGTTATTCAAAGATATGCAAAACGGAACCACGTATTTTCTAAACAATTTGATTATGAGGTTTTTTCCGATTCCCTGCAATTTCGCCATCCTCGAAGGAAGCATTATAGAGAAATTGTCAAAGCCGAGCCGCGCTTAACCCAAAACATTTTGTTTTAAAGGACAAAGATGCTTGTTTTTCGTTAAATTTAAAAGTAAAATTGGGGCTGCAGCGTGCATCTGTAAAATCTCGGAGTTAGCAGATATTCGTATTATACTAAACGCGTTAAAATTAGGCATTAAAACGTCTGGATGATGGTCGAAGGAGCATTATGCAGATGTTTACAGACTCGAGCCAGGGATAGTCCAAAACATATTTTTTCAGTGGCTTGCAACCGTTCGTTTTAAAGGGATTGTCAAGCGCAAGATTCGGCCACTTTCTCCGCTTTATTTTTTCGCTACTAAAACTCAAATGCTAAATTCAAATTCTTAGAATTCCAAAGTTATAAAAAGTGGTGCAGCGCATCACGCAAACTTCCCCGAGCGCTGTCGGCAAAATACACGAAACATTGTTCCAAAAAAACCCAAAATCAAACTACGGAACGTGAGGCTCTTCCCTACACAGACAGTGAAAAATTACATTTTGACATCACATTTTTTGACACCATTTTTTGAAACCAATTTTTTTAGCAATTTGTAAATATGCTTACTTGATGTCGATGGGACTTCAAAGTCGTCGATTGTCGTCGTCTCCATTATGCAATGAAAAATCCTGCAAAAATATGGGGTTATATCCGGCATATAACTGCTAGAAGGAAATGGAAAACTATGAAAAGTTATGAGGACCAGATTAGTGAAGGATGCACTATTCAGGCAACTACACCGCAAAATTTGGGAATTTATGGAACATTTGATTTTCACAAAACCATTCGATAGGAGCTCAATAGGCTTAACAAAATTTAAAGGACCCGGCAAGGCAAGGCTATGGATTTTGTTTGCTGTGTATTTTGCTGGCTGGACGTACCCGACAGGATTTTCCGCTTTCGCGCCACATAACGCGCACGCCTCCGCCCTTGGATCAGGACCGCTTGAAGACGCGGCGTCTTTGCGTACAATAATCAGGATTTAAGAAAGATTTGATTGATTGAAGGCTGAATTTAAATTTCAACACCTTTATTAAAACCTCTCTCAACAACACGCCATTAATGAAAGAATATACATAAAATACCCAATGCAAAAATAAAGCATTATATGAACACTAGTTTAAAACATAATTTTTTTAGAAAAAATCCAATACGGAAGGCGGCGATTATGGAAACATTCAGGCTCAAAATGACGGTAAAATTGATCAAGAATAATTTCTTGTTGCATGGATTTTAATGTCAAAACTAAAAAACATACAACTCATTACGAAAAAATGTTTATTTATAGCAGTAAATAGACGAAAGACATTTCTTAAACTACTGCCTCAAATTTCATGGTAGATGTGGTTTTAATTCGAAAATGAAGTGCGCAGATCTTTTTCGTCGGCAATTTTCTCGTTATTCACGTTCATTTGCGTAGATGTAAAAGCGGATGACAGTTTAAACATAGGCAATAATCGTTTGAATTAATGCACGACGAAACACATGTTTTCAAAAAAATCTCGCAGCTAAATTTTAGTGTTAAAGGCATTTGAACATTTTTAGTATGATGTTTCTAATTTAGCTCAAGAAAAAAAGCTATAGGATAGTTGGAGAATAATGTTTTCTATATGAATCTACAAAGAAAACGTATTTTTTTAATTCTTGCAACACCCTACCATTTATCAATTAGCAAAAATAATACTGTAACTGAAGACGTTGACGAAAACGAGAAAACACATTTCTTCAAAAATTAACTTTCCAGCCTTGAGCCGCTTCAAGGAATCATTAAGGTTTGTAAATTCACTGACAGTGCTAATTAAATATAATAAATTAATGCCATACATAAGTAATTTGATAAATAAGTAACTGATTTCAGGGTGGGAATTGGAACCAGAACAAGTCTTAATTACTCCAGAAAAATATGGCTTGTATGAATAATTTGTTGGAACAACTTTTTTTCTAAAATCTCGTCAGAGTTTTTCAGGTATTGTAAGAGTGGAGTTCCCTATTTAAATCATCAAAATTTAATTGAAAATTTGGTACGTGATTTAAGGGGGTTAGCCCAATTCATAATCCAAGACGCGTCAGAGTCGAAACTCCAGAAAGTTCCAGTGTCGGGGGTTCAAAGAATTTCATAGAATGGAGCGGCGAGAGAGATAGAGAGAGAGAGAGGGAGAGAGAGAGAGAGAAAGAAAGAGAAAAGAAAAAGAATAGAAAAGAAGAAGCCTGAGAGTCTGTGCCGAAGTCCATGGCAACCAGAATGGGAGGGAAAAGCGACTCGGAGAGGGGGGCTAAATTAGCACCAAGAATTGGGCTCTGATCTTACGACTCAGGATCGGCACGTAAATTGAGGGTAATTGGACCGGAAATACGTACGTATACGCGCTGTAATTATTTTAAAGGACTAGAAAGTCAAATACATTAAACGCACATAATACATTAAAGCTCTTTTTTCTTGTTTTTCCTTTCTTCATTTTTGCCTTCCTGTTTTTCGTGAACCTTTCAAAACTCTGAAAAAGACAATGAAGCGTAATCAAATATCGCTAACCAAAAAGCGCGAAAAGCGCGAAACGGTGTGGCATAAAATTATGGGCTGAAGGAATTGTCGACAGAGGCGGTAAGATGAAACGTGTTTTTTAGATTGTCAAAACTGGTTTCAAGCCATTGCTGAAATTTTAATTTTACGGTCTCCTAAATAGCGTAGTTCAGCCATTATTGAAATACAAAATTAATAGAAGACAAATGAAGGGCAAGCGCTTATGGAAAATGTCGAATGCTTGACAACGATCAATGCGGAAAAGGTTACGGTGAAATAGACAAGCGCTAGACCATATTTTTTGCATTTTTCCAATCATTTTCATTGTTTTGATGTTTGCTTTGTTTTCATCGTATTACTGCTAGTTATACCAAACAAGTTTTCTTTTGTTGCCATCAGTTCAGCTACTATTAGAAATGGTTAGTAATATTCAATATTGATAACGATGATGGCCGGCAATGGCGAAAATGTCGGGTCAAAAAATTGGCAATTAAAGGCGGATAACGCAACATGATTTTTCAATTTCTTCGATATGTTCATTTTCAAGGTCGAGATAAAACCTAATTCCACGGATACTTGAGTAATGAACATTAAATAAAAATAAAACTGAAAAGATTCGTCAGCGTAGTCGTTCGTAGCCCGGCCACATTAATGCTAAAGAAGTCCACTTTTTGGTGGCAAAATGCCAAAACATACTTTTCCGAATGTTGGTGGAATTTTGAATGATGTCTGAGTTCGTTTTCACTGAATTTCCGTGAAAATTGTTGGTATGGCGCATAAAGCTTCGAACGATACGCAAGGAACCAAAAACATTGAACAGTACAAAATCGCCAAGTTTAGCTAGCGAGGTAGCGCTATATTTATTTCAAGGTCGGGGTTAACAATGGTCTAAGGACGATACTTGATAGTTTTCGAATCTGTGAATTGATTAATTTCTACGCCATAGAGAGCTTGACACAATAAGCCTAATTTTTTACGAGTTGTAAGAAATTAAATACTTTACTCGCTTCGCTCCTGCGACCGGGAAAACATCATAACATATTTTTTTAATCTCGGCACGTATTTTCCAATGATGCGTTGGATGCCTGTTGTCAAGCATTATTGCTACGTGCGCGGCGTGATATAAAAATTTTTTGGAAAGGTTGAAAAAAGCTAAAAAAGTTGCAAAACAAAAGGATGCGCTGAAAGGATTATGGAGTAAAAGTCTCGTCGTAAGAGGTCTAAAGACGCAACACGATTTTTCAAATTTGCCAGTTTTTGCTAGACACCTAGACTGAAAAGCTCAATATTTTTTCGATCCTGCCATTTGACACAGCGCCAAAACATATTTTTTTGTTGAATTGGGTAGAGGGTTGTTTAATTACATGACCCAACGGTTTTTTACAAGTATTATTGGTCCACACGCATTGTACGCCCTATAAAAATTTGAAAGATACAAAAAGTTCGGCCGGGAGGAAAGAGCAAAACGTGCGGGGCCGACGCCCGATAACCGCCGGGTTTACCCGAAAATGGGCTGCTGTTTTGCGTGGGCTAATCTGTTGATCGAGCGCGTGAGGCGAGAGCGAGAGAGAGAGAGAGAGAGAGAGAGCGAGCAAGAGACCAAAAGATGAAAAATTTGCTAGTATGACGCGTCCAGTCTCCCGTCGCCAAACGGATCAAATTTTTCTCCGCGCCGTTGTTTCCCCTTCTCTGCAAAAGAGTTTCCCGATTCCAAAGCACACTTTAAAAGGCGTGAAAATTTGTAAAGGGACTGGGAAGGCTTTCCTAACGCCTTTTTTCAGCCATGAATTTTTCCGCCCCCCAGCCCGCGACACGCAACGCACACGCAGCGCGACTGGTTGATTACGCAATGCAAGCGCGTACGCGTTAGACAGAAAAACATATCACTTTTAACTACATTTTTAACCAAGCAAAAATCGACGTTCAACAGGGTAAGGAAAGGCTACCCTTTCACATTTTTTTATGAAACATTTAAAACTTCCCATTGATACCCTTCAACCTAAATTCTTGGCCCGGTTTTGGATTCAAATGCTTACAAAAATATAACTTTATCCAAACATCTGATTAATCGGGATGGGGAAAGGCTGACTGCTACTAAGTTTTACAAAGGACGCGACGGGTACTGGGTTTTTGAAACTCAGTTTTTCCGTTCAAAGGTGCCAAGAAGTGAAAATATTGGCCCCTTCTGTAGATGAATTCAGGCAGCTACGCGCCATGGCAAAATACGTTGGAATTAACTTCAATGACAAAATAACAAAATTGAAAAATCTCGTTTCTCAAACCCTTAACGAAAAAAATTGCGATTTCGTTGTTAGCGACCTAACTATTTACATATGAATTTTGAGATGTATTGAAACTCACTTCTTTTAGTCAGGATTAATCGGAAGTACGTACAGCTACTGGTATTAAATTTATTACATTAGTGGCCCCGCCTACCCAAGCAACTGTCTAATTTTATCTCAATGAGCGTGATTTTATCCTATTTTCATGAAAAAAGCAAATGACAAAATGAATCTGAGAAAATTTACGGAAGCATTTGACATCGAAACCCATATCAAAAAGCGTCATAAATTCATCTCGATCGGTGAATGATTGATCTACAGGGTGGCTAGAAAGTATTTGCCGCAGGGAAAGCTCCTTAAGAAATTCCCCGTGTCCGGCTTCTTTGCCATTTTATGACCAAAATGTAGCGCACCGACCCCTCGTTACGACTATCAAAAAGACTAACACCCTAGACCTCAGATTTTTAGGATACGGTCCTTTAGAGGTGTATCCAAACATGGGCCTGCGCCGCACGTATTTTGACTTTAGTGTTAATCTTTTCAATTTTTGCTTGCAACCAATCAGAACAGAAAGTTGGATTTTTGTTTGTTGCAAGGCCCTTTATTGGACGTATCAACCAGAAAAATTCGTTTTAGCCGTATCGAAAAGCTTTTCGCTATTTTCTTGAGCGCCTAAATTGAGCGGAGCAAGGTGTTTTTGGAGCACAAATACAAAATGTCTTAAACAACCACGTTTTTACGCGGAAAATATTATTTCTTTTGTGGACGCAATAAAACCAACCGCGTGGATAAGAAAAACACATTGGATAGCCGTAACTAAAATTATTGCGGGCACAAAAAATAATAAGTTGCGCTTTCTTGCCGTTGGTTTCGAACGATCTTCAAATGCTTGAGGCCGGCGTTTTCAATTATTTTGGTCCTAGTCAAAGTGTCAGCCTGGTAGGCTTATGCATTATCTATATTTTAATAGTAAATTTAGGGCAAGGTTTCGAATTAATGATTTTTAAAATCCATTTTTGTGCGGCAGATGGTTGCCAGCCACGAATCTCGGCGCACCCCACTAGCAAAATTTTACTTTCACTTCCGTGATCCATCTAAGTCTCGCGGTGCCCCGAGCATAATTTTTTTAGATAGTTTCGTTAATGGTTTCTACGATACAGCACCGGAAAAGAATAAGATATCCCCTAAGAAATTTTTCGAGGCCATCGAAAGTGCCGAAAACCGATACAAAAAACGAGGTTTGATGTATTTCAGTCTAATTAAAATTATACGAGCAAGTATTTGCTTGTTTTTATATATCAATCGATAGAGCAAAAAATTCTCTTCCGAATGCACCCCACTAATGCACCTGTCGTCGGAATTTTAGCAGGTTAAAACCAGCGCGAAAGCGCGGCAAATACTTTCTAGCCACCCTGTAACAATTTTGACGTGAGGATGGCGCTGTTGTGAAACATGCATATTGTAGGCCACCGGGGAAATTCGCGGATTTCCCATCAACAAACAGTAATGAGTGTGTACGTCTAATTCTCAAAAAGTTTGGGTAATCGGGAAAGGCTGAAAGGGTATTAAGTTCAACCAACGTCGCATCGGGTTTTTTTATTTTAAAGGTACACAGAAGTTAACATATTAGTCTTTTCTCGAGACGAAGTCTGATAGCTGCGCGCCATGGCAAAATATGTTGGAATTAAGTGAATAACAATCGACAGCAATTTCACCACTAATAGTTTTGAGATGTATTGAAACTCACTTTTTTAGTCAGGATTAATTGGAAGTGGTCAGCTAATGGTATTAAATTTTAGGACGTTAGTCGACCAGCCTACTCAAGCAACTATCTAATTTTATCCTAATGAGCGTGTTTATTTCCTAATTTCATGAAAAAAGCAAATGACAAAATGAATCTGAAAAATGTGCGGAAGCATATGATATCGAAACCCATATCAAAAGGTGTGGTAAATCCTGCCCTACCGCTGTTGAATCGGTACAGTAATTTTTACGTGGAGATGGCGCTGTATCGAAACATACACATTTTAGGCCACCGCGGAAATTCTCGGATTTCCCATCAACAAACAGTAGTGAGTGTGTACGCGTGTGTACTCTCAATTCTCCCATTTCTGGTCGATTAATCCGATCAAAATTTTGCGTGGGCCGATCAAAATAGAGTGGCGGGAGAGGGGGCAAAAATAGATGCAAAACGTGGTATTTCACAACTTATACCTTAAGAAGATATTTTAATTTCCTTTGTTTCTGAAATAAACCTTTATTACATTTTTATTTAGTTTATTTGTTACTTTTTTGTGTTTCTTGTAACTTTAAAACAAACTTTCGACAGGAAATTGATCGCGCAAGATTGTATAGATAGCTAAAAAGTCGTGAAACACATTATCCGTTAGAAAATTAAAATCTTTTTCAATAAACAGTCTCGAAGTAGATTTCAATGCTAATTTTAAGCACTGGAATATTATAATGTCCTTAATTGCGTAAAATATGCATCCTGAAAACTTTTCAAAACGAATGAAAAAGTAAAAAGGCGTATTAATGGTATTATCGTCGTGGTAAAGTAAAAAGTACGTGCACCAAATTCGAGAAAATTCAATGTAGCGACCTACAAGTAATCCCGCAAATTTGCTTTGAACCAGTAACATTTTCGAAACATATTTTTTGGCCAGGCGCTTCAGAAAGACCCGTTCAGAAAATATAAAAAAATCTCTGATAAAATGAATGGGGAGAATTATACACGGATTAATATCACGTATTCGATAAATGAAAACTAATTTTGCATAAACAAAATAGGCGCTCGATGTCAACATTAAATTAAATACAACAAATTTTTAAAATAGAAATCAACTTCTACTATTATGTTATAATTGGATTAATTAGACGACAAACCAAAAAACCAACGCTGAAAACTCTTAAAAGCGAAAAGCCACGAGCTACATGAATGGTATCATCATGGTAGTAAAATAAAAAACGCGCACAAATTACAGATTCCAAAAAATCGAATAGTAAATCAACTGTTTTGTGGTTTACTTTTCTTTTTTACTATTAATGTTCCAGTTTTGCTTTGAATCAAAAAGATTGAAGAAACATATTTTTTAATATGCTCAAGGTTTCGATGATCAGAAAAATATTAATTGTCTGTAAAATAAATTCGAGAGTTATATACCGAAGAATTCGTTGTAAAAATCACGTATTTTTATACATGAAAAATTAATGCTAAAAATCGCAAAACCTAGAAAATTAAGAAAAAGAAGATACTCGCAAAAATCCCTATAATTATCGTGAAAATTAGAATTAATGTTTGAATGTTTGATAATTATTGTCCGAATGCGCCACTTTCAAGGCCGCAATTTTCTTAAATTGTCCATCAAGCAAAATACGAAAGTTCAAACGCTCAAGGTCGAAAATCGAAGCAATTTTAGCCCCAGAAAATCGAGGGGTTTCCCGGGTTTTTGCGGAAAATGGAAGGGATGCCACGTGGCTGATTAGAATTGGCGGAATGGAGCGGATGGACGCAAAATAAAAACAAAAAGTGAGCGCCGGGGCGGGGGATTTCCCGGACCAAAAAATCAGTCGCGGAACGAATCGATTAGTTCCCGTTTTTCCGGTGGTTCGCTCGCGGTCACTATTTTCTGTCTATCTATCTATCTCTATCTCTCTCTCTCTCTCGCTCTCTCACTCTCTCTCTCTCTCTCACCCGTTCCGGATTTGCGAGAGGAAATGACGATTCTGCTGGGAAGAAATTGGATATTGTGCAGTTTACTTGGCTTGATGCGCTTTTTTAAACTGGTATCTCCATTAATAAGTAAGGTAATACCGTATTATGCTTAAAAAAACTTTTGGGTATGAAGTGCTCAGGGATTAATTGATTAATATCAGCCCCTGGAATGCAACAAAAACTGAAACATTTCATCTTCACGCGACTCAGAAAAATGGGAATAGAATTTGATCACAAAAATCACCCCGTTTTAAAACATACTAATCTTTATTCTAAATTTGTGCTGCTGATATATTGATTCCAAAATTATATTACTGTTTATACTGTTAATGGTTGACGCCGGTGATACTCAAAAATTGTTCATTTAGTCCATAACCTTAAGTTAAACCAGGCCAAAAAAAAGTTGATTTCCCGGTATTCTTCTGAGCAAGGAAAGTATTTGGGGGTATTTGAAGCCTACCACACAAAGTAAAATAAAGTCTACAAAAATTGTGTTCTTTAAAATTATACATTTTGGATGCGACTGATAAAAATAATACCGATAAAACCCGTTGCAAAAAAATGCTTGCAGCCCCGGAAACACTATCGGACAATCGTGCACAAAAGGCAACAGCGAGAAGAGAGAAAGAGGCAGTGAGAGAGAGAGAAAATGCGAGAGAAAGAGGGGAGAGAGAGCCTGAGAAAAAGAGTAAGAAGACAGATAGACTAACTTTTGAAAAAGCTCGCGAAATTAATAAATCGATGTTTTATCGAAACGCTAGCCTTAAAGCGAGAGAAAGAGAAAGGGCCTCATTAGCACACTCGTAGTTAACGGCAGAAAAACATGGTAATATAGAAAGGGAGAGAGAGAGAGCGAGAGCGAGCGAGAGAGATATTTACGCAGATGGTGAGCAAGAGATTTAGAGACACCGAGAAGGGCAAAGTCCATAATGGAGGTCAGCATGCCCCGGAAATGACCTCCCTCACCACTCTACCCTCCCCACCACCCATTTGCTACCAGTATTTAAGGCAATCCCCCCATACAGAGGGGCATAAAGATCAAACACCCAATCCCGACATCAAGTACGCCTCCAGGCAATCCCCCGACAATTTGTCCATATACCCAGAATTCAACCCCTAAAAATTCCCATTTTCTCCCCTATAATCCACACCACATTTTGGACCCTCGGAATGAAGCAGCTGTCAGCAGCCAAAAATCGCACGTATTTATTATCCCTGCCAGTTTGAAGAAATTTGAAGTACGGTAACCGGGCGGCGTAATGGGCCCTGGGGGTGTACCGAGAAATTCGACCCGGGCGATCAGCATCAACAAGGCGCTTTCCGAAAATCGCGCATTTCCTGGAAAGGCTGGGAGGCCTTCGGGAACCGCACGTAGCGACAGGATCTAGACGCCCATCTTCGAGGAATCCATAATTGCCCCCGGCACGCCGCTCTTTGGGTACGATTTGTACGGTATGTTGCGCGGCAGCGGTCCAGTCTAGTGGGGGAACTAGGGCGCGATAAATGAGTGGTTATGGAGGTGTAGTGCAGCTTCGAAAAGCTGCGTTCCAAAATTTAGGAGACCTCCATTGTAGTTCCGGTCACATTCTAGCCTCAAATGGATTTATCAAATCCGTGCAGAGCCGGACAATTTTCAGCTGATCTGTCATCCCTGTGGGCCAGGTGGGCGTCTCTCGCTACCAGTGGGAGCAAAGAACAGTTGGGGCCAGCGGGGCTTCCCCGGCATTCCCAGGGCCATCAAACAGTACGATTCTGGATAGCGTGACCAGCGATCTTTCGGAACTGAATCGTCTCACCGAATCAAGCAAATCAAGAGCAATAAACCGATGGAGAGTGATATCAGGCCCTTTTTCGTCCAAATCTTAGCGCAGTCTCGAAAAACTGCTTTCCAAAATTTATGACTCTTTCGAAGAAGAGCTCGGGTTAGATACTAACCTCAAATGGATTTATTAAATCCGTGATTCTGTGATCCAGTTCTTAGCTGATCTGTCAGGCTAGTGAGCCAGGTGGGCGTCTTTTGCTGCGCACGGAAGTAAGGAACATTTCGCGCGAACATGGCATCCCCGGGATTGCCAGAGCCATCAAACAGTACGATTCTGGTTGTCATGACGGGGTAGGCAAGCAGTGATCTTTCGGGATAGAGGAGTAAAATGGATTCGAAATTAATACCATCAATAACTGGGTTATCGTTTTTCGCTCAAATCATTAGCGCAGCTTCGAAAAGCTGCTTTCCAAAATTTGTGAGTCTTCTAAAGAAGAGCTCGGGTTAGATACTAACCTCAAATGGATTTATTAAATCCGTGATTCTGTCATTCATTCTCAGCTGATCTGTCAGGCTAGTGGGCCAGGTGGGCAACTTTCACTATTGGTGGCACAGGGCGCAAAACGGACGTAAAATCTTCCTGAGGCTAGGATTTTAAACCTTACAACAAGTGTATGTAATTAAGTGGATACCAGGGTTGAAAAGCCGCTTCGCGACTTTTCAACCCTGGCCCCGTCTCGGACCCCATACTATTCTTCCCTTTGCATAATTGTCCTCCATTCAGAAAACAAAACAAAAAAATGAGAAACGCTCCCTCTCTTCCCTTATATAGGCGACGGCCCACTTCCGGTCTATGCTAATTATTCCTAACAAAGAGGTTTTTACAAAAACTTAAATTTAATAGCGAAAATGGCTAATTTTTAAAAATCTGGTATGTGTGCAGTCATCCCTAGACCATTACGCACCTAATGACGTATCATACGTAACCTAATACCCGTCCCTTCTTGAGATATCCTCCGGACAGACAGACGGAAGTGGATGCAAAGTGGCACACACACACACACAAACACACAAACACTATTTTTTTATATATAGTAGGATTATGGCAACCTAGCAGAGATTCTTAGAGACAAAACCTCGCTTTAGTAATTTATGGCTGGGAAAAGCATGAAACCGGTACACCGGCTGGCAGAGCTCCGACGGGCAGGCGATAAAAGTTTGCGATCAATGGTCGGTTCAGGTGAGGGAAGGGGAGAGAAGAGTGTGTTTTAGAAGCTAGTAGGCGAGAGAGAGAGAGAGAGCGAGATAGAGAGATAAAGAGTGGCCGGAGGACGCGTGTAATCGCCAAATAGAAACGTTTCCCCCCTCTCATGTTCGTCTTTTCACTGTCACCAACCCGGGGCAGCCCCCGGGTCCAGTCTGTGTCCAATTGGTGTGGGTTTTATGTATGTTTGTCTGTCTGTGTCTCTCTCTCTCTCTCTCTCTCTCTCTCTCCCTCTCTCTCTCTCTGTTTCTCTCCCTCGTGATGTTGACTCATCTGTCCTACCTGCCGATTTGCACGGAAAATTGGCGACCGGTTACCGGAAATAGCCACCACCAGCTGCAGCCACATACTACAAATTTTTGGATCTTTGGATCGTCATTCCCTTACAGTGGCAGTAAAAGAATTAGCCAGCTTCGTTACCCTGAGGTCCTTCAACAATGCCGACAACCAAAATCCAGAACTCGAAAATTCCGACGCCGAAAATCCCTACACCCAAAATCCCGACAGTCATAATCCCGACAGGCAAATTATCGACAGTCATGCACCTGAGCCAAACGCCCGATCGCCAGGATCCAGCTAGCCGAAACCCGACAGCCAATCCCGAGACAGTCTTGATGGATGATCGCATCACTACTAGTATAGGTTGTTTTACCCTCGGTACCCTCGTGGGTTTTCCGTCCCCTGGGTTTTTACCCTCGTTTCCCCCTGGTTTTTACCCTCGTTTCCCCTGGGTATTTTACCCTCGTTTCCCTTGGGTATTTTACCCTCGTTTTTACCTGGTTTTTTTACCCTCTTTAAAACAATGACTTTTGGTATATTTTTAAAACTTTACCTACCCTTTCCTGGTAACTTTTTCAAGTTTAACTATTTTTCTAAACCCTGTTTTGCGTGTAAATTTTGCGCTAGGCGCAGGGAAGGTGTAGTGGTCACGTGTAAATTGTAAATGTTGCCCTGGAGGGTGTTTCGGATCCGCGACAGCTGATGCAGTTGGGCCCTTAAATACCCGCTCTGAGGGGCGGAGTTTCAAAGCGATGACTCATCCCCTGGCAAGCCCAGAGTCCCAGACCAATCAATCACCCCATGATAAATCACCCCCCAGATGACTCATCAGAGGATGACTCATCAAGATGTAAGGCGTGGTCTGCCAATTAGCATCAAAGGGCGGAGCTTCAGAAGAGTATATAAACCCCAGCGAAAGCGAGAACCGGAAGCGAGCGTGTTGTAATGATCAGTGTGTTTGTGTTTTGTGTTGTGCAATTTCCGTCAAACACCTTTTTTAACAAAAAAATTTTATTTACTGAACAGGTTGTTTAAGGTCAGGTAAATTGGCGATAATAGCATTACTAACAGGATCAAGAAAAAACAACAAGGGAAAAAGTTTGTGTCCTGGTGGGTCTTTTTGTGGCGACGAGACTTGCGACACTTCCTTCGACAGGTCTTCTTTTGCATGCAACGCTGCGCTTTTTTGGAGACAATTGAGTCGGACGTGACGGTTGAGGTTTGAACGGGTCGTAAAGTACTTTTGGCAGTAGCGACATCCGTGGAGAGGGTTCGACACGACATGACGTTGAACATTAGGGAACTCCATGTGACGACCGTACAGCAGCGTGACAAAGTGACGAATGACCTCAAAAAGTGTACCGCACCAAGTGTGGGTGGGGCTAGTTGGCCCACACCGCCGGCAGGTTGACCCCAAAGTGCTTCGCGACATAGGTTATCACAAAACGATCGTCATTGGTAATGAATTTGAAAAATTTATTAAAGTCATAAAACTTACAACCCAAACACATTTGGTGCAAAAAGACTAAAACGAAAGCACCGCAGGTTTTGGTACCAAATTTTTGATGTTGTTCGGTGTTGTAGATGACATGTGTAAATGTCTTTTGCAACCACTTTTGAATTTTACCCTTTGGTTTATTACCCAAAGGGTCAAAGTAGTAGACAACCCCGTTTTCACCAAAAATTGCCACCCAATGGCTACCGGGTTCAGTGGAATTGTCCAAATTTACGACTAGACCACCAAAACCGTATTTCCAAGTGGGTAACGTATCTGCAGCAAAGACACCAATGTGTTTTGAACGCGTGTGTGGGTTGTTTACCAGGATATGGTTAAGTTGAAAACTGTCCATTTTTTTCAAATGGCCAAAGTTTGGGCTTGTCGGGCGTGGTCAAGGGTCAATTTGTTCATAAACTCGGCGTGTACAACACACATGAGACCACCAGCAGGTGTAGGGGTCCCAAACTCAAGGTCCAAGGTGCATTGTCCCGAAATGGCCATGTCAAAGTTTTCGACGCCACCATCTGCCTCAGGCAACAACTCAAAAACGTGTACGCAACGACTGTCGGCAAAAGTGGTCATGTCGATACCATTGGTACGATTAGCAGCTGCCATACCGGTACCCTCCAACATTGCCGTGTAACTTTCAGTCCAACCGATGCCATTGTCCGGGTTCCAGTCGAGGTTCCACGCCTTGGTGGGTAGGGTTTGTCCCGCAAAACGTACTTGAATATTTTTCAAGTCAAAGTTGTTGAAACGCCAAGGGTCAGTGTCTTGAGAGCCTGTGAAGGCGCCATTTTTCACCAAACCGACAAAAAGGCGTCGTGGAATTTGGTTTGAGTTGAATAGTTGCATCTCGGGTACCTTCAACTGGTTCTCCGGCAAATAGAACCCCTTTGTCTGGTAAGAACGCATCGGATAGCTAGCTTTCCTCCCGCTTGCCAACGAGTGTTCGATAGCTGCACTCGCCGAAGGGTACAGCTGATATTCGGCCAATACCAAACGGATATCGTGAATCTTGAAACGCCAGTCGGTCTTTGTCGAACCATAGTTGCGAATCAAAAAGTTGTCGTTTTGACGATGTAGTGTGATTTGAATATCCGTGTTGTTGAGCATTAGCCTGTTAGACGTGGCAATGTTCAGGTCAAGAGGGCTGTTGACACGAATGGGTTTGCCCTTCATAAACATAGCAGACAAGTCCTCAAAACCGTCGTTGGTCGCGTGTTCGATGCCAGATTCGACGTTGCTGTAGCACTGCGCATGCCCGACATTGTACTTTTTGATCGAAGGGTCCATCATAAACTCGGTATTGATGAAAGCGCGGTAGGGGTACAGGTCACCCGTGTTCTCCACTTGAGTACCATTAATGTTCACGGATATTTGTTTCCAAAAAGCTTTCGCAGCCAATTGGATAGGGGCACACTTTTCCTTTTGTGTCACAGTGATAGTGGTACCGGCTTCTCCGCCTGTTTTAATGTGATGTTCGTAACCTTTACCCTCAGCGTCAACCAGACTCAAGGTCATGGTGACATAACTACGGGCCAGCGAAATGTAGTGGGGTTCTTTCATAATACGAAACGAGATGGGTCCAGTTTGCGAAATGCCATTTTCGGGGGCGATACTTCGGTATCTCATCGATTGTATGCCCACGACGTGTTGCAAAGGTTCAAACAATGACAGTTCGTTTGAAAAAAGAAAGTCGGGGTTAGCTTCAAGCGTCTTGGGGGCTTCCATTGCGTTTTGGTGGTACAGTTGTCAAAATGAAATGGCTACGCCTTTTTGTAGCTGCTTTTGTACCCTCGCCCAAGAGGCGAAGGGGTGGTAGAGAAGCAGAGACCCCCTTTTTCCCGCCTTTGGTAGGTTTTTTGGGTTTTGGGGTCCCTACGTAAGGGGTCCCTACTTTTTGGGGCCCCCCTACTTCACCCTCGACGTAGGGGAACCCTACGACGGGTTGAAGTAGCCCTCCCATTAGGGGTCCTACTTTTTGGGGTCCTACCAAAAGGGGTTGGGTAGGGTTCCCTACAAACGGGTTTTGCGGGTTTAGGGGGACGTACTTTTTTGTACGTCCATTTCCCAACTGCCCAGGCAACCAGGAGAAATTTGCAGGTAGCTGAAAGTAGTCCATAGTTTGCGAATGACGAAATGATGTTCAGTACACCCTTTTAAAGTGTAGCGTGGCCAGGCAATTGTCAAGGTCAACTTCACGCCCGTTTTCGTCAGTGATACTTAGGGTAATTTCTCGGAAAGTACCTTGTCGTACCGGGAGGTAAGTTGGTGGACTAAAAGTTTTGCTTAGCGTTTCTCCCCAACCACTATCAACAGGTATGATACGTAGTAGGTCACGAAAAGTGTCGCCCACAAGTTGTGGTTCCACCACACTGCAACAAACGGCCAAATTGTGACAATTTGTTTTTAGGTCAAGTATGTACTTTGCACTACGGCTGTCCTTGAGGGTTGCGTACTCAAAACCCAGTATTTGCCACAATAACTTGGGAAGTACTAGCTTGTCGACTTTGGACTTGTCTACTTCAACCCAGGCGCGACACCTGTTTGCATCAAATTTGAAACCTACACCCTGACTTTCGAGAGCCTTTTCGAAAAGAATGTTGGAAAAGTTGTCGTCTACCTCTTCTGGGGGTGTTTTGAAAGGGTTCTCTTTGGGTGGTTTTGCTTTAGCACCAGGTGGTATTAGTTTCGGAAGAGGGGCCAGAGTTTTTTGTGTTTGTAGTGGTAATTGCTGTGGTTGCACTTGCTGTGGTTGCGGGGTTTGCGCTGGTTGCTGTGGTTGTGGGGTTTGCGCTGGTTGCGGCTGTTGCGTTTGCGCTGGTTGCTGTGGTTGTGGCTGTTGCAGGTCTTGGGGTGTTGGTGTTTGTTGGGGTTGGGACGGTTTCGGCAGTTGCGAAGTTTGCGGGTTAGGTTGCGTTTGCTGTGGAGGCTGGGATTCGGCAGCGTTTGGAGCTCCCAGTGGTGTTAGTTTGGGTAGTTTTGTCTCGGGCGGTGTTGCAACGACTGCTGGTTGTGGTGGAGTAGCGGTGCTTGGAGCACCAGGTGGTATAAGCTTTGGAAGGGGTTGTGTTGCCACGACATTAGCTGGTAGCAAAGGGGCTTCGCGTTTCCTTTTCAACGTTTTTGCAAAAATGGCGTTTAGTGCATTAATTAGACGTTGTGGGGTGGGGTAAGTACCGGGTGGCAACCACAAAAAGCTTTCTTTACCATCTTTAGACCAAAGTCTAAATTTTTGTGCTTCTGCCACTTGATCCCAGGACACTGCGGTTGTAAAGTCAACCAATGCAGAGGTCCAATAGCTTTGGTGTCCCGTAGCTTGGAACATATTGACCTCTTTGGCGAGGCGATTGACAAAGGTTGAACCTTTACCATCTCGACGCCCTGGTCCTACCAATGTGACGTAAAAGTCCTCACTCATTTCCTTTTAGAGGTTTGCTTTTGAGGGGTGAGGGTACCAAAAGACAAGCAACTGAAAGTGTAGCACTTAGCCATACTGTCAGGTCGTTGCCCTTTATATGGGCTATCGTCATGTTGGCGAGACACGATAGGGTGATGAGAAAAATAATAAGTACCCTTGCCCAGGCCAAACTAATATTATTACGACTTGCTGACGTGGTTGACGAACGGCTTGAAAGTAGTTCTTCCATTATCATAATTTGTCGGTGTAAATGAGGGTTTTGTCAGGTACCCAGCCATTATATACCGAGGGTTGTTGGTGGTATTTCACAAGGCTATGAGGTTTACCACTCAACCGTTTGTTACTCAAAATTTTTTCTACGCGGTACATTTTTGGGCGTTGAACTTTTTGCAGTTCTTCTTTGTAAAAAACTTTTTTAAGTGGTAGTCCTTGCAACGTTTTTAGGTAAAAAACTGGTGCAGAAAAGTTTCCCGGCGTAACCACACGCATAATTCGGTAAACTTCACCAGAAAATGTTCCCTTGTAGGCTTTGCGAAAGCTGACTTGTGGTTTCTTTACAATTACGTAGTCGTCAAGTGCTAGTGGTGGTTCGGGTCTTCTGAATTTGGTTGTTACATCGCTGGGTATGACAGTGTCGTGTTTCATTTCGTTAGGTGCCAAACCTTTTAGGGGTTCGGTCGGTGTATTGTTGAGACCTTCGACAATTTTTGGTAGGACATCAACCCAGGTGTAAGTGTTGTTCTCGGTAAAATATTTGTAGATATGCGATTTTAGGTCGCGAATTTTACGTTCAGCAGGTGCTGCTTTTGCCACGCCTTTCGTCAAAATGTGACGAATTTCATTGGCTTTCAGATAGGCTTTCATTGGTGCACCGGTAAATTCGAGACCTTGATCGGTGGTCAAAAAATAGGGTGCATCGCCAATTTCCTTGTAAATTTGCTCTAGACGTCGTTTTACGCTTTGGGGTCTCTTGTTTAGCAATGGTCTAGCAAAAGTTTTTCTTGAAAATAGATCAACAACTACCAAAATGTATCGTTGGCCCTGGTTGTATTGCTTGATTTTTTGAAAATCAGCAAGATCTGCGACATGGTGACTGTTCATACTAGTTCCTATGAATTTCTTTCTAGGAAACTTGTGTAAAACTCTTCGGTGAAGGATGTAGGAATTTTTCTTTTGAAGATATTTGTCCACTTGTCCTTTTGTGATGCCATATTTTTTACTTGCTACTACAAGGTTATTTCTAGAAGTAAAGGCAATGTTCGAGTCGGGGTTAGTGTACAGTTCGTCCAGTATCTTAGTTGTATTTTGCAACCTTGAACTTCTTTTTGCCACTACCTGTTTGGTTTTCGTCATCGTCTTCCCAAATTTTATGTCGAAGTTGTTGTTTAGCTATTAAGTCTTTTTGCAAGTTTTGGATACGTTTTAGCACACTGACTTTAGGGACCGTCTCGGGTGATGTGTTTTTAGTGGGCGTTAGGACCGCCTTTTGTATGTTTTGAATGGTACGTGGGACAAAAGATGGTTCCTTCAGGTTTTTGACAAGTCTTGGGGTCTGGACTTGTACTTGGTGGTATGCGTCGTTATAACCTATTGGAAAGGGGTGTGTTGTTTCGCTAGCTGCCACCCTGGCGATTTCAAATAGGTCGCTGCCCTCAATTGGCTGACCATCCGCGTCCAAAACTCGGTTTTTGCTGTCAGTTTTGACATGTTTTGACAAAAGTTCCATGACTTTCTTATAGGGGTTTTGTTTTGAAGGTTTGCGTCGTGCTCTTTTTACAGGTACAACTGAAGTTTGCAAATTTTCTTCAGGTAACAAATCTAGGTTTTGTGGTGTTTGCTGTTGCAAAGGATCGTACTTTCGAATTTCCTGGATATGTTGTGTCAAAACATTTAGAAACTTTTGGTACAGTTGCATTTTCAGGTCGTCAGGCATTGTACTTTGAAGTACATTGGTCATTTGTTGTTCAGCTTCTTTGGCTTTTTCAACGGCTTGTTCGCGCGGGGTTTGGGCGTAACCATCACCGTGTTGAGGGTTTTCAGTGCAAGGAACTAGCATCATCTTTTCAAAATGTTTTTCCGTAGTGGGCATTTTTAAAAGATAGAGCAGGTTTTGTCAAAAGCTTTAGCAGTTGGGCGTGTGTTTCAAGACTATTTCGCGCTTGTGTAAAATCGCGTAGTTTAGCGAGGTTCGTCAAAGTTGCCAAATGTGGTTCAAGTCCTTTTTTCTCGTATTTATAGAGTGGTACCGTGCCTGATGTTAGGTTGTAAACAAACTCGATGACAGTTTGTACTTCTTGGTCGGTACTTTTCTGAATTACAAGTCTAGGGTTTGAACTTTTTGCAAGTTTGTGAAAAATTTGCCAATTTTCAAAACGTTTTTCCATTTGCAAATGAATGTTTGGGCAAGTAGAAAATTTGCCTTTTATCTGGAAAAATGTTGGTAACCAGTCTTTCGTCTCGGTTTTCAAGCTTTGGGTGACAGTTGACCACCAAATATTGATATGGTTTTGCTGTTGCGTCCAGATAGCTATCCCAAAAGTATGCAAACTGGTTTGGGAAACATTGCAAACCTATTTGTCTTGCTTGCAAAAGGTCAGAAACGGACCGTAGAAGGACAATGTAGTTTGCATTGATACGCGCGGTACGTCTGGTACGAAAAGCATCTTGACTTAGGAAAATTAGGGTACAGTTTTGGTGGTGGGTAATTCGTGAAGTCAAAGCAGCCATTACATTTTCCTTCATGTCCAGCATCAAGTCGTCAAGGATCACTACAGCGTTTTTCAAGTTATCTACTTGTTCATTAGTCGGGGGACCTTCGAAAATATGAAAATTTTGTTGCATCGTAGGAAATTTGTTTTCCATTTCTTGTTTTGAACCAGTAAAATAGTAAATATTTTCGACATTTTCGTGACCTTCAAGGACTTGTTCGATATATTCGAGTAATTTCATTGTCCAGGTTGTCTTCCCACCCAAAGACTGGCAAAACACAAAAATAGAACATGGGTGTTGAAATTTAAACGGTTGTCTCTCCATTTTTGGCAAATAACCGGCAAAAATGCGCTATTTATCCTAGTTTTTTGTCAACTCTTACGAATGAGGGTAAGGTCTTAAAACCAAAAAGTATTCGTTGTGTAACTTGGAACAATACATCCCGTGAATGCGTATCGGACACGTTGCGGTCTCTCGTTCAGGTTATCACCTTCTCTCAAGGGGCGCAACGCGACCACTACACCTTCCCTGCGCCTAGCGCAAAATTTACACGCAAAACAGGGTTTAGAAAAATAGTTAAACTTGAAAAAGTTACCAGGAAAGGGTAGGTAAAGTTTTAAAAATATACCAAAAGTCATTATTTTAAAGAGGGTAAAAAAACCAGGTAAAAACGAGGGTAAAATACCCAGGGGAAACGAGGGTAAAAAACCAGGGGGAAACGAGGGTAAAAACCCAGGGGGAAACGAGGGTAAAAACCCACGAGGGTACCGAGGGTAAAACAACCTATACTAGTAGTCGCATCGCATTATGAATCGGGTCCTGAAACACAAGTTGCAAAAAGTTGAAACATTTTTTTTGGTTGGTGGGGGCCTCACAATTATCATGTCGCGTTTTTTCTAATGCAAAAATTTATTGCGCGAAATATTGTGCACACAGAAAGGCGTGTTTTTAATTAAGCCAAGGATACATTTTATAGCGGCCTGGCTGGGCGAAGAGATTTCTGGTGTTTTTATTAGTTTTTGATTGTTGGAGTTAAAAAAAAGTAAATAATCTTTGAAATTCGAAAACATGGAGATTTTTATAATTTTCAATATATTTATGATCAAAAAGTAGTATATATGAATCAAGCCAAACCGAAATCCATTTCAAAATGCTTTACAAATTTTTATTAAAAAGCTAAAAAAAACATCGTTTTCTCGACCAGAATGTCAAAAATTTTTCCGATTATTTAGCTAGTTTTTCACGTGAATTTAGATAATTCTACTGCAGCACAACTACGAAGACGAAGAAAACTAAAATACTTTACGAAGATGTTACTAGGCATTTCTGGAAACGTAGGAAAATTTCGCCCTTCGATTTCGTTGGGTCGCATATTATGAATCGGGTCCTGAAACGCAAGTTGCACAAAGCTGAAACATTTTTTGGTTCATAGCGATCTCACAATACCATAACTCGTCTTTTTTCTAATGCTACAATTTATTGCGCGAAATATCGTACACACAAAAGGTATATTTTTTCATTAAAAAATTTACAGCGGTCTGGCGGGGCTGAGAAATCGATGGTCGGACTGGGAATGTTTTTTGGCGCCGGTGTAGCCGAGTTTCATTTGTTGCAGGATGAACAGGATCATTGCGCTCCACGCTTCACGCTCGAAACGGGTCTAGAAAAATAGGGACATAGGCATTGGTAGGTAGATTAAAAATATCGAATTTTAAGTGTCAAAAATTCAAGGTTTTCAGATTTACAAAAATTTCCAAAATTTCGAATTTCGACATTCTTAATGCCGGGAGGTTTCATTATGTCGAAATTGTCGAAAAATTTAAAATGAATTCCGGAAAATGCGTCAAAATTTCACAATATCGAAATTTCGATATGTCGGCATTTTTTAGTATTAAGTCGCGCACGCCGCGCTTCTTCCTCCTTGAGGGATCGTATTTCACCGCGTAATTAAAGTTGCATGAGCGTGTTGCTTGTAACGGCGCGACAAAGTTGAATAATTCATAGAGGATCCACTACAAAAAATCCCCGCGGCACGCGACGCACGGGCGGCGCGGCCGATTTAAAGGGCGTAATGCGTTGCAAAATGGACGAAACGGCGTGCGCGTCGCGTTTCGCGGATGCTGCAAAATGGAATGGGGATCTTATAATTATATGGTCTCATAAAAAATTAAAAATAAATTTTTAACTATTTTGCCTGGATCCTTCGGGGAATTCTGAATCCAAATAGCTCCCAAAACCGCTAAAATCTTGAAACACAAAATATTTTAAAAAATTGCCGATAAACTCCCGGGAATTCCTACTAACAAACTTGTGTTTTGGGTAGATGTTGTCTATTTTATACCTTAAATGTTGGCGGGTAGTTCCTCTCAAAACAGTCCGTATACACATCCCAATACATCATCTGGAACCCGCGCGAATTGTAGCGCACGTGCTGCGCGCCGAGGTCCTAAAAGTAAGCAAGATTAAGGTATTCTCAAATCCAGTCATCGCCTGTGAATATACTTTGACATTGTTTGAAACATGTTGATTTTATGACTTTTACGCTGAAGGAATTATGAATTACTTTTATGAATTTTAGGTAGTTTGAAAAGAAATGTTTCTACGGTGTGATGTAGCTGGATTAATAAAAAACGCCGCTAACATGCTTCAAAAAAATTTTGAAACATATTTTATTCCGGGATTTTTGCGAACTTCTGCTTTTTTATTCAATTTTTCGGAAGCGTAGAAAAGTATTTCTAACAATAAGGTTTAATACAGTGTCATTATTAAACACCACTCCTTTGATTTTGAAACATATTTGATTTCCTGGATTTTTCCGAACTGCAGATGTTTGTCGATTTGATTTTATGAAGTTTAGAATCTACTATTTAGGGCTTAAAATAAGATAAATTACAGCGAAAAAAGACCAAAAAAAAACAGAAAAAGATAGGGAAATGAGTCTCCGAAAACTCTCAATACTCAGAAAGAAAGTCAGGCAAAAATAATCCGTGCTCAATTTTATTTAAACAGCAAAAGTATTTTTGCGCCATTTCACCATACCAGATTAAATTTTCGCAGCCAGTTTTAGTTTTGCGATTAAACGAAACATAGTTTCTTTGCAGGCAATGATTGTAAACAGATTTGTTTCTTTGTCAAAAGTGAGCCTATGGGATTAAGCCATAACCATTTTGCTTCAATAAAACTTTCAACGAAAATATTAGAAATCGAATATTGAGGGATTTTTGGTATAAACAATTGATGTTTCGAGCTAAAATATACGTTTTATCAAAACTTGCAAAGTTTGGAGCTCAGGACTAGTTAAAAAGTATGTAGAACAGCATCCGTTATTTATGCAAAAAAAATCTAGGCTTGCGCCGACAAAATTAGTTGAACTACCTTTTCCAAGCACCCGATTTTGATAATTAAAAAAGACTATAAGATCGCTCACCTGTAATGCCTGACACGCTTGTGCCGAATTCTCCTGCAAATTTGTCACCACCAAATTGATGACCAACGAGAAGTTGGCGGCTTGGCTTTTGAAGAATTCATTTTCGCGCAGCTTGTTTCGCGGGACGTTTTCCTGAAAAAGTGATGTTTCGACAAAAATCATTGCTCGCTGATTTTCGATGTGCTTAATCGCTGTACGCGAGAGGAGCAACTATATTCTCTACGAACATAAATATTAGTATGTTTCCGATAATCACAAATTGTATAGTTATAGAATAAACATCTAAAGATAGAAATAGGCTTTCAATCGACAATCATGTCGATGTTTCAGGAAAGATATGGACTGTGTGGGTCTGAGCGTGCGTAATAAACTCGTATTTTTGTGATTATAATATTCATAAACATTCGTATTTTTATTTTTTTAGGCTTATTTTCAAAATGACGAAAATCATAATGTCGAAATTCAGAATATCGACATCCCGATAAGCTAGTATTCCCGATAAAACCCTCCGAATGCTAGGTTAAAAAAATTTCGACGCTCTGCATTTCGACAGTATGAAATTTCGACATTGTGAAATTTCGAAATTATCATTTTCGACGTTATGATAGCAAATGGTGTACCCAAACCCCGAAAAACCCACGAGTCGAAACATTTTTAGCAGATCCTCGTCGCTGTGCAGAATCGAGAGGAAAATGTCCTGAAAATATGCAGATTAAAAACGAAATGAAAATGTAGACTTTTTATTTGCTTTTTGGGTTGTTCGCTGTTATGAAATTGGTTTCTTCAAAATTCTAGACAATTGCTATTCTCCAATTTTCCAAAACTCGCGCTATAAAATCAATGTTTCTAAAAAGTTGCAGGAAAACCCATGAATCCAACACTTTGATACGGGCGGGTTTCTAGCCCTCGGACGTAACGAGTCACGAACGCGCCACACCACTTTACACCGCGTAATTGATTTCACAAACCCAGCTATTTGCGACAAATAATCTTGTAAAGGCTATTCTAACGCTAGAAACAAAAGAAATATAGTTGTAAAACAGATTTGGACGTGAAAGGGGCATAACTCTGCCTGTTCGAGAAGATTAACAGTTTTGCTGGTTCATCACACACGACTAACTAGTAAGAATCCCTATAACAATAATGCTTCAATCACGAGTTCACTTTATCACTGCCGTTATAAATAAGTGTTACGCAAGGCCAGGCACTTTGCTGATTGAACCTCTACAAAACCAGCCGAGCTTCGTCGAGATAATTTAAACATTGAGGATGAAACCTAATGATGTAACGTTCGAGCATGCGTGAAACGCTGGTGATGATATGGGCATTGTAAAGCGCTTGTTTGGTTTTGCTTTTTACCGCTACCATTGCTCCTTCAAGTTCGGGCCATCTTAGCCCACGGCTCTATAATGTGTGATTTGGGTAATTCAGAAAAGATTCTTGAATTGCGGACATTGTGTGTACAATGTTTGCAAACGATAATTGCTCGCGAAAATGGAGAACGACGTGTTGGCGCCTATAGAAGAAGCTTCTTCGTGTTAGAACAGGCTTTCTTATTCGTACTGCTGTGCAAAAAACCAGCGAAACTGTCAATCTGCTCGAAACAGGCAGAGTTATGCCCCTTTCACGTCCAAATCTTTTTATAACTATATTTCTTTTGTTTCTAGCGTTAGACAAACCTTTACAAGATTATTCGTCGCAAATAACTGGGTTTGTGAAATCAATTACGCGGTGTAAAGTGGTGTGACGCGTTCGTGACTCGTTACGTCCGAGGGCTAGAAACCCGCCCGTCACTTTGATCAATACCCGCAGTGTCGCTTGGCAATAAAATGTCGTTAAATTTCAGCAACTAACCAATCTGTCGAAAATGTTAAAAAAACAATTAGAGTATTTCCAATAAGATGGTGCTATTTAAAAATTGACTGCTTAAAAGCGCATCGTTTCCGGAACATACGCTTTACTAATATTAACCCGGCAATGTGAATTTATCCTACTATATATAAAAAAATAGTGTTTGTGTGTGTGTGTGCCACTTTGCATGCAACTTCCGTCAGCGTGTTCCAGTAGTATCTCAATAACGGGGTCAGTTAGGAGCATGTATTATACGTCATTAGGTGCGTAAAGGCCTTGGGATGACTGCACACTAATAAAATTTTCAAAAATTTTAGTTTTTCGACGTTAAAATTAAGTTTTTGTTGAAAAATCCAAGACCCTCTTTGTTAGGAAACAATTAGCATGCGCCGGAAGTTGTGGTTGCCTAAATAAGGGAAGAGAGGTATCGTTTCTCATTTTTGTCATCAAAAATCGCGAACATTATGCAAAGCGCAGAATATCATGGGTTCAAACGGGGCCAGGGTTGAAAAGTCGCGAAGCGGCTTTTCAACCCTGGTATGTTTCAAAAAGCTACTGAAAAGTGCTTCGAATTACGTGGTTTAATCTGGTAATCTGGTCGCTCTCTAGTCCGTGCTTATAAAAATTGCAAAAATCACAAAAATATTTACATGTAGAAGCTCTAAAGAACTATTTACTTTTTGATATTTAGTTTGTGCCGAAGCATGCAGAGGTTAAAAACATAACTTACTGAACTAGGAAAAAAGTCAATGTTTCGGAATGCTATAGGTACAGGGTGGGCAAAAAAAAAGATCCGAGTTTGGGTCAAAATATCTCGCGAACGGTAGAGAATCGAAGGTACGTTACCATGCCAGAATGCTTAAATATGCTGGGTATGAAGATTTACACAACGATTTTTCGATTTTTGGCGACGTATCAATACAAATTACACCCGGAAAATGTGCGTTCCGCAAAAGTTCATTTGCATTTTTCTCAGTTTCCTGTGGTGGCTGGGTTCTAATTTTTCCGATTTAAGTTAATGTCGGTAGTAGATATGCACCTACAAAATTTAAGAATTTTTGACGGTCTGTTTGACAAGTTATAGAAGAATGAAATTTTGTATGGGGAAATTTCGTAAATTTCGAAAATTACAAAAACCTATGGCCAAAACATCAGAATAAGTTGTTGTAGAATAACTAGGGACCCTATTCAACCGCATAAACACGCTTAAAAAATTTTCGAGATCGATGAATTTTCGAGTTTTCAACGACCCCGGGTCATGGATTTTTCGGGGTCTCGAAACCGGACTTTGGAAAAATATTTCTAAATTGCCAAAGGGGACTCAGCTATTTTTTTTGCTTAGCTATGTAGGAGTGGGGTTTATCAATCATCTTCAAAATTTCGAGCTACCGTGCTCCTTTAGAAGGGCGTATTTTAAGGCCTCAAAACGGTTGGTACGTGCTTTTTCCGAATCTTGTCACCATTTATAAAATTTAACAGCGCTTTTAAAATTGTCATTTTAAGTTTATCTGATACTATTTGAATAGCGCATCCTAAAGCCAGGTTCTTGAATTTATTTGACCAGCCGTTGGCGACAAGAAAATTCATCAAAACCCGAAATAAACCGAATTCGAGGGGGCGTAAAAAATTTTTGGAAGGTGAAGTCGCCAGGAACTTTTCACCAATAAATCTGTGGTATTAGTTAAATAAAACTATGCAAAGTTTAAAACAATTTCGCGTCGAAAAAATTTTACGAAGAATTTTAAACTTCGGTTTTAGAACAGGGTGATTTTCCATTTATGGCTGAAAGTCACCATAATTTTGAATCAGATTGCTCCGGAATTCGACAAGCGTAAATAAAAACATCAAATCTTTAATCGTATCCATAAGATCCGGGTGGTTTTTTTATTTTTAAAAATTCGAAAATTGACCCCGGCTACTCGGACCAAAAATCGGCTCTCTGGCCTTGTTTTGCACTTGGCCTCGTAACTTTGTTATTTACCACCCAAAATCAGTAATTTTTTACAGGCTATCTTACAATCACCTCTAGAAGGTCCCGGAATCGAAAAATCGTCAGTTTATGGAATTTTGTGATGACATGCTAAAACGCGCTCCACGGGGGTTACTGTAGAAAACCGAAATTCGCGATTTTCGTGATGTTTTTGCCATGGAATCGCTTCGATCTTTCGGTAAAAGCAATACTAACAGTTTTTGGTACAACTGACCAAAAAATTTACAATATTCTGTGGCAGAATTAAAAAATCAGTTTTCGGTCTTTTTCATGAAAGTTTGTGGATAGTACGCTCTCGTATTTGGCAGCAATGTGCCACTACTTATTGCCTAACAACCCAGAAAATTTCAGCCGGATCGAAGCTAGGTGCCCCGAGAAAAGCGGGAAAATCGAAACCTACAGTACCCCGCTGGGGCACGTTTTAGCAAGCAAAAGAATCACTTAAAGAAGAAAGTTATCACTTAAAGAAGAAAATAACGCAAAATCGCGAAAATTGTTTTGTTACAAATGAAATAGACCTCGAAAAATTCTAAGACTTTGCTATTACTTTTCTAAAAATTTATACTATTTTTGGGCCAAAAATCAGAATTTTCCCACCACCCTTTCAAGAACGCACAATTTTCGGTCGTAACCAGCGTCAATAGTACAGTTTCGTACCCAAAAATCGAAAAAATCAGGTTGTGTTAAATCTTCATGCCCAGCATATTTAAGCATTCTGGCATGGTAACGTACCTTCGATTCTCTACCGTTCGCGAGTTATTTCGACCCAAACTGTGGGCTTTTTTTTTTGCCCACCCTGTACATATATCAGTTGCTGCGAAACTTTAATTATGCCTGCCCATTGCTTGGTAACGCAATTTTTAGGGCTTTAAGGAGGCCAAGAATTCAAAATTCGGGGGTGCGGGGGATTGAAACTATGACTCAAAAAATTGCAGTGATCTTCCCTAAAGTAACAGAAAATTTGTGTATTTAGCTGCGAAATAACGCAAAATAATCGAGAAAAAAAAGAAAAGAAAACTGCGTTATTGGATCGGCGGGCTTTACATATCGTAATGTATCTTAAAGCTCCCGATGCCGCGAAGGGTCAGTTTTGAGACGCTGAACAAGCTAGAAAGGTAAAAATCTTCGAGGATTTCGGAAATAAAGGCAGAATTTTAGACAATTTTAATTAAAGTTAAGTTAAAACGAAATTTCAAAAAGAAGTTTCGCCAAAAATACATATTTTTGTGTTATGGATATTAAGACAATCATAGTAAGTTTCCAGTAAATTATAATGTCTCATCGACTCAGGGGAAAATGCTTAGCTATCGAGCTTTAATCCCGTGGGTTATAATTTATTCTTTATTTAATTATTATTTATTATATTAAACATTATTCTTTATTTTAAATTAAAATTAAACCTTAAAGTATTGGAAAAATTACATACCTCAAACAGGCGTTTTATTTGGCGCTCGGGGCATTTCACCCAGCAAACTTCAAGGGCACGTTTCTGTTCGGCGGAAAGGCCAGAGATTGATCCATTTGCTAAAGGAAACATTTTAATTTTTAGGCATTTAGGTAATTAATTACTGTAACTTGTGAATATAAATTACTAGTGTTAGAATATCTAACTTTTATTAATCTTTTGGCTACTCGATACTGCAGAGCTTTCAGTTACCCCCTCTGAGTTTCATTCATAGTAATAATTCTTTGAAACATAAAGCTGTTGTTTACTACCTTGTCAAAATACAGTGTGTGTCAAAACGATAGAGCCACTTCTTTGAACGCTATTATCTCGGCTCTCGTTGAGTTTGACGCCAAGCTAACTAGCAGGTCTTATAGCGCTCGAAAAGGCGCATTTTTCTATCTACTGAATTTTTTCAAAAATAGAGCACGCGATTTTATAAGGCAAAGAACAAATAGAGCCAAAAATCCGAAGTGTCAAAACGATAGAGCCACACTTTACATATCATTAGCATCCGGTTTAAGCTGGCAAATTACATGCTAATTGCTAATACGAAGTTCAAATCTATGCAGATTGACATCACCCTGAAAAATCCGGAAGCCAGAAATGGAAAGCTACTTTGAATGTTCATTAGAATGTAATTTGCAAGCTTAAACCTGATGTTAATGATATGAAAGTGTGGCTCTATTCTATGCAGATTGACATCACCTTATAATTCAAGTAGATAGAAAATGCGCCTTTCGGCTATACTGCTAGTTACTGGCGTCAACTCAAGACGGAGATAATAGCGTTCAAATAGATGGCTCTATAGTTTTGACACACACTGTACTGCGCAAATATTTCGTTGTAAAGAGGCATTGTGAGCTCAAAATTAAATATAAATATTAAAAGCAAATAATACTATCGATTATTCTCTCGATCGACATATCGTCCAATTCACGCTTGACTGGCTCAGTGCAAGTAATAAATTTTTGAAACACAAATTTGAGATTTTAAACGAAATACTTCAAACTTAAACTGCCAAACTTCATAAATATTGCGTTAAAAATTCTATAAAATTGGATTTGGGATTTTATTAGGTTCTACCATAAGTAACTGCAGTTTTTTAATCGTGACATTTTCATGGAAGCCACCATACATTCGTAAAAAAATTCCATCAACACGAAAGATTTTATTAGGAGTCCGGGAAATCTGTCGAATATATTCAAATTTTTGAAACATTTAGGTTCCACACCGGCTTGCCCTTTTCTGCGAACTTTTCCGAATTGAAATGTGGTGAAATTCCGCATTCCTCATGAGGATTTTGCTATTTAAAACTGGGCCCTGGAAAATATAGAAACCTTTATAGGCTAGGAAATTTTTGAGATTTTAAAAAGATTTTGAAAACCAAAGCTTTTTTAGGTTTTTTTTAGCGTTTTCAACTGTTTTCGTAGAAAATCCATATTCGAACATCCATAATTTTGCCTTGCCGGTCCTTTTATGATAAAAACCGAAACCCACAATGATCCCGATTGATATTCGGGGCACCGCGCTGTTTCGGATAGCGGGCCGATTGGGAGGAGCCGATTGGTCGAACTGCCTTTTCGCACCTGTAATTTTATTCATTATATTTCTTTTCAATTACATTTAATATTCTACCTATTCTATGGAACATTTTGAACATTGATTTAGTCCAATAAGCTGTCTGTATTTTTGTTTTTCTTTGGCCCGTGGAAATTCTCACGCTGAACGCAGAACTGGGATTGTAAAAACATGAAACGTCCTTTTTTTCATTTAGATTTGCAAAAATGTTTGTACTTTAATTATTTGGAATTTATCCATGATAATGTTTTCATATAGCATTAATAAATAGTTTTATTTTAGTTATCTGGCTCCTGGAAATTAACCATTATAAAGGAAATTTGGCTTCGTAAAACCCTGAAACACCATTTTTTGCCACTTAGCTTCACAAAAATTTTAATTTGAATTGGCTTGGAAAATATTTTTATCATTAGTGACTATGACTTAATGAGTTTTTTTTTTTATTTATTCGGTTATTTCTGTCCGGGGAAATTATCAAGATTAAAGCAGAATTGAAACAGTAAAGTGTTGAAATAATATGTTTTGCATTAGCTCAAAAAGTGGGTGTTGAAACGCATGGTTTGTTATTAACCGCATAGTCAAAAATCCCTTGCAAAACCACGAAAATATTTTTTCGGAAAATCCCTATCATTTAAAGGTTAATTTATAAAGTTTAATAAACTCTAAACTACATTCTCAAATGGCAAACTTTTTAGGTAGAGTTCACTCAATTCCAAAACGTACTTTAATGCTATATTTCAGCATTTTGACCTAATTTTCTACCCTCCACCTGCAACATGAAATTAAAAGGGATCTTGGAGCGCAGTTTCATTCTGTGTTTTTTTAAATCTAGAAAAATGGCTCAAAAGTATGTTGCACCTGGCATCGAGACTGCGACTGCGATTCGATCGGTTGTTCTGACGGAAGAGGTGCTCCACCTAAAGTTCTTTTTTAACAGGTTTGAAACATTTTTTCGGAGATTTGATGGTGTCTAACTTTTAATCACCCGTCATACCGTATCTCGTTTTTTACTTATCTGTCGGTATTTGAAAAAGTTTGAAAGCATTTTACTTTTAATAACCGATGATACTTCCGCTGCTTGCTATGTGGAATTGAATTTACCTTGCACAGTCTATTTTTAGCAAGGCATGAAACATTTTTTTCAATTCCGTTATTACAAACTTTTTGATGCTAGAAATTGATCTTTGCTTTTTCGTTGCTTTACTTTTTAAGTCATAAAATTTTTTATTTTTGACAAAGTTTCAAACACGTTTTCTGTTAATTTCTCTATTGCTGCTCTTGATATTCTAACTTGAAAGATCTATCTTTCCGGGGTCTTACTTTTTTTAATTTTTTTTTAAAGTTTGAAATAATTTTATCAGCCCATAAAAACCGTAATTTCGCTGTGAGACCGCTGTAATTTCAGGGGATTACACGATTTTACGCTACTTGAGCTTGAGCTAATTAGCAGTGTTCTAAAAAAGTAAAGCCTTTAATATTTCAATTCTGAAAATCGGGGCAATCATAAACTAAACTTCATTTCGCTAATTAAAACATTATCGATTATCCCCACTCACCTTTGCCTTTTTCTCATTTTGAGCTGACGAAGTGGAGGCGCCCATTCCGGAATTTTGCTGGGAATCGAAGGGCTTGAAATTTCCTCTGTTGCCGTGCACAGGATTAAAGAACAACTGAAGACATCGAATTGAAATTTAGCAAAAACACATTTTTTCGAGTATGGCAGTTATGCTATTTGAAAAAAATTGTTTTGGACTTTCTATATGTTC
The DNA here is from genome assembly GCA_038088335.1 of Mesorhabditis sp. LJ9110. NCBI lineage: Eukaryota > Metazoa > Nematoda > Chromadorea > Rhabditida > Rhabditidae > Mesorhabditis > Mesorhabditis sp. LJ9110. Next base: position 287,151 of record JBBGBA010000129.1, on the reverse strand, counting down.
GTCCTATATATTTTTGTATACTCACAGTTTTTTCAATTAAAAACCTAAATATAAGGTAATCCAATTTACAGTAAGTTAAAAAAATTAAAATCTATATTTCTTTAATTTTACTCGAATCATGCCATTCATGTGATTTTATTGCATCATGATTTCATTAATCATATATTTAAAAATCTAGGCATGCAAATATAACAAAAACACATTTAAGTTTTCATAGATTGGGTACACTGCACATTTCTTTCCATGTACCTTTTTCCTAAGGTGTCAATTACTATTTGTCCAAAAAATGTTTCGGAATTTCTTCGAGTTTGTCCTATTAAATTTGGTACACTGCGCACTTTTTTCGAGTTGAAAGTCAATTAAAAACTTCAATAGATGTTTTGTAAATCCGGATTCCTGTAATGGAAGTAGCAGTATGCAAAAGTGAAGTAAAACGTATTTTTAAGTTTTAAAGCCAGCTATTTTATTTTATCTAAGTTAAATTATAATTACACTAATTAGGGTTGTAAGATGCAAATCTTTATGATGATAGATATAAGTTTTCTGTATTATTATAGTAATTCAGAGTTTTCGGAATCCCTCTCAAATTGCTATTTTTGGCCTGGGATGGTATACGGAATGGGATTAAAACATTTTATTTTTACCATTGTTTTAATATATTGATGTAAAATTTTAAAAATGAAGATATATAATTTAGCATAATAATTTTTAAATCGGACTTTAAGCGCACGTCGCTATCATACTTCGATATTGTTTTTGACTAGTAGCTATTTCCTCAGCCTCCGATCAAAATATTAGCTATATTATTAGGAGATTTAAAGATACATTTTAATTAGTACAATATGTAAATATGTAAACTAATATTTAAGACTTAGTATACATCCCTTTTTTAATAGCATTTCAAGCCTCTAACCCTCGCCCTCAATCCTTATCATTCAGACCTCAAAGGGAGGCGTCCCACCCCCCCGAACCAGATATCGTCCAGATGTGTCCTAGGGGTCGATTAACCCTATAATCTAAATTAAACTAAACGATACTAATTTTATAAAGTTGAATCGTAATTTCCAATAGGAAGTACAGCCTCAGTCACCCAAAAGGGCCGGGAGACCCCCTCCTGACCCGATCCCCCTGCATGCCCCATGTGCGCGCCCTGGCCCCGTCTCGCCCCGCCCCCCGCCTGGCCCACTCCAACCGGATATGAGACACCAACTGATGAAGCCTGTATCGCTTCTGGCCTTTGGCTAAGATCAATGTGTAGTATAAGTTCTTATCGGCTTAATCTCCGATACACATTCCATGTGGATGTATAGAGATTAACATATTTTTGGAATCGGTTCGGTTCGCAGAAGCTTGCTTCTCGCCGGACAGCGTCGGCCCAGCATTGCACTTGCCGCTGGGAACGGCGCACACCCCGCAAGGGGTGAACAATCATTACAATATACAAAAAAAGAATATGACGCAAGGTTACGATACTGTACGCGTGGCTACAGTAACACCAGCCACCCGAATGGTCCCTTGAAATCGGTCCCCGGGCTCTCCATACCAGCCATCTGCGCCTGGGGGGTGGGGCGGCAGGGGAGACGGAGACACGGAGCACGGAGACGTGCCCAAGCCCGCTACTGCCCTAAAGCCGCCTCTCGGATCCAGAAGCTCTACCGTCGGTCTCGGCCGAGAGCCTATAAGGAAACCAGTGGAAAAAAGCCGCTTCGCGGCAGTTTTCCACTGGCCACTTCTAGGTACACATAGTTCCGACGTCCCCAAAAGTCTATCGGAATTTATGTGCCGGCCGTAGGCCGGTCACATAAAGCTGAAAAATAGATTCAAAGATACAATTCAAAAAAGTTTAAAGATAATTATGGCAAAGAACCAATTTTTCAATCGCTTCTGGCCCTGGCTTAGATCAATTGTTAGTTACTGTTCTTATCGGCTTAATCTCCGATACGTACACCATACACTTGATCTGTACGGAAGACCTCACTTGGATATTCATTGGTTTATCGCCTTTGGTGTTCATTTGAGAAAAGAACCGGGCTAGTTGGACCACTCGATAAGCTTCTCGTCCACCCACACGCCAATCAAGATGGCCCAAGACGACGACGACGAGGACGACGACAGCCTGCGGATTCCGGATGGCGACGTGTACGTGCCGCCCGTCGACTCGTCCTCCTCGGAGGTCGACTCGGACGGGGGCCGTGACGGAGCTCCGGAAGACCAGGACGAGGAGGACGACTACGTGCCGCGACGGCCCGACTACTACTTCATCGCCACGCCTACCGACACATACGTGTGCCGACTGTGCGCCACCGGCCCGTCGTACAAGGTGCAAGGCGGACTGACCCGACATCTGAAGTTCATCCACAACCTCGCCGTCAAGTTTCGATGTGCGATATGTCGTACCAAGTTCGACACCGTCAAGGCGACCAAGGCTCATCAACAAAACACGGCCAGATGCAACACCGGTGCTCCTGCTCCCGCTCCACGTGCACCACGGAGACCTCGCGCCACGCAGCCACCACCACCCGTCCAGCCCGTTGTCGCTCGGAATAGCCCACGGCCGATCAGACCTGGGTCCCCCCAGCCTGTGAGTCCAAGGGTGCGTTCCAGTGATAGCGAGTCTGAGACGTTCGTCACGCCCGTCAACACAGTGCGTCGCCCTGCCCGTGCTCAAGTCGCAAGCCCGCCACAAAGCCGTCCTCCGTCACCCGATGCTCCTCATCAAATCGTACCCCTGAAGGACATCACACAAGACGGTTGGGTTCAACGGTTCAACGACGTGACCGACCACACCAACCTGGAACGACTGGCCGACGACGTGATCAAGGCCATCAAAGACAAGCACATGATCCGGGACAAGCCTCCACCTCGCAAGCCGCCCCTCGTGCTCCACATCGTGCTCCAACATCTCCCAGCACCCGACGGCGTCGTCACGACCAAGCTCGGTACTGTCCCAAAGCCGCCGCCCGCATCCAGAAGCTCTATCGGCGCTCACGACCCAGAGCCTTCAAGGAAATCACCGAGGAATCCTCGCCATACTGCGAAATCCCGTGCGATGATCTACACACACTTCTCCAAAGTGTTCACCAAGACAGATGTGCCGGATCAAGCGCGACTACCACGTTCTGTGCCACGACATGACCAAGACGTCCCCGACGGTGCCGACAACCCGTTCGCCGACGACTACACGGCCGCCGAGATCTGGGACCGGCTCGTACACGTCAAGAACACAGCCTCTGGCCCCGACGGCGTCCGATACGCCATCTGGAAGCTGTTCGACCCGGGTGCCAAGATCCTCGCCGCCTACATGAATGCCGTCCGCCGCCTCAAGTACATCCCAAGCTCCTGGAACGGCTCGAACACCATCTTGGTGCACAAGAAAGGACCGAAGGATGACGTCTCCAACTGGAGGCCCATCTCACTCTCAAACACCGTCGCCAAGCTGTACGCGTCCGTGATGGCGTGCCCACCGGCTACTACCAAGGCTCTTCTGCAGACAAGACCATCGCGAAGATGCACCAGTGCCTCGACAAAATCCATTCTTCTCTACTCGCCCCTTGGCAGAAAGCGGATGCCGTCAACACCTTCATCCTGACTTGCATCGCCTTCCATCTGAAGAATGGCCACGTCGAGAAGAAGAAGCACCTCATCCCGTTCGACAAGAAGTTGAAGAAGTTCGCCAAGTCGTGGTTGAGCCTCCCGAGTCAAGCTAGCCCCGAAGTCGTCTACCTGCCGCACAACATGGGAGGCCTCGGCCTCATCCAGACCAAGACCCTCGCCGATGTGATGCAGCTGGTGCATGCTGTCCAGTTGTTGGAGTCGACTGATCTCGGCCCAATGACTGCTCAGCTGCTCCGTACGGCTGTACAGAAGAAGATCAAGCGTGCGCCAACCGACTCGAAGTGGCCGACTACCTGAACCAGAAGCTCGACGGCGCCTTCGAGACGTACTACGCCGACACCCGCAACTTGTGGACAAGAGTGCGACAAGCGACCGGCCACCTCGTCAAGACCGACAAGCTCGATGTGAAGTGGACGTGGGCCAACGACAAGATCCAACTGCTCGTGCTCGGATGTGGCGTCACCAAGAAGACGTGTGAAAGGATGCTCAAGCGCGCCGTCCATCAAGCTCAGCTCGTTCACCTCACCGCCAAGAAGAGCCAGGGCAAGGTCTACAACATCACCGCCCACCAGCCCGTCTCCAACTACTTCCTGCGTGACGGACGCTATATCCGCTTTGCGGACTGGCGCTTCGTTCACCGTGCAAGACTCGACGTCGTTCCACTAAATGGCTGCAACCGTGCCCGTGATCAAAAAGACAAGCGCTGCCGAAGATGTGGCTACCAACTCGAGAGTGTCGCCCACGTCCTGTGTCATTGCCCTGCTCACGCCCACGCCATCACCCTTCGCCACAACGCCGTCCTCGACCGCCTCGTCAACGCCATCAAGCTGCCCGCGACTACCACGAAGTACGTCAATGTCAAGATCCCCGGCACCGATGGTCAACTACGTCCCGATCTCGCCCTCGTCGACCATGTGAAGAAGCGTGTGACGATCGTGGACGTGACCATGCCGTTCGAGAACCACGACCTGAGCGTCTTCGCTGCCGCACGTGCCGAGAAGCTCCGCAAGTACGCCGACATCTTCAACAAGTTCAACGCGGATGGCTACGACACGTTCCTGGACGCCTTCATCGTCGGGCCACTCGGCGGATGGGACCAAGAAAACGACAACGTGCTGCGCCGACTCGCCGTCTCCGTCAAGTACGCCGCGCTGATGAAGAGTTGATGGTCGCCGATGCGCTGAAGTGGTCAAGAGATGCCTACGTCGAGCACATCACCCCCACCGCCAATACCAAGCATAAATGAAGCGATATCCATTTGCTAGTTATCTTTTAAAATGTAAATTTTTCGTGCCCCCTCCCGAATCTCCCATCCATTTGTGATCAATAGATTCCCACAATTTCTCCCTGAAAATGTTGTAAAGCCCCTAATTTAAATGACCTGCGTGTCATTTCGTGTATTCTTTCGAGATTGTTTTACTGCCGCATTATCCGGCCCTCGGGCCGAGAATCAACTATAATAATTTTGCTGTGGTCTCCGTCCGTCCGTCCGTCTGTCTGAAGCCGAATTCAACTCGAAGGGGAAATGAGCTAGAGCTTAGCTCTCTTCGGATTCGGATAGAGCGTGGTCAGGCGCACGCACTACGCATTAATAGGCGGTGGTAAAAGCAGCAAGAGCGAATCGAATTAACGAAATTTAGATTTTCTACAAAAAATGTTCTGCTCTATTAGCGGGAGTTGCTCCGTGCAGTAAAATTAATACGCCGGGTTTTTTTGCGCATGGGCCCCTTATGGATTTTGTCGCACGCGCCACACGCAACGCGTTGCACTGATTTTTAAAAAAATTTAAATACCTAAAAGCAAAAAAAAATTGGCGTCTCGATCACAGCTTGATATAATTGGATGAAATATTCTTCTTCATTGATCTTTATATGGGTGGAACACAGATTTTTGATGCATGAAATAAGCCGGGAAGCTACGGGGGGATGCGGAGATTCGGATAGGGTTTTTAGGTAGAATAGCCAGAGTAGGGGGTCAGTTTTTCGGAGGATCGCGGAATAGATGAAGAGAGAGAGAGAGAGGGAGAGATATTGAGAGAGAGAGACCTGCAGCAATTAGGAGCAGAAGCTTCCCCTTTGGCCTTTAAGGGAATGGGGGGTTGGATCTCGAGTTTTGGGGGGAGAAGCTCTTCTCATCGGATTAGGCTGATTAGGGGTCCATCCCCCCTTCTCTTTGCTTGCCCCCCGTATGTCTCTTGTCCCTTAGATGGATACAACCACAGCAGATACCCCCCTTCTCTCTCGAATCCGTGTGTATTTGGATGCATTTGGGAATTTGAGGATTTGCAGGGGAATTGGCACGAAACGGCAGAAAACGGAACAAAAATAATGTTTCATATAAATTTCAAAATCCGAGAACGTTTTAGCGTCCAATATGACGAAACCTCTTTCCACAAAAAATATTGCGAAATTTTTATAAGATGCATGTGGACATCTGAGGATTTGCAGGGGAATTGGGGGGAAAAGATGAATTAGAACAAAAAAAAATAAGTTTCATTGAAATATGAAGATTCGCAAATTTTTATGGCGTTCAATCTGCGAATCCCTATCGGAAGAAATTTGCAAAAGAGAATGAGATGAATTCGGGGGGTTGCGGAGCATTCGGAGGGATTGGATAAAATTAAAAAATGTTTCATTTACATTTACAACTTCGAATTTTTGCATATAATATAACAATAAATATTGTTTGTGGCCTTTCGAGGGTGATTTTTGATGCTTAGGAACATTCAAACTTCATAATGACTTTAAATTTTTAAAAACTTCAAATGTAAAATATTCTGAAATATTTGCAACTTTGTGTTTCTTCCCCGCGCCCATGGAAATAACCTAGGTGATGAACAATTGGCAACACGGATGAGCGGACCTCATAAAAGGGTTAGACCCCAACGACCACCCCTAAATGAGGCAAACTAGCAGAGATCATTTGGGGCACAGCCTCGCCCTTTCTGATTTGGCTTATTACCGGGGGCTATTAGCCCATGTTTGCGAGGACCCAAAAATAGGGGCATTCCGGGAAGATTTGCAAGAGAATCGGGGGCAGGCTGGCAGAGATTCTTTGAGAATTCTACGGATACCTCTAGAAAGCGAAAGTAACCAGTATAAATTAAATTAGCGAAAATTAAAAGCTGCTAAACTTGGAAGCCAACTTTTGTAGCTATATGAAAAAATTTAAAAGATTTAACATGTTAAAAATTAGTCATTTAAAAAATCTCGATTAAGGGTGAAAATCTGGAAAATTTGAAAAATCAACGTTCAGACTAGAGATTTGATAGTTCGTACAATCTCAAAAATCCGTGTTTCAAGGGGTTTCGGGAAAAAGTTGTGATGTAATTATTCAGTTTTATTAGGCCTCACAAATGTATTATCGCTCGCTCTCTCGCGCTCTCTCTCTCGCTCTCACTCTCTGTCTCTCTCTCACTCTGTCTCTATCTCTCCCACCCTCCCTTAAAAATAAATCAAAACACATAACTGACAATGCACAAATTTGAGAAATTGACCATCGGCGGCTGGCAGCTGCATCCCAAAATGAGATCCCCAGAGGTGTGGGGCAGAGCAGAGTAAATGAAAAATTCAGTGTTTTTCACTTTTTTTTTTGGGGCCCACAAACAATTGGGGACGGAGATAACCCGTGCACCTAGGGCGTCAGAGGCCAACAAAGTTTTTAAAGGAATGGAAAAGTAAGAAAAAGGCAGGCTAGCCGAAATTGTTTAAGAAAACTTTAGAAACCCGCTAAAAATTATAAAGGATCTCAGATGATTTCGAAAAAATTTTTATTCGCCTTGAACATGCATTAATAGTAAATTGGTGTTTCCATTGCTTTTTTTGTGCCGTGAAACATTTAATGTTTCGTTAATAAACCAAAAAAAGATTATTTTTAAGGAATACTATGAAATTTATAAGATTATAATTATATTGACATTTCAAAATAATTTATTTAAAGTGAACTTAAATTACCCTGTAAGTTAAAAATGACCAAAATCCAAATGAAGTATGATTCGAGAAAAAACAGATAGTAATACCCGAAAAAGTGGCTTTGTTGTTAGTAATGCTTTGAAACATTTCTATAATCCACGTAGGCAGGCACTGATTTGAGTGGTTATGGATGGATAAAAAAACTATTAATTGATCTACAATTAGAGCACTTCAGTTCACAAAAGAAATGTTCTCGATAAACATGGAAAGTTGAAACATTAATCAAGCCAACCAAAAATTTTTTCAAAATGTTCAGAAAATTCACAAAAAAATTATAGAAAAAGAGAAATTTTTTGGGCCTGGTGTGTTTCATGCGCGGTGGGAATTGACTGAATGAAAATGAAGGTGAAGCGTGCTATTTTCATCTCCTAGCACCAGTTACCAAAAAATGTTTTGATAACGGCTGGGCTTTGAAGCATTTTTATAGCCAGCTTACTGGCAAGGCAATGTCCACAGTTTTGTTTTACTACGCGACGCTGACCCAGAAAAAAATATCGTTTTCTCTTTCCTTTAAATACGTTTGATAATAGGACAATTAACATCCTTGCACCACCACCCGAATTTTGACTCGCTTTACATCCTGTTCTACTCATCTAATACCCGCCGTTTACCCTTTTATAACCAGGTCCTTCTCACTCGCATTAGGGGAAAATCGCTGCTCTTGAAAACCGCCAAACGTGAAACATTAAAAAATCCCACCCAACTCGTTGTCAGTATTTTGCAGTAGCGGCAAACTTTTTTATTATTGGTTAAATGACTCTATAATGAATGGCCGGAATTTTGGCAAATGGAAAAATGTATGGAGGGTGTCACTGCCCCCTTAAAAAACCAGCAAGGAACTGAGAATTGCTATGACTGAATCCGCTATAGATTTTGCCCCAGTCGCGGCACGCGACGCGCACGCTGTGCGATGGGTATGAAAGATACGCGATGAAAGGGATGATTACCTGATGAAAATACGGGTACGCGCTTGCGTGCGTTGCGTGTCGATGACTACTTGTTCCCAAGAACCGAATTAGGGAAACAACTGCTCTTGATAATCATGGAAATTTGAAACATCATAATCTAACAAAATGAAGTGTATTGAACAATTACAAACATTGGTCAAGCTTCTCAAATTTTAAATATTTTATCACAATTTTATAACTTTCAATTCGCTTCCGATTAACCCCCCTCTAACACCCCAGTACCAGGATTTTTCGGCATAAACAATCGTCACATTGTGCCTACTGATCAAAGTTTCCTCTACCTTTATGCCGAAACATTTGCATTTAACCCCGTCAATTTTCTGGTAGTGGAGAACCCAACAATTACCCGGGGGCAGCGTTAATTTCGGCAAGCCTTCTCACACAAAAAAATGCTAGGCGCAAACCGGCAATTTGGGTGGGAATTTGGGGGTCTGTTTTGGCGGAGCCCGTGGAATGTTTTACATCCAAAATTTGGGAGTTGCGTTTGATATTATGGATCCCGCTATTGATTTATGGGTTACCAGATGGTTACAGTCGCTTCGCGACTGCAACCATCTGGCCTTCGGGCTACCCTAAATGTCTCACTCCACCACATCCTTTCCCACCTCCATCAATACACCCCATAGCCGAAATCCCGTTCAAAAACTACCTAAATACCTTCCTGATGGCTGCAGATACCCCCCATGGCTGAAATCCCCTTGAAAAACTACCTAAATACCTTCCTGATGGCTTCAGATACCCCCCATAGCCGTAATCTCCTTCAAAGACTACCTAAATACCTTCCTGATGGCTTCAGATACCCCCATAGCCGAAATCCCCTTCAAAAACTACCTAAATACCTTCCTGATGGCTTCAGATACCCCCATGGCTGAAATCCCCTTCAAAACTACCTACATACCTTCCCGATGGCTTTAGATACTTTAAATAATTTAAATAATTAATTAACATAATTAAAAAGTATTAAAAAGTATTAAAGTAACTTAAAAAAGCGATCTGAGCGCGCGAAGGGGCCTGGGGAAGAGGGGCGAGGGGAAAGGGGGCGTGGCTTCCCGGGAGAGGGGCCCCCACTCGTTTTATTAAGGCGCCACTTTCAAAGTTAATTTTAATAATTTAAACTAAAACTTTTTCATAATTTTTTTATCAGTTTGGGGGTTTCTGAGGGCGCTCTATCCGAATCCGAAGAGACCTAAGCTCTAGCTCATTTCCCCTTCGAGTTGAATTCGGCTTCAGACAGACGGACAGACGCGTCAAGAAAATTATTATAGTTGATGAGCGTTTTTCGGTTGTTTTATAAACTAAATGAAATTGAAAACATTGCAACCATAGAGAATGCAGAAAAAGTGTTGCAAAAGCCATCAATGTCTGCGTTCACTTAGTTTTTAGATTCGACCACGGTTATGGTTAAAAAACCCAACGGGAATTTTTTGGAAATCAATGATTCGAAATGCTAGCTATTTTTCTACTTTCTATTACTATTCAATTATTCCCTGCAGAGTGCGGCCAATCGGCTGCCTTTCCGGTCAATCCAAATCAAACCCGATCCGAATTTAATGTTTCGTAAAACCCCCTTTATACACGAGTTTCCGAATCATGATTGTAGTCGCTTCGGGATTCCATCAATTGTCTAAAACTAAACCAACAGATTTAAATGAACTAAAAAAGCTTAATTTTACCGATTTTTGGTTAATAAACCGGCCTAATGAATCGATGGTAAGAGTTTACTTTACCCCCGCCCCCCAGCCGAAGGGTCTCAAAGTTTTCCGTATTTTATTAGTTTTCCGTGCTTTTCATTTGTAAGCATCCCCATTGTTATTAAAGCATTTAACAGGTCAGAATAAAGAAGTTTTACAGGTTAGAAGTGTTAAAAAGCTGAAATAGTCTTTTTTAAATTAAACCTCGATCATGGAAAGTAGAAGATTTTTACGCAATAATGTAATTGCCACGAGTTGATAAGAAAACTGCCGTGCTTTTCAAGAAGCTATCGACAAGAATTTGAGGAATTTCAAAAATGTGTTTCAACTTTTCATGTGCCCATTCATTTAGTTTTTTAGATACTACTTCGAACTCCCGTGACTCTAAATTCCCGTAAAAAGACGATTATTTCTGGAAGCATAGAAAAAATAACCAGAAATCCGCTTCCCCCTCCCCCCGGAAATGCCTAAGAACCTACGCTACTGGACCGTTAGCGGGGGGGGGCTAATTTTTGCTTTTTTTTGCCACCCACCTGTTCATAATTAATAATCTATTTTTAAAGCGTTTTTAATAGTTTTCATTTGCTAGAAGAATCTCCAAACAATATTTTAAAACTATAAAAATTCGAAACTTATAATTGTCATAATTACTTAAGAAAGTAAAAATTTTATAAAATTAATTTTTTATGAATATTTATTTGATTAAAGAAGGTAAAAGGTAAAATTCTATAAAAATGATTATATTTTGTTATAGGGCCGTGATAAATAACGGGAAAAATTTTGTTTCCTCCCCCCGCTAATAGTTCAGTACCGAATCTATCTTAAAAATAAAAATATCCCTGTAAATTCTTTAAGAAAATGTGCTTCAATCGCCCGGGAAAGTCATGGGGGGTAAATAGATGTTTAACGTACGGATGGCCCTAATAGCCTTTTTCACGGGAGGAGGAGAGGCTTGTCGTGCTCCTCCTCCTCCTCCCTCTACTCGCTGTGATCAGATAGAGTAGCCGGGAAAAGAGGATGCGTCTCTTTTGGGGGATGCGACGACTCCGCGACGTGCCCCAATTACGGGTGAATAGATGGGCAAATTGCCGGGTAAATCGTCGCCCGCCCGATTTTTGCGCGCTTTTTTTAGAAATTGAGGTGTATGGGGATGGAAATAGAGCGAGAGAGAGAGAGAGTGAGAGAGAGAGGTTGCAATTTTTTTTGCTTAATTTCTAAACCCAGCAAGTAAATACGAATTAGCTAAGCGCTGCCCAGTACTCGATGCATCCCTTCCTTTATTTCGGAGCGTTTGGAAACATCTTATTTTTAGAAGGTTTTCGTGGCGAAAATCTAGACGCTTTCTCGTGTTTTAGCTATTTTAATGAAAAAACTTACGTGTTTGATCCCTGGCACACGATGGGTAAGACTTTCTCTCTAGGATTTCATTAGCTTCTCGCATAATTTTATTTCTTCACAGAAATTGCGATTAACAGTTGGCGAATCCTACCACCAGCTTTTTTTTGAGAAATTCTATCTAATAATAAATGTGGTTTTCAGCTTAGTCTTATAGGCAGAAAAACGTAGCGCAGTATATCCGAAAATGGCCCATCGTTCAAACGGACCACCACACGACGCCGGCACGAGGCCGATAATTCGGAAATTCGAGAAAATGCGCGCAAACAAAGCCGATTTTCGGAGGGGGGCGCGTGCTCTTTCTGGCATTTGCAGCAGCCCGGAGGGGGATTTGTGGTTTTTTACGGAAAGCGGAAAGAAGTTCCATTTTTTACCGAGAGAAATAGGTAAGAAAAAAAACATATAAATCGCTTCAAACCTCTAAAAAAATCGAAATCTAAATTTGTGGGTGCAACAAACAGTAATGCTCATGATTTAGCGATAACTACTAACATGTCAGAAACATAGTTCTTGGAGCAATAAATTGCAAAACATCCAAACCTAATCTTTCTAGATTTAAATTTACCCATGACGGTTGGGGGGCGTTTAAAAATGCTTTAACATGTAAAGTGGCCAAACAAAAAAAAATCGAGGTTGTGCAGTTTTACGGGAACAGGAAAGTGATATCTATTTTCTAGCGATTGAATTCAACACCGGAAAGGGATAGAGACGAATTCCATGCAGGAAAATAGCATCGCAGAACTTCTGTTTATTTGAAACATATGTTTTGTAATGGACCTGAAAAAAGCTCTGAGAAAGGGTCAATGGTTGTAAATTCTTGAACATTTTGGCAGCAAATGCTGATAATTAGAACTATCAAGGATCCCTAGCCAAAATTGAAGATTTATATGTTCTTTAGCAGAAGCGGGAAAGAGAGCTCCATTTTATCCGAATAAAAATAAACGCCTGGAAAAGGTAGAAAGGGTTTACAAGCAAACTTTTTTAATTTTGATGGACAGCGCATTAACTGTAATTATTTCGCGATGACGACGAATACCTTGTAAACATAATTTTTGCAAAATTTTTAGAATTTCGAACCAAATAGCATGTTAAGTTTCCTACTTTCTATGAAATTTAGTGGCCTATAGAACCGCTTTCGCTACTTTTATCGAGAAAAATCCAAAAACCGAGTTTGCGCTTGTTTTTACGAAAACGAGAAAGAGAGTTCTATTTTTTCAAGATCAAAATAAGAAAGAATGTAGAGCCGGTAGAAAGAACTTCTAGAATTTTCAAAAGTACGATGATTTTACTATTTTTGTGAAGGCTGCCAGCATGTTAGAAACATATTTTTTGTGCGATAGCCAGAAGAGCTTAAGCGGTTTCAGGGCTTCAGCTTGTCTTAATCTTTTTTTTCAAACTATGACCGGTTTCTTTATTTCCTTCTAAAACATCGCAAGCGCTCCGAAAAAATAAGTATGTTTAATAAATTTACCACTACCGATTGCGCTTAGCTTTCTCAGTTTCGAGAGGCTTTGTTGTTCTATTTCCGGAATCTTACCGTGTCCGAAAAACTATACGGGATCCATAGCTTAAAAATCTCTATATTTAAGCCATATCAGCCATGGAGATATTGCGCGATGATCGGCCAGTCGACAAATTAATATCACCATTATTCGACTTTTTTATTTATGTTTTGAAACATATGAAAGGCAAGGGAAAGTTTCCTTCTTCTTAGCATCAATAGAATCTAAATGTTTCGAAACGCCTTTTACGCTTTTTTCTAGTCTGGGCCGTTCGGTTGCCTATTTTCTCGTGACTGCAAAATTTGACCATTTCATTGATGCCATTAACAAACATTTAGTTGCCAGATGAAAAGGTACAAAGAATACTCATTTTCGGCATTTCGGCATCACTTAATTGATAGGGGTTTGAAAAATACAAAATCAAAACGTGCCCGCGTTATTTTCCGTACTTCAATAGTGGATGTTTCATAAAGATTTTTGGGTTTCTGTTTTTTGCCATTCATAATTTCTCGCACCGCTGCAGAGCAAACGCGCAACCGCCCAAAAAAGAGGGGATTTCTGGCTACAAAATGCCGGTATTTTACCCTCTTTTTTGCCACGTCTTCGGGTGTGAGTACAATTTTTATGGGCTACCTGTCTGGAAATGCTCGGAATTTTGGTACACAGAAAATAGTGGCCCCTCGATTTCAAGGGCCTAGAAAATGCCAGAATCGATTTCATCTGCCGACTTAGTCTTGATAGTTACGTGGAGCGCCGATTTACGCGTCATTCGAAGTGCCGCGAAGCTGTCAATACCCAGTCGCTCGATGGGGTCGATTCTTGCACTTCTCAGGCCCGTTAGAATACGAATAACTATCTGCTATAACCCGCCGAATCGGCCTGGTCTCTCGTTGATTTCCTGAAGTTTAGTGTTCGATGTTTCATAAAATTTTGTGATGTTCTGTTGTTTTGTCAGTCATAATTTAATACACTCCCTGCCGAGAAGAAGCGAACGGCCAAAAAAAGCGGATTTCTGGCTACAAAATGCCGGTATTTTACCCTCCTTTTTGCCACGTCTTCGGGTGTGAGTACATTTTTTATGGGCTACCTCTCTGGAAATGCTCTAAATTTTGGTCCCCAGAAAATAGCCGCCCTGTCGATTTCAAGGGGCTAGAAAATGGCAGAATCGATTTCTTCTGCCGACTGAGTCTCGATATGTAGTTACGTGAAGCGCCGATTTACGGGTCATTCGTAGCGGCGCGTAGCTGTCAAAATCTAGCGGCTAAAATGGGGGCGATTCTCGGACGTTCTAGTCCCTTCTTGAGCACCCGGACTCGTTTTTTCCGAATTCGACTTTCGATGTTTCATAAGATTTGGGTGTTTGGTGGTATTTGCTAGTGACAATTTGTAGACCGGAATTTCGAGGTAGAGTCCTAGATCCCGATTTAAGACCCCGAAATTTGTCGATTTTCTTTATTATATAGAAAGTATCATATTCTACCCATTCCGTTGATTCGGTCAGGACCTTTACATTAAGCACCAAACGGTGTTTGGCGTTCACTGTTGCAGGTGTAATGCGGAGTGCCGCGTAGCTGTTCGACGGAAGCAGCCGATCACTTCACTTTTCAGTGCCTTTAACATAATGGTTTTTTTCTGAAGCCTGATGACTCAAAATTCATGTGCTACTTGTCTTTTCGCTCGATTTTATCGATAGATGTTTCAGAAAAACTTTGCGTTTTTAGGTTTTTGACGCCTACAATGACTCCAGAAATTTCGCGCGACAAAAACAAAAATCCCATGAAAACCCGAGGCTTTCAAATACCTTCACTCTTCTGCCTCTTTTTGTCACACCTTCGGGTGTCACTACAATTTTTTTTGGGATACCGGTCTGAAAAGGCTTAGAATTCGAAACCTATTTCTACATTCTACATTTCTACATTCCCGAAAGCTGATGCATTTCAGGGGCTAGGAGGTCCCCGGAACCGATTTGCTAGCATAATGTCGAAAATTTTTTGCATAGAATTCGGGGGGTTTTACCGGAAAAATTAGCCTATATAAATGCCGACAAGAAGAATTTCGACATTATGAAAGTCCGGCATTATCAAAGGACCCCACGGATTCTATCCCTTGCGTTAAATCCGTCTACAAGTTGTCCAGTTTGGCAAAAGATATCTACAATCTTCTTGCTTCTACGATCTTATATTTGTTATTTTAATACCTTACCAGGGCTGAAAAGCCGCTTCGCGACTTTTCAACACTGGCCCCGTCTCGGACCCCATACTATTCTGCCATTTGCATAATTGTCCTCCATTCAATCAGAAGACAAAAATGAAAACAACCGTTTCTGCCTCTTTATATAGGCGACCACCCACTTCCGCTCTATGCTAATTATTCCTAACAAAGTGGTTTTTACAAAAACCGGAATTTAATAGCGAAAATGGCTAATTTTTAAAAATCTGATATGTGTGCAGTCATCCCTAGACCATTACGCACCTAATGACGTATCGTACGTAGCCCAATACCCGTCCCTTCTTGAGATACTACTGGAACACGCTGACGGAAGTTGCATGCAAATGTACACAGACACACACACAGACACTATTTTTTATATATAGTAGGATTATACTTTTTAATTTTTTGACCGTTTAAAATAAATCAGGATATTTTTACTATCTGAGTAGTTTTTCAAGGGGTTTTGGCTATGGGAAGCCTAAGTCTGAAGCCATCAGCGTGTCTATTGACAAGATTTGGTGGTATAGGCTATGAAAGGCAGCCCGAAGGCCAGGTGATTGCCATCGCGCAGCCACGGTAAACACCTGGTTTCCAAGAATTTGCCGGGTTTCCGAGTACAAAATATCAATATTTTGCCCTGTTTTTTTCCGCGGCCCCGGACTCGACTAGATTTATTTTTCAGATACCGGTCTGGAAATGCTCTGAATTTTGGCCACCAAACTTAATGGGCGCTACGGTTTAAAGGAGCTAAAAAGGCCCAAATTCGACGCCATCCGTTGGCTAGGTCTCGATTTTCCGAATCCGCCATGCTTGTACGATTATTCACGACAATATTTCTAGTTTCTGTTCGCATTTTGAAACACCTTTTTGTTCATTTAATTCTAAAAAACAAACACAGGAAACACAGAACCGCCGTTATACTAAATATAATTATATCCCACCTTATACTGGGTGTCCCAAAAACCGACCTATCTGGTATTTCGCCGTGTTACATCCAATCGGCCCCAAATTTGGACCACGACTGTATCAGACCCCAAATAACAACAATCCTGACTTTTAACCCCGTAGCTACAGTCGTTCTCGAGTTGTAACGAAAATACTGTTTTTCAGAGAATTCTGAACAGTTTTATCGGCTATCTTTTTGGACTTTACATCGATTTGCATCGACTTCCGGCTGCGAATCCCTAATTTTGCTTAAGAACTTGGGTAATTTTGCGTTGTAAAAATCGCTTAAATCGCTTAAAATACAAGTTTACAAAGTTAAAGCCGGTTTTACTCATTTTTGGGGTCACTGAGGGCTAATTTGAATAATGGGGAAAAAATAAAATTTCCTTATTCTTGCAAGTTGCACGCGCGCATGTGGCCGGACGGGGGGAGGGGGTCCGAAGGACCCGAGCTATCGGGAAGGCAAATTTCTCATGCAAAGACCACATTCCAGCGACCAAGGCCCGCGAAGCGGGTTTTGGGCGCTGGTATGATATAATTTATTACCTGTTAGTTTGATATCTTAGGCGAATAAAATAAAAGTTTCAATCATCAACAACATCTTTGATGCGCTGGCTTTCTTTTTTAATTTTTTTTGCCAAGCTTTTTATCGTTATTCCTTGTTGTTTTATATACTTTATTTCACTGATGCGAAACTTTACTGAATTAAAATAAATTTTATTTTGCTATATTTTGCTGAACTCCTTTTTTGCTTTCCTTTTTTCCGTCTTTATACTACTTTCAAAAAAATGCAAAAAAGTAGATCGGTAGAGAGGTTCTGATGGAAAAGAAGTCAGTATTATCACCTTTTAATAAAAAAAACGTAAATTTTTGAAACAATTTTTTTGTGCATTGCAATTCTACGAATTCTTCAAAACCCATAGCAAATTACCAATTTTTCAAGCAATGCCGAAGAACCTCTCGGTGGAACATCAAATTTGTAAAGCGGCCTCTAAGACCATCAATTACATCTCGGCCGCCCTCTACATCCTGCCAGTCATGTTTTTTGGGCTTTTATTCCTTCTGGTCTGCAGTCAACGCCGTGCTTTTCACCCAATTTTCAGGTATTTATTTATAATTAAAACCCACAAAAAACCTTGAAAAGCCGGAAATTGCGGTTTTAAAAAACATGTTTCGGAAAATCGTGGTGCTGGACTATTTGCCGCTCTATTAATCTGGCAGTGCGTCCTACGTCAGCAAATTTTCGACCGAATCCCAACTAGAAAATTATCCATATTTTTTCGTGAAAGGCACTGGCAAGGCTTGGAGATGGATAATTTTTGGTCTGGTTTCTCTACACCCGCGAACAACACCCTACACCATACTGGTACTGGACTGTTAGCGGGGGGAGGATTTTAGTAACGGAAAACTATTTCTTTCCTACAGGAATCCCAAACGGCCGTATAACGTAATATAAATAATTTTTAACACGGTTTTTAACTCTAAAACGCCCAGTTCCAAAAATCATGAATGCTTTTAAATTTTAAACTTTGATGCAACGCCTTTGAAAATCGCGAAACGCTAAATTTTGCAGAAGTTTAAAAGATGTTACATATTTTTTTGTAACTTTTAAGCGATCAAAACCTATCAAAAACCCCTATGAAAATAATTTGCATATTACTAACGGATCGTGGCGGAAAATGTAAAATAGCCCCCGGTAGCAGTACAGTACCGCGCGCATGCAATAAAAATCCGACTTTCGCGATGCCGCGATGCGGAAAAACCGCCAAGAAGCTGATAATTCGGGCTGGGACGCATAATTAATAAATACAATTATCAATGATAAATTTAATTTAAATATACTTTATTTCCGCTAATATGACCGGGGGGCTATATTTTTTCAAGCACCGCGGGGAGGGGGTTGTATCAGCGGGAGGGAAATATTTTTCGTGTTTCGAGCAATTTAGCAGTGCAAACTGCCGAAAAACACTCAGCAACGCGGTATGAAAGTTAAACAGAGACGCTTTTGCCATTTTTTACTTATTAAAGGGCACGTTCAGGGACGTTTTTTTGGAAAAATGCAAAGAGTTTTGCCGCGGCCGGGGGTCGAACCCAGGCCCCCCGCTCGGGAGGCGCGGACGGTTACCAGTCAGCCACAGCTACAACCTGGCGAGGGGGCGAGGGACGCCCCACGGCGCAAAGGAGGGGAATGGCCTGTCACAGCACGGGCAGGCAGCGCGCGCGGTCCCAACGTCCATAGGGTGTACACGTTGGGACGAGTACACGGCCCCTCCCTGAACGTGCGCTTTAAAGGCAACTTCGAAAAAATTTTTGAGGGCTTTATTAGAGGAAATACGGTGAATCAAATTTTGTCCTGAAAGTTGAGAATTAAAGTACAAGCCTAGTAAGGAAGTCCCAAAAGATTTACTTTGTTTGCGTGGTTGAAACACATTTTCAGTTGTCATTTCATCCTCTTCCTGGCCGCCTACATCAGCTGTGACATTGTCTATTTGCCGTACAAGGTAGGCCAGCTAGCAGAGATCCTTGGGGGGAAAATACGTTTAGTTGTAGGGTCTATCAATACATGACGTAACTACCTCGTGGGTTTTCGGTTTTGCAGCATGCCACTCTGAAACACTGTTCCGCCCACTAACATGTGGTTGGGCTCCGAATTGTCCAGCGCCACTTTTTTGGGTACTCGACTGTTAGCGGGCGGGGAAGGGTTTAGCGGCGGAATAAAATCTTTCCCAGTATAATCGTAAAATATGTAATGAAATATAATGCATTTTACATTCATAAACATTAAAATGTTACGGTTTGTGTAGTTTTTAGACCTAAAATTTCCCGATTTTCAAAATCTTTTACAATATTTTTATAACTTTCCTGCAATCAAAAATCGCTAATCCCATTATTAGCAGGTGGCTGACCTATTAAAAATTACCTCCCTCCCCCGCTAACAGTTTACAGTATGTGTCGACACTATTCTTAAGGGCAGGTTTTAAAGTTTTTTTAAGGTTTATTGTTATGCTTTTTTAATTGCATGGCTTATTGTTTTTTTCAAAATAGCATATCTAGACAGCGCCCTAACGAACCAAATCTAAGTAAATTTTTTCAGTTAGTGACGTTGTTCTGTTGTACATTTTGTCCCTATTAACATACTCACCAACTGATTGAGTGCGATGCATCGCACAATACGTTTTTTTAAAAAACTATATTTTTACAAATCGGTATCACGAACTAAATCTTAGCTAGAAAGTCTGTATAAAATATATGATATAATCGGGTCCTATCATAACTCACAAAGCTCGAAATTAATAGGTGTGCCGCGCAGACTCATTACGCGACTACTTCTTCTTCGCATTACGCGACCAATCCAGAATTTTTATTGAAGTTTGGACAAAACATTTTTTTTCAGCTGTTCTCCGTATCCGATCCATTCTCCCCGACTACCGTAGCCCTGGGTACGGCCAGTGATACGCTCTATTTCCTGATTGCCCCACTCGGATCGTGCTGTATTTTGGAGCGTTTCGTGGCTACCGTATCCTACCGTAACTACGAGAAGCGACGGCCATGGTATTTGTTGATCGTCACACCGCCGATATGCGTTAGTTTTAATTTAAGTGCATTTAAAAATACAATTTAAAGAATTTAGATGCAATATTAAAAAGAGTAGAAAGAAAAAGAACAATATGCAATTAAAATGAAAAACTCTCCGCAACTTGCTGATTATTTGTACTACATTTAATTTCTGAAACCAATTTTTTTTGTTTCAATTTTTACCTTTAAAACCATTTACGTTTAAGCAGAAAATTCATTGAAAAATTAGTTACAGTAGGATTTGGTTCTTTCCCATTAACAGGGGGAGAGGCTACCAATTTTTCCTCAAAACGTCGAAATGCCTAGTAACTAAAAGCAACTGTTTTAATCGCATTTTTAATAAATTTGCCGATCGAAGACAAACCGATTTAAAAACTTGGAAACTTGTGGCATTTTGGTCCAAAAATCTATATATTTTTAATCAATTTCGTAGGTTTTTACGGCTATGAATAATAAGAAGGAGTTTAGAAACACCTTGTCTATTTTTTTATTAAAAAATTGGATCATAATGAAAGAAAATTGGTCCCCCCGATACTGCAAAAGCGCCGAATAAATCGATCTCAATTGCAGTATTTCGGATGGAGGTTCTTGGGAGCGCTCTACTCGATGCAAAAAAGTGCGAGGACATTGCATTTTATTTGACACATACTTTTTGCAAATTCTGGCTTGATTAAATTTGTTTCTGCTTTATTTTATTCTAATTAATTTGAAACGCAATTTTTAAATACAATTTGGGAAGGGTGCTGGAGTAACTAGAAACAAAAAGTATAAAATTGGACGATTTTGGAGAAAAAAGGTTTCGGTTAAAATTTATATTTAACCGTTAAATCATCTGTGAATTTTACCGCATCGCGACACGCAACGCCGTGTGCACCCCAACTTATTGGTGCGTAGTCGATTACGCGAACGCTTTACGGCGACTAAGCTGCGCAGGCGTTGCGTGAAATTAATTAATAATTAATACATGGATGATGAAAAATTTGAAATTTGAAATTTAATTGCAAAACCGCCGTTTTTAGCTCGCCTTCGCACTGGCCATGGCACTTCAATATGGTAGGCTTTATAAAGTTTATCTTTTTCCATTTTTGATGAATATTTTTCCAATGTGAACTACATGCATTAATGAGAAAACCAATCGCGCAACACCATAATTACCCAAAGCGTTTCTTTTCAGTTGACAGCGACGATTTTTCCGATTTTGTCGACAAGAGTCTTTGTGTGTTGTCGATTTTTAACTTTTTGGTAAGTTAAAATGGTGCTTTTTCGACTTAAATTTACCTTAAAAAAATTAATTAAAGCTATTCGCGGTTTTCTAGAGCTTATTATGCCTCTATCTCGTCAATCGGGGCTGTATTCGGAAAATGGCCGACGAGAAACGGCAGAAAAGCCTGACGATGCGATATCAGTTGGCGGAGAATGTGAAGGGTACGGTAGTTTTTAGTAATAAATTCAAATACTCCTTGAAAGATACCAGTCAAAGTGCCCTTGAGTAATTTTGTTTGAAACGCTTTTCCTATCATTTTCGCAAAACATTTTTTCTACAGCCAAATATCGAGCCGTATCTAATTTAGAGATTTCTATTGTTTTATTAACTTTGAAAATCACTAAAATCATAGTTTGATTTTAATTCATTAAATCAATGCTTTATACCAAATATTGGCTTCAATCCTTTCAAAGCATTTTCGTACGATCTGTATTTATTGAATTGAATTTCTCTTTATTTTATTATTTTTGTGTTAGGATTTTTATTGGACTTAATTTGACAATTTTTAACTAATCAGGACTTACCAAAATCCATTCAAATACCCTACTTTGTCAAGCACACTTTTTGAACCTTGTTTTTTTTGGAAACCTTAATTTATATCACAAAAATTATGGACTAATCAGTGAATTTGTCTTTCGCTATCTATTTATGTATTTCTCTAATTCGTTCATGGATTTAATGGACTAAATAATTGATGTCTCTTTTTTCTTTTTTGCTTTCGTCTTCAACTAGTGGGTAATTCCAACCATCACGCCCTTATTTGGCACCCGAAACATCCATTTTTTCGAAAAATCTACGATTTTTCCAATTTTCCTTTTATTTTGTTAATTACAGCAGTAAATCTGATGCTACCACTCGTTTTGGTTGACAACATAATCACGGTAGGGGATATGGTATTCTACGGTATCTGGTTTGTCGACAGCCTTTTCGACCCATCACTATGCCGCGAAATTGAGGGCTATCGATTTTTCTGGTTGTTAGGATCGACGGTAGGGTTTTGGTGTTAATTGTAGAACGCGAAACCTTATAATACCAGAGCTTTTAAAGCCTATTTTTCAGCTGAGCTACCTCCTCGAAGCCGTCATGCCGTTAATCATTATCTTTGGGCACGAATTGTGTAAAAAGCGGCTGGCCAGGTGGCGTCGTCAATACTTCCCTCATCTGTGTACCTCGACGAGAAAGAGAATGCTGATACGACCCCAGTCCAGGTAAAGCTTTGAACACCCTTGATGCAGGAGAATAGCACTCCAGAAAATACTGCAGCTTCGAAAAGCTGCGGTCCAAAATTTGAGGGACTTCCAAAAGGAAATCTCGGTTTAATGCAAACCTCAAATGGATTTATCAAATCCGTACGACACCATCTCGCCGGAGATCATAAGTCAGGGTAGTGGGCCAGGTGAGGAACTGTCGCTAATAGAACGGCCAAAAGGGCGTGTTTCGCTTCCTCATAGAGCCCTGACAGTCATCGTAAGAATGGAAAAAGGTCAAGAAGCGTTTTCGATCGGGGCATGCTAGTAGAGAGAGATACATATGGATTGGACGATCAGAATCCGAGCAAAAATTGCTTCCCGAATTTGCTCACATTTGCTTTTAGTGCGGCTTCGAAAAGCCGCGTTCCAAAATTAAGAGCCTTCCCAAGGAAGTCTCAGGTTAATGCTAACCTCAAATGGATTATTGAATCCTACCAGGTCAATTGCCACAAGCTGATAAGTTCACGTAGTGGGCCAGGTGGGCAACTTTCGCTTCTGGAGCGAGCGGTAAGGGTCTATTTCGCTTCCTCATCGAGACTTGGAAGTCATCGTATGATTGGAAAATGGGGTAAGGACCCGCTTTCGGTGGGAGGCATGCTAGCAGAGATGTTTTCGGATGGGACGATCAGAATCCGAGCAAAAATTGCTTCCCGAACTTGCTCACATTTGCTTTTAGTGCGGCTTCGAAAAGCCCCGTTCCAAAATTAAGAGCCTTCCCAAGGAAGTCTCAGGTTAATGCTTACCTCAAATGGATTATTAAATCCTACCTGGTCGCTTTGCCACAAGCTGATAAGTTCACGTAGTGGGCCAGGTGGGCGTCTTTCGCTAAAGCGTCGATTTTGGTTGCCCCTATTCCCCTACCGGGGGAATTTAGCCGTAGGGATTATCGCTATCGGATTTATGGCTGCATTAAATTGATTTTTTATTGGTTACTGTGACTGTTAAATCCTCTTTTTTTTCCAGAAAAACAAAGCTGCGCAACGTGCTCGGCGAGGAGATTGTGCAGGATTTATCGATCGAGGAGTATTTCGATAGATTGAAGGCCCAATGGTGAGAGTGGTCAGGCGGATTCGAAACAAAGATTTTTATGATTCAACTGGAAGAGCAACATAAAAAAGTGTGCAGTAATTTTGTTAAAATGGCGGAGATACACGTTTTATCGCGAAAAATGTTTCAAAGATCGTTATCGTCAAAAATCCTTGAAGTTGCAGAGCGGTCAAGTCTGGCGAAGTGCAATAGTATTCGTAAGGTCAGCGATTTTTCAAAATTTTCGCTCGAAAATTCTGGAGACCTTTCACAGGAAATTGAAAAAACAAGCAACGACGCTATTTTAAGAAAATATCAAAAAAAAATAGTGTTTCAAAAATTCTAAAAATCCAAAAATTTCGAGTTTCGCGATTCCTTGGTTTGACGTGAAAACAAATAAATACGTTTTTTCCGAAAATCGCAAATCTCTCTCAAATCTCGCAAAAAAATAATTTTGGAATTGCAATAAATGCAAACACTCTGTGCGATATCGTAATTGAAAATAAGCAGTTCCCAAGGCTCTCGGCTTCTTTCAAAAGTAGTTTAAAAATAATGTTTCAAATAGGCTGATAATCCAAAAATTTTAATCTCATTTAACCAGAGCAGGCAATTCGTGTATATCCGGTCGTACTCGTAAAAAGAACAATTTTTTGGGAGATTCTTTATTGCATAGTAATCGGGGGATACCTTAGGCGAGGACGGGGGTTAAATATGAGGGTCGAGGTGGCGGCGGCGCGACGCTTCCGGCTCAGGCTCCATCGTGCTGCGAAGTCGACTTCTGGGCACGCTTCACCACCGTCACCACCGTCTGCAAAAACGTCAGTCAGTCACTTAATGCCCTTAATACATCGATGCGTTTTGCAGCTCGGTTTTTTTGGGACTTTTAAGCCTTTTCCGTTCAAAGTCCGTATCACACCTCTTTACGTCTCGCTGTTCCTATGCCTTAATACATATTTTCGGGACTTTCTAAGCCATTTCCGTTGAAAGTCCGTACCACACATCTCTCGAAGTCGTCTGGCAACAGGATACATGCGTGCTCGTCGGCGTGGCACTCGACGTGGTTCCACTCGCGCAGATGCCCAGCGTGAACCCTATGGCTGAGCACAGCGGCAGGAGCCCTATGCCTTCGTACTCGGGACAATCTGCTTGAGGCGAGCCTGGAAAGGGGCGCGTTTTGCATGCAGTAATTTGCATGGCGGTTCCGCTGAAATCCAATAAAAACTTACCGAACGACGGGAGAAGCCGCATTCGGCCTTTATATGGTTTTTCGTGTTGTAGAAACATTTTATTTTGCGGTGCACTTGTGCAACATATTAAGACGTTTTATTCACAAACACGTCGATTTCCAGGCGGTAGGGAATTTAAAAAACTGCTTTTAGGGGAGAAGAGCCAGCATGGAATATCAAACGTATATAATAAAAGAAATGAAAAATTAGCCTTGGCGCTAAAAGGGATTAATGTTTAATTAATGTACAAACATAATAAGGCGTGGCCCGGGGGGCATTTATAGACAACAACGTTTGAAGAAGACGAATCACTGAATGATTGACTGATCGATCACCCGACGGGATGGAATCTGGGCGGAAAGTGAAGAAAACTTTTCCAAAAACAAAACGGCTAAAACCGTCGTTAAAACGCGGCGCGAAGGCCAAAATCGATTCGGATCGATGGCGCAATGTCGCATTTAAGTCGCCCTCTCATCAGGTGAATACGTTCCCACCGGCCCGTCTCCCTAATCGGGTATATGTATGCTACATAACACAGCCAGGCGGACAGAGCAGCCATGCTTTTTTCGATATTTCCGTATTTTTTCGGGATTTTTGCAGCGCCATTCGATAGAGCAGCGAAAAATATACTATTATGAGTTTTGTTTTTAGCAAAAAGAAATGCAAGAAATAGTTAGGCCGGCCCCAACAGTGCCCAAAATACTGTTTTTGCCCCTCGTTTTGCAGCGTGGTGCACTCTCGTTAGACTTTGCAACGATTTGCATCGCCATTCGGCTAAGGATCTCTCATTTTGCTTAAGAGTTCGCGTTGTCAAAGTCATGTAAGTGCGTGGTCTTGCGTCATTTCCTCGGCAGAAAAACTCCTGGGTTAAAGAAGAAGATTCACTCAATATGCAAGGGTGCAATTTGCCCGAAAGCCCCCTTCGAAAACGGAAAATAAAGTTGTTTTTGTTACGACGCGAAACCACTGTAGCACTGGCACGGGGTAAAGTCACTACCCCGAAATAATTTGAATGATTTTTATAGGAAATCCGAATGAAAACTGGATTTTTTCGGGAAAAACAATGCTATCATTTTTCGGAGTAATCGATTTCGGGGTAGTGACTTTTCGGGGTAATAACTTTTCGGGGCAGTGACTTTTCGGGGTAGTGAACGGTATTGTTGGACAGCACCCCAAAGAGAGCACCCGGGGTGCTTTTTTCGCACCCCGGGGTGCCTTTTGGGGTGCCTTTCGGGGTGCTGTCCGGGGTGCTTTTGGCATTGAGTTCAATATATGAACTAGGCTTTTTTTGACCAAATCAGAAGATGAACATCATCTTCGAGCAGTTCGGACAAGTTGATGCCAAACTGCTTGCAACTCATTTGGGGATGGTTTGGTAGCATTTCTTCGAGGTTGTTCAAGGCGGCGGACGATTTCGAGACGTTTTTTTCTAACCGCCCTAGCAGCCCTAAACCACAACACTAGAGTTGTGTCAAACAGTTTAAATTATGGCATTTTTGACGCTCTTTCCAATGGTATACTTAACGTTACACGAAACCGTCTGGGGACAGAAATAGGAGCATTTTAGTGCTGAAAGGCGTACTTGCTGAAGTTGTCGCAGCAGTAAAACCATCATATCTCGCTTGAAATTAAGTATTTTTTGGGTGCCAAGTACATTATTCGAAAGAGCGCGAAAAGTTCTATCCGTGTAACGAGTTTCAGCTTTTGAGCAGCTTAGCTCAGCCCGCTAGGGCGGTTAGAAAAAAACGTCTCGGAATCGTCTGCCGCCTTGAACAACCTCGAAGAAATGCTACCAAACGACCCCCAAATGAGTTGCAAGCAGTTTGGCACCAACTTGACCGAACTGCTCGAAGATGCTCGAGGGTGCTTTTCAGGGGAACCCCGAGGTGCTTTTCAGGGCACCCCGGGGTGCTTTTCAGAGCGCCCCGGGGTGCTTTTGAAAGGTTCTTTGGCGTGCTGTCCAACACTAGTGACCGGACGCCACTAGCACCAGACTCTGACCTAGGCAAATTGCTATTTAGGGTCTGATGCGCCTCTAGTCGGATTTTGGGCACGATTTTTTGGGAGACAGCGTCAACCTTCCTCTAATATAAACCGCCCTCTTAGTACGATCCCCTTTCCGATATCGCAAATTTAGGAGCCCGGCTTATGAATCAAAACCCCCTTCACTCGAGGCAAAAAATCCCGTCAAAATGAAATTTTTGGCGGGAATGCTCATTATCCGCAGTGGGAGTGGTTCTCAGCAGCTCAACTTGGAAAAACTAATGCATGATAGGGTAAATACGGCAATTTTACCTCTGAAAGTTGGCACTTCGGTGTATTGAACAATATTAAGCCGTCCCTCTAATTTGATCGAATCACGTAGGGGAAAAAATTGCAGCGCTAGGCCTATTTTAGGGAGAAAATGGTTTGTCGGCAATCAATTCGCGTCCTACGTCTCGCTTACAATCCATTATCGCGCCCCTAATGCCCTGACAGGTAGCCTGTCAGCGAAAATCACCTGACGGCGTATCTCATCATCGTTGCCAACATCATTAATATCGGGATACAAATGAGATGGCCGAATGGAGTCTGGAAATCCGGTCCAAATATCCAGCGCACTAGCTCCCACAGAGAATACAGGTGGTCGACAGCCCTGGTGTCCCTGGAAATGTAAACCCCGTTTTAATCCGTTGTTGGCAAGTTTAAAATTGTATCGAGTTCATCAGCAAAAATACACCCCTACATTTTCTGTGGTGGCCGACAATTGAATCGTAGGATAGCTAGATTAGCGAACGATAGAATCAGGGAGCGCCTCGAATGAGTGGACTGACGCGACATTTTCAAATAGCTGTCTTGCCGCCAAACTATTGATGGCGACCGCACATTTGCATGCCCGCAGGCGACTAGCAGACAGCAAATAATAGGGCGGGGGGCCACCTTCTGCCGGCAACATCCCATAAGCCCCGAATTTCCAAAAAAAAGTATATTAACTACTCCCCTTATTGAGATACTACTGGAACACGCTGACGGAAGTTGCATGCAAATGTACACAGACACACACACACTATTTTTTTATATATAGTTTTATATAGTGAAAATAAGCAGTTCCCAAGGCTATCGGCTTCTTTGAAAAGTATTTTAAAATTAATGTTTCAAAAAGGCTGATAATCCAAAAATTTTAATCTCATTTAACCAGAGCAGGCAATTCGTGTATATCCGGTCGTACTCGTAAAAAGAACAATTTTTTGGGAGATTCTTTATTGCACAGTAATCGGGGGATACGGTAGGCGAGGGGCGGGGTTAAATATGAGGGCCGAGGTGGCGGCGGCGCGACGCTTCCGGCTCAGGCTCCATCGTACTGCGAAGTCGATTTCTGGGCACGCTTGTAGCCCTTCACCACCGTCTGCAAAAACGGCATTCACTTAATATAAATTAAATAAAGCTTTGTTGATAGAATTAAATGTAGCAACTCTGTAAATTCATTGATTACCAAAAAAATCATTCAAGTGTTTCATAAAACCTTAAGATCATGTGGTTGCTCGATGAACGCAATTTATGCCAATGGTACATGAATTTCCGCTGCCAATTAATTTTTTTAGCAATTTATTAATCTTTGTTGTTATGCAAATATTTTCTTTTATGAAAAAAAGCGGAAATTCGCTGGTGGAGACGTGGAGACAGACTTTTTAAAACATTTGTTTTGCCCGCATCGTAAATCCCTCGAAGTTGCTTAAAACTGTTTCGTCGCCGTAGATTTCCCTCATTATTCTATAGTCCTCACTAAATTGTTTCTTAATTCATTTAAAAAATTTAAAATTTAAAATTAATTATTTTAACAAATTTAAAATTACAATTTTAAAAAATTTAATTAAGCGTATTTTTCAAACTAGGAAAATGTGCTAAACATTTGTACTCTCCCCTGAGCCGGATTGATTAACTTATTTTCTAGCTCCCCGGCAAACCAAAATTTTGAAACATATCCGATTCTAACGACCCACAAATCCACTCTTGGGCCCGGATCCACTCTTGCCGGGCTGCTTCGACGCTTCCGGCTCCCAGTCGTACGGGAATTCGTGCATCTGAATTTATGCAAATTTTATTACGATTTTTAATAGTTTTTACGATCAAATTTATCATGCAGCAAGTTCAATTCAGAAATATAGTTTGGCAAGCTGGCAAAAATTGCAAAAAAGCGCAACAAACCTTGTGCTCCTTCATGCATTTGCGCAGGATCTCGTAGATCTTGTTGTAGGGCGGCGCCTCGTAGTACTAAAATTTTAACATTATTTGAAGCTCATAGGTTTTTCGACGAAAGCGAAATTTCGCAAAAAAAAAAGAAACCATTGGCGCCATTTTATAAAGCAGCGCCAAAGCTTTAATTTTGGATGTTTCAGCATCCCAAAAATAGAAAATGCGCCACCTAATGCTGCGCCACCCAATTAGTATTGAATAAAGTAATAAAAAATACCGAGTTTATAGCATTTTCTTAAAACTTAATTCATAGCCATTTGGGAAATACGGCTCCAGACTTTAATTGTTTCAAACATTTTAATTGAATGTTTCATCAAGCGTTAAATATAATTTTCCGTAGCTTCTATTCATATAATGGTACAATTCGGATAAGCGGGGGGGGGGATGTTAGGCGGGGGGGAACCAACTTTTTTTTGTCGGCCCTGGTGGGGATAGTAATCAAATATAAAGTGTTTTCACTTTAGCAAATTTTAAGCCTATTTGAATCGGAAAAACTTTTAAAAAGTTGAAAAACGCTTGAAAACGTCGAAAATTTGGTCATTTTTGGGCCGAAAAAACGATTTTTCGATCTAAAATTAAATTTTTAATTAAGTTTTGTAAAGTTTTTATGTTTAGGAATAGCTATAGACAATTTAGAAACACTTCCACTATTTATATAAAAAATATAGGCTTGGGCGGAAAAAAGTTCGGTTCCCTCCCGCCTAAAATCCCCCCCCCCGCTTATCCGAATTGTACCAATATAATTTGTCTGGCGAGCTTTAAATTATCAATGCTTCATCGAAGTTTAAATCTAGCTCTTGTACTGAAGTGACAATTCCTGATAATAAGTTTGCTCAAAAAATCAAATTTAATTAATGCGCGCGGCTACCTGGAGGGCGTCAATCATGGCGAGTATCTGGGCGTACTCCTTCTTCGGGCAGTCGATGAAGAACGTGTTCAAGTCGCTGCGCGCCTTCCTCTTCGCCTGGCCCACCTCAAAAAGTGTTTTAGCAGTGCTTTTACGAAGCCATATTTCATTTTAATGTTAATTTTTAATTTGTTTGATTTAATTACATCGTTCAGCTCGGTGACGCCCTTCCACGGCAGTTTCGCGTTCGTGTAGTCGACCAGCATGTAGAACCAGCTTTCTGAAGAGAGAGAATTGAAAGAATTTTCTGCTATTATAAATTGTTACAAAAACCCTATAATGCCAGTTTTTCTCAATTCACATTCCATTCATGGGCCGCTCAGTAGTAAAAAAAATAAAAATTTCTGATGTTGGTGTTTTTTTGAAACATGATTTTTTTTCTTGTTTGTTTACCTAATTTTGCGGCATAAAGGCAGTAACGAGATGGCACAAAACTTGGCAAGAAATACCACCGCAAGGAAAATTTTCCAAAGTTTCAAAGTAGTCCAAAAATGCACTTTTTTTACCAATCATGAAACTTTCGTACTTTACAACCCTGTCGTACCAAACGTGATTGCAAAAAACATCGATTGTTCGCGCAAGAAGGCCGATTTTCGACCAAAATGTCGCCATTTGAAAAATTTTTTAGGATTTTTAGAGACGTTCTACCTAAAACAAAAATAATTACTACTATGGTACTGGGAATTTCTGGGCAAATAGAAACGATCGCAGCGATTCTCCAATGTTTTGAAAGTGGCGACCGTGTGGGAGGTCGACAAAAAAATTTTCGAGTTGCCCCCCAAAAAAGTCGTGCTGCCCCCCGATAATGCATAAGCCCGCACCATACCCAATTCCTCTTTCCTCGAGTGGTCACGGCTCTCGTGGCTGGCAATCGGGGCGTAGCGGGGGGTGCCGCGGAACTGGAATATAGGTGTTTTAAAATAGCATAAAAAAAGCCGGAAGAACAAAATAATCAATATTTCTTACGCCCGGGAAAAAAAGAAAAGTAGGTGTTTCAGCAAAGCCCAATAAACCCGGAAGAATAAAACATTTAATTCCGAAGACTTCGACTAGCGAAAAATATACCTGTGCGGCCTGACGGGGTTTGCGTATGACGCCATCGGGGCCGATGAAACGACGCGACATGCCAAAGTCGAGGATGTAGATCTTACGCAACTCGTTCGTCTCGGCGCGGCCCACGCAAAAGTTGCCCGGCTTGATGTCCCTGCGAAATCGAGGTGCTGGTCTGTTAGCGGGGGTGAGGGGTAACGGGGAAACATATTTTGCGCAGTTTGTGACGTCCAAAAAGGATATAACATTTTCGCAAGGGCTTTAAAATAGGCAGATTTTGGTGCTGAGCTATTACCGGGGGTGGTTCATTTTTATTTTTCACATGCAGTTGATCCTAAAGTATGTATTTTTATAGTGTCTTTAGCAGTTTGGTTAGAATGCAGTTTAAGCATCAGCCGACCTATCTCGGCTCCTGTTCATCTACAAGTGTGAAAGTATACCAAAATACTTGCCAAAGCATGGCAAACATTTTGGTATACTTTACACATGTAGATGAACAGGGAGCCGAGATACGGTAGGTGGGTGCCGGCTGGGGGGGGGGGGGGTAAACTGCACATAAGCTGTATAGATTTAGTTAGTTTTTAAATGTAGCCCTTTTTGAAATAATTTTGAAGGTCGGTGATATGCTAGAAAATAGACGTTAAGAGCAGAAAAAACGACTTTCCGATCCGAAACATAGATCTTCCTGGAAAATTCTGAAAGTGTTTGGTTTCGCCAATCCCTTGAGAAGTTATTTTATGCCTTAGCAAACTCAGTTTCGCAAATGGCCTCTGCTAGCCTGCCCCGTATTTTCTTAAACCAACCGATGCAGATATCCAGCCACATGAAGGTCTTCCAGGGCCTCGAGGCATTGGATCGACACCGAGATGGCGACACCTGGAATAGAGAGCATATTGAGAGAGAGAAAGAGCGAGAGAGAGAGAGAGAGAGAGAGAGAGAGAGAGAGAGAGAGAGAGATAGACCGTACCGGGCGACAGATGCTGATTGGGTCCAGTCTTCTTCATATCCTGCAGACTCTTCCCCACCAGTCGCATCACAATCCAGTTGAAGTTGTCCTGTTTTCCCTAAAAATCAAGGATTCAATAAGATCCAACCCGAAAAAAGATTATCGATTTTACAAGGCTTTTTTTGGGTAACGACATTCACAACGGTCGAATAGTTTGCCAATATTGACGTGTAACTCGAAAAAAATCGAAACACGGAATTTTTCAGGAGCTGCCTGGGGGGCTTTAAATATCGGACGTAATTCGAAAATATTCGAAAAGATTGGATTTTTTCGGAGCTGCCTTTGGAGTGGTACTGGTCTGTTAACGGGGGGGCTCAAAGCCGATTTGTAGTCATTTTGTATTTTTGAAATACCCTCACTTTCTGAAATTGGCCACCACACCAAATTTTTACAATTTTTGGTCACCAAAACGGGAGCAACCTCTATTACCTCGAAAAATATTCTGAAAAACTCAAAAAAGATACGAAACATAAAATTTTTCTGAATTTTCAAAACTATTTTCAAGAGTTGACCCTTCAAATAAAAGTTTGTGCCTTAAAATGACCTTATCCATGAGCTCGGCAACATGACGGCACCGCCCCTTCGCCAGGTCCATCATCGCGATCGCCTCCATACGCAGCAGCTGTAAATTGGAAGCAATAAAACTTATATTGGTGTAAGCGATAACGGCGGAACAATAAGCATGAGATATTTCTACTATTTTTCACAATTTTTGAAACACCTTTCAGAAATCAAAAAGTGAAATATTTGGCGAGGTTCCGAAAGCATGTTACAGCTATTTACCACTAAAGCGGCCAAAAAGGATGCGCGCTACATAAATTACTGAGCTTACAAATGGCTGTTCATTGATGAAACATCGTTTCAAAACATTAAAATTCGCGGAGAATTCTTCTAAATTTTAAGGGAGTTTCGGTTATTTACAAATCGTTACAAAATTATAACTAATTAAAATGCTTCACGCTCGCTAGAATCAGTAAAAAATTAAACCGCGCACCGGGACGGGCTCCTCGGTTCCCTCGGCTTTCAGGGCACCCTCACGTCCATCGTCCGTGTGCTTCACCTAAAATCGTAAGTTATACTAATTGTAAGCTAGAATCGTTTTAAAATAGCACTAAAACTGACACTGCGAAGAAACCATCGCTATTTTAACAAAAATAAAACATCACGGTATTTTTGAACTGCTTAAAACTATATAAAAACTCTATTAAAACTGTATAAAATTACGCTAAAGTTACAAAGGTATATCACATTAGTTTTTACTGTTTTAAAACTGTAAAATCGCCCTTAAGCTACTACTAATACGTAATATTAAACCGTACCAAAAAGACGGCCCCGCATGCGCCCTCGCCCAGCTTCTTCGTGCACACCCATTTGTCGACTTTTTCGCCTTCAGCTAGCTGTAAAATCGGCATAAAATTGAAATTTGCATAAGCACCCACTCTAATAATACCCGATTGAGCCATAAAAACCGCAAAGTAGTGGTGAAAAGTTAAAAAATGGGATCCCGGCGGCGAAATATTTTTTAAAAGGCTGCAATCCGATGCAAAATGGCCTCACCCACGCTTCCATATGCAAATTTAGGTTCTGGACTGTTAACAGGGGGATTTAGCAGGGGAGACACTTACTTTTCGTTTTGTTGATGATATCTTATGTCTTTTTATAGCGATTTTAGTAGTTTTTCATCGCTAGGAAGTTATAAAAAAATGTAAAAAATCGACGAAAATTCGAAAATTATACCCTTTTCGGGCATTTTCATACATTTTTGTCCAAAAAGTCAAGAATTTTCGGAGACTTTTAAAATTTGTATGACCTTTTCATCTCGGAAAACTCCGAAAATTTCTATAGCAATGCTTTAGAATTTGTGTGTAGAACCGGCCCTGATTACCGGGAAAAGTTTGCTTTGCCCCTGCTAAAAACCGCCCTGATAACGGTACAGTACCGGAAACACGGGCATTCAGAGGACAGGGAAAGCGCCTGTGAGAGGAGGGGCGGCTCCAGGGCACTCAATGGCGCGCGTGTACTGTGCACGCTCCGATCCATGATCTCCCCATAGAAAGGGCCGAAAAATGGTCAAAAATTTTGAACTTCAAATTGCTATAACTTTTGAAAAGGCCATGTGAATCGGGAGCGCTGCTCTAGGAATGTAGAGAAGAGTCTGGGCTATGTTATGGAACAGGTCTCACACCGATCTACAGCTGAAATAAGGATTTCTATAGCTTTTTAGCTCAAAAAGTGTCAAATTCCGTCCTTTGTGCGAAGCGTTTTTCTTTGAATTTAGGCTCATTCTTTGTGGTTTTTTCACTGAATTTGCTTGGGAAAGCATTGCCAATGTTAAATCAGCCACTTTTTTGGTCCTGGGAGGCTAAAATTTGTTGTTGCAATTCCGGCAAGCTTTTAATTTATTAATTTTTCGAATACTATGCTCCATAAATGATCTGTTGGGACTTTTCCGGGCGTTTGGCGCAAAAAGCAAAAGGTTAACGCGCTCTCTTGAGGGTGCGGAATCGAACCCGCACCCTCAGACTGTGGCTCATACCGGCGCCTTAGACCACTCGGCCACGCCCCTCCCCCTCCCCCACGCACGCTCTGAACGCCCGTGGAAAATCGCCGGAAAAAAACGCCACAGTCCGTCTCAATTGAAAAGCGTCACTTTCGTCGGCGGTCACCAAAATGCCTTTCATCTGGATCAAACTGAGTCATAATAAAATTACTTTTCTGAATTTTCAGTTCAAAAAACCATTTAGAAAACGCCAGGTAAGGTAAGTCGCTTTACAAGGCGTTTCTACTGTTTTCACAACCTAGAATCTAGAAACAATTTACATAAAACCGCCGACCGGATGATGTGGAAAATTTGCATTTAACACTCCGTATAAAAGAAAAAAGTTACTTTTACATTCCATCTTTTCCCGACTGCAGCTTTTCGACAGCTTCACCAAGATGGAAATCACCCGCCAAGGCTCCGAGGGCATCGGCTTCGAGCGCGTCGTCTGGGTTCCCGATCCGGCCAATGGGTGAGAA
This sequence comes from Mesorhabditis sp. LJ9110, assembly GCA_038088335.1. NCBI lineage: Eukaryota > Metazoa > Nematoda > Chromadorea > Rhabditida > Rhabditidae > Mesorhabditis > Mesorhabditis sp. LJ9110. Next base: position 252,297 of record JBBGBA010000129.1, on the reverse strand, counting down.
ATTTGATTTTTGCGCGAAATATGCAGTTTGTATTCTTTTTGAAACATACGAATTTCAGCTACGTCCTCGGCGACATCACCGACATCCGCGCCAACGCCCTCTCCGTCAAGCGCCGCGTCGATGGGAAGGAGGTGTGATCCCTAGACTAAATTATTATAAAAACATAGATTTTTCTCGTTGGAAATTCTATTTTATTTCCGTTTTTGATTTTCGAAACTGCTTACTAGAGAAAAGAAGTATAAGTAAAGTAGTAACTACGTTCAAAAGTATGGCATTTTTCACGAAAATGTAGGAAAATAGAAAATTTCGAAAACTTCTGTAGATTTTTTCATATTTCTTTTAATCAAAACTAAGAAAGACACTATGCTTTGTTACTAGGCAGCTATAGTCTACACAGAGAGCATCTTAGCCATGTAGCAGAAATTTACAGTTACAAAAGTTACAAAACTGTGCCTCAAACGAGCCTCCCCTACCGTATCTCGGCTCCCTGTTCATCTACAGGTGTGTAAAGTATACCAAAATACTCGCCAGAGCAAGACAAACATTTTGGTATACTTTACACACTTTTAGCCAAACGGGGAGCCAAGATAGAAACGTAGGAGGCCCGGCTGGGGATGATATCAGCGGACTTACCTCGATAGCACAGCGAATCTGCTTTTTGTAGCCTGTACTTTCTAGGTGGACGTGAAAGCCGACGACGTCTTTCCGGCCGAAGAGACGACGGATGGGACGACGTACGATGACAACTGTGCCTTGATGTACCTCAATGAGGGCAGCCTCCTCGAGAATTGCCGCCGTCGCTTTGCCAATGAAAACCAGATCTATGTAACTTTTTTGGGAATTGAGAGGATTTGGTACTGAGCTATTAACGGGGGGAGACGTAGGCCAAAATCGGGTACCACCACGCTAACATCCCAGTACCAAATAAGCCTACCTTTGCTTTAGACGTACGTGGCCAACATGCTGATCTCGATCAACCCGTACGCCGAGGTTCCCGGCCTGTACTCGACGGAGACGATGGCCTCCTACAGCGGCAAATCCATCGGCCAACAGCCCCCTCATGTCTATGCCATTGGTTAGACAATTAAAAAAAAACTTATCTGTTCTTTTACAGCCGACAAGGCGTTCCGTGACATGCGCCGCCAGGGCCGCTCGCAGTCGATCCTCGTCTCCGGCGAATCCGGCGCCGGCAAGACGGAGAGCCAGAAGGCCGTCCTCAAGTATTTGTGCGAGAATTGGGGCCAGACCGCCGGGCCTATCCAGCAGCGGCTGCTCGAGAGTGCGTTTTGTATGCCGAAAACTTGCAAAAAAAGTCAATCTAGCCGTTAAAGCCTTGTTTTGGTTTAAATTTACTACAGTTGGTCGAAAAACTGCTGAAAATGGCCAAAGAATTTTTAAAAAGGTACTTGCGCAATATCGAGGGGCGGGAACCAACTTTTTTCCTACATTCTAAGTCCAGAAATGTCTACCAAATAACTCAAATAGTGAAATTAACTATAATTAGACTAGAAAGTCGAACTAAAACCCTTTTGAAAAGTTTTGAAAACGTCGAAATTTGATCGAAAATTGGGTATTTTGGATAGAAAAATCATTATTTTGTCATTAATAAAAACTTCTAAAGCTTTTACGTTGAAGAATCAGGAGGAAAAAACAGTTCAGAAACACTTCCAGTATCTAAATAAAATAACTGGAACCTAAGAACACGTAAGTTTCAAAAAACCTACCTACCTACTACCTCAAAAACTCTAGCCTTAAAATACCTAAAATCACTGAATTTTAATAAAATCGATACCTTGACGATTACAGCCAACCCGATCCTCGAGGCGTTCGGCAACGCCAAAACGAGCCGCAACAACAACAGCTCGCGTTTCGGCAAATTCGTCGAGATCCACTTTGACAATAAGGTACCCAGCCCGAGCAACACCTAAATGTATGCCATTTAGAATGCCGTTACTGGCGGCCACGTGTCGCACTACCTGCTCGAGAAGTCGCGCATCGTTGGCCAGTCGGATGGGGAGCGCAACTACCACATCTTCTACCAGCTGATTGCCGGCGCCGACGCCGACATGTACAAGCTGTACAGCCTCGCGCCGCCTGATCGCTTCCATGTCGGTTTTTACGCTAAAAACCAATCCGAAAAATGAAAATTTCGAATCTATCGAGTTTATCGAATTTTTTTAACCTAAAACAAATTTGACGGAAATCACGGCCATGAGTACGCAACTTTCCAATCGACGGCTAAAGGAGTGTCATGGAGTGATTTTTGCTTTTCTATTTTTGTAAAATTTCCTCTTTCCTTTCTAGAAAATTATTTTTCTAGAATCTTATCCTTTTTCTTTTTGTTTTATTATTATTCCATTTTGTCGTTATTGTTATTCAGAAAATTGATAATTTGATACCTTGTTCTTTAGTACCTCCGCCGTGGCAGCTCGACTTCTTCGCCCGCGCCGACAGCGAGAACGCCATCAGCCAGGACCGATTGGCCGCCGAGGTATGAAAATGCGAGCCGAGCTTTAAATTCTGTCTTTTTCAGGGAAAGACGTGCATCGATCCGGTCGTCGACGATGCCGGCGACTTCAAGCGCCTGCTCGCCTGCCTCCAGCAGTGCGGCCTCGACGAGACGACCCGCAAGCAGCTGCTCAGCACCGTCGCCGGCGTGCTTCACCTCGGCAACGTCGAGTTTGTCGCGAATGATGAGGGCGGAAAAGGTGAGGATTTTCGTGGTATTGGACTAACAGCTGGCGAGCGAACTTTAAAAATGTGGAGCTTTTGATTTCTAAAACTGTGCGGCTTATTTGGATGTAAAAACGCTAGACGATACAAAGCCCTTTTTCTCCACGGCCCAATATTACCTTTTTAATTTGTCGCATTTTAGACGGAAGCCGCGTCGCGCCGGGCGATGGTGATCTGGCCGCTGAGGGCCGCCGGAATGCTGGGAATTGACGGGCAGCAGCTGCGAATGTCGCTCACCACCCGCGCCATGCAGCCCACCCGTGGAGGCGTCAAGGGCACCCTCATTTTGTGCGTTTTTGGGTTACAAAACGTTACAAAATTAGCAAAAAATTCGCAAAGATGTACGCATAGAGTGACGTGGTGCATAAAGTCCAGCCGGGAAATCGCTCTAACTGATAGAGCGTCAAAAAGTATCCTGGCAAAGCGAATTTGAACCGAAAAGTCGATATTTAGAAAGTACCGTTCGATAGAGCGCGAAAAAACTTACTAGCAGCCCGAAAAACCCATATTTAATACTTTTCTACTTTCATAATGATTTCGACGATAATTTTAGTCCCTTAATCGATCTATCTCTGCTATTTTATATCTACCCAAATGACTATCCTTTTTCCAGGGTCCCGTTGAAGCCTGCTGAAGCGGCCGCCGCCCGCGACGCCCTCGCCAAGGCCATCTACTCGCGCCTGTTCGACTGGATCGTCGCCACCATCAACAAGTATCTGCTCTCGTTTTGACATCTATCATTTTAGGAGCATCCCATTCACCAACAGCCACAACTACATTGGCGTCTTGGATATTGCTGGCTTTGGTACGTCTTGCTAAAGTTTTCGCTACTTTTCTTTCAGAATACTTCACGGTCAACTCGTTCGAGCAGTTCTGCATCAACTACTGCAACGAGAAGCTGCAGCACTTCTTCAACGAGCGCATCCTCAAGCAAGAGCAGGAGCTGTACGAGGCCGAGGGACTGGGCGTGGCCAAGATCGAGTACGCCGACAACCAGGATTGCATTGGTGCGCTTCATCCTGTTTTGACGAAAATTTTGTTTTAGAACTTTTCGAGAAGAAGGGCACCGGCATGCTCGACCTGCTCGACGAGGAGATGCGCCTTCCCAAGCCGTCCGCCGCCAATTTCACCCAGGGCGTCCACCGGGCCAACCAGAAGCACTTCCGGCTTGATGTAAATGGTTTTTCTGGACTGTTAGCTGGGGCGGGATGACTAAATTCTGTTTTTCCGTCTTTACCTGCTTTATTTATAACAGCATTTTATAGTTTTTATTAGTTAGTAAAATTAAAATGTTTTAAACGCTTTTTCACATATTTTTGATCAAAATCAAAATTTTTCGAGATTTTTAATGTGCTTTTACCGGTAAAGTACTATAAAACTGCTTTTAGGCGCCCCGCAAATCGATGCTGAAGGAGCACCGCGGGATGCGCGACGAGGACGGCCTCCTTGTCCGCCATTTTGCCGGCACGGTCTGCTACCAGACGGCTGGCTTCTTGGAGAAGAACAACGACGCCCTGCACGCCTCCCTCGAAGCCATCATGGAGACGAGCACGTATGTATTCTCGTGGTCGGCATTATTCTTTGTTTTAGAATGCCCCTGATGAAGCTGCTCTTCGAAACCTCGGAGGCTGCCGCCGCAGCCCGTCAACCCTGGCCGCAGCCGTCTCGTCGTCCCCTCCGTCGGCTCCAAGTTCCGCACCCAGCTCGCCCAGCTCATCGACAAGTTGGCGCTCACGGCAAGTTTTTGCGTATCTTTTGTTTGATGCATGTTTTTAGGGCACGCACTTTGTGCGGTGCGTCAAGCCGAACTCGTCGATGTCGCCGTGGAAATTCGAGGGGCGGCCGTGCTGGGGCAGCTGCGATGCGCGGGCATGGGCTCGTGTTGCGCCTGATGCACGCCGGCTACCCGTCGCGCACCGGCTTCAAGGAGCTCTACGACATGTACGCGTCCGTGTTGCCGCCCGAGTTGGCCCGCCTCGACCCGCGCCTCTTCTGCAAGGTCAGCGTTTTTCAATAGTTTTCTGAAAACCATTTTAGTGCCTGTTCCGCGTGCTCGGGCTCGACACCACCGACTTCAAGTTTGGGCTCACCAAGGTGTTCTTCCGCCCGGCCAAGTTTGCCGAATTTGACCAGGTAGCCCCTGCTCGCCTTGTTGGACCTCAACCACCTTTTTCAGCTTCTCCGTCAAGACCCGGCGGCGATGGCCCTGTTGGTGGCGAAGGTGAAGCAGTGGCTGCTCAACGTCCGCTGGCGCAAGGCCCAGTACGGCGTGTGGAGCGTCATCAAACTCAAGAACAAGATCGAATACCGTGCCGAGCGCCTGCGCACCATCCAGCGCCTCGTCGTGGCTTCTCGCCCGCCGTCGCACCCTCCCCGCCTGGCCCTCTTCAAGAAGGTTGAGGCGCTGACACGCCGCGGCACCGAAATGCAAGGGATTGTCGAGCAGCTGGCGCCGGCCTCGAAGGACGAATGGGGACCGGAAGTGGATGGCACGCAGAAGGCGCTCGTCGCGCTTCTCAGGGAGTGCAAGGTATATTTTGTGGAAAAAAGCGGAAAAACTATAGACTCTTGTAGATTCTAATAATCTGGATTTTTGCTAATAGGAAATTGGGTTTAGTTTTTAGATACATAGCGAATCGGTTTGTGGATTGTTTATAACTATTTCCGAGCACGAGTATTTTGCTTCTATTATATCAAGCAGAAAACCGTGCAAAAATGTAGAAAAGTATCGCAAAAAGCTGATAACGTTTAAAAGGCCCGTTTTAGGACCAGGAATCCGACCTGGCCGCCAACACGGACGCCTACGAGGAATGTGTGCGCCGCGTTGACAAGATCATCTCCGCCCTCAAGTTGGTGTTTCTTGCTCCACGCGAAAAAAACGTCGTTTTTCAGAGGCCAAATGGCCACCGACGAGGCGGAGCGCCTGGCCGCCATCGAGCGCCAGATGCAGCTGGAGCGCGAGCGCGAGGAGGCCGCCCACGCTGAGCAGCTGGCCGCCGCCCAGCTGCGCGAGGAGAACGAGCGGAAGTGAGAAAATCATTGAAAAAATTTCATAATGTTAAAATCTAAGAAATTGAAGTACTTTGAATTTTGGAGGTTGCTTTTTTATGAACGTAGCGCAGCGTAAATTTTAATAGAATGGCGATATTTCGTGATTGTAAGGAAAAGCCCCCACCTGCTAAAACCCCAGTACCAAAGCTTTTTTAATTTTTGAATCTATTTCTAGGCGCCGCGAGCTGGAGGAGAGCGCGAGCGTGCGAACGCGTCCACCTGGCCCGCCTCGAGCAGCAGAGGGAGGAGCTGCTGGCCCGCGCCGAACAAGTGCGCCAGGACGCCATGCTCGCCACCCGCATCGCCCAGCAAGAACAGCTCGACGCCCAGCTGGCCGCCCGCTGGCGCCGAGGAGCGTGGCCAGGCACCCTTGTCGAGCCCCCGCCACCGCTGTCGCCCCGCCCCCGACCGCATCGTCGTCGCCGGTCGCTGCTTCGGCGGCCCCAGCGCCGCCAAGCGCGCCAAGTACGACCTGGCCACGTGGAAATACGCGGCGCTCCGGGAGCAGATCAACACCTCTGACGGTAAGGCTGTGGAGTTTTGGGTTCATGGTACTTTTGCAACATCGGGGGGTGGGCAAAAATTTTTCCTATTTCTAAACCAATTTTTTATTTATAAAATTGCGGGAGCGTTTTTCCACTATTTTTAAGTTTTTTAGCATAAAACCTGTAAAAATCGTTAAAAGATTTGATTAACCCAAAATATTCTAGACGCCGAGCTGGTGATGGCGTGCAAGGAGGAGTTCCACCGCCGCCTGCGCACGTTCAGCGAATGGAAGACGAAGAACCAGACCGACAAGGAGAAGAAGACCGAGGCGACCCGTGACGTCCCGTTGGCCCTGCAGAAGACGGAGCAGCCGAAGAGGACGCTCGTCGGCGCCCAGCCCATCGCCAACCTCGTCTCCACCCAGCAGCGCTACTTCAAGACCCCGCTCGAGGTGCCGCTCGCCATGATGAAATCCAGCAACCGTACGGTTTTCTATCAAAATTTTTATTTTTAAAGTTTTGGAATTAATCTGATCATTTTAACCTTTTGGAAGCTTTTTCACTTGCAAAAGCCGTTTAGAAAACTCTAGAAACTGTAAAATTTTGAAATTTTCTCGAAAATTTGCTTTTTCCTCGAAAATCGATATCATTTTTTTGTATTCTTAATTGAAATTGGAATACTTTTGATCTGCTAGGAATAATAAAGTGCAATAACATTTCCTTTTTGTTATAAAAAATTTTACAGAACAATTTTTTGGCTGGAAATCCTAACGAAAACGATGCTTTTTAGCTACCTCGTCGTGCGCAGCTTCGGGCCGCCGAAGGGAATGTGGTACGCCCACTTCAACGGCCAATGGGTCCAGCGCCAGATTGAGGTGCGCAACACCGGTGAGGCGGTGCTGCTCATTGCCGGTACGTGAACGAGAGGTGCACCTTGTATTAATCGATTACTTTAGGCCGTGACGATCTGGAGATGTGCCCGCAGCGCCTCGACCAGACGGCGTTGCCGTGGATGAAGGTAGGAACTTGGCTCCGGTTCACCAAAACCTTATTTTGCAGGGCGCCGAGATCCTGGAGCATGACTTTGAGAAGGTGTGGGCGACGTGCGGCGGCCAGCCCCTCGTCAAACCCGCCGGCGGCAGCGACAACGACGAGTGAGTGGGTGGATGCAGCAGGCGACTCGACGACATCACCAACATCTTCGACAAGTCTCGGCTCATTTTCCGCTCTATTTCTCTGCGTCTCTGTGCTTTTTCTTAACCCTCCCTCTCACCCACCCACTCTCTCGCTTGACTCGTCTCGAATTGTGTGCTGTGATATGGCTAAAAATTCGCTTCTCCTTCAGCTCTCCCCCTTCCCCGATTCAGATACGGTAGTTATCAATGTCGTGTATTTTTACGCCCCCACCCTCGCTGCGAATAAAGCCTTTTAAAAATCTAGTTTGTACGACAACTGTGCGAGTGATAGGTTGGGCTTTTTTTTTAAGTATTCTTGGCTTTTTTGACGCTTAAAGTGAGATGCAAGATGTATCTCCAGCTCGTGATTCGGCCGAGCATTTTTGGAAAAAATGTTTCCTACCAAATACCGGAGATGTGTTTCACCGTCTGGGCTGATAAAGATGAATGATGAATCGTTTATTCTGCATGCATATGGCTTGATTTCGTTTTGTCATTCCCAGGTTTCTTCATTTTCTTTCTTTCTTGGCAGCAAGGCCCATTATGGGCTATTATTGGCCGTTAGTAACTTATGGGCAGTAGTACAAGCATGCGAACCGTGGGAAATTTGCTAACGTTGATTTAAAATTGAAAATTGGTGTTTCTTTTTCCAAGGCACTGCCTTTTTTCTTCATCATTTAATCGAGCTTTATCTTTATCAAAAACCTTTTCATAAGTCAGGAGTTGTATCGAGTTTGGGGAGCAGAATTAGAGGCGGAAGTCTATTAAAAAACGTAAGTGTCATGATTTAGGTGTCGAATTTTGTATGCGCACAGCGAAAATACTTTATTAAAAAATCCTGGAAAAACGCATCCGATCCGCGGAATGAAACACATCTATTCTCCCTTTTTCCTGAAAAATGGTGCTCTTTCAATCCTTAAAAAATTTGCCCATCCCCCCCCCCCAATAATGCGAAAGTACCCGTTTTTCATCGGCTTTAGGCGCTAATCCTCAACGACCCGCATCTTGCATCGTGTGTGGTCTTTTCCAAGTGGATAGGGGTGGCTAGCGGTGGGCCCATACGTTCTTTTTCTGTTTGTATAGCACGTTGTGGGGGCCGCCGGAGGGTCGGCGGGGGCTTCAAACGCGGAAAATGTATTTTTTTGGGGTTAGCATCATGTCTGGGAGGGCTGGTCTATTTAATTTAACCTTTAAATTGAGTTCTTTATTAACAATAAAAAAATTTGCGTTTATTTTTATGGAAGTGTGTTTCGAAAAATCTTGGTTATCCGAGGTGTAGATTGGTCGTAATGTGCAAAGCGAGTTCGCTCTGGTATTGCGGCTTTCGCATTGTCAAACGGCTTTTTTTAGTTATTTCTACAATTTTTAGTAAAATTAGCTTGAGTATTACAAGGAGATTTTGTTTATCTTAAAACGCCAGAAAATCGGCCATTTCTAGGTAGATAAATCGCTCTTTCTTGCTTTTTAATCTATTCTAATCAGCAAATTTTGGCGCTTATTAATAGTAAAACAACGGCATAGAAACACTTCCACCATTTATATTTGAAGAATTGGATATAAAGAAAAACTTTGAATTCCGCCCTGGCAACCACCCCCTCCCCCCCCCCCCGATAATGCCAAAAAACCTCATCATTCCCCAAAGGTTCTCTGCAGGCTTTCCATCACTCTTCGCGGTGCTTATTCGCTATTTGTTACTCTTAAGCGTATTTAAAAATTATATGTTTCGAGAAAAATTAGTCTGCGGCGTTTAGAGACCGGCGTAATATTAGTTTATCCCCTAAAATTTTGTAATCCTTCTCCTCTCTCCTCTCCAAAATACTCTGCTAGCTTGAAAAATTGCCAAGCTTTTTTCGAGAAAAATAGTGTTTCGACGATAATTTACCATTAGGCTTCGAAGCAGGGTGTAATCACGTCAGCTTTTTTGCATGCCGTTGAATTTTTCAAAAATCTAAGGTGATTTGGTGTCATTTTCATAACAATCACTTTTTCCAAAAAATTGCCAACCCCGTCATGAGAACCATGATCGTATTATTTGATTATTTGATGGCTCTGGGAATCCCGGGGATGCCATGTTCGCGCGAAATGTTTCTTGCTCCTGTGTGCAGCAAAAGACGCCCACCTGGCCCACTAGCCTGACAGATCGGCTGAGAACTGACTCACAGAATCACGGATTTAATAAATCCACTTGCGGTTAGTTTCTAACTCGAGCTCTTCTTCAGAAGACTCATAAATTTTGGACAGCAGCTTTTCGAAGCTGCGCTAAATATTTGAGCGAAAAACGATAAATCGTTTATTGTTAGTATTAATTTCGAATCCATTTGACTCCTCTATCCCGAAGGTCGCTGCTTGCGCACCCCGGCATGAGAACCAGGATCGTACTGTTTGATGGCTCTGAGAGCCCCGGGGAAGCCACGTTCGCGCGAAATGGTTACTTCTCCTGTGTACAGCAAAAGACGCCCACCTGGCCCACTAGCCTGACAGATCAGCTGAGAACTGAATCACAGAAACAAGGATTTAATAAATCCCTTTGAGGTTAGTATCTAACTCGAGCTCTTCTTCAGAAGACATAAATTTTGGAAAGCAGGTTTTCGAATCTGCACTAGTGGTCCGGACGAAAAAGTACCTGATATCACTCTCCATCGGTTTATTGCTCTTGATTTGCTTGATTCGGTGTGACGATTCAGTTCCGAAAGATCGCTGGTCACGCTATCCAAAATCGTACTGTTTGATGGCTCTGGGAATGCCGGGGAGGCCCCGCTGGCCCCAAATGTTCTTTGCTCCCACTGGCAGCAAGAGACGCCCACCTGGCCCACAGGGATGGCAGATAGCTGAAAATTGTCTCGCTCGGCACGGATTTGATAAATCCATTTGAGGCTAGAATTTGACCCGGAACTCTTCAATGGAGGTCTGCTAAATTTTGGAACGCAGCTTTTCGAAGCTGCACTACATCTTGACCCTGATCTCTCCACCTTAAAGGGCTGCCGACGGCATGTGTCGATCCCCCCAGCAACAAATTGGCAAGTAGCCAATAGGGCAGAGAGCGCGCCCTGGGGAGAAGCGCAGAGACATTTTCTTTCCAGCGCGTAGCCGATTGATTATGCCGTCGGCATCCCTTTAACCAGAATATATTTCTATATGGAAGTGTGTTTCGAAAAATCTAGGTTATCCGAGGTGTAGATTGGTCGTAACGTGCCACCTGGTTCGCTCTGGTATTGCGGCTTTCGCATGATCAAACGTGTTTTTGAGTTTTCTATAAATCCAAGCATCCCTTGTCTTGTAATAGAACGTATTTAATAATATTTTTAGTAAAATTAGCGTGAGTATTATTAGGAGATGGCTATCTTAAAACGCCAGAAAATCGGCCATTTCTAGGTAGATAAATCGCTCTTTCTTGCTTTTTAATCTATTCTAATCAGCAAATTTTGGCGCTTATTAATAGTAAAACAACGGCTGAGAAACACTTCCACCACTTATATTTGAAGAATTGGATATAAAGAAAAACGTTGAATTCCGCCCTGGCAACCACCCCTCCCCGATAATGCCAAAGAACCTCATCATTCCCCAAAGGTTCTCTGCAAGCTTTCCTTCACTCTTCGCGGTGCTTATTCGCTATTTGTTACTTTTAAGCGTATTTAAAAAGTATATGTTTCGAGAAAAATTAGTCTACGAGGTTTTGAGACCGGCTTAATATTAGTTTATCCCCTAAAATTTTGTAATCCTTCTCCTCTCTCCTCTCCAAAATACTCTGCTAGCTTGAAAAGGCCCGCCTAGATTGCCAAGCTTTTTACGAGAAAAATAGTGTTTCGACAATAATTTACCATTGGGCTTCGAAGCCGGGTGTAATCAAGTCTGCTTTTTGGTTCTTCTCTATCTATCAAAAATCTAAGGTGATTTGGTGTCATTTTCATGACAATCAGTTTTTCAAAAAATCCTCAATGACGGGCTGGATTGCCCAGTCCATTTTATGTCCCAAATGATCTGTGCTGGTCTGCCGTTGGTTGTCAAAAATTCTCTGCTAGTTTGCCTGGTCGTCCCGAAGCCACATAAAAGCTTCTCGTTGTCAAAAATCAAGTTTCAAGAAAAAACTGGTATTTCGCTTTCGGAAGCAAGGGTTATATGCTCTTTTGCGCTGGGCAACTGACAAGCTACCCGTAAAAAGTCAAACAGTATATCTTATTCCTAAAAGTTTTCTACCCGGCTTGTTTTCCTATTTGTATTGCAAATTATCTCTGCGAGCCTGCCGGGAGATTTTCAAAAAGACAGTTGGTTTGCTCTAACCGCTAAAGGTTTCGTTTGCGAAAAAGCTGTTTCAGAAAAAAATTGCATCTGGCTCTCCACACCAGTGGCAATTTTTCCGGTAAGACTCTAGTTTACCCCCGCCCCAGCCGTAACTTTTCAGCCATACGTCCTATTAATGCGCCGAGTACCTCAAAATGTTCGCCGTGGTCGAATTACTATAAAAAAGTTGTTTTCTTGCGGCAAAAATTAAAGGGGCTCCGAAATCTGGTCCACGGCCCCCTGCTGTGATTCCTGGCAAATTGCCAGATGCGGCCGCGACGCGACCGCGCCGCATGGTCTTTTGCCCCTGTTTGGACACGAAAACTCTTGAATTTAAAAATTCTGATGCTATTTTTGGAATCTTCACCGAATTTTGATCATTCCAGACTTTTAAATTATGAAAATTGACCAGAGAATCACCGAGATCGAGAGATTGGGTGTCTTACAAGGCATTACGACATGTAATCGTCGGACACTCAAAAACTCGTTTTCGCCCCGAGAACATTTCGGTTTTACTCAAATATTTGACGTTTTTTCGCAACGAAAACAGTTTTATTGTACTCCTCGGCAGTGACTCTTTCGTTTTTTGACAAGTAGGTTCAATCCCCGCACGCGCGAATTTTGACTTCTGAGCCCCTTTAACTAAAGGAAACCCAGACTTATCCTACTATATATAAAAAAATAGTGTTTGTGTGTGTGTGTGTGTGTGTGTGTGTGTGCATTTGCATGCAACTTCCGTCACCGTGTTCCAGCAGTATCTCAAGAAGGGAGAAAGTTAGGGGTATGTTTGAGACATCATTAGGTGCGTAATGGCCTGGAGATGACTGCACGCAAATGATATTTATAAAAATCTTCTATTTTCGATATTAAAATTCAGTTTTTCATGAAAAATCCGACACCCCGCTTTGTTAGGACCAAATTAGCATGCACCGGAAGTCGCGGTAGCCTATATAATGGAAGAGAGGGAGCATTTTTCATTTTTCGTCGTCCGCATGTGGGAAAACTATGCATAGCCAAGAATCTCCCGGGAGCAGACGGGGCCAGGGTAGAAAAGTCGCGAAGCGGCTTTTCAACCCTGGTAATTGTTATAAAAATTTTTCTAATAATTTTTGATGTAAGGAAACAACTTTTTTATAGTAAATCGACCACGGCGAACATTTTGAGATACTCGGCCAGGGGCGTACACGAACCCGATTTTTGGGGGCAACTCGAAAATTTTTTGTCGAGGGTTGTGGTGTTGGGGGGGGGGGTATATGGACAGTTGACACACTAATGAAAAATAGCGCCGCAGGCAAAAAAATTTTGGAAAAATAGGCTTCATAGAAGTAAAACCGTCTTAAAAACAGTAATAAACAGCGCCGCAGGCAGAAAAATTTTATTGAAAAACATAAGGGGGGGGGGGGCAACTTGCCCCTGTTGCCCCTCCCCTCGTACGCCCCTGTACTCGGCGCATTAATGGGACTCATGGCTGAAAAGTTACGACTAGGGGGAGGGGAGGCGTAAACTAGAGTCTAGCCTTTTTTCCTGCGTCGACATTGGGCCCGAAATGCTCACTGCTAGCCTGCCGGTTATTTTAAAAAGTCTCTACTAGTTTGCCTGACCATTCCCAATCCGGCCTGCTAAACGTGGGCGCGTGTTTGCGAAAAACAATTTGTTTCAAAAAAAGTTTCTTATTGGTAGTCCGGGCAGAAAGTAGTAGTATCCGATTTTAAGCTTTGTGTGATTATACGACCTCCTTGATAACTCTGTTAACCTACCTAACCAGCTTTTATAGGATTTCCCAAAAGGTTCTCTCCTGGTATCCCGGCGCTCTATCGCACAGCTAAGTTTTTTTATCCTGACAAATAATAGATTTCAAAAATAATTCATCGATATTCCTCGTTAGCAAGCTAAATATCCATTGCATCTCTGATTTACGTGCCGGAAGTACTCACAACTCATTTGGATGCGGCCTCAAAAGCCGCGCGGCTTGGCCGCCGTGCGGCCTCAAAACGGAAAAAAGCCGCGGCCGCGCCGGAAGTGCGGCCAAGCCGCGCGGCCCGGCCGCATTCTAATTTTTGCGGCCGAAAAAGCCGCGCGGCCCGGCGGATTGCCATGTGTGGTATTTTGGCTCCAGAATTATCCCCGCTAGCCTGCCGGCAGGTTCTCAAAGACTCTCTGCTAGATTGCCTTGTTGCTGCGAGGTACCATATTAATCCGCTAAAGGATCTTTCGGTAAAAATATAGGTTTCAAGGAAAATGTGCCCTAGTTTTCTGAAAAACAGGTATGGTAGTTTGAATCTGCTCGAAATCCGTGAAAAACTGTTGTTATACCCATTTTCCAAATGTTTCACTGATCCTCCTTTTCTTCCCAAATTCTATTTGCTAGCTTGCCGAAGGAACTCTCAGAAACTCTGCTAGATTACCTTTCTGTGGTGGCTTTCAACGTGACGTGTAAAGGTTTTTGTGAAAAAATGTGTTTCAAGTAAATACCACCTTATTCGCTTGAAGTCATACATAATAGGAGTTTGGTCCGGATAGCCCCAAAATAATCTACCCGCCTGGATAGACCGTTCTGATTTTTGAAAAACTTTCTCAGCTAGCTCTCTATTTGTTTCCAAAATGACCTCTGCCAGATTGTCAAATTTCTGCTGGGCGCCCGGATTCTTCCGATACCATAAATAGACGGTGTTCAAAGGCTTTTATTTATGAGAAAGATAGCCTTCGAAACACCCTTACCATCGGCTTGAATTATTGCCAAACTGAATTAATGGAATTTATCTTATTCCCCAAAAGGTCTTCGGCTACTTTCCCCGCGTTTTTTGTCACCCGAATTATCTCTGCTAACCTGCCGGGAGGCTCTTAAAAACCCTCTGCCAGACTACTTTTATTTCTGCATTTTTTACATTACGCGAAAACACATGTTTCAAGGCAACTTTGTCATGGGCTTTCAAAAAGTACATAATCCTACGTGCACGAAATCTTTCGGAACCGCTAAAAACGGTTGTTTACCCATTCAGAAAAAATGGGTTTCAAGCAAATGCTTGCTAGTGTAATTCATGCCGGGCGGAATCTTGCTCGGTTTTCGATGCCTCAAAGTTTTCTGCCTTCCTGGCCAGCCTTTTTTTATAAAATCACCGCTGCCAGGCGGTGGAAATGGCACAAATCGTTGCCAGATGACCATATACTTCGACTCCACAACCTTTTTTTGTAAAAATTAAGGTTTCAAGAAAATTTTGCTTCCAGCTGTCCCGGCCCGGCGTAATAGCCTTCGTTTTGATCTTGAAGATTTCCTTAAAACCGTTCTGGTTTTATTTTCTTTTGAAAGATTTTCTGCTAGCCCTTTTTTTGAAATCATGCTAAAAACAACTTATGCTAGCTTGCATTTAATAAAAACTCACTTTAGTTGGGCGCCAAAATGTCCCTAAAATCTCCGCCAGCTTGCCAGTTTCTTAATAGATAGATGCTAGCCTGCCATAGAATTCAAGAAAAAAGAGGACGGGGCTTTTCGGAAACGGAAGTAACCAGTGGCTTTGAATCTGATCGGAATCGGTTAAAATCCTTTTGGTGAACCCTTTTTCAAAGTGTTCCGTCCTATCCTTCATTTCTTCCCAAATGGGATCGGCTAGCTTGCCGGAGGACCCCCAAGATACTCTTGTAGATTGCCTTGCTGTTGTTACTTTATATGCATCGCTGCCAAGGCTTATTGTGAAAAAATCGGTTCCAAGAAAATGCAAGCTGATGGGCTTCAAGTTCGGGGTAATAGCACCTGGCTTCGAAGCTCCCAAAGAATCTGCTTGTCTGGATGATTAGACAATATTTTTCAAAAACTTCTCTGCTAGCTATTCGCTGTTTCCAAACTTACCTCTGCCCAAAAACATCTGCCAAATTACCATATGCTTTCGACACTACCAATCGTCGCCCTGGAAACAATTTTTTGTAAAACCAAAGGTTTCAAGAAATTTTTGCTTCCAGTTGACCTAGCCGGGCATAATCTCAAGAATGTTGATTTGCGTAAAAATCCTCCGGTTTTATTTGATTTCCCAAAGGTTTTCTGTCAGATGTTTTCTTCGAAATGTTTCGAAAAAACAGTTAAAGCTAACTTGCTAACTTTAAAAACAAATTTAGCTAGAGGCAAATTGCCCAAAAACTCTGCCAGTCTGGCACTTTCTCAACGGATAAGAGCTGGCCTGCCATAGTTTTCAAGAAAAGCTTGCTTTAGGCTTGCTCGAGGGTGGTTTGAATCGGATCCGAAGCCGTTAAAAACTGTTGTTATACCCATTTTCCATGAGGTGTTCTACTCTATTCTTCCCTTCTTCCCAACTCTATCTGCTAGCTTACCGGAGTATCCTCAAGAACTTCTGCTAGAGTGCCTGACGCCGCTAGATTTTGAGGAAAAATTGGTTTCAAGCAAATACTACCTGATTTCGCGTTTCGCGTCGGAAAAATGTCAAATAATCTATTTGTCTGGATGGTCCATTATGAGATTTTCCAAAAGTTTCTCTACTAGCCACTTTTTTTCGATGACCGCTTCCAGTTGGCAGAAAATGGCAAATATCTCTGCCAGATTACCGCATGTTTTCGACTCCACAAATCCTCGATGTAAATTTTTTTCTAAAAATAAAAGTTTCAAGAAAAATTGGCTTCGCGCTTTACGAGCAGGGCGTATTCGGAGGCTGTGCCCTGATGGTTTGTAAAAAACTAGCGGCTTGATTATGTGTCCCAAAAGGCTTTCGGCTAGTTTTTCTTCCAAATAAGTCTTCAAAAAATTCATGCTAACTCTATTTTAATCAAAAAATTAAAAAATCCAACTTTAGCCAGACGCCAAATTTCCCAAGTGAGCTCTGCTAGATTGCCTATTTCGTTAAATTTCGTATAAAATCTGTGCTAGCCTGCCAAATTGTTTTTATTGCGTAAACCGTTTATGCCAGTTGCCATTCCTCAAATGGTTTCTGCTAGCTAGCCTAATTCAAAACTTCAAACGATCTCCGCTAGCTAGCTTTATTCTGCCCAATTCCCCAAGAATCCCCGCTAGCCTGCCCTTCTCCATTTCCGGGAAATCGTAAGTTGCACCCCCGCTTTGTGAAGCCGTAAATGTGTAAGGCGTTAAAGGGATGGGACGGGCTTATCATTTGCGACGCATCTTCGCGGCCCTCGAACCCATCAAATTTCGAGAAGTGGCGGGAGAGAGAGAGAGAGAGAGAGAGAGACAGCGAGGCTGATTACAGGTGGACATATAGACAGACAAATACAAACACACCGACAAACCGCCACGACGCAACTTTCCGACCTGATTTGACCCCCAGGGGGTTATAATGTGAAGATTTGCTAAACGGAGCGTGTCAGGAAATCCTCTCTCCCTCTCTCTCTCTCTCTCTCTTTTCCTGTCTCTATCTCTCTATCAGGGCCATTGAGAATCTCAACCGTTACTTTTTTTTTGTAAAATCAATGTTTTATTGAATTACCACTACTAGATCTGCGAACAAGGTTTTTAAATGCGAGGAGGGTTTTTTTTTTGCTTCCGATGTTACCTTGATCTTTTCGTTCTCGTTTTTTGAGGGGGCCTGCCAGGCTCTTCTTTCTCTCTCTCTCTCTCTCTCTCTCTCTCTCTCTCTCTCTCTCTCTCTCGCTCTATAATCTCCCTCCATTCCCTCATCTAAAATGAATGTTTCGTTTAGTTATCTCAGGATCCGCGAATTAAAATTAGCTAATTTTCTGGGGAATCCTTCGACAAAAACACAAATAGGATTTTTACCAAATTGAAATTTTGCTGTCGGTATTTCGAGTGTCGGTATTTTGCCTTTCAGCTTTTAAAGGGCTGCCGACGGCATGTGTCGATCCCCCCAGCAACAAATTGGCAAGTAGCCAATAGGGCAGAGAGCGCGCCCAGGGGAGAAGCGCAGAGACATTTTCTTTCCAGCGCGTAACCGAATGCCTATGCCGTCTGCATCCCTTTAAATGTCGGTATTTTTTTCTTCGTATTTTCCCTGTCGGCGTTTTTGTTGGCTGTATATGAATGTCAGCATTCTCGGGTTTTTTTGTCTGTCGAGATCTGGATTAACATTTGAATTCTAGGGATTTTGTCACCGTACCCGTACTTTGGCGGCATTTAGCCAGTGGCCAGATTCATCATGTCGGCATTTTGTGGATCAGAATTCCTGTCGGCATTTTTTTTTCGGTATTCTGCTCATCATTTTCAACATCGAGGTTTGTCCTACCGTGCCTGATCTGTCGGCATTTCTCGTGTCGGTATTTTCCGTGTCGGCATTTCGGCGTTTTCCCCGCTGAATTGGCGTTGACTCAATTTTTTCCGGGTGCAAATTAACGGCTGGCCGATGGACCGGAAAGCCGTTGACCCCACTAAAGCA
This sequence comes from Mesorhabditis sp. LJ9110, assembly GCA_038088335.1. NCBI lineage: Eukaryota > Metazoa > Nematoda > Chromadorea > Rhabditida > Rhabditidae > Mesorhabditis > Mesorhabditis sp. LJ9110. Next base: position 234,228 of record JBBGBA010000129.1, on the reverse strand, counting down.
CAAAAAAATCATGGAAAAACCGCCGTCTCGTTCCTGTTTGCTACTTTTAGCGGTGCATCCGTCCCCCCGGTAAAAAGGAGTAAATTCGGGCCCCCGCCCAGCCTATTTACCCAACGGATTGCCGCCTTTTTGCGCGCCGTTTTGCACGCGAAATATTGCTGGCAGCAAAAATCCTGGGCATATCCTACTATATATAAAAAAATAGTGTCTGTGTGTGTGTGCCACTTTGCATCCACTTCCGTATCGTTGTTCCAGGCGTATCTCATTAGGGGAAGAAGCTAGGGGTCGGTACGATACGTCATTATCTGCGTAATGGTCTAGGGATGACTGCCCACATATCAGATTTATAAAAATCAGCCATTTTCGATATTAAATTTAAGTTTTTGTAAAAACCTCTTCGCTAGGAAAAATTAGCATTAACCGGAAGTAGGAAGTCGTTTATATAAAGGGTCACAAGCGAATCATTTCATTTTTTTGGTCATCTGAATTCAGCGCAATTATGCAAAGCGTAGAACAGCATGCGGTCCAAGACGGGGCCAGGGTTGAAAAGTCGCGAAGCGGCTTTTCAACCCTGGTTACTTAATAATTCCTTCATTTTTCCTTGAGCAGATGTGAAACATGTCATAAAAATTTGGGAAAACCGTTTTTCGCTATTCTAAGCAATTTCAATTAAATTTATTAAGAAAATGAATTTACCAATAGAATTTAGCCGTACTGACAAACAACCGTTGTCAATTTGCCTTTAAGGCTATTTGTAACATGTTTTTTACATATCTTTGCATTTTGCATTTTTACATGGTTTTCAAAAAAATCTTGGGCTGCCTGTTTGCTAATTTCTGACCAGCCTTTTGCCTTCAATGCTCCTTTAATTGGAGCCACGAAAACACCAGCCTTGATGACTTATTTTATATCTTATAGTGATCTTATTTTAAAATTATAAATGGCTGCGGACAACATACCCACTAAATTTCTCACCTACAATTATTTTTAGGTTTTGATTTGAAACATCTTTTTTATATATTTTTTTGAGAATTTTGCAGTCCATACTATCTCTAGCCGTTGTCCTCGATGTTCCTTTAAAAGTTTGGGCAGGTTTCGACCCCGGCCCTTGCTAGCCCCTTTAAAAACTTTCAAGGTCTTGGGTCCGCCCGCTTTATGTGACGCTGCTTTTTTATGATCACTTTTGTGTTATTTTTGGTTATCCCCCCCACAATTTGCATTTGGAAATTGAATGCAAAATTAGGCTGATTTCCCGGTCGGTCGGACGGGCGCAGGGACATTAGAAATTTATATATAGTAGATATTCTATTCGAAACTCAATATTTAAATAAATCCTGTTCGGAGCCGGAGCTAGTACCTCTATTCCCACGAACTTTAATTGGCACTCGCCATTCAGAAGTGAAACATCTTTCACTTCTTTCAACATCTTTCTAGCTACCCTGAAGTTTAAAAATAATTCTTTGAATGTTTTGTTTGGGAATATTCGAAGTATCGAAATTTTGTAACGTCGTGTTTTAAGCAATTCGTCTTTTTAACATTCACGCATTTTCTTGATTTTTGCTCCATATTCCCGCCAATTTTAATTAGCTCCATCCATTTAACAGTATCTTTACCACTATTTCAGCAGCAGCAATTTGTATGACCAGGGAGGGCGGCTCGGTCGGCGGTGGGGCCTTTGGATGGGGAAGGTGTTGCGGGGCTTTGTGTTTGGGTGGCTGAAGGGCCCTCATCCCTTAGGGCCCAGCCCGACAGGATAGAGATAACGGGGGAGAGATACAGAGATCCCGGGTGATGTTTGCCCCTTCATAACCAAGCCATGCTTATCAATGAGGGGGCGAGGCGAGTCGACAAGTCCGAGGGATGTCCTCCTGCACTCAGACAATTTGCATTTGCATAACGCGGGAGGAGACAAAGGGGGATGAGGGGGATGATGATCGGTGATGAATGGAAAGGGACCGACGGCCCAGACAGACTGACAAATACTGAAGCCGCGTTACGGTTTTGTAAATTCGATCCCTCGAATCCCCTTTTGTGGCCGAAAAAGCCACGTTCCAAAATTTATGAGATTCCAATTGGAAGAGCTCTATCAATACCAACCTCAAAAGCGGGTAGGAATGATTTCCTGCCAAGAAGGTGCGTGCCCTTAGATACCCAGTACTAGTGGGCCAGGTGCGCGACTTTGGCTTTCGGCCAGCTTTTAGCGCAGCTTACGGTTGATTTGGTTTCTTTTGTTCGTTCGATTCGTAAAAATTTTACCTTTCTGATTTGTAGCACTGATACAAACCTTGTATGTTAATTTAATGATTTTGTTCTCTTTTTTGGGACTTAGGAGTTGCTGATCCAAGAATACCCATCTATGCGTTATGAAGCCGTCCAGTATTTCGAAACTCGTTTTTTGGTTGAAGTCTATGCGCTGTACCGTAATGTAGCGACTCGAAATTTTCTGCAATAACAAGGCCGTGCAGGATTCGGTGACTTTCCCAGCACCCAGTAGTTTTTAATTTTCGTGGCGGAGAATCTGAATTTTGAGTTTACCGGATTTGTGCAGTCCCAATGGGACTGCGTTCCAAAATTTCCGAAATTACCCGAAGGAAAATTTCGTTCGAATACTAACCTCAAACTCGGTTAGGAACTAATCCTACATCTCGAACGGCTGCCCGTGTGTTATGTTGTGTTAGTGGGCCAGGTGTGCGTCTTTCGCTATGGGGTGTTCGGGATCAGCTTCTTAGTAAGTACTACTTCCTCAGTAGGTATAATGTCGAATAACACCATTTTCATGTTTGCTCATGTACGTAAATTTTTATCAAACCCCCTCCCGGTTACCGTAATCCCCCGCCAGGCTGCAGCCCATCGTTTCGAGAAGCCGTGGGGGACATGACAGCTGGCTGGATGCCCGGAGGCAATGTTTGCCCCTGTCCTTTGTCGAGCACCCGCCTGAAAAGCCCAAGAAGTGCCCCCGGCGACAACATAGGAAAGCCGCCAAAAATTAGCCGGAAGATTACCAGGGGGCTTCGGATGCTTTTTAGAAGTTTGATAGCCTATTTGCTGGAACTTTCTGTACTTTTCTTTTTCAATTTCACGGGAGATTGGCTCAACGTTTAGTGCATTCTGCGAGCTAGTAAATGCACTTGCTTCTAAAAAGTACTTGTGCCGGACTACGTTACAGTACTATTATATTACCAGATGGTTACAGTCGCTTCGCGACTGCAACCATCTGGCCTTCGGGCTACCCTACATGTCCCACTCCACCACATCCTTTCCCACCTCCATCAATACCCCCGATAGCCGAAATCCCTTCAAAAACTACCTAAATACCTTCCCGATGGCTTAAGATACCCCCCATGGCTGAAATCCCCTTCAAAAACTACTTCGATACCTTCCTGATGGCTTTAGATACCTTTCCTAGCCGAAATCCCCTTCAAAAACTACCTAAATACCTTCCCGATGGCTTAAGATACCCCCCATGGCTGAAATCCCCTTCAAAAACTACTTCGATACCTTCCCGATGGCTTAAGATACCTCCCCTAGCCGAAATCCCCTTAAAAAACAAAAATAACGACCGACCGGATGGAATGAGAGCAAAAAATAAATGAAATCCCCCGTGAAAATTTTCATCCACGAAACGCGCGCGACCTGGCTCACTATGTCCAAAATCACCCCAACCTCCGTCCCCCACCCCTTTTACTAAGGAAAAAACGTTCAAAGTCAATTTTAATAATTTAAACCTAAAGGTTTTAGATAATTTTTTTATCAGTTTGGGGGTTTCTGACCACGCTCTATCCGAATCCGAAGAGAGCTAAGCTCTAGCTCCTTTCCCCTTCGAGTTGAATTCGGCTTCGGACAGACGGACAGACGCGTCAAGAAAATTATTATAGTTGATATAAATTTTTTTCGATAGAATTGAACGCTAGAAGAGCTATGTTTAGCCCGACCTTGAGTCTTGATTTGTTGAAACATCATGTTACATGAAGTTCCTTCTTCGAACCCGGTCATGTTTATGACAATGCTGCTTACAAGGAGACGTTTTTGAGTGTCGTCGGGACTTTGGCATGGGCAAATATCTTGTGCAGAATTTACGCTGATTCGAATATGGTAACTGTTTTGCGGAATAGCCATTTCTCGAAAGTTATGAACGTTTTAAACTCAAAGCAGCCCAAATCGGCGACTTCGATAGTCATAAAGGCTTGAATAGGTTTTAGACAAAACCAGATAGTGCATCTTGTTCAGAAAAATTCTCTATAAAATGTACCATCTTCTCCAAAATCATTGAAAAGTTGGAAAAATTTGATAAATTGGGAGGCCCCTAATTTTACAAAAATTTTCAAAATCCCAGCATTTTTGAGTTAAGTGGCTCATTTTATAGAGAATTTTTTTTATGAACAAGTTGCACTATCTGGTTTTGTCTAAAACCTATTCCGAAGTCTTTTATGACTATCGAAGACCTATTTTGTTTTGGGTGTAAATCGTTCATAACTTTCGAGAATGATTCCGCAAAAACTTCGATATTCGGAATCAGCGTAAATTCTGCACAAGATAGGCTTTGTCCCATGCCAAAGTCCCGACGACACTAAAAAACGTCTCCTTGTTAGTGTACCGCAAAAATTAGCCGGAAGAGGCCGGCGGGCTTTGCTGTTTATGCTTGCTAGAAGTTTGATGGCCAGTTTGCTGGAACTTTCCGTACTTTTCTTTACACCCGTTTTAAGGAAGTTGGCTTACATTTTCGCTAGCTTCCATTTGTGCCTATTCCGCTACAATACAATTATTGATTACGCGTCGAGCTAGTTTTCCTGGAAACCGATATAAGGACGCAATAACTGGTGTTTAGCCTGACCTTTGGTTTTGATTTTTTGAAACATCATGTTTCATGAATTTCGTTCTTTGAAGCGGATCAGGCTTATGTCAATCTGAGAAATGCAGTGTAGCCGTGGTGATCGGACTTTCAAATGTTATCTTAGCCGATTATATTTTTTTACAAAGACTTTTCCCCGTTGTATTCTCTACATTATATCGTATCAGTTTTCGTGCTTGTTATTATTAAATTGATCTGGCTAAAAATCCTACCACAGCTTAAACATAGACTAATTAACTCTTTGGTAATTTGGAATGTTTCAAGGTGAAACCATATTGAATTAATTTTTAAATTTTTAGTTTTTCAATGAAGGTTCTTTTCCGAATTTTAACCATGTTAAAAGTAGAAGAATTTGGAAAATTGGAAAATGTGTGAAAGCTTTGAAATTGGTTCAGCTTGCGTCGAAAAATCATATTTTTAACCTACACTTGAATTTTTAAGTAAAATTTTAAAAGTTTAATTGTTTAGAAATGGCTAACCACCTAAAAATGGCATATTTTGATTGCAGGGAAATCATTTTGCCGAAATTTCGATGTCTTTGTGCCTCAATTTCAAACCTTTCGCAAATTGAAATTTCAGTGCATGGAAATTTCGACAAGATGATTTTCGACAAACTGAGAGCAAATCCCAGAAAATATCTGAATTTACTCAGAAAAAAATACGGTCCCCGCGCGAATCGAAAGAACCTAGAAAACTTTATGTTTCTCTCTCCAGCATAGACCAAAGTGGCAACCGCCAATTTTTCGTGCTTATTCCGCTTAGGTAAAGGCTGTGTTTCCCACATTTAATGGTAGACCTTACTCATCATATTCCTTGTCTATGGTTTCGGCAAAGGTTGAAAAGGGCAGCCGACCGCCGCGAGACCCAATCATCCTCTTTGGTCGGCTGGGGCGGCTCGTTTTTTCCGTGGGAATCTTTATGGACGGAAGGGGTGTCTAGAGGATGCCCCCGGAATATTGTAGACCCATTTTCTGGCCAAAAAAAGAGGCCGCGCTTCCTTGTGCTACCGTAGTATAACGGAAAAGTACACACAGATTTTTTTGGTACGGGACTATTAGCTGAGGGGTTGGCAGGCGAACCTTACGTTTATTTTTCCACTATTTATTGAAACCTGATACCAGTTAATATTTTTATAACCTTTTGGTAGTTTTTGTTTGCTAAGAATTTATAAAAACTTTCAAAAATGTCCAAAATTTAAAAATTTTGTCTACTATGCGATTTTTCTTTAGGTTTTCTCGCGTGCGTGAAATCCCTTAACAAAATGCTAAAAAAATTATGTTTAAATTAACGGCGGCCCATTTGTTCCTTTTTAGAGAGTTAATTTTTCACGTTTTTTAAGATCCTACCCTATAAGCGAGAAAAGTATGTTTGTTTCTGTACGGGCGTTTTCTCAGCCGTGAGGCCGGGTTTCGAGCTGATTTTTGGCATGGAGATGGGAAATGCCATTCATCAAAAACGGCTTTTTGGCTTTTTCGAAACGCTTCGATTTAACGATTTTACAAGCAAAAATGTGAAAAATCCTTAACATTTTTGGTAGCACACGCTGTGCGGCACAGTCCGGCACAGTTGACTCATTTTAGAAAACTGTTTTTTTCACGCGGTTTGGTAAGTTTAATTCTAATTGTAGAATTTTGAGTTTTTCCGCAATTTCTATCATAGTTATAGCGGTTCAATTTTTTTGCGCGAATTATTTGCGCAAAAATGTTTTGGCGGTTCAGGACTATGAAATGTGCTGATTTCTGGTAGTGTATCATTCATTTTTGCGTTTAATCATTTAACATTGTTTAAACGCTTTTTTTCAACATTTAAATATGCCTGGGTTCAAGTTATTTCCTGAAACTAGCATTTCTCGAACCAGATCTTTTTCATTAAATCGTATCGCCAAGAGGAAGACGTTTTTATTAAGACAGATAGATAGCTAGATGTAGACTTTCCCATCCCTCGTCCTGTTGATATTACACAAAAATCGGAGGCCGAGTCTGGAGGTGTTTTAAAGGGACAGAGAAGCCATATCCTGAGAATCTTTTCCAATAAAAAAATTCAGTAAATAATCGTGGATTCTGATTAAAGCCCGGCTCAAAAACTAGCCTTAAAACTTTGAAAATGTTAGAAAAAATGTTTCGGAAATCCCTAATAAGTAGAGAATTTATTTCTGAAGAATCGATCGCTTACTTTTACTAAATGGTTTTGTTGGCGGAAAATGGTGAGTCAGGGAGTTGTTAAAGTATCATATAACTTATTCTGTATAACTGTATTCATAAAATAAAACACCAAGTAAAATAATAAAAATAATTGTAATGTGCAAAATTGCGTTTATTGTGGAATAAAATTACTGTATGTTTGGAAAAAAAATAAAATTAAAGAAAGAACCAAACAAAAAATAGCTTCTTTAACCCGAAAAAATTGGAAATAATGTGTTTCGGAAAATTTCGGTGACGGAGACATCCGGGCGAGCATAGTGCTCTCCGCTGAACCATCAGCTCACCAATTTTGGCACTTTTTTGGCCAAAATTATGTTTCGCAGCTTTTTTAGGCTTCCGTGTCAGGATTATAATTTAATGGCTTCAGCAAAAGTTTGGAAAAGTTATTTGTAATCTATGTAGAATAAGTTGGCAAAATTACGATGTTTCGGATAGTTTTAGCAACGATTGTAACATGGTATACTTATTCTACAACAGCTCTCTCGCTATCGCGACCTTTTTCGGGAATTTCCGAAACTTCATTTGTGGCTCTTGTAAAACCCGCATTTTTTATGGTACCATTCGGTAACAAAAATAGTAGTAAGATTCGGATAATAGGCTGGAGAATTGAAATGAGAATGAGAATTGTGTGAATCTTTGAATCCAACCGCTTGTAAAATCCTTGTTTCAACTCTCCCAGGGACTCCACATTTACACCTCGCGTTAATTCGAGCAACGATTTTATTGTTTTATTATCGAGCAAATATTTGCTCTCTTCATCTGGCTCTGCATGGAGTTGATTCTAGCCGCACTCGCAATGTTTTGTCGCTTTTATTTTTTAAAGCTGATTATCCCGATTTTTAAATAAAAAAATTTTGCAGAAAAAACGTTTCAACAATTTGGCGAGCGACAGTGTTTTGGACTAGTGTAGTTCTCGAAACCCGGAAATGACTATCACGATCTTTATGACTATTGACCATGTATGCTGTGGTAATCTAAAAGATAGGATGTGATGCGCATGATTCTTAGGTAATGCAACCACCCAATTTCCAAGAAATACAGTTTCCGAAATCCCCCTTCCAAATAAGCTAAAAAGCGCCGCTTTCTGTGATGCGATTTCAATTCCAGGTACCCTGAACGTATCTTGTCGTAATCGTATGGTCATCCTTGTCCGTTTTCAAAGCTTTTGTGGTCATTATAAACCAAGAAAAATTAGGAGGGCGGTGCCACAATTTATTTAAAGTGACTGGGCTAAAAAATGCCCTGTGGCTATTCATCAACCCGTATTAGAAAAAAATTAATCGAGTACGAGCTGAGAAATGAAAGAAAATGTTTCAATAATTGTTGCAGTTTCAGATTTTTCATATACCGTAGTGTTGCGCTGTTCTGCGGTTCTCCTGCCGATTTTTTAACGCTACAAGCTATTTACTTTCTATTGACTATTACAAAAAAATAAACAGCTGGTGCAAAATAGTTTCTGAAAATAAATATGTTTCAATAAATTTTAAGGTACGCATTTTTTCGGTTACACTAGTCGACCACTCCATAGTACTTTTCCATGGCTAGCCATCTATATTAACGTATCAATCTGCATAAACCGCTGAAACCCTCTGCTACTGGTATTTTTTTAGGTTGTTTCTCACTGGCCTCTCCATATCAAGGTAATTCAATAAAAAAATGTTTCGGAAATGTTACTACCCCCCGCAATTTTCTTCCAAAGTAATTTCCTGCTATTTCGAAGTTCGGTCCAAAGTAAACCTTTGATAGTATCAACATCTTCTTACTTAGCATACATCAATTCATGATTCATACTTGTAATTAAGGTGTACCTTACAAAACTAAATATCTAATTTTTTGAAGTTAAGGCAAATTAAGGTATCTTTAGGGTATCTTCTCGTAATAGTATAGTCGTCCTTATCAATTATTGGTGGCTATATTACAAAAAAAAAACCGGATGCGATCGCCGGAAGTTTTCTAAAGGAACCGGGAAGGCTAATTTCGACCAATCTCCATAGCTTGCCATCCTTATCACGGTATCAATCTGTATCTGCCGTTCGAATCTGTGTGATATTGGCCCCACCTCTCCCTTCCGGAAAAGCTACCGGGGAGGGGCAGAAGCCGCCCATTCACCTGCCACCCCCCAAGTTACGATACGATTCCCTCCCACCCCACCCGGCCCGTCCCACTGAAATACGAATTTACGATCCTAATTTATGATTTAAGGCAATCGATTAGCTAGACCTTTGGAATAACTACTTGGATTAAAAAGAACAAAGAATTCATTGTATCAAATTAAACTTGTAAATTCATGAATAGCCAATGAAATTTGGGTAAATTGATAAAATAAACTAATTAAACTTGCAATCACCTTCTAAAGCCTTTCAGGAATAGATGATCTAGGCTTTAAGGCTCTCATAAGATGTGGAATAACAACCGTGATTTTTTTGCGACACCAGCAGTGGAGACAGGATGTTTCAACACTTTTTCTTGAAAACGGCTATTCAGATGACATAATGAGCACTAACATTTTGCTTTTTTATATTATGAAAATTTTTAATAAAATTGAATTCAAGCAATTTAGCCTTTAAAAACCATGTTTCGAGAAAATTTTGGTTTTCGGTTCCATTTGTTCTGTCAGTTACCCGATGTAGTCTACGAATTTACGATTTATGCTGTTTTATGACTTACGTAATAGATTACCCCACCTTTTGATTTATAATATTTCATAACGGCACAATTTTTTTCACAATTTTATCAGTTTTTTCCTTATGTATCCCATTAAGTAGGAGTAGTATAGTAGAAGTAGTATTAAGTAGTATCCCATGTTGTATTGTATTTAATAATTACTTCCGCAGCCATGAAAACTAACATGGGTACTTTAAAAAAAAACAATTTTCGAAAAAAATTAGAGTTTTTGGGCACAACTGCCATCTCAATCATTAAACGATAGCAAACCGCCGTTCCAATAGAATAAAAAATTACAATCCTATTTTATCACTTCAGTGGTCATTAACTAGAGTTATTGAATAGCGACTTGTATAAAAACACCAATAAAAATAATATTATTGGCGAATGCTGTTGAAAAAATGTTTCAAAAATGTCCTTTGATAAACGGGATTTAAATGGCTCCAGTTGGTGCCTGCGATCGCTTTTACGAATTGTGATTAAATAAAATTCTTTACAGATTATATAAAGCGTCTCTACATAATAAAATTACCTTAGGTTTTTGCAAAAACACCAGGGTTGAAAAGCCGCTTCGCGACTTTTCAACCCTGGCCCCGTCCCAAAACCATGAAATTCAACACTTTGCATAATTCGCGCGAATCGCGATCAGAAATAGTGAAAAAAGGCTGCCTCTCTCCGTTATATAGCCTTCCGCCACTTCCGGCGCATGCTAATCGTTTCCTAACAAAGAGCGGTGACCAATTTTTCAAGAAAAACTGAATTTTAATGTCGAAAACAATATATTTTCAAAAAGTTGATATGCGTGCAGTCATCCCTAGACCTTTACGCATCTAATGACGTATCATATATACCTTTAAGTCCTTCCCCTAATCTGATACCACTGGAACACGCTGACGGAAGTTGCATGCAAATACACACACACACAAACACACACACACACAGGAACTATTTTTTTATATATAGTAGGATGTTAAAAAAGTTAAGTTATGCCCCGATTAAATCTGACACCGGTTTTTCAAAAGACATGCTTCAAGAAAACGGATGAATCCGGATTTTTGGCACCGGGCAATTAAAACCCGTCGTTTTTGGGCTATAGGGTGAAGGGGACGCCTTTGTTATTGTTTTTTACGATTCCTAAGCCTAAAAACCGTAACAAATCCTAATTCGATAATACAAAAATATAAATTTATCGACCAAAACCAGCAGTTTTGGGCTAAAATTAAAAAAATAATTTGGAGAAGGCTGATAAGAGCTGATAAATTGATGTTTTATCTATTTTTGTTCGAAAAGTATGTTTCCCATCAGATACCTTCCGGGAACGTCCTTTTTCAGCGAATCCAACGTATCCACTTTTGCTGGCCAGCGCCATTTGGGAAAGCGTGTATTTCACCCCCGTAATCTCTCCAATTTCTCGAGAATTCTGAAAATCTCAGAGGGTTGCGATAAAAGGGGGGAGTTGTGCTGGGTTGTGAGCTTCATCCTCTCCCCCTCTACCCCACCCGGTAGCTGATAAAATTTACGAGCGGCCCCCCGTATGCAGCAGTTTACGACCACTTTTTGCTCGCCATGTTTTCGCAGTGGCGCCTGTAAAATGTTAAAAACATATGGGTAGGTACTGTAAAAGTAAGACAGGCTCTTTTGAATTATCGGGGGGGGGGGGCAACTTTTTCTAAGGATCTAATTTTTTTAATATAAATAGATTGAGCATTTTTACATTTCTTTTGCTATTCGAGCCCTTTTTATTGCAAATACAAAAAATAGCGCATTTTCCACCAAAAATGGCCGATTTCGACAAAAATTTCGAATTGCTAATTTTTTAAAGTTCTTGGAGAGTTTTCACTTTAATATAGTTAGAGTTTAATAGCAAACTATTACAATATTTACTATTAGGTTCAGGGGCGTAGCCAGAAAAAAATTTCGGGGGGGGGCCCCCAAAAAATTTTTCCAGAAAACTCAAAACATTAACGCCAAAACAGCGCCGCAGGCAAAAATGTTTGAAAAAAAGGTTACATAGCTCAACAAATAACCGTAAAAACGTGAAAAAATAGCGCCGCAGGCAGCAAAATTTTTGAGAAAATGAAAATCATAAGGGTCCCCCCTTATGAAATTTTCAGGCCCTGGCCGATTTCGGGGGCCTGCCCCGGGCCGGTATTACGCTACGTCCCTGATTAGGTTAATGGGCGTTTCTGAGCCAGTACAAAATATTTAGCTTGACTAAAAAAATATGGAGGTATTATACTTTGGAATTACGTAGAATTACTTACTTACCTTAGTTTTTATCCGTCTTAAAAAATCCAACGACGAAATTCAAACCCAAGCAAAACGGCAAAACCACCGCGAAGATCAATTCATTGCAATGTTCGAACAGAATTGATCTTTGTGACATACTGAAACATTTTTTTAAACTCGTCTAGTCAGTTGATACCAATTTGTTTCTAACGAGCGGTTTAATTCGGCCCGAGCAGTATTGCATTTGGTTTTACGCCGTTGTGCCGCGTATACTGGCGCCAAACGGCGAAAGCTTTGTCTCTAGATTGAACGAAACATTTCTGTTTTCTGAAATTGAATTTCTGAAATGAAATCTGAAATTGAACGAAACAGCGAATTTCTGAAAGTTGTCTAGGGCAGAATTCATTAAATTTACGATTTTCGATGCTTCTCTCTACGTATGTGCTTGGAATATCCGAGATAAACTTAAATTTTCATAATTTTTCAAATTAAGAGGTGTTGGTAACCAATGGCTTAAATAATCTTTAATTTAATTCGGTAATTTTTATTTTCAATATGCAAATCTGGTAAATCTTCTGCGAAATTAATGTTTCAGAAAAATGTATTAAAGGGAAAATTTCTAGAAGTTGTTTTGTGGAACTTCATCATCTGTGCATCAAATTTGGAAGTATTTAGCCATCACGTAGAGTTATTTACCTTAGTTTTTCTCCCGTCTTAAAAAAATCCAGCGAGAAAAATGAAAATCAAGCAAGACTGCAAAACAACTATAGGCCCTTGTACATTACACCATTCAAACAGCATTGATCGCTGTGTCATCCCGAAACATTTTTTTAACTCGTTTAGTCGATTTGAGACATGTTGTTTGTGACCGGCGGTTTAATTCGACCCTAAAACTATTGAATTTGATTTCCGACGTACCATTTTGATCCTTCTAATTCCTTCTAATTGCCCCCACCGACAAAACCACGCTGTATAGATTCAACGAACCATTCTTGTGTCAGAAAATTTTCATATGGAAGAATTCATTGAATTCTCGATTTTCGATGCTTCTCGCTAAGTGTGTGCTTGGAATATCTTCATTACAATCGTCATAACGATATGAAGAATTTACGAAGCCGGTATATGTCGGCTACACGGGGAGATTTCACGGGGGGACGAGGACTGTTGGGGCCGAGCTAACTATTTTTTTGCGTTTCTTTTTGCTACAAACAAAACTCTTAGTATTTTTTCGACGCTCTGTCGAATGGCACTAAAGAAATTTTGTAAAAATGTCGAAAATGTCGAAAACTTGATTTCCTTCTATGTCCTCCATGGAAACAACGTTTAATACTTTTTTTTTTTGTTATAGCTATTTTATAGTACGTTGTTTTGAGCTCAAATTAAAACTCTTAGTATATTTTTGGACGCTCTATCGAATGGCATCTTTAAAATGTCGAAAAAATAGCGCGAATGTCAAAAAACAGCCGCTCAAACCGATTTTCAAAGCTTATTTTTGTAATTGCCATAACTTTTTTATATTACACTAATTTGAGCTAAAACAAAAACTCTTAGTATATTTTTCGGTGCTCTATCGAATGCCGTTGCAAAAATTCCGAGAAAATAACGAAAACATCCAAAAATGCCTGCCTGTCCCGTCCCCCCGCGTAAAATTCCTCCCCCGCGTAGCCGACATATACCTACGAAGCCTTCAAAAATTGGACTTGCGTTGACAATCTAATTCCCTCGTGCGAACGCAAAAAAATTACAAAAACGTTTTTGTTTGGGAATCTGGGATTTTAGAACGATGAAAACTTGCTAGTAGATAATTTGATAGATTTTTGTATTAAAATCTTTGCGATTCGGACGAGTTCTTAGAAAAAAACGTTTCACATGGCTGCATTAACCCGACCGTTTTGTTAATACAAGTTTATCCATTTTCTTTGCTGGTTTATCCATTCCTCTCCTGTTTTTAATTAGGCCCGTTAAAGGCATACGCCCCTCGAAATATATTAAAGATTGAAAAACCATCGATATGTTGAAAATTAGAAAAATCATTTCCCGAATTTATCAGAACCACTGATAGTTTTAAAACGAAATTGAACTAGCAAAGTCCGAAACTACAAAAAAAACGTGTTTTGGTGAATGGTGGCCGGTACACAGCCGGCAATCTTCAATGCGCTTCAGTCTCCCAACTTTCGTCTGAAAAATAACAAAAACATTTGCATGGGAATTGCTGTTTCTAAACAACGGCAAAATCCTAAATTCGGGTAGAAACCCGAAGCAAGTTCCCGGAATTTAGCAAATCATTCGGAATTTGACTGCATCGCGCATGCTCAAAAAAAAACGTTTCACAGAACTGTACCAACCCGGAAGTTTGCTTATCGGTAATCGTGGCTGTTTTCCTCTCACGTTTCCGATTTCGTCCCTTAAAGGTTTATTTAAAATTTTAGTATTTAAAAGATCAACGGTATCCGAAAAATCGTCACGAAAGGCTTTTTATAATTTTAAGAGAAGCACGGAAAATGTTGCAATTAAATTAAAGTTACGAAGTCCGGAAACCGCAAAAAAATGTGTTTTGCCAAATGATGGCACGCGCGAAGCGCGCCATCTTTAATTTAGTCATTTTCAAATGTCCAAGCCCAATTTTGGGCCAGGAGTAATTAGTGAAACCTGTTATTGAAAGGAATAACTAAATTTTTTGCTTTGTTAAGATAATCTAAATCAATAGTAAAATCGCCAAATCCCGTTTCAGGCGGAAATTTTTCAATAGTGAAATGCCAAAAAAATTAAAAAGAAAGTGTTTTGGAAAAAATATGTGGGTGCTTTGCTTGAAAAATTGGTAGTTAAGTTGTGTTGTCGCGCAGTGATTTTTTGTAAAAATTAGTGGATGGATTTCACGGAATCGCATCAACCTAATAAGCTCAATCTCTCAATCTCGCTGCCTCACTCTCTCTCTTTCTCTCTCCCTCTCTCTCTCTCATTCTCTCACCTGCCAATGTTAAAAGTCCCTTTAGTCTGCACCTTCCCACCTTTCTTTTTTGTCCGATCCTAAAGGTGTCCATAAAGAGATGAGCCATTCCTTTCCTTGTCCCCCTCCGTCGTGATGATTCAATGCCATTTTTGCCATCCCCCCGATTTTAGGGTTGCCATTTTTGTTTCGTATCTCCTTCCACCCGATATCGTAAATGCCCCGGGCTTCAAAGTGCTTGTCCGGTTTCCCTCTATTTTTTTAGCGTGTAAAACATTACGTTCTCAGGTTGGAAAATATCAGAACACGCAAATATCGCCATGTTGACATGATTAGAATCCTCCTCGCGTTGGCGATTACTCGAATTCTTTGAAACATCTGCTTTCGGATTTTTTTGGAGGGTCCTCGGATCGAAAACACTATAAATAGCCTCCCCTTCAGCCAGCATCAAAATTTTACTACGTTGTTCTAGTTTTTCCATCTAAAAAGGAATTTTTGAAGCTTAAAAATTTGTTGGTTGAACCTTCAAATAGAGGCTTTTTACCCCTGGGTCCGCAGTACCGTTCTGAAACCTCATTTTTTGCGTCCCAAAAGCTTGGAAAGTTGAAACGATTAGAGGAAAACATCTGGATATGTTGTGGTTGGAATTCCGCCCCAGCTCCAAAAGCTTCGCCTGGATTTTTTCTGTTTTTTTTTGTCTTGAGGCTTAAACGCAGAATTTTTCGAATTTGGAAAATCGCGATCGCGTGCCGGCATTAGCGTTACCGCTCCTGTAGGATTGCTCAAAATTTTTGAAAGATCTTTTTTTGTTCGCAATCTTTTCTCGTTAGGTGGTAGGATAGAAAAGTAGAAAATTGGAGCATCTGAGTTTCATTACACAAAACCTTTCGAATTCAGGGTTAACGTGGGCATAAGAGAAATCGCCAAGACCAGTCAATTATTGTTTTGCAGAGTTTTTAGCAACAGAGCCAAAAATTAATGTTTTAAGTTCGTTAAGCGTAAAGTTTTTATTCTTATCCTACACCCGATACCGGAGATGTCCGAGCCTGAAAATGTTTGTTTGGTTTTTTCGTTCTCTGTTAGCATTTAAAGCTTTAGATGCAAGAAGATATCAAACACACAAATGCCCACCGAATACTGTAATTAGAAACAACCTGCGTTCAGTATTGCTCAAATTTTTCGAAGCATCTTTTCGTTTTTGAATAGTTTGTTATGAAGTTCGAGTAAGTAAAAGTAGAGAGTAGAACTCCCGGGAGTGTGACTGTCGGAGTGGAGCGTCATTAGAAAGATCCGGCATTGAGGATTGGTGAAATGTTCTGAAACATGTTTTTTGGTGTCACAATAACTTGTTATAAGTGGCAGGAATGAAAGGTGGTTCATCTGAGTCTCTGCAGAATTACGTGTTGCATTCGGCAGTTGGTTTTTAAACGGCTTAAAGGCAATGTTTTATGTAGTATCCCCCTCGCCTGCTATGGTAAACGCCCGTGTTTCAAACTATTGGCCCCATATTCTTCTAATTTTTTTAATGTTAGGTGCTATAATTTTATTTATTACCAATATATTAGCGATATCTTAACGCTAGAATTGTTGCAATGTACTGAAACATCCGTTTTTGTTGTTTAGAATGTGATAGGATGGGAGTAGTAAAGGAACCTCCACCGATCCGGGCTTCAATTTAGTCTACCAAAATATGGTGTTTTGTTTTACTTTTTTTAACAAATTATTTTACAAAATCCAAAAATATTTTTGGTTTCCGTTTTCCCCAGCAGCCCGATTAGCAACATCATTTCGCCAGAATTGCTGCAATCTTCTGAAACATTTTTTTTGTTTACCAAGAGCTTGTTGAATGGTGGCAGGATGGAAAACTAGGACACTGAATATCCGTTCAAATCTAGTCTAAAAATAACTTTTACACGATCCAAAAATATTTTTATTCCCCACTGTCCACACCCGTACGATTATCTACACCTTAGCGCTAAAATTGTTACAAAGTTCTGAAACAGCTTTTTTGGTTTTGGTGGTAGCGTGGAAAATCGGAACATCGGCATACCCTTGAAAATTTAGTGTGGCAGTTAGCATAAGAAAACTGCTTATGCATATTTAAACAAATTGCAAATAATATATGTCTTAATCAGCGACCTCTTTCCCGTACCTGAGTTAAACTTTGAAAAGACACATATTTCGCGGGTGCTGGTAGCTCCTAAAAAATCGGCGCAGTTAGTGACGGTTCCCATTACTTCCTTAAAAGGTGGTTAAAATGCAAAAATAACAAAAGAATATCAAGGTTTGTACCAAAATTTCGGATTTTCCATCAAATTTTCAAAATCTTTAGCTTTTTTAGATGTAGAATGTAGCTAAATGTTATTGAAAAGAACATTGTCCCCGCACCCCGGTTAATGCCAAAGAACCAAAAAAGGAGCTTAAGTTGACCAAAATGACGCTTGCAATTTCTGTTTGAAAAAGTAAAGCTGGTTAAGAGTTAAAAAACGTTTCGGAAAATTTATAAAAATAGGAAAGATTACATTTAGGAATTATTGAAATTTTCGCCTTACTTCCGCTCCCTCTGTCTGGCTCTCTCTCGCTTTCTCTCCGCGCTCGCTTTTTCTTTCTCTCCCCTCTCTCTCTCTCGCTCTCTCTCTCTCTCTCTCTCTCTCTCTCTCTCTCTCATCTCTATCTGTGTTTCCCTCTCGCTCTCTCTCCCTCTCTCTCTCTCTCTCGCTCTCTCTCCCTCTCTGCCTCTCTTCTCTCTCTCTCTCTCTCTTCGCTCTCTCGCTCTCTCTCTCTACCGCTTTAGAACCCCAATTAGCATCCAATCTTGTTCGTTTTTGTTTCGAATATGTTTCATGATGGTTGGGCGCAAGGGGGCTTTTCAGTGCCCCTTCCAACCCCCCGGAGGCGCTGATAATTTGTTTGTTTTGTTTATGAAGGGAAATGGAGGGTGGGGGAGAGAGAAAAGGGCCGATGGTCACGGTTGACCACCAAAATGCTCGGATTAAGCCCGAAGGGAGGAGAAGCTCCGGAAAAGAGAGCAGCTCCTCCCCCTAGTCCCTTTCAAAACAATCCGAAACACGCCTAAGAACATGCGCTCCGGCTCCTGTATTTGCTGATTTTCGCTAATTTGCATATTTGCTCCGCTCTTGCTCCGGGGGGGTAATGAGCAAAACTCGGAAACTTTCTCTTCATTGCGGCCTCGCAGTTGAAATTTTTTATGATTGATTAATGAAAAAGGTAAATAGATTTAAAATTTAATTACTTAACTAAATTAAATTATTTTAGATTAGACTAGATTAGTTTAATTAAAAATTACATCTATCATATCTTCGAAAGTGGGAATAAATTCTAGAGTTAAGGGAGTCGATTTATCAGCCTATGTGGTACTGTGCTGTTAGCGGGGGACCCGTCCGTACGGCCCTATAACGAAATATGAATTTTTCTTGATAGAACAGAGAAAAAAGTCCGTAAAAATACATTTTTTGACTTTTTGGTCAAAAATTCCGAATTTTGGATTTGCGAAATTGTTAAATATTTTTGAATTGACTCTGAAAATCATAAAAAAAAAATTAGATGCCTGCTAAATTGCCTCCCCCCGCGAACAGTCCAGTACCGTACAAATAACTCAACTGTAAATCTTCGTCTTTCTACGTATCTTGAAAAACGCATGTTTCACGCTAAGATGGTACCTTTTAGCTTGATAGCTTTACAATGTTATCAATCTTTGTCTGATTAAATTCACCGAATTTTGTAAACGTAACGCGCCTGCAACTGTGTGAACGCGGCAGGCCGCTTCGCGGAGATTTTTGGATAATTCCTGACCGTTGAAATTAAATCACTAAAAATTAAAAATTAAATAACTCCATTATATTAGATCAACTTGATAAAGAGTCAACCAACGCGCCGTATTAATCCACACTCCGGTGTATTAACTCGGAAATTTTTTGGAACATATTATTTTTCTCACATGAATCTTTCACAATTGCTGAGAGGTACATATTTTTGTAGCAAAAACCTCCGTTCTCGACGGTTTCATTCCAACAAAAGGTATTAATTTATAATTTTCGTCAAAAAATAAAATTCATAATATATTTAAATACTATCAGATCAGATAATGGATTTACATAATAATAATAAAAATTTACATAATAAACCATTAGCAGAAGTTCATAACTACGATTATTTTTTATGAAATCCTGCAATTCGGGTCCATTTTTACCATTGTTTTGATGGCTAAATGGATTTAAAATTTAAAACCGATGAATTTAAAAATGAATGAAAAAATACTTCGGTTAACGGAAATGGTCAACCGCGAACCGACCCTTGATTGGTGCCAAACTCTGTACGTGCCCTAGGCAATTTCTCAGAACATATTTTTTTCGACAAGAATCTTTTCTAACAAGAATCTTTCGCAATTGCTGAGATACATATTTTTTTGTAGCAAAAGTCGTCCCGTTCTCGAAGATTTCAGCTATCTATAGAGCCATCCCTGCCCCTCCCGATCCAGACAAAACATTATTTTCCAATCCCCTTTTTGCCGCTGGCACCCCGCCAATTCCTTCGTATCTTGCTTAGCCGGACGGATTCCGTTTCTGGCTCTTACCTTTTTATATTTTTCCTTGATTAATAATTTTCTATATATATATATGATACAGTTATTAAGATCCAATTTTTTTTAACGTACATACACACCACAGCGGTGTAACATAACTTTTTAGGGTGTTGTAAATATGTGATTCATGAATGCGGTACCCAGCCATGTTTTTGACTATCACAATCTCCGGTAGTTCTTTGTTGTTACTCTGACAATACATTTATTTATTTTTATTCTTTGATTTTCAATTTTGATTATAGGGATTGGATCGTTATTGGAACCTATTCTTCATATATTAAAACCCAATATCCATCCGCAACCCCTAAAGAACGCTAAACACGTTTTTCGTAAAAAATGGATTTTGTTTTATTTTGTCTGCCTTCTAATATGCACTCATTTTTATCAGAACTTTTGATAATCTTAATTTTAACTCTTTTTGGTTTGCATACCGATGTTTATTTTTATAGTTTAAATTGGTGTCAAAGTTGCCAGCCCTAAAGAATTATCCCGAAAGTTACTGAACAAAATTGGCTAAAAATTTGTGACAATACTAATTTTGGGATGCTGATGATTTCTCTAATACCTCGGAAAGCACGAAAATGGGCGGAACATGATTAAATAGCGTACCCAAAAACAGTTTTTCAGGGTTTTGTAGTTTACGGGTTCTTGGCGGTCCGTGGTAAATAACCTTAAAAGATACGCAAAACATTCTACATCGAATGAGGTATTTTATGCCAGGCTGACAGAAGTCCTACTCTGGCTATAAAGCATTTGCAGCGCGCAAAACAGCTCCCGAACCGGGCCGAGAACCTTAAAAATGACCCATTTTTGGAATGGAAATGCCAAATCGTATCTAGAGAATAGGCTGAGCCGATTGCGAAAAAGACTAAGAAGATGTTAAGATTTTCTATCCATGGCTTGATGTTTTCAGTCGTTTATTCTCAAAAAAAGCTGCAGTAATACCGGAAACTTTAAAACTTTAGGTTTATAAGTGTTGAAAGTCCCTTCCGCAGCTGCATTCAAAGCAAAAACTAAACAGCACATCCCGAAAAGGCTAAAACACATTTTTTTTGCAAGATATGCTGTTTAGCTTCCTGTGCTTTAAGGGCTTTCATTTTATCGTTGTCGCTTCCGGTGGTCGTATTTTAGTCGTATTTTGTATTTTTCTAATTTACATTTCCTATCTCCTACGATTATTAAAAGACCCGGACACAACAAAAAGCCCTGAAACCTGAAACAGATTTTCCTCTGGAAGTCTCTTCTGGCTTACCTCGAATTTTCTCGCTAAATGGAAGCTGATTTTCTAATTTTCGGATGTGAAATCATTATTCCTGTTTTCCTTTTCTGTTTTTCTACTTTCTTTCAAACATAAGATTTTTCCAGCAAAAATGCGGCTACGGGTTGCCCTCTTCCTCATCACTACGACGTGCTACGCGATGGCCCATCTGGCCGACTGGCACGGTGAACCGGCTGTGGGTTGTATTTTAGCGTCTTTAATTGCATCCAAAGCGTTAGAAACGTTATCGAGACAAAAAAACATTCTTTAAAACGCTCCTGAAATGTCAGGTTTGAAAAATGGTGTTTCATATATTTATGCTGCCAGTCACAGTGTGTGACTATGAGTGTAGCTATCTTTCCGGTGAAGTTGCTTTGCTCCGTTAACATTATTAGGTTACTTAGGTAGGTAGGTTACGAAATTTTTCATAGAATCGGGATGTTAACCAAAGGTTTCGGACAAGATTTTGTGTGCTTTGCTTCCTATACGGCTTTATTCGCTGTTAATTTCGCTTAGTTCGTTCGAGGTAATTTGATTTGACATAACTTGTCGTTTTTACCTCTTTCTTATCTTGATTGCATTTATCTTTAATTTGTAAAATTGATTAAAACGAAATCAAAATTACGGTGAATGAAAATTCGTCCAACCAGGTGAAAATCAATGAAATGGAAATTATGCCAAATGAGAATTTTTTCAAAAGAGTATTTTACCAACGGAACGTAAATATCATCAACGTAAGCGCAAAAATTTTAGTGCGGGTTTCCAAAAAAACGAAGGTTTCATAATATCGTGGTGCCGAGCCAGGGAGAAATACCACGAGCCTGACCATCCTTGAAACAGATTCTATCTGATTTCCCTACATATTTTTTTGTTTACGTAACTTTTATATTGGGGTGATTGCCTGACTGATTTTCATTTGAAACCAGCGCCCAAAACCCGCTTCGCGGGCCTTGGGCGCTGGAATTGGGCCTTTGCATGAAAATTTGACTTTCCGATAGCTCGGGTCCTTCGGACCCCTTTCCCCCATCGACCACACACGCGCGGGCAAATTGCAAGAATGAGGAAATTTGTATTTTTTCATATTATGCAAATTACCCCAAAAATGAATAAAACCGGCTTTAACTTTGTAAACTTGTATTTTATCGAAATTCTGAAAACGCCATCGGAAAGAGGAGGGTCGATTCCCCCAAGTGACAAAAATCAGCGCATTTGGGACACGGGAAGGCCCTCAAATCGGGCCTGGAAAGTGACATCCACACACACACACACAGAGATACACTCCAAAATTATATAAGGTAGGATAATTTTCATCGAGCCAAAGTGCCGAATAATACGCCTCCAAAAGGATCGTAATCGATTTTTCTCGAAACATGTGTTTCAAAATTTTTTGGGAAAAAGACTGGTATTTCGAGGCGCCATGTATGAGACAAATGGATATGGACGCGAATAGGGCCCCGTTGACCACAAAATTGTCGCGTTAATTCCATAATTTATACTAATTTCTAGGAAATCAACGAGGACGGAGACGTTGCCCCACCCGAGATCCCCCGAGTTTCTTCATACCAAAAATGGGCCCTCATTCGAGAGTCGGGCCAGAATCCCGAAGATCGTCGTCGGCCCGCCAACAAGAATCGACAAGGTCAGCGTCTAAAATGGAAATTAAAGGGGTTGGGAAACATCAAGGATCTATTACCCCGTAAAAATGTAAAAATGTATGTTAAAATATAGGTGAAAAGATAAGACCATTAGAAATTTAATCGAAAGTCGTTCTTATCGATGTTGTTGACTATCGTTCCTGCAAAAAAACTCGATCTTGCGCCCTTTAGTTTTAGGAACAGGCCCAACAATGTTTAAAACATCACATTTTTAAAATAGATTTTTACGGGAAAACTAGAAAATTTTCTTAAAACAAAGGCTTTAAAGCGCCCAACTATGACGAAAAACCACAGCTATTTGATGTTGTATTTTGACAAGGCGTTCCAGGAAAATATCCGTCCGATTTTGACGATCTAGGTATCTATCGCAAGCTCTCGGAAACGGCCTCCTCGTTTTATTCTTGCCTTTTATTATTTCTTTTATTTTTTACTAATTTTTAATCGATAATAACTTCAAGTTTTTGATGCAAAATCAGCATATTAATTGCTAAGAGGCGGCGCTGATTTTACACATTTTGTAAGAAATCGTTTAATATCGAGCGCGGGCTACAAAATTTTTTGTAAATGTAGTTTTTTTCTTGCCGTTTCGAGAGCTTTCGAATGGTGTAAAAATTAGCCCGATCCGACCTTTCTCCGGACCACTGGAGGGTGTCGATTTTTCGAGCAATCTATATTTTTTGCAAATCATGTTTTAATTATTCTTGGCAAATCGACCTCTTCGAACTAGCCAATGCACGGAACAATACGACGTTTTCATCTCCGTGTGTCCCAAAAATAATCAGGAGCTAAGGAACTGTCTTAGAAATTTTCAAATTGTGTGATTTAATAATTACTTTTAGTGCGTAAGCTGAGCCGTCGTGATCTGCTACTGGCCCCGTGGCGAATCACACACGTCATCCCAAAGCGACCGCTGAAGCCGAAAGGTAAAAATGGTCTCTTTCGTAAATTCGGTGCGGCTAGAGTCCAGAGTCAATACAGCGCCATAAAAAGCCCAAGCCATGCCTTCTGAGTCCCTTTAAAAGGGCCGGAAACTCTAAAATCGACCCCCTAAGTTGAATGGGTATCGACAGCTATGTTACGGTTTAAAAGCCAGAGGGCCCTATTAAAATTGTATGCATTAGCTTTATCATGTATACATTAGCATCCCACGCCACCACCAATGCACCACAGCGACACCCGAACAGGCATGCAGCCTAACCGCGCCCCGGAGGCCACTCTCGCACTTTCCCCCGCTATCTCGCCTACTCTAGCCTATCCCCACAAGGAATTCTTCACCAAAATGGCCGAAATTGACGCTTTGGCGACCCATTCAGGACGATTTTTCGGTTTTTACGGGTGCTCGCCGCATTCCAGAAGATACATCAACCGATAGAGAAAATTTCGGTGCCTCTTTTGGCACTAATCACTTGATGCAGCGACCACCCGTAAAACTACTAATTCCGAAAAAACTGTGTTTAATACGCAAGATACCTATGTTCCGGCCACTTTCTGGTTTCGCAATGTATTAGAAAAATGTTCCCCAAGCCTGATTCTGGATTGTCACAAAGTTTCGGCAAATGCTGTTCAGTAGTTTTCGATATATTTTTGGGTGTCGGCCACTTTGAGGCCCATTTTAACCCCAAAATTAAACTTTTAAAACTTTCAAAACCATCCCACTCTACTAATCGACCATGCTCTTTCAGATGGCGTCATAAAAAAGGGGTCAAAAAAATTTGTTCCAGGCTAGTATGGGGCCTGTTCGTGTGACTGGCGGACGCCCTTTTAAAACCCGTTTTGACCATAAATGCCATTGTGGTTAAATTGTGCACCGTCTTCGGGCATTCCTTCTGGTGGTGTCATGAAACTCATTTTTTAAGAATAACTTGTGAACGCCTTCCAAAACAATGATTTTTGAGGTTTAACAATATTCAATTTTAGTGCCGCGCCCTATGGAGACGCCGGTGGCGATGAGCATCGACTCGTGCCCAAAGAAATTTGATGCCATCACCAGAGGTTAGCTTTACAAAATTATTTTATCTCTAAAAGCGCTTTCGTGTTGGTTGTTTTCGGAGGTGAGACAACAGCAAATTGAATGTAGAAATCTGTGTAGAAGCAACCTTCCGGGTGAAACATGTTTTTGGGACAGGGTATTATCACATTTTCTCTCTCTCCCTCTCTCTCTCTCTCTCTCTCTCTCTCAGTCTCTCTCTCTCCTGCGAAACCCATAGGGATGCCTTGCTCGTCCCTTTAACACCCCAAAACTTTCAGCATACAACGGCCGTACATACGCGTTCGCCGGTCCCAAGGTGTACCAAGTGTGGTACGAAAACAATCTGCCGCAAAAGGTGGGCCATATTACTGGTTTGGATCTAAAAATTTTCCGGTTGTGCGAAATTTTTGGATATTAATAGGATTTCGTAAAGAAACGCGGCGAAAATCAAGAGTTTTACAAAAAAATGTTTCGAAAAATTTATAGGCTGCGTCAAAATCGTAAATATTATTGCAGAGTAACTTAACGGTGGGTGGAATTTTGTACCATGGAAAACGATTTCATACTCAGGCATTAATAATTAAAACAACATATTTTGGCCGCCATAGAAATATTTTGAACGATTGCAATTTCTAATAGATTTTGTACAACGAAAAATTTCGGTGGAGAAGGTAATTTCGGTAACCGAAAAAATGCTTCGAAAAATTTTGAATGCGCGCATTTATACAACAGGCTTTCGTGAAACAAATCCAGAGAAAATTGTTGTTTTGATAAAAAAATGCTTCGGGAAACATATGGGCTGGGTAAAATCGCCAATGCTATTAAGAAGATAAATAAGTAGAAAAATAATCCCTAAATATAAGCCTGTCTAACGCAGTCGAAATTTTGCTCCATAGAAATAACGAGTACTTCAGACGAGAACTAGTATTTAAAATAGCGAATTTTAATCGATATATTCTCAGTTATCGCAATTCCTACCACATTTGTTTTGAATGCAAATATTATGCAGCAAAATTACCGAAAAACAATTTTCAAAAAATGTTTCAAAAGATTTATAGGCCGCCAAATTTTTATTGGTGGTATTGAATGCTATCGCTATTCTCAAATTTTTGTAATTTCAGGCCTCGTTCGACGTGTCTGAAATGTTTCCGGGTGGCCCAAAGGAAGTGTCGGCCGTGCTGTCGAATTCGCGAAGTGGCGTCACCACACTGTTCGACGGGCGCACCGAGTACCGTTTCCGGTGGAACAAAAAGGCGCAGAGGTTCCATGTGAGTCAATCCACTTATATATTTCTCATTACAGAAATTATGTTTCAAAAATTTTCAAGGTTGGTATGGATTAAGTTAGGACCAGTGATGTGTCATTCCAGACCTCGAATGAAAAACACCCCCTCTAACTCGACACAGAAGTATCGGATCGGAATGATAGTCACACCCAGGCCCGTAGGAGGGGGGGGGCCCAGGTGGCCCTGGGCCCCCCCCCCCGAAATCGGTCGAGGTCCGAAAAATTCATAAGGGGGGACCCTTATGATTTTTAGTTACAAAAATTTTTCTGCCTGCGGCGCTGTTTAGTACTGTTTTTCAACCTGTTTTTACTTATATGAAGCCTATTTTTCAAAATGTTTTGCCTGCGGCGCTGGTTTTTCATTGCTCAATCACTTGTTCATAAAATTTTGCCTGCGGCGCGTTTTCTGCCGTGTTTTCACACGAATTTGAGTGTAGCGAACGCTTTTTTGCTATTTTTTTGCCTGCGGCGCTATTATTGACGCGATTTTCGGATGTTTTAAAAGTGGCGACCGGGGAGGTCGCCAAAATTTTTGGGCCCCCGAAATTTCGGTTCCGCTACGGGCCTGGTCACACCTCACGGAAGCCCGTAAACGGCGAATTTACAACATGCTTCAAATCTTACAAGCATTAAAAACATTACAGAACGATCTCTGCATCTAATTAAAGGCAGATTCTTGTCATTTTCCTTGGCGAAATTGAGGTTTATAAAAATATAAATTTAATTAGTTATTTTTACGGTGAACTTGACGGTATAATCGAATGTGTTTCAAAGACTTCTACAGACGGTGTGATTTATTAGGGATCAGTGGATATACAGGGTGGCTGAAAAGTTCCCGCAATTTCTTGATACTGTTAAATGGACTGGAAATTCCTAAAATTCTAATGAGGTAGAGAACTTATGGTAACTAATAGTTTAATTAAGACGTAAAGGACAAATTGCGAAACAAAAATCCATAATAAATCTTCACAGCTTCCCCCAGACGCTTCGATACAAATGCGCATACACCTTGAAAAGTTGCCTCCCTTGGTCGCGCCCTCTGCCACAATAACCGAGGCCTAGCACTTTCCAGGGCTGTTTTAAGGAGATTAACTGTAGTGGACCGTTTTTCTGAGCTCTTTTGCTACAAAATGGTCAAAACCAAAAGATCAAAAAACTTGAATCCACTGAGTTGGAGGCCCAAACATCAAAGCCGCAAAAACGCGATTGCAACTTTCCCCAGAGGGTGATAGTTGAACGGGCCGGAAAACCTTGTGTCCAGTCTTGCTTAAGCGTGAAAACGTTTTAACTAAAAGATTGCTTAATTCATGACTCTGCAACGATCCTAAGGGCTTGATATTAATGCTCGGTGACTTCGATTTTTAGATTTTTTTGAACGAAAACGGTTTAAGGGTTACTGGGGCTCTAGATTTCTAATCAAATCATCAAAACTCTCGGAAAACGGGAATGATAGACCAAGACTCCTGTATTAACCGTTTTTGAAGAGTTTACGATGATTTTGCCCGTTCCGACTCGATTCTATAGTGAAAACATTGACGCCTCCTTGCTCACCGGGAGGGCGCGACCATGGCCGGCAATTTTCATGGCTGCCTGCGCGCTTCTATTCAGCTACTGGTGGAATTCGTCAACATTTCTTGCGGATTTTTGTGTTGTAATCTGTTGATTACGTAGTAAATAAGTTGCTGTTGCTTTACCTCAGCCAAATTTTAGGAATTTTCCGTCTATTGACCTGCTAGAAGAAATTGCGGGAACTTTTCAGCCACCCTGTACGGTAATTTGGGGAAGAACTCAGGCCTTGATATATCGGTTTAGGGTCTTATCATATTTATAGTTATGCATTTTTTACATGAAAAACTATACAGAAAATTTAGTATTATTTGTTATAGAACTGGCAATAATTGATCTACTATCGAATATAACGACTGGTCGAATTTCTCAACTGTGTTTCAAAAAATCTCAAAAGTTTTGAGGATCTTTTAACGGATCATTGCTCCTCTACGCTATGTCATGCCCTTCCTGACCAAAATAAAAATACACCATTTAAAATCTAAATAAACAAAAAATATTGCTTTCAAGATTTTTAACTGTAAGTTTTTCTAAATAAACCATATTAAATCACAACATATACTTCGAAAGCTTATTTTGACAGAATAATCAAAGATTTCTGCTTTATTTTTTAATAAAATGGCGGATTAATAAAAACATTTTATTTAATTTTTGGTTAAAAATTCGCTGTTTCAGATGACCAAGACGAGATCGCCGCAAAACCTGTCGCAGAACATCACGGTCACCCCGAATTTGGCGTTCGAGTGGTTTGATGGGAATCAGGTCAGTCCATACCAGAGAAAAAAAATGGCCGAATTGTAGCGCTATAAAAATTCCAAACTATGCCCGGAATCGCAACATTCAATTTTTAAGGTCATCGCCCAGGACAGACGGTTTGCCATTTTCGACGCCTACTGGAATCTTTCGACGTTTGAGGGCGATTTGAAGAGGTAATAAAGGAAATTGCAATAGAAGTCAACTTACTAACAATAATTTATAAGGAATTAACACTCAAAATGTCTTAATTACCATGTAATTTTGGTAATGTCCATTCCCTGATTTTTATGCTCATTAAAAGGACTAGCAAGGCTTGGCTATGGATTAGTCGAAGCTGGAACATCATGTTTTTTTACCGCGGTTGAGACTTGATTAAATAAAACACTATCCAGCGAAAACGGAAAGCGATCGAAACTCGAACAAATTTCTGATGTAATTATGAACACCCGAATTTAATTTAATTTCAAATTTCTAGGAAAATAATCTTATTCATGCGCATATAAAAATCTACAGTATATAGCAATTCTTTTAAATGACGCCAGCTATTGAAATGCCCGTGCCCTGTTTTGCGCTTTGAATTGAAAATGGCACCGTGTTTTGGCAACCTGTGACTCTGGAAGGATCACCATGTTAATTTACAACCTAAGCTGATCCAGAGACGAAACATATTGTCTATTCAAACTAAAATAATATTTTGACTTGGCTTGTCGGGTTTTCGAGTCGCGTTGAGTGTCGTGGCAGCATCTATAGTCCAAAATCTTTATCGAACCAAATCCATGGATAGCCGAGCCTTGCCAGTTCCTTTAAAGGCTCGGTAGAAAAGAATTCTCAGGTCCGGTGTGCTACGTCGGGCAGAAAATAAAGCTTTTTCCTTAAGAGTAATAAAGTAAGTAATAAATTTATGCTATTGTGTCTTAACTTTTTACTAATTAATTAACTTATTTTTAATTTTAAGGACCGCGTTCGTTGGAATTTTAAATCGAAACCCTTCTAAATTTGCTAACCTCCACACCGGCTCCCTAATGCGGCAATAAAGTTCTCTTTGTATTTAAAATTTCACTGAAACATGACATTTTATTCCAAGAGTCTCACCAAAAGGAATTATCCGGATAAACGCTACCAGTTTCCCATAAAAAATGGAAACATTTATTTTTTCTTATGCTTCAGCCCAAAAAGCGCACCTTACTCGCGCAAAAAATTTTCTGTATTGTGTCACTCTCGCTTTAAAAAGCTATATGCAAATCGATGGCGCGTCCGAATTTAATTGAAATCTTCCAGATACTTCCCGAATCTGCCCCGTGATCTGATCGGCGTCATCTACAATGGGGGCGAGACGGCACTTCTCTACACGCGCAGCAATAAATTGAAGGTGTGTGGGGGATAATTTTTTGCGCTTTAAACAGCTTTGAAAGTCAAAGATTTAATGTTTTTAGCTGCCCGCCCTAATTTTTAATTCCTGGTCTGACATTTCAATTTTTTTTCAGGTCTACCACACGAAGAAGTACCGCATCGTCCAGGAGTACCCGGTGAAAATCGGCGAATTTGTTGGGTGTCTATAGGCGTGTGGCGTAGCCTATTTTTGCTCTACTGCCTTTTAAAGGGACCGGCAACCCTAAAAAAACTGCTAATATCCATATCACCAAACCTTGCCCGTTCCTTTAAAAAATACGGCCCGTTGCCAGTAAATTAAATTATTTCTATTTTGTTTTTATTTGGATTTGGGAAAGAAGTAAATTAGCGATTTCTTTTCGCAAAAATTTACTTTCGTGTCAATCATTTAATTTTTAAAAACATGCTAGTTGAGCTCCTTTTCCAGATCCAAATCCTTTATTTTATTACGCCAAACCGCCTGGAAATTGAGCCGTTTTGCTTATAATAGCATTATTTGGAAAATAATTTTGGAAATTCGGTGAGAAATCGATTCCCTTCCATACAATACCGGAATCGAAACAATTAGTTTCAGAAATTTTCAAAATCAAACTACAGCTAAATCTTTTAATTTAATGTTACTTTTAAGTCTCTTATTTTTAGCTTATAATTGCAGTTTCATTTTGTGAAGATCATCCATAAAAAATTTGTTCTAGGCAAAATAAAAATCATTTTTCGGAAAATCAGGAACCAAACGGCTCAATTCCCAGGTAGTTCGGTGCGTTTTGTAGCGCTAACTAGGAGCTAGAGGCTTGTGCTCGCGCTTGCGGCTGGATACGTTGCCGTAGCCTTGAGGCTACGGCACCGTCGATCACGTTTGCAATGCGGTTGCGCTGCATCTCGACTGCCCAACGGCTACGGAAGTATCGCTGATGCGTAGCGGTTACGTTGCGGTGCTTACCGTTTGCGTTGCGGTCACATTGCGGTACGTTGCGGTTGCGTGACGGTTGCGTAGCGGCTGCGCAGCGGCTGCCTCATGCGTGCGTAGCGGTCGTTTCAGTCGCGTAGCTGCGACGATGCGGCTGGAACGCAGTGAAGTAACGGTTGCGTTCCGGTCGTGTTGCGGTCGCGTTGCGGCGCGTAGCAGCTACGTAGTGGTTGCGCAGCGGCTGCGTTGCGGTGCGTAACGGTTGCGTAGCGGTCAAGTCGCGGCTGCGTCACAGTTACGTAAAGGTTGCGCAGCGGCTGCGTTGCGATTTCATTACTGTCGCGGTGCGGTTCCGGCGCGGTCAGCTCCTAGCTCCCTGTTCTAACTTCAAAATCAGCACCTTGTTCACTGCCATTTTCACCCCCTCTCACAACCCGCTCATTTTTGCAACATAACCCCTCAACAAAAAGGAAAAGCTCAGCGCAAAATTGTTGCCATCCCCCTTTCTCATTAATGCTCCAATTATTGAGCCTTATTCATTTTTATGTAATTTTTCATCATTTATCCGGTGCATTTGTGCCTTTTTAAAAACCTCTTCTGTTCTTTATCCTTATCCCCCGATTTATCCCGTTCGTTCTTTTTATTTATACGTGTAACACACATTTTTTTGCAAAAATTTTTGCGAAAGTTTAAACTTTAAGTTTTCAGTTGACCCCGAAAAATTATTGATTGACAAACGCTACTTACCATAAATCCACACTTCCCCTGCCCGCCCTACTTAACGAATAAAAAGCGCTCATTTCAAAAGGCATTCCAAGTATTATTTTCGTTTGCGAATGTTCCTGTCTTTTCTATTGTTTTCCTCTAATTTCAAGGGACTGAGAAGGCAGAATTTGGGCCATTAGATAATTTAATAGGATTCATAATACTTTAACAATTAAACTGCAATGGGTAGAAAATCTTATGGAAGCTTCCTTGCAACGTTTTTCATTTTTCTAATTCTTTAATTTTCTTGTTTTGTGAAAATAGTTTTTAAAATATCCTATCGGCTTATCTTTGCCTTCTCAGCCCCTTTAAATAGCTTGTCTGTTTTTTATAAAACTTCTTCGTAATTTCTGTTAATGTGTACAATAAATGTTTGATATCTGGTAGCAGGTAAACGCTTATTGAATGCAGAAAGAGAGAGAAAGAGAGAGAGAGAGAGAGAGAGAGAGAGAGAGAGAGAGAGAGAAAGAGGAGAGAGAGATAGAGACTACAAAAATTACAAAGAATTTTTGACAAAAAAGTGTGTTCCGGACCATGGACAACATCCACAAAGCCACGGTGAAAGGAATATTAAGCCAAACTTATAAATGACAATTTTTCAATTTTTTTAGCATATGTCGACCGAAGTTAGTCGGTTTTTCTAGGGCAATTCATATAAGTAGACCGGTAGCCCGGTAGACCGCCTTTTCCTTCAAATTCATAAAAGTAGACCGGTAGACCGGTAGACCGGTAGACCGCCTTTCTTCAAATTCATAAAGTAGACCGGTAGACCGGTAGACCGCCTTTCCTTCAAATTCATAAAAGTAGACCGGTAGACCGCTTTCTTGTATAAACGTGTTTTACTTAATAAACATTAAAATTAAACTTTTATTATTATAATATCCGTAATTAGTATTTTAACTTAACAGAGGTACTTTATCATGAAATTTAGCTTGTTGCGGTCCATATACTCATGTATCGGGGCTTTATTGCAGCTTTTTAACCCGGGTTTTGTTTCTTAATACATTTATTAAGAAAAATGCTTTATTTGAAGCATATTCAGCTATTAGTTTAGTAATATTCTATTATCCTACAAGCGCGTTCTTTTTATTTGTAAGTTACCTACTCAAAACGCGTTAGCTCCATAGTTCTCACGCTTTTCGTTTGTTACAATAGTTTCTTCCTGGTATTTCGTCCAATTTTTTAGTATTTCATGGTTTTCATATTTTAGTAATGTTGGTTAATAGTTTAAACAGCAACTATTCATTTGGTAAAGTAGTAATGCTTAACCTCTAACGCTTTGTCTTGCATTTAACAGTATGATAATACCATTATTATAGTAGTTCTTGCCTTTGTCTCACATATGTGGTGAGTTTAATTTTAATATATTCCCTATTAAAGTCGGCGTTTTCACTTTGAATAATCGTTTCACGCTCTCAATCGACGAAGTAAGCGACGAATCTTCAGCAAGCCTCGTCAAATCATCAGTCTGCGGCAGCAAATGAGAATGCTTTTTGTATACCTAACGCATTCATAGCAATGGATGCTAAATGGCTATATCTCGCGCAGACCTAACCAGGAAGTTAATGACAAGGTGTCGTTATTCTAAGCTCTGGCTGAAGCTAGCTTGTTGCTGCTTGCTTGTTTGCTTAGCTTGGCTTCTGAGCAAAGCTGGCTTAGGGCGTGTTATAATGAAACGCGATTTTGTCATAAGGAACTTATAAAAGATCGTTAACCAACGACTGACTTCATATTTAAGGTCAGGTGATGCATAAGCACGAACTACTACATACGTATAAGGCGCAGAAAAAGGCGCTCGTTATCGACAGGTTACTAAACTAGTATCGACATATGTGCTATTTGAAGTATTTCCTCACTAAATTCAGTTTTAAATACTACGGATTACTAACAAAGTATTAAACGAGGAATAAATGAATATACAACACGAAAAGCTAAAAAATTACGGGGGGAGCGCGTAATTGGTAGATATTAACAAAGAACGGAAGGTAGAACAGTATAACATAGAAACAGTATATTAATAAAATAATAGCTAAATCAATTAAAAACTAAAAACTGGGTTAAAAAAGCTGCAATAAAGCCCGGATACATGAGTATATGGACCCCAACAAGCTAGACTTCATGATAAAGTACCCTCTGTTAAGTTAAAATACTAATTACGGTATATTATAATAATAAAAGTTTAATTTTAATGTTTTATTAAGTAAAACACGTTTATACAAGAAAGCGGTCTACCGGTCTACTTTTATGAATTTGAAGGATAAGGCGGTCTACCGGTCTACCGGTCTACTTATATGAATTGCCTTTTCTAGACGCCGAACGTCTCACTATAAAATTTAAAATGTTTCAAGTTGTCAGGACCTTCATTAATGACTCAAATTTCTGGTCCTTTATTCAACAGATATCCGGATTTCTAAAATTATCAAGTGCTGAAACAAATGATTCCTCGATGAAAATGTTTCAAAATATGCCAGATTCCGAGGTATACTGCAAATTTTAGTAAGTCTTTCAGAATATCGGCTTATTATTCACACCAGTGGAAAAAGACCGCTTCGCGGCCCTTTTCCACTGGACCCCGTCCAGGAACCATGAATTTGAATCCCTTCTTTTTTAGCCTGCGGCGCTAGAACCTGAGTCAAGGAGCCATTTTTGGCCTGCGGCGCCAGAGCCAGCGTTACGCTAGAACCTTTGAGCCTGCGGCGCTGTTAGTTTTTTCCGGATCTGGCTGCGGCGTGAGAGCCTGGGCCAAGGGGGCTTTTCTTTGGTCTGCGGCGCTAGAGCGAGAGCCAGGTCTAAGCCTCCGACATTGTGAGCCTAGAAATATGTTGTGTTGCCGAACTACCAAAAAGCAACAAAACAAATTCTCCCAGGATCCGAACTAATGACCTCACGCGCGGTAGACCGAGCGCTAATCCAGCACACTAAGGGGCACATGGAAAGGGGCGGCGGGAAAGGCCTGTTCTCTCCTGGGGAAACCTGTGCAAAGATAAGGGTGACCAATGATCCGGAGGGAGGCCTTCTGGTCACTTTGCAAAATTCGATTTTTAAGTCTGAATCCGCCGAAAATTTGCAAAGCTAATAAGATGCGCATGATCCCCACCCTTGATTGCAGAACCGGCCGAAATTTTAGCCCGGAATTCCATCAGGGCTTCGAGTTATGCCCCGGACACCACGGCCCGTTCCGCGATTTATTAAGGACCCTGCAGAATAATCCTTATAAAAACTTTATCTTAAACTTTTTTGCAAAATCCGTAAAAATGTATCTGGGGAATTCCTTTTCTCATCTAACCTCCAAAAATGAGGGTCCAATTCCCTCTAGGGGCCGAGAAAAGTTCCGGACAACGTGAGCACCCAAAAATGTTAAGGATTTTTTACATTTTTGCTTGTAAAATCGTTAAATAAACGAATTTCGAAAAATCCCAAAAGCCGTTTTTTATAAATGGCATTTCCCACCCCCATGCCAAAAATCAGCTCGAAATTCGGCCTGACGGCCGAGAAAACGACCGTACAGAAAACAAACATACTTTTCTCGCTTATAGGATAGGAATTTAAACACCTCTTCCAGTATAAAGCTGCTCCAAAATATTCCAAATTTTGGGAGTTTTTTGAGGTTTTTAGGATCGTGTTATACGTTGCTACCCTAAAATCCCGAGAATAGTCCCGGCACAATTTCACGACGTTGCCAGTTCCTTTAAAGGCTCGGAAGACAAGAATTCTAAGGTCCGGTGTGCAACATCGGGCAGAAACTAAAGCTTTTTGCTTAAGCGTAATAAAGTAAGTAATAAAGTTATGCTATTGTGTCTTAAGTTTTTATTAATTAACCAACGCCCAAAACCCGCTTCGCGGGCCTTGGGCGCTGGAATGCGGTTTTTGCATGATAAATTTGACTTTCCGATCACTCGGGTCCTTCGCACCCCTCCACCACCCGAGCACACGGGCGAGTGCAACTGGCAAGAATGAGGAAATTTGTATTTTCTCGCACTATGCAAATTAGCTCTCAGG
Source organism: Mesorhabditis sp. LJ9110 (assembly GCA_038088335.1). Taxonomy (NCBI): domain Eukaryota; kingdom Metazoa; phylum Nematoda; class Chromadorea; order Rhabditida; family Rhabditidae; genus Mesorhabditis; species Mesorhabditis sp. LJ9110. The sequence goes on along the minus strand of JBBGBA010000129.1, from coordinate 199,187 downwards.
GACCCCCAAAAATGAATAAAACCGGCTTTAACTTTGTAAACTTGTATTTTATGAAAATTCTGAGAACGCTAATTTAAGCTAATTTTTTTATGTATTTTTATATCTGAAGACGGTATGAAATGCTAAAAATTCTTCTTTTTTTGTTATATATATTATCGTAAGAGATTACTGGAAAAAAAATTGGTTCCTCCCCTGAACCTCAACCCCCCCCTGCTAACAGTACAGCACCCCTAAATTGAATGAGATTACCGAGTGTAACTTCTTATTTCAACTTTTTTTCAGGTCTACCACACGAAGAAGTACCGCATCGTCCAGGAGTACCCGGTGAAAATCGGCGAATTTGTTGGGTGTCTATAGGCGGTTCTTGCGTAGCCTATTTTTGCTCTACTGCCCTTTAAAGGGACCGGCAACCCTAAAAAAAACTGCTAATATCTACAGGGAGTCCCATAAAAAAATCACCCCTCCAGTATTGTGTCATATTACATCCGATCAGCCCAAAAATTGGACCAAGGGTGTATTAGATCCTAAATAACCACAATCCTGACTGTAAAGTGTTTTTACTCAGGCTGGCGTTCTAGAATGGGACCAAGCCTATCTTGTGCAGAATTTTTCGCTGATTCCGAGTCTGGTTTCCAAATTTGCTGCCGACCTTTATTTAAAAGTTATTCGACATTTAGCTTAGAAAAATTGACTAAATCTGGATTTTTTGCGTTATTCTTTAAGTTGTCGTCACCTCCGACGTTAAACTGGCTCGGTAATGGTTTAGAGGTCAAAGCACGATTTTATGCAAAAAATTATGTGTTTTTGTGCAAAAACCAAAAGAAATTGTGCAGGGCGGGGATCGAACCGCCGCCCTGTGCCTGACAAGCGATCAGCTTACCAATGCACCATGGTGCCAACTGGGAAGGGGCTTCGAGGGTAGATATAGGCACAACAATACCTGGACCAGACAGGGAATAGTGGGCCAGCATCCGAAATTATACTGTTTTTAAGCTTAATTTAGACCAAAAATGACTTTTCAACGCGAAGTCCGCAGCAAATTTGGAAAACGGATTAGGAATCAGCAAAAAATTCTGAACAAGATAGTCTTGGTCCCATTCCAAAACGCCAGCCTGAGTAAAAACACTTTACAGTGAGTTATAGCCCGCCAGCTACAGTAATTTTCGAGATACAGCAAAAATAAGCTTTATTATCGGTTTTTCATAGAGTTTTCGTCGGAACCGACCCTTCGGAGATCAAGTGAAAATGAAGCGGCAAGCCTTCTTTACCTCTATAAGTGTTTTCCTAATAAAAACTCATCAAATAACCGTTGATTTCAACAATTTTTGTAACGCAAAGTCACCCCGATATTAAGCGAAATTAGAGATTCGCAGTCGGAAGTCGATGCAAATCGATGCAAAGTCCAATAAGATAGCCGAAAAAACTGTTAAAAATTGCATAGTCGCATATTGCTGTAGCGATCGGGCAAAAACACAGGATTGTGGTTATTTATGGTTCGATAAACCCTTGTGCAAAGTATGGGGCCGATCGTATGTAATACGGCGAAATGCCGGAGGGGTGCTTTTTTTGGGACACCCTGTATATCACGAAACCTTGCCGGTTCCTTGAAAGTCTCGCCCGTTGCCAGTAAGTTAAATTATTCTAATTTCATTTTTATTCGGATTTGGGAAAGAAGTAAATTAGCATATATCTTTTCGCAAAAATTTAATTTACTGTGAATCATTTAATTTTAGAAAATATGCTGGTTGAGCTCTTTTTCCAAATCCAAATCCGTTATTTTATTACGCCAAACCGCCTGGAAATTGAGCCGTTTTGCTTATGATAACATTATTCGGAAAATAATTTTGGAAATTCGGTGAGCAGTCGATTCCTTTCACCTACAATACGCGTTAGTAGTACCGGAATTGAAACACCTAGTTTCAGAAATTTTCGAAATCAAACAACAGCTGAATTTTTTAATTAAGTTTTTCTTTTCCCTTTCTGGATCCTACTATATATAAAAAAATAGTGTTTGTGCGTGTGTGTGTGTGTGTGTGTGTCTGTGTGTGCCACTTTGCATCCACTTCCGGATGTCTGTCCGGAGGATATCTCGATGGGGGATGAATTTTAAGGTATTTGCGATACGTCATTAGGTGCGCAACGGTCTTGAGATGACTGCACACATATTTAATTTTTACAAAAATTTTTACAAATTACAGATTTTACAAAATTAGCTGTTTTCGACATTAAATTTAAGTTTTTGTGAAAACTTCTTTGTTAGGAAATAATTAGCATAGACCGGAAGTGGGGATTCGACTATCTAAAGGGGCCGAAGAGGTCGTTTTTCATTTTTTTTGCCATCCCAATTTAGGAAAATTATGCAAAGTGAAGGATAAAGAGAGGGTCAGACGGGGCCAGGGTTGAAAAGTCGCGAAGCGGCTTTTCAACCCTGGTTCTAGCTTATATTTGCAATTTCGTTTTGTGGAGATCATTCATAAAAAATTTGTTTTAGGCAAAATAAAAATCATGTTGCGGAAAATCAGAAACCAAACGGCTCAATTCCCCGGTAGTTCGGGGAGTTTTGTAGCGCTAACTTGGAGCTAAAGGCTTGCGCCGCGTCACATTTGCGTAGCTTTGGATACGTTTTGGTATGCAGCCACGTCGCGGTCCATCATGTTTGCGATGCGGTTGCGTTGCATCTCAGCTGCGCAACGCTACCGAATTGTCGCTGTTGCGTAGCAGGTACATTGCGGTGCTTAGCCTTCACGTTGCGGCCGCATTGCAATTACGGCGCGACTCCGCGGGACTCTGGCGGTTTTTACTCAGTTTTACATAGAGTGTTGGCTGCAGTGTAATACACTTTCGGTAGCGTTTTCAGAATCCCCCCCCCCCCTCCCGTCTCTCCCATGGCCGAGTGGTCTAAAGCGCTTGCCCCGGGCGAGCCTCCCGGTTTCGGTTTTGCCCGACTTTTAACACCCACCGTAACCCGCCATTCTAAAACACAATTTGTCTAAGATCTTAGACCATTAAAAACTGTCTAGTTGAGGGCTTTTTGTGCTCATGAAAAAAATGAGGGGCGAGCGGTTCTGGACTGTTAGCGGGGGCGACGGCTTTTTGTTTTCCACCTGTATTATCTCTTAATGATATATTGTGTATTTTTACAGTGTTTTTCGTAGTTTTTGATTGCCAGAAATTCTTAAGAAAATTTTTGATCTTTTGTGGTCATTTTCATACATTTTTGCCAAAAACTCAACAAGTTTCGATACTTTTTTGTGTTTCATATTGTTTTTATATGAAAAACTATTTGAAATGCTAGAAAATAGTTTATCTTTTGTTATAGGGCCGTGCAGAATTACTGGGAAAAGTTTGGTTCCCCACACTAACAGTCCAGAACCGGTGAAACTATGAGATAGAGCGAGAGCGAGAGAGAGAGAGAGAGAGAGAGAGAGAGAGAGAGAGAGAGGGGGCAGAGAGAGAGACAGACAGACAGAGACAGAGAGAGAGAGAGAGAGAGAGAGAGAGAGAGAGAGAGAAGGCCATCCAGGCTAACTAAAAGTCCTTTTAGTATTACTCTTTACCCAATACCCCACCGCCGGGCTTGGTGACAGCTTACGCGTCGTCGCCGTTCCCCCCGGGAGCGCGCGCGTAAATCAAAGAAAGCAATTGGAGGCCAAATCAAACACAAACGCCACGTCTACAGGTAGGGTGGGAAGAAGCCAGGATGGAAAATGGGGGAAACTGGGGAACGGAAGTCACTGGAGGCAGGCTAGCAGATATTGTTTGAGGAAATGGACGGACCCCGAGAGGAGGGCAGGCTAGCAGAGATTGGAGGAGGAAATGGACGGACCCCGAGAGGAGGGCAGGCTAGCAGAGATTGGAGGAGGAAATGGACGGACCCCGAGAGGAGGGCAGGCTAGCAGAGATTGGAGGAGGAAATGGACGGACCCCGAGAGGAGGGCAGGCTAACAGAGATTCTTTGGGAAGTACTCAAAGGCTGCCTTTGATTGGAAAATGTGACTACTAAACAGCGTCATGCCCGAGATCGATTTCCATCCTTTTCGCGGGAGACGTCTTCCCCCTCGGTAAAACCTTTATCAGGGCGAAGCCGCTGTGGGCGGAGTGGAATGTGCGCTTGAGCCGATGCGCCCGGTGACTCAAGCCCCCCTCTGCTTTTTGTGTTTTGCAACGACCAAATAAGAGTTTTGCTAAGCAAGAAAGAAACCAAAAAGACAGTGGATAGTCAAGGAGACTCAACCCGAAAAGCGTGGCAGACTCCTGGGTGGCGTTATGTAAACCGCGAATCCAAGGTCCGCCCCAGCCGCGCAAAATCGACACGCCGGCCTACAGAGTCGACTGGTGATTTTTACAGATCCTGAATATTGTCAGCGACGCGGAATCGGGTTCTTTTGCATTAGCGGGGGTATTATGTGGAAAATCAGGTTTTTGATAAGGATCCAAATTTTTCATCAATCTGGGAAGTGTTTCTAAACTGCTTTTTTGACTATTCTAATGGTCAAAACTTCATAGATTTTCTTTTTAAAAAAATTCAAAAAAATTATTTCCACTAAAATTTTTTCGACATTGCTTTTCCACCTAAAATATACTTAGATTTTCGTAAAAAATACTTAAAATCGCTACGGTGACATTAGTACGTATTTCTGGACTTCCAGGATGGGAAATCCCCCGCCCCGATAATGCGAAAGAACCTGCAAAGTCATAAATTAAAAATAGCGGATATTTATAGTACCCAGTCTCCGAAATCCGAATAGAAAAAGTGTTTCTAAAATTGCCTATGTAGTTTAAGTTATTTTCTGTATTTTTTTGGTTACGAAACTGAAATGACTCTTCTACGTCAATTCTAGCGTGTTTTTCCTGGCGAGAGCGAGTAGAGTAGAAAATCCCACGTAAATTAGCGTTGAAAATGTCAATAGCATCTATTAGCGCCTCAAGAAGCTGCCTACTCCGCCCTTTTCCGCTCAACTGCGGCCTTTTAGGTATCAGGTTGCGCACCAAAAATGACAAAGAGAACTGGGAAAAGAAGCGCGACACGCGTCTAGCAAGAATATTATTGTTTGTGGTGGGCCATTGATGGGGGATGGAAATTGGCCACGATCAGCGGGGTCAGACGGGTCCGTTTGGGGAGGCATGGCAAGACCCTGGCCACACCGCCCGGAATCCCAATCAGCTGCCTGGCAGGGCCTCAAATTATTATCGCGGAGGAACACTAACAAGCGCTTTGAATAGACCTCGAATCCAAAGAGAATTTTGCTTCTTGACTGCTAACGGGGTGGAACCACGTTCTGTTTTCAACCTATACCTGTTGATGCTAAATTATGTCCTTTAATAGTTTTTAGTAGTTTTTGATTGCCAAAAATTTACAAAAAAAAATGAAAAGTCGAAAAACGGCACATTCCGCGCACCGGTGATACCAGTCGAATCAGAAAAAAATTATCGGATCTGGGTCGTTATCGGGGGGGGAACATTTTTTGTCAATAGCTTTCCTTATCATCAATTCCGTTATTTTGGGATGTAACTATGTAACTCCTATAAGGTGGCCGATCACCTGTTCGAAAATCATCTGTTCGAAAACCATCTGTTCGAAAATCATCCGTTCGAAAATCATCTGTTCGAAAAGCCATCTTTTCGAAAAATCATCTATTCGAAAATCATCGGTTCGAAAAGTCACCTATTCGAAAAAGGTCCCAAATGGGGAAAAATTCTATGGGAAGCTATTGCTACTAAAATGCTGTGTTTTGCATGTTTCGTGGGGAAGTTCGAGGAAAACCTGAAATTGCGCGGCTATATCGAATCCGCCGCCAAGCGAAAGAAGCGCCCGAGGGTGACCATCGACGAGCAGCAGCAGTTCTGCGAGAACTACTGCAAAGAATATATGGCCGAGTTCCTCGACAACATCGCCAAAACTTTAACCTGAATCTTCATGAATATGTCTTTTTGTTTGTTTTTTTTTTGTTTTTTTGTCATGAAAAGTCTTTTCAAAAAAACGAGAATTTTGGAAAAGTTGTTGCTTCGAAAACGGTGTTTTTTCGAACAGATGATTTTCGAACGGATGATTTTCGAACAGATGATTTTTCGAACAGATGTCTTTTCGAACAGGTGATTTTCGAACAGATGATTTTTCGAACGGATGATTTTCGAACAGGTGATTTTCGAACAGATGATTTTCGAACAGGTGATAGGGAATCCTCCTATAACCCTTAGTTATTTTTTGCTGCGCTATCGAATAGCATTAAGAGAATGTCGAAAAATGTCGAAAATCCTGAAAAATAACTTATCAACCCCATTTTCAACAAAATAAAGAAACATTGAAAAATCGACGACATTAAACCCCCCCCCGCTAACGAACCAGAACCAAATTGTCTATCAGATAAGCTACTTGCCATAAATCCTACTATAAAAAATAGTGTCTGTGTGTGTGTGTGTGTGCCACTTTGCATCCACTTCCGTCTGTCTGTCCGGACACGGCGATCCACCGCGGAGGATATCTCGATAGATGGATTTTAAGGTACGTATGATACGTCATTAGGTGCGCAATGGTCTTGAGATGACTGCACACATAACAAATTTTACAAAATCAGCCATTTTCGACATTAAATTTAAGTTTTTGTGAAAGCTCCTGTTAGGAAATAATTAGCATAGACCGGAAGTGGTGATTCAGCTATATAAAGGCACAGAAGAAGTTGTTTTTCATTTTTGTCATCTGAATTCAGGACAATTATGCAAAGTGAATGATAAAATGGTTAGACGGGGCCAGGGTTGAAAAGTCGCGAAGCGGCTTTTCAACCCTGGTTAGAACATTAAAACAAGAAATGGACGGCATCCATCAGTTATCGGTGTCCAAAAACCGCACTTAAATGCTTCATAACTTTTAAATTCGAACTAATTTGCAGTTTTTGACAACCGGTTCGAAATCAGCAAAAAGATCTGGAAAACAAAAGGTGAGCACCCCGTTCACAGTCCAGAACCGGGCGCAGAACGGCTGAAACGAAATATTTTCAACAAAGAAAGTAGCAGAGACGTAATCCAGCTGGTGGACTTTCAGAATCTCTAAATTTCAGAATTATCAGAATCTCTAAATCAGAATCTCTAAATCAGAATCTCTAAATTTCGAATCTCTAAATTTCAGAATCTCTAAATCAGAATCTCTAAATGTCGGAATCTCTAAATTTCGGAATCTCTAAATTTCTTTGTACAGGAGCCCATACAGAGCTTGGCGCAAACTGAAACTGTAATGCGCTTTTACCCAAAACTTTTTCTGGGGTAGTTTTTTGCGCTAATCACGTAAAATGTAGATGTATTTCCATAGCGAGCCCAGCACGCGTCGATCCGCGGGATACGCGGGAGGATGCGGCGAAAAGGAGGTGTCGACTAGTGTTGGACAGCACCCCAAAGAGAGCACCCCGGGGTGCTTTTGAAAGCACCCCGCCCCCCATTGGGGTGCTCCAAAAAGCACCCCGGGGTGCCTTTTGGGGTGCCTTTCGGGGTGCTGTCCGGGGTGCTTTTTGGCAATGACTTCAATATATGAACTAGGCTTTTTTTTGACCAAATCAGAAGATGAACATCATCTTCGTGCAGTTCGCGCCAGTAGACGCCAAACCGCTCGCAACTCATTTGGGGGTCGTTTGGTAGCATTTCTCCGAGGTTGTTCAAGGTGGCGGACGATTTCGAGATGTTTTCTTCTAACCGCCCTAGCAGGCTGAGCTAAGCTGCTCAAAAGCTGAAATTTGTTACACGGATAGAACTTTTCGCGTTCTTTCGAGCGATGTACTTGGCATTCCAAAATACTTAATTTCAAGCGAGATATGATGGTTTTACTGCTGCGACAACTTCGGCAAGTACGCCTTTCAGCACTAAAACGCTCCCCTCTCTGTCCCCAGACGGTTTCGTGTAACGTTAAGTATACCGTTGGAAAGAGCGTGAAAAATGCCATATTTTAGACGCCTTGACACAACTCTAGTGTTGTTGTCCAGGCTGCTAGGGCGGTTAGAAGAAAACATCTCGAAATCGTCCGCCACCTTGAACAACCTCGAAGAAATGCTACCAAATGACCCCCAAATGAGTTGCGAGCGGTTTGGCGTCTACTGGCGCGAACTGCACGAAGATGATGTTCATCTTCTGATTTGGTCAAAAAAAGCCTAGTTCATATATTGAAGTCATTGCCAAAAAGCACCCCGGACAGCACCTGAAAGGCACCCGGTGCTTGGAGCACCCATGGGCGGCGGGGTGCTTTCAGGCACCCTGGGCAGCTTACAGGCACCCTGGGTAAAAAAGCACCCGGTGCTTAAAAGCACCCGGGGCCCGGTGTCTTTTGGGTGCTGTCCAACACTAGTGTCGACAGTGCCGTAACAGATTGGTCAATAGACGAACAGACGGACAGACACACACACACAAACCCGCAAACAAACAAACACACAAACAAACCCGGACGCTTTTTTTGGGGTGAGCTACCAGGCAGGTTGACGAGGCGAGTGAGCTGGGTCAGCGGCATGCACCGACAAAAGTAGAAGCCTAAAATGTGCCTTCCAATGGATGTGCCAATGTCGGGGGATATTTCTGAAATTTACATTTTGTGAACTTTTCAGTTTCAACAGCGCATCCCGGCAGTGGCTGTTGTTGCATTGGAGGTTCTGTGTCCCGACACCTGCTTCAGCCCGTCTGAGTCTACTTTTTGTCTACGGGAACCAATCTTTTTTGGTTTTGGATCTAATTTTTCAAGGGTAAATAGTGGAAAGGTTCCTAAACTGTTTTTTTAATATTCATAGGCGTCTAAAGTTCACAAATTTGCGTTAAAAAATCTAGAAAATATCGATTTTCGGACCAAGAATAACCGCTTTTTTACCAAAATGTCGACTTTTTTAACCATTTGATTTTTAGATAGTGTTTCTAGTTGAAATGGAGCTATATATTACTGAAAACACTTTGGGTTGATTAGGGTTTATGGTTGTCGCCCAAAAAGTGGTTTCTGTAATGGATACGAAAAAGTACGATACTTTGAACGCGCTTTTTGCAAGTCATTTTGCAAAGTTTTCCGGGTTTTCCGGGTTACATACGTTCTAATCTGCTTAAATTTTGATAGGCAAAGTTTCGAGGGCGTCGATTTACACGCGTCAAAAGACATTTTGAGGCGACTTCAGTTGCTTTGATTGGGCTTTTTCTCTCGCTATGAAATTCTACGATGCGCCCCATCGATCGTATTCGTAAAGAATGGCAAATGTTGTCAAGCGTACTCGGTCTTTGATTTTCTCGTTTTCCCTTTTCGTGTTTTTCACTCGTTTTGCTGCAGGTCGCGACGACTTGTGACATTTTTCCAACTAATTCCAAAAAATTTTCCTATTGCGATTTTCAAACTTATCCGTTTCGTCGGTTTCGCAAAAATGGTTTCCTGGGGTAGTTTTGGCCAGTGAGCAAATGTCACACCGTTCGCACGCTTGGTTTTGCTACTCGGTTAGTAAATAGTAAAGCGCCAGCGGGCGCGCCAACTTCGATGCTATTAGCGGACGCGCAGGCGCGCTTTTGGCAAAAGCGCTCGTTTGCGCCCCCCCGTTTCTCGGATTGCGCTCATAAAGCGCCTATCTTTCTTCTTTCAGCTGTTCGTACGGGGGTTGTAATAAAATAGTTTTAGTATTAATAGGGGTATTAGCATCGCTTTTTCGATGTAGTACACTAGACGAGGTGCATCCGACGTGTATGCCCAAAAGTTGTCGGTCTGCGCACCTAAATAGCTTGTTTAGAAGCATAATCTTTGCAAAAACCTTTTTTTTGCTTCCGTAGCGCCAGCGCACGTATTTGACCTAAAAGCTAGCTAACGTACCTTTTACTCATCTAATCACCCGCTACGCGCAGTGTTATAAACGGCCGGAAACTGATATAAGTTAACCTACATGTTTCTTCTTCAGGGAGATTTACTCTTACTTAATCACGTAGACGCGCGCAGTTCCGAATTTCATGGTCGCCTGAAAATGTAGCTATGTGGTGTAGCTAATTCGAAATTGTTTCGGATTTTGAAATTGCTGCAGAAGAAATTGCTTCCTTTTCGTCGCAATTGCGCCACTTCGCGGTTTTTTTTATAATTTCGCGCGTCTGCTCTAGTGGCACCCTCCTTCCGGATAAGCGCCATTGGCGCTCCATTCAGCGCGAAAGACCACCCCGGAAAGGTGTTTTTCGCGTGACTTGGCGATTTTCGACGTTTGTAGTTTTTAGCCCCAAATCAAATTTTTGTAGCCTAAAAGTGTCAAATTCCAGCTCAGCGCATCAAACTCCCCATCACACCGGTTTTTATGCGGCCGTGTTTCGGCAAAATTTTTTTGACGCTCTCGGGGCCATCAGACCTAACTAGCTCCAAACTTTCAAAAATGTGAGAAAAATGTTTGAAAAAGTCGAAATTTTGGGCATTTGGGGTCTCCCCCGCCCCCGCGAATCCCCCCCCCCCCTAAAGGTTCTATGGGATTGTTAGATCTAAAATTAAATTTTTTAATTAAAATGGTGTAGTTTTTATGATTAGGAATATGTCTAAATTGTCTGTTCTCACAGCGCTCATACCAAACTTAGCCCAGCCCATTCGTAACCTATTCCCGGGAGGCAGATTATTTTTGTGTGATTTCTTTCCTCTTCCTCCTTGTTCTTTTGTTCTATAAATGCAACTTTAACGTTAATTTTCAGGTGTAATGAACTGGCAGGCGGTCGGTGAGCATCGGTGCGCCCCTCTCAAGGATGCCGGATGGGTCCCCCGGTTCCAAATCGTGAGCCCTTTCCCGAAAATTTCAACCCCGCTATTTAGATGACCGATCTCTGGTTCACGCATGGCAAAAGTGTGGCGGGCAGTCGCGTGCAAGCCATCGACGAAAAATCCCCCGGCCACGAGACGTACGAGCTGATGAAGCAGAAGTTCGCGTCGTTCGCAAATCCTGAGTCCAAGCTGCGCTTCCGGACATTGACCCCGGAAGAACCGGAGTTCTACGGCATCACCTACGAGTTGCGGATCGTCAATTGTTGGTTTTTTTCTTATTCTGGAGAAGGACATTGGCTAATTGTGGCTGTTTTTAAACGTTTTCTTTAGCCGTCGCCAACGTCATCAGCGCAACGTTCTACCCGAGCCTTGCAACCGAAGATGGGCTGCCAAGCTGCCAGCTACAGCACCCGTACAAGATGCAATTTGAAGAAGACACCGAGAGGGGGTAGCTTATCTTTTGCTTCATTTATTTTCGATTTAGGGGAAAATTGGTCCTGTACAGCAGTCCCGATAATTCCGAGCAGCTGAAGGAGTGGTTAAAGAAAGAAGTATTTGAAGCCATGGTAAATTCATGTTCCCTGCTGGAAATCTTTTTAGGTCGAGTGGCTGTACCCACGCCCCCCGTCCGCCCCACCGAAGTCCACAAAAGGGCTGATCACCGGTGAAGCATTCGCCAGGACCGACTTGCCGCCCAAGCCTTTTAAGTGAGTGTTTGCGTCATTATTTTGGTCCCAGCATGCTTTTTTGAGGTTACCACAAATATTTTTAGGAAGTACATCTCGGCCATCTTCTCACCTGTAGAAGCTGCAAGCTTCGCCTCCCAGCACAATCAAATGGTCCACCCGACTTCTGGACAGTGCCGCGCGCGTGAATTGGTAACTTTCTGAACTCAATTTATTTTTTTTTCTAGGAACTTGAAAAGAAGAAAATGCTCCCGGTTGGAAAAATCTGCGCCCACCTTGAGCCGCGAAGCCCAGGGCACGCCCGCATCGTGATCAAGATGCTGAAGGAAGACCAGATAGCTGAGTTTTGCGACTGTTTGTAAATTTTTTACGGGAAAATTCAGGTTTACGGTACTCGCCGAAAAAGCTGTTTTTTTGTAGTCAAATCGGTAAATAAAGGTCAGAAACGAGTTTATCATCAAGAATTGGGTGGGGGAAGACCCTTTTCTCGAAGAAAAATTGATGTGATGATAGTACTAGGGCTATGAAATCAGGAATAAAACCCGTTTTTCTCTGTTAAAAAGGGTCTTCCCCGGCATAATTTTTGTCGATAAACTCGTTTCTTACATTTATTTATCGATTTGACTACAAAAAAACAGCTTTTTGGGCGAGGAACGTAGACCGGAATCAACCGATTGTTGTCGTTAATAAACGTTTTAATTCAATTCTTTATTTTCTGGCTTTTTATGCGTTTGGCATGCGCCTGGTTTGCTTTGTGGAATTTGTGCTTCCGACGCTGTATCGCCATTCAATTTGCAAACTGAACAAGGGTCTCGACTTTTTGAAAAAGAAGAGTCAGGTATGGATGCCCGAAATTCCCAAATTTCTTCTGTTTAGCTCGAAAACATCGGAGCTGAAGACATTCTCGACGGCAACGAACGATTGATTCTGGGCCTCATCTGGACCATCATCTTGCGTTTCCAAATCGACACTATCGTCATCGATGCGGTGAGTTTTAGAGGTCGCAAGGGTTTCGATAATATTAGGAAAGCGAAGCCGGTACAAAACGTCAAATTCTTTTTTAGGACGAACAAGAGACCGGTGAACGGAAGCACGCCAAGGATGCTCTATTCTTTGGTGCCAGCGCAAGACAGCCGGCTACAGAAACGTTAAGGTAAGATCTTTACCGAAATTCAAACCATTTAGCAGGTGGAAAACTTCGCGAGCTCGTGGCGCAGCGGGCTTGCGTTCAACGCTCTCATCCACGCTCATCGTCCGGATCTGCTTCACTACGACGGGCTGAACCCGCAGGACCATATGGGCAACTTGAACAACGCGTTCGACATTGCCGAAAAGAAGCTGGATATCGCCAGGTATTGCATTGTCAAGTTTCGCTGCTGCTGCTTCCTTGTTTGCGGGGAATTATCTTAAAAATCCGGCATTTTGGCCAAAATGCTCAGATTTTCCAAATTTTTGTCGTGTTGCAACGTAGTCTGTATTCGAAAACCGTGTGAAATGCTAAGAACTTGGGTGAAAATTTCAATTTTTGCTCGACGGCCCTTCCCGGAAAAATTCTTACCATGGTCCCCCCGCTAACAAGGAAGAATCGCTTCGCTCTCACTGGCTTGTAGCGGTTATTTTATTTTTAAATGTGTAACCATTTATAGGCTGCTGACGCTGAAGACGTTGACGTGGGCCGTCCCGACGAAAAGTCGATCATCACGTACGTCTCGCTCTACTACCATCATTTCGCCAAGCAGAAGACCGAGATGACCGGTGCCAGGCGTTGCCAATGTAAGCTTTTCGCTGCTGTTTCTATTGCTTTTTATAGATCGTTGGCAAGCTGATGACACAAGAGCAGATGGAAGACGAATACCAAGGCATCGCCAGCGATCTGCTCGAGTGGATCAAGGTATACTTGTTTGCTTTTGGCCTTCAATTCGTTTTGTTTAGCAAACGATTGGCATGTTGAACAACCGCCGATTCCCGAATTCGCTGAAGGGCATCCAAGAAGAGATGGTCCGCTTCAACCAGTTCCGCAACATCGAGAAGCCGCCCAAGTACAAGGAGAAGGGAGACCTCGAGGCGCTGTTCTTCAACATCCAGACCAAGAGGAAAGCCATGGGCATGAGTCCCTTCGTTCCGCAGCACGGTAATCTTTGCGGAATGGCTACCAATATTGTTTTAGGCCTTTTCATGAAAGACCTGGAGACGGCCTGGGATCGATTGGACAGCGCCGAAAACGAGCGCCAGACGGCGATCATCAACGAAATGCTGAGACTCCAGAAGCTCGAGCAGTTGGCTGAACGTTTCTACCGCAAGGCCGAGCTGCGCGATCACTGGCTGAGGGACATGGGTAAGGATTTCTCCTTTCGGCTGGACTGAAATGTTTGAAATGGCCAATAAATCGTTGACTTTCATATGTTTGTCGCTCTTCATTGCTAAACAACATGTTTAGGTGGTCATCTCGAGAACTTGAGCTCGGACGCACGGCCAGCGACGTCGAGGCGGCTCTCAAGAAACATCAGGCTATCAGCGCCGACATTCTACCCCGTGAGGAGCGCTTCCGCATCTTGACGCGCATCTGCGGCGAGCTCTCCGCCGGCAACTACCACGAAGCCGACCGCGTGCGGGCAAGGTATTTTTATTTTTGGCGCTTGAAAACATGATATTCTAGGGATCGTGAAATCGCCGAGAAATGCGCGCATCTGCTGTCGGTGCTCGAGGCCAAGCGCAAGCAAATTATGGGCTTGAACGACCTGATGGGCCTTTACGCGACATCGACACGTTGAGCAGCGAGCTGAAGCATCTTGAGGTAATCATATTTTGTTGCGATAAATCAGTTTGTTTTATTCACTTTCGTTTTTTTTATCAATCCACGGTTTTCAGCCGGTGGCTCGTAATCGTGACGTTGGCAAGCACATCCTCGGCGTCGACGATCTTATTGGCCGCCACGAGCTGGTCGAGGGTCAAGTGAAGGCGCACGGCGCCTGGCTCGACAACGTCTCCCGCCAAGCCCAACTCTACATCCGCGGCAAGGGGAGCAGCACGAGATCCTCCAGCGGAAGCTCGAAGACGTCAATGCGCAATACGAGAACCTGCGAGCACTCTGCCAGCAGCGCCGGAATGCCTTGCACAAAGCGCGCGAACTTTTCCAGTTCATTCAGGTACGTTCTTTAAACTTTTCTTGTATAATTGATGCAATTTTAGGACCACGAGGAGGAGATGACGTGGCTGGCCGAGAAGGAGTCGCTATGCCTGAACGCACTTCAGAAGGGCGACATTGCGAATGTGGCCAACATTTCCCGCCTCCACAAGACCATCGAATCGGAGATGAAAGCGCATTGGACACGCACCAAGGAGATCATGGCCGCCGGCGAGCAGCTGGCGATGGGCGGGCAAAGCCGAGATGACGTCCAACGCCGCATCCAGCAGATCCAACACCGCTGGGAATCCCTGCGAAAGGTGGTCGACGATTTGTCGAACTGGCTGCAGGAGGCCGAACGTGCGCAGCAATATTTCCAGGTTTGTGTCTTTCAAAATGCTGTTTTATTGAATTCAAGGTGATAGTTGTTTTTCTCGCAATTCAAAAATTGTTTTCAGGACGCCAACGAGGCCGAGTCTTGGATCCGCGAGAAGTTGCCGCTCGTCAAGTCCGACGACTATGGCAAGGACGAAGGCCAGGCCGAAAGCCTCCTCCAACGCCACAACCGGCTCGAGGAGCAGATTCCACGCTTTCCGGTAACACTTTTTGCCGCGTCTTGTCAATTTTCTTTTAGTTCGGATATTGTTCGCCTGGAGGAATCGGCTTCGCAGATCGCCAGCACCAACTTGATGACCGGTATCCATGCGACCGAGGTGGACACTGAAGAAACCGTCGTTCCACAGGTATACTTTTTATTACGTGATTGCAATTGTTTAATAGAAGGTCGATGACGTAGGCAAAGAGGAAAAGGTGGCGCTTGTTTGTAATGGGGGTTTCTGTCAAGAAATGCATGCTTTTTTCCTGGCGAACTTTTCAAAGCTTTTCGGTGTTTTCCGAGGATGCTATTCGGCTTAGCCGGAGTTTTGATCTTCCAATCCAATCTTCCCTTACAATCTTTCTTCCTTTAGGTCGAGATGCTGTACAAGTACTCTGGCAACGGATGGAGGTCAAGAAAGAGGAGATCGTCGCCCTCATCGACAAGTCGAACCCGGACTGGTGGTGTGTGCTGAAACAGAATGGAAAGGAGGGATATGTGCCGGCTACGTACTGCCGACTGATCCCCGGCGAAACTGTCACCATCGCCCAGACAACGGCCACTTCTTCTACCAAGTCTCACCGCGGAGAGCCGGCCGACGGCAGGAACGACATCCTGGCTCGCCAGCAAGCCATCAGCATGGGCACCGCAACTTGAACAAGCTCGCCGAAGTCAGGAAACGGCTGCTCAGCGACAACATCAAGCTGATGCGCTTCTTCCGTGAATGCGACGAATTCGAGACGTGCGTTTTGCTTTGAATTCTTTTCCTGTACTCTAGTATTTCTGGGCGGATCTACACTTTTGCTTATATATCCAGTTTTGCCTAGTAACGTCATAGCAAGTTTTTGGTGCCTTTTTAGTCGACATTTGAAGTGGAAAACGATTAGAACTTTAAAAACTGTAATCTATTTGACATTCCGGTGAAAAATCGATATTTTAGTTCGAATAGATTTTTAGCTTTTACGTTTTGGAATAGAGCAGAAACAAAATTAGAAACCAATTGGATCCCTGGTGCAAAATTGAGGCCCCGTCCTGAAAATGCTAAAGAACTATTTTATTTTCTATCTATGATTTTCGCCTTTATCAATCCTTTTTTAGTTGGGCTCAAGACACGATGAACGTGCTCTCGGACGAGCCCTCTGTTGAACACATTGAGGCGTTCCGCAAGAAGCTCGACAAGCTCGAGCACGACATCGCCGCGAATGGAGGCACCCAGCTGAGGCGTATCAACGGCATGGCCGATGAGCTGACCGCCGAGGGGCACAGCGAGACGCGCCAAATCGTCGCCCGCCAGCAGGCCGTCAACAAGCTTGGGCCCACATCGACCAGCTGTTCCGCAACAAAACGGCTCGCGTGCAGACGCTCGAGCAGCTCGCCGACTTCAATGCCAACTGCGCCGATGCCGAGAGCTGGATGAAGGCCAAGTTCGATCTGATCGACCGCAAGCCCCAGGATCTCAAGTCGTTGCAGAATTTGGAGCGCGACTTGAAGCCCTTGGAGGACAAGATCCGGTGGGTTTTTCTTCTTTCTCCCTTTAGTTTTGGTGTTATTCGTTTTGAAGATACCTGGTTAAACTTTTATTTTTAGTCTCTCGAAGAGCTGGCGGAGCGCGTCAAGAAGTCAAACCCGGAAATGGCCGCCGTCATCCAAAAGAAGATCAACGAGCTGCGCGGGATGTACGCCGATCTGCTCAGCCAAGCCCGCCAAAAGATCCAGCTGGCCGAAGAGACGCAAGGTATGGCTTGACCCTGTGCAATTAGCAGTTTCTTTAGGCCAGGAAATTTCGATGGAGCGCTCGCGGAAATGCACGCCTGGATCGAAAAGACGAAGAAGACGCTCTCGGACATGGAACGGCCCGTCGACGTGCAGACCGCCGAGGACATGCTCAAGAAGCACGTCGAATTGGGCGAACAAATCAAGGTATAGAACCGTCGAAAGTTTACGTAATCGTTCTTAGGACAAGAAATACGCCGTCGAATATGTCCAAGAGCTCGGACGGCGTCTGCTCGTCAAGAACCCGAAACTGAACGTGGTCAAGGAGAAACTCGAACAACTCCAGTACGCCATGGCCGAGATTGCCAACATTTGGAAGTCGAAGGTATTAAGCCGGCAATTGTTATTGAATCCTTGTTTTTTAGCATGCACACCTCAAGCAGCAGCTCGACCTACAGTTGTACAATCGCGAGGCCGAGCGCATCGATGCGGCCACCAAGGGCCATGAAGCTTTCCTTGATTTTAAGGTAGCCGGTGCTTCTTGAACCACACAATTACCATCTAGGACCTGGGTGATTCCGTCGACTCGGTTGAGAACCTCTTGAAGCGCCATCGCGATTTGGAGGCCAAGCTGGATGCGCAAGAGGCTCGTCTCGATGCTTTCAGCAAGAACGCCGACGAGCTGATCCGGTTGAAGCACGCGGACAGCACATACATCCATGATGTAACTTTTTTTATTGTAAGCTTATGATTCATTTCTAGCGCCGAAACGAGGTTCTGGCAAGACGTGAAGCTGTCCGTCGCGCCGCCTCCAAGCGCCGTGCCCAGCTCGAGGCCTCCCTGGAATACCAGAACTTGCGCCGTGACGGAGACGAGATGCTCAGTGGATCGGCGACAAGAAGAAGGTAGCGCTCGACGACACCACCTCGACCTGCACACGATCGACATCAAGCTGCTCAAGCACGAGGCCTTCGAGGCAGAGATCAAGGCCAACACGCAGCGCGTCGAAAATATCAACAAGGTCTGTTTTTGTGTTCGTTTGCCATCCCGGGCCACTTCCGAATTTAAAAAATTTGATTTTTCAGGATGGCGCAATGCTCGTTTCTCGCCACCACTACGAATCGCCGAACATCCAGAAGCTCGTCGAGCGCGTTAACCGTCGTGGGCCGAGCTCAAAGACGCCGCCGCGCGCAAGGGCGAAAAGCTGAAGCAGGCCGCCGACCAAAAGGTATAACGTTCTTCAGTCACATTATTGCCGTCTCTAGAATCTCAACCGCATCTTGGATGACGCCAACGCCAAGCTCGACGAGATCGACGAGTCGCTGCGAAATAAAGACGTCGGCAACGACCTGCGCGGCGTCAAGGAGCTCCTCCAGAAGCACACGACCGTTGAGCAGGAAATGCACCTCTACGAGAACAAGGTATGGCGCTTGTCCACTTTTCAAAAAATTGCGTTTAGTTGACGGAGATCTCGCGCCGTGGCAATGTGATGGCTGGCGAAGGCCATTTCGATGCGGCTCGAATCATTTCTACCGTCAAGAGCCTCCTCCACCGCTTTGAGCAGTTGACCGGCCCTTGCTCAGCACGTCGTACGGCGCTCGAGGAATCCCTGAAGTGGCACCAACTCGCCTTTGACGTCGACTGCGAACTCCAATGGGTTGCCGAAAAGGAGCCGCTGGCCGCTTCCGAAGATACGGGCCGCACCCTGACCGAGGCGCTGAACGTCTTGAAGAAGCACGAGCAGCTCGAGGCCGAGGTCAATCAGCATAGCCGCCACATCGAGGGCACCATCCATCGTGGTGACGACCTCATCAAGGGACATCACGCAGCACAGGCTGACATCAAGGCAAAGTGTGATCAACTGGCCGGCGCCTGGGCTCACCTACAGCAGCTCGTTCGTCGCCGCAAGCGCATCGTCGACTGGGGTGTGAAGGAGCAGCAATACATGTTTGACGCTGCCGAGGTATGAACTGCTTAATTGTCGGAAATGAGTTTTAGGTCGAGTCGTGGATGGCGGAGAAGCGGATCCTGATCGAATCCCAGGATTACGGACAAGACGAAGACGCTGCACAGAAGCTTCTCGCCCGGCACAAGGCTCTGCAAAACGATATGAACACTTACAAGTAGGCGTCCCCATCCACTTCTCACTCAACTCTTTTTTCAGACAATGGGTCGAGCGTCTGGCGGTGAAGTGCGCCGAGTTGGTCGACTCCCATCGGCCCCACGTCGACCGCTTCTCCAACAAGCAACGCGATCTTGAGGCCGAATTCGATCGTCTTTCCGAGCTGGCCGATAAACGTCGCGCGCTGCTGGAAGAACGCTGTGCTTGCACGAATACCTGAGGTGTGTTTTCTTTAATTCTTTATTGTCCGGGTCATTTAGTCTATATTGGTTTCTCAAATTTATCTTTTTCAGGGAAAGCGCCGAGCTGGAGCAGTGGATCAACGAGCAGCTGCAGACGGCGATGAGCGAAGAATACGGCGATGACTACGACCATTTGATGGACCTGCAGACGCGCTTCGAAAACTTCCGCACCTCGGTCAAATCGGGTAGCGAGCGATTCGTCTCCTGCGAGCAAGCGGCCAACTCTATTCTTCGTCGCAACACGCCGTTTGCCCGGGATGTGCTGAAGAGGCAAGAACGACTCAGGACGGTAAGTTTTGTGTTTATTTCGATGAGTTTCTTTTTGTAGGTCTGGCACCTCCTCGTCGAATACATGGAATCGCGTGAGCAAAAGCTGAAGGCGGCCGAAGAACTACATCGCTTCAACCGCGACGTCGCCGAGCATGAGCAGCGCGTCCTGAAAAGCTGAGCAACATGCCACGGAGCTTGGCCGTGACGTGAAGCAAGTGCATTCGCTCTGGCAAGCCCACGAAACTTTCGAGAAGCAGCTGGTCGATATGAAGGTACGATATATAATTTATTTTATGTTGTTAGTACAATGCGTTGCTTGCCAACGACGCTTCACGCACATGATAAATTAATTAATTTCAGGCTCGCCTCGACCATTTGCTGCAAGAAAGCGCTCGTCTGAAGGAAGCTTACCCTGGCGGCAATGCCGACCACATCTCCCAGCAGCAAATCGCGCTCACCGAGGGCTGGCAAGAGCTCGAAGAGGCGACGTTGAACCGAAAGGACCGCTTGCGGGCTGCCTACGACTTCCATCGCTTTTGGGAGAGGTGAGCCGCTAATTTCAGTAGTCTTGTTCTCAAGCTTTCAATGAAAATGGCTATATACTTTATCAGGTCCGGGATCTTCTTTCCTGGTGCGACCTGATGGTGGCCGACATGCAAACTGAGCAACAACTCCACGACCTCCAGGGCGCGCAGTGGCTGAAGGAAGAGCACTCGCGGCTGCAGTCTGAGATCGAGGCCCGCGCTCCCGAATTTGCCAAGCTCGACGGAACGGGCCGAAAGATGATTGCGGCCGAGCACTACGCCAGCGACGAGATCCGTGCTCGTCTGCAGCAAGTCGAGCGGGCCTATCAGCAGCTGAAAAGCGAATGGAAGTTGCGCGAATCCTACCTGTCGCAAGTCGTCCAATGGCACGCGTTGCAGCGTGAAGCCAAGCAGATCATGGCCACCATCCAAAGCAAGCGCAACACCCTCAAGCAGTTGGCGATTGGCGGAACCGTGGATGAGGTAAGCCGGACAGTTTGGAGTCGCTTTTAGAAGTTATGTGTTTCAAAAAAATGTTATTTTTAGGTGGAGGCCCAACAAAAGCGGCTGGAGACGTTCGCGAAGGCCCTTGTCACCCTTGACGGCCGTATCGACACCCTCGACAAGAACTCGCGCTCCCTGATCGACGGCAAGCACTTCGAGTCGGCCAACATCGAGACCTGGCGCCAGAAAGTGCATGAGGCGTTGGCCACGCTGAAAAGCGATGTTGCCCAGCGACGCCGTGAGCTCGATGGTGCGCTGGAAGAGGCCAAGTTCGGCGGTGACGTTCGCGACATGGAGAGTTGGATCTCCGAAAAGATTCAAGCTATTCGCATCGAAACGGAACGGTGAGAGCTTTTTGCAATACTTGTGTTTTTCCATCGAAGAAATTCGGAGTTTGCTCAACGTTCTTTTTCAGCCAAGGCCAATGTACAACGATCGAGGACAAGATGAAACGACTTCAACGCCATCAGGCCTTCGAAGGAGAGCTGGATGCGAACCGTGGCCGCGTCGAAACGATCCTGAAACGAGGCGCACAGCTCCAACGCGGCCGGAATGGGCCCATGGTTGGCGAGCAGTGCAACCGTTTGTCGCAGCGCTGGCGTGAGCTCGAATCGGCGTGCACCGAACAATCGCGTGCCCTGGAGGAAGCCCGAGATTTGCTGAGGTAGCGCATTGAATTTTGGCATTTGACATATTGTCGGATTTTAGGTTCAAACAACTCGTTGATCGGGTCTTGCAATGGATTCGCGAGCGGGAGAGCATGGTACATGCCGGCGACATGGGCAACGACCTCGAGCATTGCAATCTGCTGATCGACCAGTACGTTTAACTTTTCATAGTTTTTTTTTGCCTGGGCTACTGTTGTGTGGGCGACCACTGAGGATATCTGTGAAAACTAGTGAACATGCAATTCATTCCGAAATCGGAATCACATAATTAGAAGAACGACAAGACCAGAAATCTTATTGTGAAGAATTTTGATTTTTACCGATTGTTTTCTGCTAATTTTTCATTAGCATTTGATCCGGAGAGCGGATTGATTTGCCTAATATTTAAGCGCAAACTGAGTGGGTTTAAAAATCTTTTAGCGCACTTTTAACCACTTTATTTTAGACTGGACGGCACCAGCGCGGACAACTCTGTCGACGAGAACACCTTGCAAGAGATCAACGAACTCGGCGACAAGCTCGTACGCCAGGGCAGGAGCAGCCAGAAAGAGGTGCGAATAGTCTAAATACTCCAACTTTCATTTCCAGGTGCACGAGCAGAAGACGATCATCAACCAGAGTTGGCAAGCGCTCCAGTCCGACATTCGCTCCTATCGTCAGCAGTTGAAGGCGGCCCTCGAGGTGCACGGCTTCAACAGGGACATCGAAGACACCAACGAGCGTATCCACGAGAAGATTGTCGCCGTAAAGAGCGACGACTTTGGAAGGTAGTTTCAAATTATTGCGGCGGGTAATATTTTTTTAGGGACTTTGCCAGCGTCGATCAGCTTATGCGAAAACAGCATGCGCTTGAAAGGGACATGGAGGTCATCCATGCCAAGCTCGCCGCCCACGACCAAGAGGCGCAGACCATCCTCGCCAAGAAGCCACCGCTCAAGGTGGGTTTTACTTTCCTGAATTATCGTTCTTGTCCTGAAGCCACAACCTCCAAATTCGAATTTTTTAGGAAACTATTCTGAACTCGCTGCAACGCCTCGAGCAAAGCTGGAAGGAGCTCTCCGACTCGGCCGAGCAGCGGCACGCCAAGCTGGAGCGCTCTCATCAACTTTACAAGTATTTCGACTCGGTGAAGAAAGCCGACCAATGGGCGTCGAACCTGCGCACGAAGATGACTTCGCACAAGCCGCCCAAGACCACGACTGAGGCCCGTCTTCTCATCCAGCAACATCAAGAACGGTTCGTTCGCTTTTTTTTGGAATCATCTTGTGGTTCAATCGGGAAATAACGTGCTAGCTCCGGTTTTCAACGCGTTTTTTTTAGCAAAGCGGAAATCGACGGTCGCCAAGTCGAGATCCGAGTGCTACACGAAGAGGGACAACGCCTGATCGCCGAGCAGCCAGAGCACAAAGGAGAAGTTCAACGTGCCCACAAGCGAGTGCAAAACAGCGAGCATCAACTCCGGCAAACATGGGAGCAAGAGAAGGTCGGTTACTGTCATTCGTGCAAACCGACTCGTTTAGGCGTCTCTGGCTCGAGCTCTCGACTGGCTCTTGTACTCTGATCAATGCGGACTCGTCGAAGCGTGGCTGGCAAGCAAAGAAGCTGTACTAAAGGATCACGACCTCGGCGACAATTTGGAGGCTGTGCAGGTATTGATTATTCGCTGCTGATCACAAAATGGCGTTTAGATGTTGATCAAGAAACACGACGCCTTCGAAGAGACTGTCAAGACTCAGTCTGACAAAATCGAATCGGTGAAGAAGGACGCCGACGCCCTGCTGTCCCATGGCAACGACTATTCGGTCCAAATCGAAGAAAGGTGAGCGTTTGGGAAATTAAGGACTTCTGGTTATGGGAATTTTTTAGAAAACGCGATCTCCGCCCTCGGTATGAAAATAGGGAATGGCATGGGCTTTTTCAAAATTCCCCCGGGCTTTCCTGACTAATACTTTTCCGATTCTAGAAACCTTGTTTTGCCTTGGCATATGTATAACAATGTCCTTTTTGCAGACGTGACGAGGTCGTGGCTCGCTACAATGCTCTGCTCCAACAATCGGCCCACCGGCGGACGATGCTGCTCGACAGCCAGAAACTGCTCGACTTTGTGCGGTCTTGCGGCGAGCTGATAACTTGGATCAACGCCAAACTTCAACTGGCCTACGACGAAAGCTACCTGGATCCGGCCAACCTTCGCTCCAAGCTCCAAAAACATCTGGCATTCGACAGCGAGCTGGCCGAGAACGAGAAACGCCTCAACTTTGTCGTCAACGAGGGCAACAAACTGATCAAGGAGAACCACTTCTCGAAGCAAGAGGTCGAAGCTCAGCTGTCCGAGCTGAAGGGAGGCTGGGAGGAGCTGAGAAACAAGAGCGCTTTGAAGACGCAACGCCTGCGCGAAGCCTACGATGCTTTCACGCTGGCAAGGAAGGTGGATGACGTTGAAAGGTAAGCTTTGGAAAATTTTTCGAGTGCTGAAAATTCAATTTATTGCTCTATGACAACTTTTACAGGTGGCTCGACCACATCGAAGGCGGGCTTGCATCGGAAGATCACGGAAAGGACGTCCACTCCGTCGAGCACCTTGTCAAGAAGCTCGATGCCACGCAGGCCGAAGTCGCTGGCCGCAGCGACCACGTTGCCGAAGTGATGACGAAGGCCCGAGAGCTGAAATCGAAGAGCGCCGCCGACACGGCCCAATTGCTGAAGTCTGCCGAACAAGTCGAACTGCGGTACGCGCAACTCGGCGAGCCGATCAAGATCCGGCGCGAGAACCTGCTCGACGCCAAGAAGCTGTTCGAGTGGGAGGCCGAGGCGCAAGAGGAGACTGAATGGATGCACGACCGGATGCCGCTCGTCCGAAGCGCCGATTTTGGGGACAGCCTCCACTCGGCCGAGCATCTCAGCAAGAAGCACGCCCTTTTGGAAGCGGTACATACAATCGAAATTTTTTTAATATTGTTCAGGAATTGGACACTCGTCACGCCTCTCTCAACGAGGTCGAGCGCAAGGGCCTCGAGATGGTGCGTGCCCGACATTTTGCCAGCACCCAGATTGAGCGCCGCGTCGACGAGTTGATGGGTACGATGTTGCAGCTAAAGGTATATTTCGTCTGCCTTTTGTATTCGTGTTTTCTAATCAATGTTCGAATATAACGACGGTTTTTTTCAGGAACTCTCGATCACCAGGCGCCGCAAGCTTGATGCGGCGGTTATTTCGCAAAAGTACTTTGCCGACTTGGGCGACGCTGAACAGTGGATCCGCGACCGGATGCCGTTGACGAACAGCCAGGACAGCAGCAAGGACCAAGCGGCAGCCGAGTCGCAGCTGCGCCGCCTTGGATTGCTGGAGAAGGAGGCGATCAAATTCCGCGAGGAAATTGACCGGTTGAAGGCGACGGCTGACCGACTTGTGCACGACGACCACCATGACACGACGCAGATTGCCGCGCGGCAAAACCGGCTCGAGGGCTCGTACGCGGAGCTGATCCGTGCCATCGGTGTCCGCAAGACGCATCTGGCCGACTCGAGCCGATACCACGCCTACGTTCGCCAGGCCGACGATCTGATGGACTGGCTGCATGAGAAGGAACGCGCTGCCGCTGCCGAGAGTACGGCCACCTCGAGGAGTGTAGCCGGACCGGACATCCGTTTGGTATAAATTCGGATTTGATTCCTTTGATTGTGCCCAAAACCCGCGCCGCGGGCTTTGGACGCTCGAATATAGACACAAGGAAGGAATAATTTTCTGGTTTTAGGTGCCTCGATCCGTGCCAAGGGCGACGATCTCTCTCGACTTTGGCAAGGCGTCAACGAGAGCGCCAATGAGCGTCAACAAGCCCTCACCGGTGCCAAGCAAGTGCATCGCTTCGACCAAAGGCCGACGAGACGATCAACTGGCTGCAAGAGAAGGAAGCCGATGGTGTGGCCCTGGAGAACGTCGACCTGAGCGGCGCCGACCTGAACACGCTGACCAGCGAGCGGCAGCGCCTCGAAGAGTTCATCCACGGGCTGACGGCCGTGGAGAAACAGGTAGCTTTATGTCAACTTTCGGCTATTTTCTTTGCTGTTTAGGTGACCGAGCTGTGCCGGGAGGCTGATCGTCTCGAGAGCCTCTACCCCGCGACCAAGGACCACTTGCTTGGCCGGAAGATGGACATGAACATGCTACTCAACGACATCACCGAGAGCGCCAACAAGCACCGCGAGCGGCTTAGCCACACCGAGCAGCTGCAAGCCTACTTCCAGGTATGACCAGCTAAAAACATTGGTTTATTGAGAGCTATTTTTAGGAACACCGAGAGCTCATCTCGTGGATCAAGCGTCTTTTTACAACAATCACCGCCGAGACGCTCCCGAAAGACGTGCACGCTTGCGAGGCTTTGGCCAACCGGTACTTTTGGCTTTTACGCATTCCACTCGTTTTAGACACAATGAGTATCATTCGGAGATGATCGGCCGCAAAGGACACATCGATTCGTTCTGCAACCGAGGACGATCGCTCGTTCAACAGGGCCATGTCCTTTCCCAAGAGATCCAACGCAAGGTCGAACAGCTCGAGCGTGCTTACCATGGCGTCGAAAGCGTGTGTTCTCCCTTTTTTGCTCATCTGATTAGATTTTAGGTGTGGAACGAACGAAACGAGCTCTACGTCGAAAACATGGACGTGCAGCAGTGGAAGGCCAACGCGAATACGCTGGAACAATGGATGACGGAAAGGGAGAACCTCCTCGGCGACGATTGGAAGTATGTCGATTCGGTGGCCACCGCCGACGAGCGGCTTCGCGACTTTGACGACTTCCTGGTGACCGTCGATGCTCAAGGAGAACGGTGCGAGGGTGTCAAGCGGCAGACGCTGCTTGAAAAGAACTTCTCACGCCAGCTGCAAAGAGAGGTTGTTGTTTTTGTGTGTGAATGCATTACCCCTGTCTTTCTAGGCGGAACGCCGGCTTGACCAAGAGGAAACAACGCGAAGGCGCGATACAATCAAGGTCGTCGAGAAGGGCAACCTGTTGGCTAACCGAAGGCAGGACCGTGAGAGGAGGAAGACTCAGGTACTTTTTCCCAAATCATTAAATTTGTGTTTAGGAAATTAGTCTGATGAAGCCGTCGGCCTCTGGTGAAGACTTCGCCTCGCAGACGCTGCCCAGGAAGCTGGATGGCCGACGCGAGCGCAGCAAGACGACGGCTCTTGGTGATTTCCGATTCTTTTGCGCAACGCGTTGTTTAGGTGAGCCGGTGGTCTCGGTTTCTGGGCCCTCGACCTTGCCAATCGTTGGCTCGGCGTCCCATCACGGCGAGTCGTCGACGAGCAGCATGTTGGCGCCCCACCACGAATTGCCTCAATCCCAGATCCACACCGTCACGCCCGGATTCAGGTGAGAGTCTTTTCAGTCGTGGCTTAATCTTACCTTTGTTTAGCACCCGCCGCGGCACTTCCATCCGCCGTTCCAGTGGCCATCGTATGGCTGACGAGCAATCCTCGATTGATATGACTGGGTATATCTCATTTAATAAACACTTACCTTTCTTTTCCAGCTACGTCGACCGCAAACAAGAACTGCAGTCCGGCGGCAAGAAGGCGACGCTCCGATCGTGGAAGAACTACTACACAATCCTGTGTGGCCAGCTGCTGTGCTTCTTCAAGGACGAAGAGGCCTTCATGGGTAACAATGCCGCATCGCCACCGGTCTGCATCTACAACGCCATCTGTCAGCAGTATCCGGAATACGCGAAGCGCAAGCACGCCTTCAAGTATGTCTTTGAATATGTTGTGGAATTGGAAGTTTTAGCCTGGTGCGAAGAGCACATATTATCAGGTATCAAAGAAACGTGGGGGGTTTGGCGCGAGGGAGACTTTTCGGATGAGAACTGTTTTCATTATCCATATTTTGTTGCCAACGTTTCAACTTTCCCGGGAAAACCTCGTAACCGCATGTCAACCGAACTAACTGGGCGCACAATTATTTTTGCCCGCAAAAAAATTGCTGTTTTTCAGGCTGATCACGCAGGATGGCGCCGAGTACCTGTTCGCCTGCAGCGAGGAACGACAAATGCTTGAATGGGTCGCTAAGGTATCTTTTCTTCGCGATTAGCGGGTTTTTTTGTAGCGTGAGGATCGGCTTTTAAAAATGTCTTTTTCAGATCAAATTCCACGCCTCGCTGGAGCCGTCGGCCCAGTTGACCGCCTTCAGCCAGAGTGCCGCGATGGAGCTGTCCGCGCATGGGCACGTCCCCGTCCCGCCGCCCCGGAACATCCCCTATCAGGTGTGCCGTTTTCCCCTTCAGACTCAATTCGGATTTAGTCGACCTCTCGCTCCGACATCCTGATGAGGCAGCACGAAATGGGCGCCTCGCAGTCGACCGATTCGGGCCCTGACTCGCGTCGTGCCAGCCAGCTGAGCAGTGACTTTGCCGATTCCCAACGTATGTTTGGTGCTTGAAGCTTTTGGCAGTGCTTGGGCTATTTATCGGGTTCGACGAGCTCCTTTGTTTTTCGCTGTCTCTGATTTGTCCCCTAAACTTAATTAACCTTTCGATTTAAGCCCAAAAATGTTTTACATCTAGGAAAAAGCTTTCCGCTTGCTTGCTTTCTAATTCTTTTTTTTTGGCTTGCTGCCGTTTCTTTCCCTTCGCTTGAATAATTGCTTGCTCTAACCTGGCTTCCGTCAGGCTGTGCTACGCTGCCCAGGCGCAGCACTTCTGCGGCCGGCAGCACGGCGGCTGATTATTCTACCGTCGGCTACGCGTCACTACCCCGAGGCAGCCGCACGTGTGTCGATGAACGGGGAGGCTGTGCCCGTGGTCGTCGCGCGTTGTGGTCGCATCGTGCGCCGGCAAAGCTCGAGGAACTCGCGAAGATACGAAAGTGGGGTGCTGAAGGCAAGGGGAACCACTGCACGCGGGGCTTGTTGTTTGTTTGTTGGTGGATGTGGTGTCTTGATGTCTCGCATGTCATTTGGGCTTTATTTTGGTGCATGGTAGAACATAGGTCAACTCATTGTCTGGTGTGGCTTGATAACTCGCTGACATGCTTGCCCAAAACGAAGCCAACTCGCTGGACAATGATTTGCACTTTGCACTCTTTATATATTTATATACCCTGATTTTAAGTATTCGCTTCTAGGGAACCGTCCTGATGTCTACCGAGAACGAGCTTCCACCCAACAGTCGCACACCAGCTCCAATGGTCATGTCAGTGATCACTTTTGGCATTCAATAGTTTTTTAGCACGAGTATCGTCAGACGGTCATCTACGAGAGGTCGGAGACGAGGGAGCGAGGTTTGGCTTTGACCATTTACCTATATATTTCCTTTTTCCAGTGAACGAGGGCTCTCAATTCATTTCGTGGGTCGAGGAGCAGAACAACCCGCACGCTGCCGCCGCCACGATGTCCAGCCAGAATGGAGGCCATTCGGAGACGGACGACGATGCTTCGGTCAAGGGTTCAAGTGAGTGCTTTTGTTTTCGGCTGTCTATAGGCTGGACCGCACCGCGTTCCGGGCCCTCATTGTATATTGTCTGGCGCCTCTAATTTGCCATTTTTCAGGACGCCGCGGTTTCTCGTCGCTCTTCTCGCGCTCGTCGAAGAAGTCGAACAAATAAGCGGCCAACATGACCCATGCCAATCCACCCTCGCTCCTCATTCGCCATTCCAAATGATGTCACATGCCCAATTCTCCAATACGGCTACCCATTTCCACCCCAAAAAGATGACACCCACAACTTCTCGTTCGTTTTCCGATGAAATCGTGGCCCAGATCCCTCTCTGCTCAATCTCGTTTCTTTTATTGCTATTTGTTGTTTTGTGCAAAAGAGTTATAGTCGCCAATTTGATGTTCCTCCCCCCACCCTGTCCACAAATAGCTAAAGAGTTATTTATCCCCGCTAATTCTTTGGTCGTTTGATTCCTCGGCCTCTCTGACGACGCCGATACTAATAAATGTTCTCGCAATCCACGAGTGCACACCGCTTGTCGTCGCTGTCCCCTTCGGACCCCGCCCCCTCCCACTTGCCGAGTTTTTCCGGGGTATTAGTTTGCTGATTGTTGGGGTCGTCTGATCTTACTTTTATTCAATCATCAGGGGCTTTGTACGCGTACCACCTATCTTTATTCTTCTGTCCCCTCGTCCGATTTAGAGTCGAGGCTTGGGGAGCGGCTGACGCGTTCACTGGATGGTACCTGGAAACAGTATCTCTAGCTCTTAGCTTGGAAAGATTTATTTGTGACCTGCGATCGTTGTTTGTTTCCTTGCCTGAATTATTTTGATGCGCAGGCCAAGGTTGATCCCCTACATAACGCGGCATTCCGCACATGTGTCTGCAATGCCGGTCTTGGCGGAAACGCTCAAACTTTATAAGCTCACCAATTTTCAAGTCGAAACTCGATGGTAAGTTGGAAGGTGTTTAGACTTGGGCCTGTGGGTATTTGCACAATATCCCAAATACATTATTAAAATAAACGAAAATTTATCGCTAGGCCGGATAATATATATAGATGGCGACGTTTAAAGCAGGAAAATACACAAGAATCCGAGTACAATAATCGTTAGTTAAGTCGTTCGTCGGCGTGCATGTCTTGTCCTTCGAGGGAGCGACGTGGCAGGGGTTCGGACGGCCCTGAAATGTCGTCTTTTGACAATAAGATAATTGGGCGTTTCCCATTTGGCAGCGTTGGGCGGGGCTGAGCCAATTTTTCCCCCCACTAACTCCCGATAGCGAATACCAAATAATATTTTTTGCATTTTGCACAGGTTTCTGTTACCGGCTAGGGGGTGGGCAGGACATACCGGTTTTGTCTTCGCTACAACTTTTTGAAATTATATTGTCTTATAGTGTATATTATATTTTAATCTACTTTGAGTTAGCACAAAAACCCGTAGTATATTTCGATACAAAATTATCCGGTAAAGGTCGCTTAACGGGGGGGGGACGAAATAACGGGGTGGAAACCATTTTTCCCCTACCGAGAACTGTCGTGTCAATTCAAGCATGCCATCGGATAGAGCGTCAAAAGTTATACCAAGATATTTAATTTCAGCCCGAAATACCACAATTTAAAATTACCACTTTATTAAGCTAAAACGTCTAATCAATTAACAATCGTTAAAATGGAGTTTTTCGGACTGAAATGAAACTAGTAGTATCATTTTCGACGCTCTATCCGATGGCGTTTGCAAAATAGATATTTTGTATGAATACATGTTGTTCCCCGATAAGCGACCTTTACCAAATATCGAAAAAGGTAGCGTTGTCTCGTCCCCCCCCCCCCACCCCCACCGCTAACTGAACTGTCCAGTGCCAAGAATTCTTAGTGTAAGGAATACCGGCGGGGACGACGATGTTGCCGTCGCAGCGCTCGTCCCCTCCATATCTCAATTTCGACAGATCAACGCCAACTCGTCCCGCTTTTTGTAGACGGCATACAGGGCAGAGTCCTGAATATGTCAGAGGTTGGTGGAGAAGGGTCGTAAGGGAAGGTGACCCGAATTTTATCTCCGAGAAATGCGTAGTAGCCCGCTGTTCCCAGTATTTTAATAGCCTGGTTATTCAGAGTTTTGCCCGAAAAATTGAAAAATTAGCTATAAAAATCGATATTTTCGTATTTTTTGATAAATCGTGATAAGCTTTTTGCATTCATGAATAGCGAACAACTGCGTATTAACACGTTCTCCCGGTAGGTTAGCAAATTGGTTTTAATAGATTAAAAAAATTCGGATCCCCCCACCCCCAGAAATAACAAAGAACCAGCTCACTCTGTCCGGTGCATCCATTGGGCTTCTTGCAGATTTGAGCAGGATCGACCACGCCGGCTGCTTTACTGAAAAAGATTGCATTATGCGATACTACAGGTGTCCCAAACCCCCGAGCATTTGGCCGTCCCGTCCGATCGGGACCAAATTTTTAGCAGCGATGGGGACTCATAAAAACTATGTGCAGCCGAATTTCCTAAGCAAAACATTGTAAAACAAAAAGTTTTCGGATACGTAATTTTCGGAAATCAAAAAATTCCGCCGGGGAAAAAGTGCCCTCTTCATTTTTGCTAAGCATTTCGACGTCCAATTCCGCCGAAATCGTTGAGAAATCGGCAAAATATACCTTAACCAGCGGATTTCGATATTTTTGTTTTGCAATATTTTGCTTAGAAAATTCGGCTGCACATAGCTTTTATGGGTCCCCATCGCTATTCAAAATTTGGTCTTGATCGGATAGAAGACGTCCAAATGCCGCGGAAGGATGAGGGGTGAGGGGAGTGGGACGCCCTGATCGTGGAGTTTTTGAGCAGTTTCCAACTTTTTTCGATTGTTTTCCTCCTCAAACATAGCGTCACCTTAATAGAATGACCGTCAAAATTAGGGGGCTATAAATTAGAGGGAACGCGGTACATTTAAAAACGGAAAATTATCTATCTTGACCCTACACGATGGCGTCACGACATGGGACACACAGGGCGGGGCCGAGATGACGTGTCACTTCTCTGATGTTCTTACAAAAGACGCAGCGATTTTCCTGTAAGTTGGATACGCAGGGATACCCCTAGTGTTCGGCAATTTGCCCGGTCCGGTTTTGGCCCGAAATTCGGGTATGAAACCGGGCCGCCCGAAAACCGGGCCGACCCCCTCGGCCCGAAAACCGGGTCGCCCGAAATTCGGGCCGTCCCTGGCCGAAACCGGGTCAACCCGGTTTTACTATGCAAGTTAAAATGAACATCATTTTCGAGCAGCAGTTCGCACAACTCGGCGCCAAACCACTCGCAACTCATTTGGGGGTCGTTTGGTAGCATTCCTTCGAGGTTGTTGAACACGGCGGACGATTTCGAGACGCTTTTTCTAACCGCGCTAGCAGGCTGGGCAAAGCTGGTAAAGAGCTGAAACTCGTTGGGCAGATAGAACTTTTCGCGCTCTTTCGACTGATGCCCTTCTCGATCCAGGAGTCCCAGTGCCGATCGAGATATGATGGTTTTAGTGCGGCGACAACTTCGACAGGTACACCTTTCGGCACTAAAACGCTCCCCTCTCTGTCCCCCGACGGTGTTGGAGAACGGCAAGTATACCGTTGGAAAGAGCGTTCAAAATGCTATCTTCTCAACGGCTTGAAGCAATGCTATCAAGCGTCTTTACGCTGCTAGAGCGGTTAGAAAAAACGTCTCGAAATCGTCCGCCGTGTTCAACAACCTCGAAGGAATGCTACCAAACGACCCCCAAATGAGTTGCGAGCGGTTTGGCGCCGAGTTGTGCGAACTGCTCGAAAATGATGTTCATTTTAACTTGCATAGTAAAACCGGGTTGACCCGGTTTTCGGGCCGAGGGGGACGGCCCGAATTTCGGGCGGCCCGGTTTTCGGGCCGAGAGGCTCGGCTCGGTTTTCGGGCGGCCCAAAAACCGGGTATACCCGAATTTCGGGCGGCCCGAAAACCGGACCGGGCAAATTGCCCAACACTAGATACCCCCAAAAATACAGCCCTGCCTCCAGCGGTTTGACGAAGTGTGCGGGTTTTTAGGATTTTCGTATCTAGCAAAAACTCTCGAGTAGCAGGTGCTTAGGAGGTGTGGCGTGCCCACTGATTTTCGGAACTCCGCAGGTTTTGCGCAAGATGCGGCGCAAAGGATGTGAAAGATTGATTGGATGTTCATTTTTTCGGAATTCGGGGGTAAATATGTAAATTGTTGCCTTTGATTTGGGCTAGACGGGGGCTGGGTTGAAACGGTATTAAAAGCGAACACGCACTTCGACCGACCGCTCGCAGGGAGGTATTTTTGTTCAGCGCAGATCCAGCACCCCTACCATCCGCTCTTTCGGCCGGCCACGGCCCTTCTCAGTTCCTTTGACCGTTTCGGGGGTTGGCGGTGGTGGCGAAGGTTCGCGCAGCGGCCTGTAAAAAAGTTACCCTGATGCGTGAGGATGGGAAAGCTGCACAAAAAAAGGCTTCCGCGGATGCTCATGGAAAATCGGAAAAGTCACGGCTACGAACCCCTTGGATGTCGGCGAAAATGACGGAGAAGGAGCCCTGGCAGCAGAGCCGACCGGACTAAAATTGAGTTGTATCTATCGATGGACGCCATGAATCAACCTTGCCGTAGAAGACGAAGATCTGCCGCTTCGGCTTGTCCGTGTGTAGGATGCGCTGTAAGTACATGCATTTCGCGAAAGAGAGAGAGAGAGAGAGAGAGAGAGAGAGATAGAGAGCGCGAGAGAGCGAAGAGAAAGGGAGAGAGAGAGAGAGAGAGAGAGAGAGAGAGCGAGCGAGACGAGGCGAGAGAGCGAGAGAGAGTGAGAGAGCTAGAGGGAGCGTGAGAGAGAGCGAGAGAGCGTGGGAGAGAGCGAGAGAGCGTGAGAGAGAGAGGCAGCGAGAGAGAGAAGAGAATGAGAGAGGGCGAACTGAGGGTTAACCAACCTGGACCGCCTCGGGACAATGTTAAAGATGGTCCGTTCCGGCGTATGGCTTCTAAACACAGAGCCATTATTTTGTTTTGTCCAAAGACATACCTTTGCGTCGGATCCGTCGCTGGAGGACTGGGCGGGGGGGTGCTGCAAGAAAAAAAAGATTAGTAACTTACAGGGCAACTTCGGTTGAAAGTTTAGGTTTTCTGAAGTACTTACGGTTCCGGGCTGAGGTCGGGGCCTCCGATTTGCTCGTAGTAGGCCCCGATTGCTTCAATTATCTCTTGTACCGGACTGAAAAATCCATAGTCAAGCCGTACACAACCTTCATCGTGGAAACAATTTTTCCGCGCTTTCGCAAGCAACTATCGGATCGTTTCGATTCGATACTTCCGCGTGGAGTTAGAGGGGAAATTTTGCAGGTTCTGGACTGTTAGCGGGGAACCACATTTTCTCCGTCCATACCTGCCAGTTGATGATATATAATGTATTTTTATAGTGCTTTTCGTAGTTTTTAATTGCTAAAAAGTTATAAAAAATATTTATTGGTTATATAAATTTTGACCTTTTTTGGTCAGTTTTCATTCAAAATTCAACCATTCAAAATGCTATAAAAATGGTTGATATTTCGCTATAGGCCCGTTCAGATCACTGGGAAAAAGTTGGTTTCCCCCTGCTAAAAGTCCCCCCCCGCTAACTACCCAGAACCGTTTTTTTGGGACACGCCGAATTATGTAAGTAGTTCGGGCCATTTACCCAGGGATCCGGCGATCGTCCGCGCCACCAGGAAGTCGTACTTCTTGGTGGTATCCGAGGATCCATTCGATGCCGTAGATGAGCATAAGCCAAAGCAACGCCACGTAGAAGCGCACCGAATGACCATCGTTCGGCCTGCAAAGGATTTATACAGCGTCTCCCAAAATTCCGAAGATCGCTTCTTGAGTATGGGAGATTATCTGATCAAAAACACGCTTTATCGAAAATGATCTAACCGCAAATTTACCGACCAATTTTTCTTCGGCGCAGGTGCGTCCCCCCCCCCCCCCCCACTAACAGTCCAGCACCCGTGATGGTTAGAGTGCAGTTTACCCCCCCCCCCCCAGCCGGCACTCCAACTGTTGTATCTGGTGCTAGTTCATTCAGGTGTGTAAAGTATACCAAAATGTTCGCCTTACATTTTGTTATACTTTACACACCTGTAGATGAACGAGGTGTCGAGATACGGTGGGCCGGGGTCGGCTGCGGGGGGGGGGAAGGGGGGTAAACTGCACTTAAGCCCCCGTGATTGTTACCCACATGCTTTGACGGCGCTCCTTTCGAATACAGGCAAACTCGAGGCGGTCAGGCAGTTTGCCTTTGTTTTCCCCGAGAAGGTTCCGCTCCTTCTTTCCGCATGCCGGACACCTCATGCGTGGGGCGGGGCTCGGCGATTCACAAAGCAGGAAAGTCACGCCGAACCACTGGTCGAGTCCCTGCAAGTCGGGCAGCGCGTACTTGTCGTGGTCGTTGGAGCGTCGGGCTAGCTCCTTGCGGAAAGCCTGCAAATCGAGTTAGCTGATACAGTGCTTCAAATCTTACCCGGTAGGAAGTACGGAGCGCGAGATTGTCCGACATGACCTCGTTGATCACGCCGCTGCCGTTGAGCTGGAAAGGCGTAAGATGGAGAGAGAGAGAGAGAGAGAGAGACAGAGCGAAAGCTAGAGAAATGAAAAGAGCGAAGGAGCAAGGGAATAAGCAAAAGGTGTTTGGAGAGACCATCCTAACCTTGACGCTCGCACCATCTGCCTCGGCTACCGTATTCCTGAACTGATCGACGAGGCATTGGGCCTTCGCTTGGAATTCCTCCTTGTCGTTGCCGGTGAGCAGCTTCTCGTCAATGTCTAGACACAGACAAATTGATGCCACAGTAGCCAACACCAACATTTGGTATCAAAGGTGTGCGTGAACTTGTGGGCGATGAAGAACGCAAGGGTGGCGTACCGGAAGACGAACGGGTAGCTCTCCTCCTGGAAGCCAAGGAGCCCCAGACCGATGCCTGAACGGCTTGAAAATGTCCTCACGGTCCGACCCACCCAGGCGCTTGCCCTGATCGTTGAAGCCGTTGACGCCGAGCTGGTAGGCCTTGTCCGAGTCGACCTGTAATTTTGAGGATCCAGTTGATGCTCCATTGGATCTCACCCGCAAGCCCCTTCCCATGGTATCTTGGTAGTAGATAGCTTGCCACTCGAAGAACGTATAGCGCTCTCAGGGCAGCGAGGGGAGGCGCTAAAAAATGGTTTCACTCTCCCACTCTCCCACTCTCTCACTCACTCACTCACTCTCTCTTTCTCTCCGTTTACCCTACCTTCTTATAATGCGAGTAGACCTGCTCCTCGGTGTAGAGTTCGTAGGGGGCCCCGAGGTATACTTTCAGGGTGTCCACCTGAACGTGTTGAAGTTGAGTCGACCCACTGGAGCGAACACCTTTTTCAAAAGTCCCTCCTTGCTGGCCGGCTCGATCCACTTGTTCTCCTGGATGACCTCCTTGAGGTTGACGCGGATGTTCTCGATGAGTTCCTAGGATAAGTTCGAATAAGCAGAGAAGCTCGAGAATACCCGCTCGTCGGTGAAGTCGCGGTCGTTGAGGATGTGGCGGCGGAAGAAGTCGGGTGTCCACAGTGGCATGGCCTGTTTCGTGATGAAATTGCGGCAACGCTCGTCGACGTCTTCGAACCGTGAGATCTGAAACGTGGTTTTTATCAGGAGAGAGAGCTAGCGAGAGAGAGACAGAGAGAGCGAGCGAGAGAGAGAGAGCGAGCGAGAGAGAGAGAGGGCGAGAGAGCGGCTCGCTTCCCTTACCCCATCAAAGATCCTCGGCTGCAGCTTGTGGAACGTGTAGAGCACCTGCACCTCGCGCGCAATCTGGCTCTGCTCCGGGTCGTCCATCATCACGAAGAACTACAAAGCCAAAATTTCAAAGTCTCCTCAAGGAACATTAAAGGCCCGATATCCACCTTGTCCAAAGCCTTGATATTCGCCTCCAGCGTCGTGGTATCGTCAACCTTCATGCCGAGCGACTTGAAGTACTCAGGGAAGTCGATCTGAACGTCTTCCGCTTAGATCATTTATTTTTTGTTTACATGGTGGGCCCATTTCCTCAGAGGTTCCATGCTGCTGAAGTTTTGTTGCGTGGGGTCGGCGAAAATCTAGAATCACGCGTCAACTTTTTATGCCGTTTCGGCAAATAACCTGGCCCAACTCGGCCCTGAACCGCTCGAACTTGAGGGCCATGTTGGATGGGTCGACGGTTTGGCCAATCTCCTTGTCGAGGACGGGGATGTCCTAAAGTGGCTGATTACTGGCTTTTGAATGTTGGTTGACCTCCTTGAAGATCTTCGGCAGTCGCTCGATGACCTTGTCGGTTCCAAAGGAGGATGGGGCGATATTGATCTAAGAGAGAATTTGGAGACGTTCAACCAGCGCCGAGGAAAAAAACGAAAGTAAAAGGGCTCTTTCGCAATATTTGGGGGATCCAACTTTTCTGCGAGTCAGGAAAGCGCCTCTCCCCCGATAACGCAAAAGCTCCACCAAAAAGAACCATTCAAACCCTCACCGCGTCGATGTGGCGATCGTTGATGGGGCGCTCGTACCAGTGTTCGTCCACCTTGTACTTGATGGTGAAGTAGGTCCACGGGGCGGCTAGCCCGAGCATCTCCATCAACTTCTGCATGGTCGGGCGCTGGGTGTCTGGGCTGAAGGGAAGGCCACCGAGGGCTTCGAACCGTCCATGGATGACCCTAGGAGGACCCAAGTGTTTTAAAGGGGCTTGGAAGACCATGTCATAATTTTTGGTACTTTTGCTTTATCGGGGCTACTCTCTTCTTTAGGGCCTTGGCCCTACTTGGTGTCATCCCGTTCGGCGTAGATGCACAGCTTGTGGAGGTCCAGCGCCATTCGATCGCTTCGGGTTAGAGAAGACCAATTGCGGCCGCTTTTGAAGAACTCTGTGAGGGATAAAACCCCTTAGGAAAACCCGAACCCTTCAACTCATGCTGCTGCTGATCCCCCAACTTGGCGAACCGGTCCCACGCCGACTTGCCGAACGGGATCGGGTTTTCCTGAAACGAGGGGTTTGCGTTGATGCATTAATGGGAGGGTTGCCTTGATCCAGCGTTCGCACGAGTGCCCGTAGAAGTCGTCGCACGGCGCGTGCAGGTCGTTGATGGCGTTGATCTAAAAGCTGATCGGTTCTGGTGTATTAGCGGGGGAGGAATACAGGGTGTCCCAAAAAAAAAGACACCGGCCACATTTCTCTATTTTGGGTCCGATCAACTTGAAATTTTGCACAGAGGTAGCGAAGTCAATTTCCCATGAACACAGAAAGTTTCAGCCCCATCGGTCAGCAGATTTTAAAGTTATAACGAAAATACTTTTTATTTTTTATTTAATATAGGGATCCATGCAATTTGCATCAAAAATGTGCGTAATTTTGTCATTTACGAGCTGATTTTGCATAATTTTTGCCGAAAAAGGCCATTTGCAGTTTTGCGCCTCGTAAGAACGATTGCGCATGGGAAGTAAAAATGATCCACAAAACCGTCAGATATAAGAAAACCAGTATTGTAACATACGTTTTTTTTTTTAATTTATTTCTCGGCTTACGCATAGATTTAAAGCCTCGATTTGGATTTAGGCATTAATTTGGAACTGGTCGAACGCTGCGTCGAGTCCAAGGCAGGCCCAACTGACCAAAACTTCAATAAAATGTGTTTGAGTGCTCAAAAAGCTGCTGTTTTCACCGTATTTTGTTTGTCATGCGCAATCGTTCTTACGAAGCGCAAAACTACAAATGGCCTTTTTCGGGAAAAATTATGCAAAATCAGCTCGTAAATGGCAAAATTACGCACATTTTTGATGCAAATTGCATGGATCCCTATATTAAATAAAAAATAAAAAGTATTTTCGTTATAACTTTAAAATCTGCTGACCGATCGGGCTGAAACTTTCTGTGTTCATGGGAAATTGACTTCGCTACCTCTGTGCAAAATTTCAAGTTGATCGGACCCAAAATAGAGAAATGTGGCCGGTGTCTTTTTTTTTGGGACACCCTGTATATTAAGAGAGTATCTAAGCATTTTCTTTTTTTCTGAATTGGGCATCCTCCTATGATCCATCACCCAAGAGCTGTTGGCACATCTTCAAGCAGTTCACCCCACCAGCAGCCCTGCCGCTTTGGTGCACCCCTCCGACACGCAGTAGCCGAGCGGCTTCGGCGGTTCCGGGGCGCCAGATGGTGACGGCGGCGGCTTGGGCGGGTTGGTGGTGCTCGGAAGGGGAGGAGGAGGAGGAGGAGGCGTAGAGGTCGTTGTCGGCTTGGTGGTCGACTCCGTGGTGGTCTTCTCCTTCGTCGTAGTTTCGGACGTCGCCTCGGTCGTAGTGGATTCGGTGGTCGATTCGGAGGTCGACTCGGTGGTTGACTCGGTGGTCGACGTGGTGGTAGATGACGTCGTTGGCTTGGAAGGGAAGGGTGGGAGCAAGGTGGGCGGGAACTCGTCGGGCAGCTCGGGTAGCTTGGCACCTGAATTCGGCGGATTCATGAAATTTACATATGGCATCGGAGAGTATGAACGATTTGAGAGCGGCATTTGAGCCACAACTAGCACAAAATTATCGGAAAAAAAAATAATTGAGGTGGAATTAAACGGCTCTGACTCCAAAATCCCTTACAAACCTTTGTCGAGCACCAAAAACCCGAGCCAGGTGATCATAAAGAGTGCGATGAAGCCGAGCAGCTCGCCGGACTGGGGTCGCATTCTGAAATTACCAAAAAATTGCACAATTTTTGAAACCTACCGAGTGTTGGGGCGCCGGGTGAAAAGAATGTCTGAATTTTGGTGCCCTTCGCAAAACCTTAATTTCGTAGTTATTGCAAATTATGTAAATTCATGTATCATCATCATGTAAATGAGAATTCTAAATTTGCATACAC
Source organism: Mesorhabditis sp. LJ9110 (assembly GCA_038088335.1). NCBI lineage: Eukaryota > Metazoa > Nematoda > Chromadorea > Rhabditida > Rhabditidae > Mesorhabditis > Mesorhabditis sp. LJ9110. The sequence goes on along the minus strand of JBBGBA010000129.1, from coordinate 159,670 downwards.
CATAAGCATTTTTTGCAAATATTTTTCACTCTACTTGAGTTCTCTTTTCTTGTAGTTCCTCTTCTCAGCCTACTTTTTCGATGGTCTCCGAAAGTTTGACAGAGATTGGGGGGAAAATGGACGGACCCCGAGAGGAGGGCAGGCTAGCAGAGATTGTTTGAGGAAATGGACGGACCCCGAGAGGAGGGCAGGCTAGCAGAGATTGGAGGAGGAAATGGACGGACCCCGAGAGGAGGGCAGATTCTGAAGTGACGGCTGAGATCCTGAAGTGACGGCGGAGATCTTGAAGTGATTGATCTATTCACCTCGCCATGCCACCTATAAACTGTTGAAACAAACAAATTGTCGCGTTGCGTGTCGCGGTGCTTGCCGCGTCGCGTGCCGCGTCGCGTGTCGCGTTGCGTGCCGCGTTGCGTTGCGGGGAAAATGGTTCTTTTGGCGCGGATGTCTATAAAGATATTAGTAATGCCTAATTTTGCAAAGAATTTGTGATTTCTGCCACTGACTGCATGATTGATCTGTTCACCTCACCATGGCACCTATCAACTGTTGAAACAAACAAATTGTCGCGTTGCATCTCGCGTCGCGTGTCGCGTTGCGGCATCTAAAAGTTACATCAATCGATTCGTAGTTTCAGACTTTCTAATTAGTTAATCCGACAAAACGAGATTCTGCAAATTAGTTTATCCGACAAAACCAGATTATGCAAATGAGATTATGCAAACGTTGGAGGGGCTGAGGTGTCGGTTGATGGCATTGGATGGGCAGGTAACGATGACATCTCACTGAAGATATTTCCATTTGGTTGGTGAACACGGCTGCTGAAATGACAATCGCTACCGAGCTTCGGCAGTTCGAGGTGATCACGGATAAAATGAGGTGATAACCATGGTGATTCGCAAAGTTAGTATGATTTTATAGAATTGATTGAATACCTGCACCAACGAAACACGGAAACTTGCAAGGGAAGTGCGCCAACTTAGAGTGACATTTCTTTGTCAAATAAGCGGGTCCGATAGAGTTGAACACGGGGATTCCGAATCTGTACTCAGAATCGGCTAAACGGAACCGTGAAAAAAGTTGTGAAGCTTCAGAGTTGGTAAAATCGCCCGAAATCCGACCTTTATGGACATGTAACGACCCGGGCAATGGAATCTTGCCGCAACCAATTAGTGCATCTTATTCAGCGGCAAAAGCGCTTTCGAATGAATTATAATGCGTACCATTTGCAATAACTCATCAAAAAAAATTTTTTGAATTCACGGGCCAGGTCGAGGTCATCGAAGAGATTTTCGCGTTTGTATTATAGTTCATTCCAAGCGCTTTTTCTGCTGAACAAGATGCACTAATTGTAGTTGTTTTTTCTTAATTGGTTGTTGCAAGATTCTGTACACTAAACTATGTGCAGCCAAAGTTTCTAAGAAAAATATTGTAAAACAAAAAAGTGTTGTCGAAATTAAAGTTTATTTTTCCAATTTTACCATGGCTTTCACGGATTTCGACGTCGAAATGTTTAGCGAGAATGAAGCGGGCACTGTTTTCCACCCGGTGAAAATTTTTAGTTTACGAAAATCACGTCTGAATTGGGGCCTTTGATCACATTTTATCATCAAAATTGGCAGAAACCGACCGTGAAATGAATTTTTGGCAATTTACTCAAAATCTTGCGAAAATGCCAAAAATTAGTACCAGCATTTCCCAAAAATTAATATTTAGCGGTAACTTTTTTGTTTTACAATATTTTGCTTAGAAACTTCCGCGGCACATAGTTTTTATGGGTCCCCATCGCTGGTAAAAAACGGGCTCGCTGATAGAAGGCGGCCAAATGCCGAGGGTTTTTTTTAGATTTTTGGCCAATTGCCCTGTACACGCTCTCTTTCGCGCCCTCTCTTTCTCTCTCTCGTGCCCTCATTCTCTCTCTCTCTATCTATCTCTATCTATCCCTTGCGCTCTCTCTCTCTCTCATTTTTTAGCTGGTTGCCGTTAACATGTAGACTAATTTCCTGTGTAGACCAAAAAATGTTTCGAAATTTGAAGTGCTCTCGAAGGCCGGGATCCATTCAATCAACATCCAAGTTGGTGATTAATATTTTCGTTCAAAGCCTTTTCAAGCAAACATCCCAGGCCTTCCAGCCTCTCAATTTGCAAGCTAACTTTTTTTGTATAATTTCAAATCGACGTTTTCTTGTATAAGACAAATATATGTCAAACAAAAAAGTGTTGTCGAAATTAAAGTTTATTTTTCCAATTTTACCATGGCTTTCACGGATTTCGACGTCGAAATGCTTAGCAAAGATGAAGAGGGCACTTTTCCCCGGAGGAATTTTTTGATTTCCGAAAATTACGTCTCCGAAAATTTTTTGTTTTACAATATTTTGCATAGGAAATTCGGCGGCACATACAGGATGTCCCAAAAAAAACCCCCCCTCGGCATTTGGCCGTCTTCTATCCCATCGGGACCAAATTTTTACCAGCGCTGGGGACCCATAAAAACTATGTGCAGCCGAATTTTCTAAGCAAGATACTATAAAACAAAAAAGTTATCGCTAAAAAACTGATTTTTGGGAAACGCTAGTACCGATTTTTCGCTATGTTTTCGCAATTGGCATGCCGATTTTGAGTAATTTTCCCAAAAATCGTCATTTTCGGGTCCGTTCCTGTTCGTTTTGATAATAAAAATTGATGAAAAGTCCCGATTTTGACGTAATTTTTGTAAATCAAAAAATTCCTCCGGGTGGAAAAAAGTGCCCTCTTCATTTTTGCTAAACATTTCGAGGCCCTAATCCATCAAAATCCTAGTGAAATCCGCAAAATAAACCTTAATTTCAATATAACTTTTTTATCTTACAATATTTTGCGTCGAAAATTTGGCTGCACATAGTTTTTATGGGTCCCCATCACTGGTAAAAATTTGGCCCCGATCCGATAGAAGACGGCCAAATGCCGAGGGGGGTTTTCGGGTTCAGCAAAGCGGCCACCGACGTCGTTCCTGCTCAAATCTGCAAGAAGCCAAATGGTTGTGTTGGACAGAGTGAGCTGGTTCTTTGTTATTTCTGGGGAATCTGAATTTTTTATCTATTAACCAATTTGCTAACCTACAGGAAGAACGTGTTAAAAGGCCGTTCGCGAGGGACCCGAACAAGGCTTGGCACAGTTTTTTCGACCCATTTTTTCGATGCCATCGGAAAGAGCATGTTCGAATTAGTAGGGCTGCATAGTTTTGAAAGTGCAAAAGGTCTATTTTTATGGTTTAAATGGGTGTTAAAACCGCCCTGCACCCTGTACACGCTCTTTCTCGCGCCCTCTCTCGCCCTCTCTCTCTCTCCCCCTCTCTCTATCTATCTCTCGCGACCTCTCTCTCTCTCTCATTTTTTTGGCCGGTTGCCGTAAAAATGTAGACTAATTTCCTGTCTTAATAGCAAAAAATGTTTCGAAATTTGAAGTGCTCTCGAAGGCCGGGATCCATTCAATATGCACCCGAATTCATGGTTAATATTTTCGTTCAAAGCCTTTTCAAGCAAACATCCCAGGCCTTCCAGCCTCTCAATTTGCAAGCTAACTTTTTTGTATAATTTCAAATCAACGTCTGCTTTTCAATTGTAAATCGGTGTATGCAATACAAAAAGAAACCCATTCAAAAATTAAATCCGCTAAAATCAGGTTGCTTTTAGAGCTTGCGAGTGATTGCCAATGCTATTTGAGATTATGTCTACCTAGTATTTAATGAAAATATGAATTAATAATGTTTTTAGTCGTTTCCGATCACTAACACACTTTTGGAAAATTTATTGCAACATCTGGAAAATCAGAGGTTTTTGGCCAAAATGAGGGTTATATATTACATATTTCGCTATAACTCGAGAACTACGATAGCTACAGGGCTATAAGTCAGGATTGTTGTTATTTAGGGTCTGATACACCTTTGGTCCAAATTTGGGACCGATTGGATGTAACACGGCGAAATGCCAGATGGGTCGTTTTTTTTGGGACACCCTGTAGTTTATAAGTTTTCATATAAGTTTTTAATGTAGGTTTTAATGTACACACAGGGTCACGATTTCCGCCCTAGCTCAATTTTCGCATTTCCAAGCGCGTTTAAAGAAGTCCCTGGCTTCGACGTCGCCTGATGTTGTCCGAGCCGATGGCGATGATCGCATTGCGACCGGAAAACATGATGTTTCAGCGGACAGTCCTGCAAATTTTTGTGAACAAGATATATTACACAGATTTGCTGGTATGTAAAATTTTTTTCGGCAATTTTTCTTTAATTATTTAGACTAGCTGTAACCTACACCAGAAAGCCTCAAGTGTCTGCTACAGTCAGTAAAATAACTAGTATAAAGGCAGTGGTTTTTGTCGAATATCTCGGCGGTTTTTGCACTTATCAAGATGCAATTTGCCGAATAGGCTTCTGAAGAGTCACTTGAAATCCTGTACAAATCCGAATCAAATCCGGTCGTGGAAAGTCCGCTTTTTGGCAAATGACGTTTTTCGAAACTGTAAAAAACTATAAAGGCAGTCTAAAGAAATTCATTCAAAAAGTTCCCAAATTAGTTTCTTTGAAAATTTACAAGACAATCATGGTTGCTAGAACCTTTTCTATTAAAAAATTTTTCCTAGCATTAATGGTAACCCATTTTTTGTGATTCGACCCGCCATGGCCGGGCCAGCTGATGTCTCCCATCTTGTAGAGTTCTCAAAAAATTTCCTTTGTCGGAGCACTATTCTGGCCGCATCCTTAGCTTGGGCTGGGGCTCTAGTATTGTCGGCCAATTGGAAACTCAATTTGAAACGTCAAGAAGGCGGAGGCAATTCTATAAGGTAATCTCTCACAGGTGCGGAATCGACTAGAAGTTGCTTAAATCACCGCTGAATTCCTAATTTTCGTGCAGGGTGACTTAAAGGTACACTAAAGTCTCGTTGCTTTGGTTACCGGCCGGTAACCATCCGCGGGATAGCAAACAGGGTTAAGGTAGACGCTCGCCGCGGAGCAAAACCGAACCCGGGACGCTCGCCTGGGGCAAGCGCCACAGACCAATAGGCCAAGGGAGGGACCGGAGAGGGCAAGGGGAGAGGGGCTAGGAAGGGTCAGGGCCGGTGGCGGCAGAGAACCCGACTTCCCGACCCCTGCGAAAATTTTTGAACGAGATTTTAGTGTACCTTTAAGCGGCGTGGCGACGGCTTATCCGTGCACCTGTGCAGCTAAACAAAATGTTTCTAGGTTAGCATCTCCTCTGAGAAAAAAAATAAGAAACCCAAGACTTTCCAGCTTGCATTTGGGATTTCGAGGGCGTTCCACGGATCGACCGATCTAAACAAACAAAAAAACCACAAGCATCAGCCACGGGCACTCGAGCGCAAAGTTCGAAAAACTAGTATTTACTTAAAAAAGGAACTGAAATCGGCCCGGGCGGAACCGAACCTTCGAAGCGGGAGCAAAAAAGTTTCTTGGGCAACGGAGTTAGCCACTGCGCCATTGCTACTGCGCTCTCCGAGCCCATTTAAAGCAGATTTTCCCCGCTTTTAGGGTGCTGATTTGAGAAAAGATTCTTCGTAAAATGTGCCCGTATTCATGTTGGCTGTAAAATAACAATAAAAACCACCAATCGATCGAGAAATGAAATTTGAAAACAAGCGCTGACATTGAGCCCAATTCATTAAAGGGACTGGCAAGGCAGCATCTTCCATTTATTTGCTATGGATCTCAAATTTCCGGCCGCGCTGCGACACGACTCGACTTGACTAATCTGCGACCGAAAACAGCTGAAAAACGGCCAAGCGGCGGTCGCGTTGCGTGTCGCGTGCGCGGCAAAATATATAGAATAGAGGGAACGCGCGGCCAGCAAAATCAATATCGACATTCCTTGCCGGTCCTTTATAGGTTGAACGAATGCAGATTTGAGGCTGGCTATTGAGTCATTCTGCACATGCAGCCTTTGGCTTGCCTGAGTCCCTGCCTAAAAAGAACGCCGGTCAGACCAGATTTCAAATCGCAAAGTAGCTTTTCAGTTATCTCGCATACAGATTGCAGATACCTTTAACACCAATCGATAGCTCTCGAGGAGTAGATATCGATAGATGTTGAGATCATCAAAATCGGACACCGGATGGCCAAGATATAGCCCCTTGAAATTTGGCCCATTTCTTAGAACTTTTGGAAAAAAAGGAATTTGGGCCCTGCTGTAAATTTTTAGAAATGTATGGGATTTCGAGAAAAGTTCTAAGAAATGGGCCAAATTTCAAGGGGCTATATCTTGGCCATCCGGTGTCCGATTTTGATTCAACATCTATCGATATCTACTCCTCGAGAGCTATCGATTGGCGTTAAAGGTATCGCATACAAATGGATCTATGCAGAGATAACTTGCAAAACACTTTTGCGTAATTTTTGAAAAATCTTCTTGGATCTGTATCCCGGCCGTTCTTGATTTTGAGGGCCCAGGGCCCTCTTCCCGGGACCGTTCAGGCCGAGAGCTACAAAAGGGCATATTGCATGTGCAGAATGGAGCTATCTACGAATTTAGCCAGCCATCCAAAATCTCGGCGACAGGACTTTCGTTCCAACCTGATACATCCGATTACGGTAGTTGAAAATCAAAGAATTAACATCACAAAGCGCACTGGACGGTCATTTGTCGATTGTGCACCACATCCGATTTCGGCTGTGTTTTCATCGGAATGGGCGGGGCTTGGCTAAATAATATTTGGCTATTTATTTGTTATTTACTATTTGTAATGGTTTTCAAAAGTTTGAAAAGGCTCTACCTCGACACGCCGGTTATCGAAAACAACGACAGGAAGCAGGGCAGAACGATGAGCCCATGGAGGAGACCGAAGAGGACCACGAGGAAAACGGTCTGGAATTCGGGAGGGATAGCAGAGATTCTTTGGGAAAGCGGCATACCTTCAAAAAGACGATTCCCAGATAGCTGGGCCGCAACAGAATGAATGCCATGGCCAACAGCGTCGCCATTCCGCCCTGAATTTAGCATACACTACGCGAGGCTCCAGTTACCAAAAGGGTACGGTAGATGCCTTTTACAAATGTTTTACAAAATACCTGTATCGTCGGCCAGCCGATGTGCAGAAAAGTTGTCTCGAGGCGGTCGCGTGTTGTCTAGGAATATGGTTGATTTTGGGAGCTAGCAGAGATCGTTGAGGAGAGAGGGAGAGAGAGCGAGAGACAGAGAGAGACAGAGAGAGTGAGAGAGATAAAACCCTCTCACCTTTCCCTTAACATCGTAGAAATGATAGCTGATATGAGCCGAAATGTCCACGGAAAAGCCGATCGACCTGAAGGGGGTACAGTAGTCTCCATTGTTAGACAGCTCCTAATTTTTAACGTTTAAAAATCTCACATTAATAATGCGGCCATGCTGATCGGGTCGATGTGGACACCCCACAGGGTCAGAAAGCCGAAAACGCCTGAAATCCACGTACTTTTCAATTTTTAAAGGGACTCGGAAGCCAAAATGAAATTTTGTTCTTTACTCCATTCGATAGAGCAAAAAATTCTGGACCAAACGTGGTTTTCAAAATAACCGAAAGACTACGGTATCAGTGAAAAATCGATTTTTAAAATTTTTTTGCGCTACTTTCTACATCTTGCACAGGACGACCAATTTTGAAACATCAAAAACATACCCAAATTCACCGAAACGAGGGCAAACATGCCGGCGGCGATGGATACGGTATCGGGGATGAAGATTAGAAAGGAGAGGCCCATACAGAACACTTCGGACCAGAGAGTCTCCCAAATGACACCCGGGAGGCTGGCGGACTGGAAATGGAGGATTAAGAGGAGCATGGCAGGCTAGCAGAGATTCTTTGAGGAAATGGATGGCTTAGGCTTCGGAAACTGCTCCTAGGCTTACTTCGATTTTTGAGTGGGCTTTGTAGCCAATCTTCTTCTCTTTCAAACGCGCTATCTGCGTTCCTGTAGAAGATTACTACGCACAGATAAGTCGGCTTCAAATTTGCTTAGGCTTAGCTTAGGCATCGGAAGCTTCGCTTAAGTTTACTTTGATTTTTTAGTGGGCTTTGTTGCCAATTTTATATTCTTTTAGACGCGCTTCCTCCCATTTCTCTAGCATATTCCTACGCAGAGATAAGTCGGCTTCAAGTTTTGCTTAGGCTTAGCTTAGGCTTCGGAAGCTCCGCTGAGGCTCACTCCGGTTTTTGAATCCATGTAGTCAATTTTCTGCTCTATCAAACGCGCCTCCTCCCATTTCGCTAGCATATTCCTACGCAGAGATGACTGCTTGGAATTTTCTAGGCTTAGCTTAGGCTTCGGAAGCTCCGCTTAGGCTTACTTCGGTTTTTGAGTGGGCTTTGTCGCCAATTTCGATATATTTTTAACGCTCTTTAAAGCACTACCTGATCGGCAAACATATGTCTTTCGGTGTAGGAGACGGCCGCGAATTCCGGATATTTTCTGGAAATTGCCCTCCATTTTTCGATGAGCGGATGCATCTCGTTGTAGCTAAAAATTGGATAAAAATCAGACAGTAAGCATTGACTTACTGGGATACGGTAGTGAAGCCGGTGGTGAGGAGAAAGGATTTGATACAATCTGGATGGTCCACCCGGCAGGCTGACTCGTTCATCTGAAGATGACGCTGTCGCTCTCGCTAGTATCTCTCTCTCTCTCTCTCTCCTCTCTCTCTGTCTCTCTATGTCTCTCTCTCGCTCCCTCCTCCCTCTCTCTCTCTCTCTCTCTCTCTCTCTCTCTCTCTCTCTCTCTCTCTCCTCTCAGACCTCCTTCTCTCTCTGTCTCTCTTCTCTCTCTCTCTCTCTCTCTCTCTCTCCTCTCTCTTTCCCTCTCTAGCTGTCTCTCACTGTCTAAACCACCAACCTTTATTGTCCCTCGATAGTGTTGTTTAGCAGGCGAGGCCAAAAAATCCGGCAGGTACACGTAGGTGAATTTTTCCTTCTAAAAGTCGGCTTTCACACACGAAAATCGTAATTTATCAGGGAGAAAGAGATCCAGGCCTAACTGAGCTTAAGCCTAAGCCCAAGTTCAACCTAAGCCTCAGCCTGCGCCGCAGACGTAGCTTAAGTATAAGCCCAAGCCCAAGCCCAAGCCCAAGCCCAACCCGCAGACATAGATCAAGCCTAAGCCAGAGCCTAAGCCCAAGCCTAAACCCAAGCCTAAAACCTAAACACAAGCCTAACCCTAAGCCCAACTGAAGCCTAATTTAAGTTTACGCCAAATACAAAATACCAGCTTAGGCCGAAGCCAAAGCCAGGTTTAAGCCTAAGCCCAAGCCTAAACCGACCCCCTCCTCGTCGGTGACCTCGTAGAATTGCAGGAATTCCTCGTACCGCTCCAGCCAACAAAACGTCGACTCTGCCCCGTAAGAGTATTGCTCCGTCTCGAAGGCCCTGAATTGGATGATGCAGGCAAATAAGACGCGACTTGCCGATCCCTTTAAAACGACCGACCTGATCATCGACTTAAGTCTCTCCATATTCGTGCTATTTCGCAGATCGCCCGGCGTCTGCACGACAATGGACAGCGTTTGCATGGACTAAAATCGGACAGTGATTACATCTGCTGTGGCAGTGTTGGCCTTAAATTTAAACAATCAATAATATGAATTAACAATAATATCCAAACACTCGTAAATCGGAAATCTTTTTTGTTATTTTTAGAAGAATTTTCGCCTCAAGCCAAAGCATTCAACAAAATGAGAATCCTCGAAACACGCTAGTTTTTACTTCAGAGTCCCTTTAAAAGAAGTACATATTCCTCGTTGGCTCACCTTAATGACCTCCTCGTGTTCCACCTTAAATTGGGCGGTTAGGCTGGATTTATCGGCAAAATGCTGGATGCCCAGCTCGGTGCGCGCTTGAAGGGCACCGTATAGCGAAATCGACCAGTAGATGCAGAGGAACTGAAGGAAGCATGTAAATTTCCCCAAACAATCTCTGCTAGCCTGCCTCCTCTCGGGGTCCGTCCATTTCCTCCTCCAATCTCTGCTAGCCTGCCCTCCTCTCCGGGTCCGTCCATTTCCTCAAACAATCTCTGCTAGCCTGCCCTCCTCTCGGGTCCGTCCATTTCCTCCTCCAATCTCTGCTAGCCTGCCCTCCTCTCGGGGTCCGTCCATTTCCTCAAACAATCTCTGCTAGCCTGCCCTCCTCTCGGGGTCCGTCCATTTCCTCAAACAGCTCTGCTAGCCTGTCTTGACCGTATAGTCTTCCAAAAACGCACCAGAACTACCGTAACCCTCATCCATGTTGAGCAAACCCAATCGGAAAGCCGCCGAAAAATGTCGTCGTGCGCAATACCGCCCTTTTTGACGAATTCTAGCGGATCCGGGAGGCACGAGGGTCTGTATTTCTCTTCATCTACCTTCAGAAAAACGTACCGTTTCTTGCTGGCTACAGTATCGTCTCGTATTTCCCTATTGGCTGTGAGGGCCAAAATGGCCGGAAAGAGGAGCAGCTGAAAGACAAAGCACACCGCCGAGGCTACGGTAGAGTAGATGGCGAACGTCTAAATTCAAAGAATTCAAGGGTTTTCAATTAAAGAGCGGAAAATTAATTTTGTATAATTTTATCTACTTATTTACAAATATATGCTATTAATTTAAAACTATAGGAAACTCAAAAAAATTCTTTTGCCCAAAGGTTGATTTTTTGATGAATTTTTTACAATCAGAGTTTCAAATTTTTAGATCTAAATTGAATTTAAATAATCCCCATTAAACAAAGACTAATAAGCGGTTTACGATTTAACTTTTAAGGCCGTTAAAATTGGATAAAATCTCAGGAAATATTTTGGATTTTAAAATTTTATGGAACACCTTTTTTCGTTTTCGTTTTTCGTTCGAGCTAACAGGCGGCAGAGTTGGCATTTCTCTATAAGTTTTTTTGGGTGAAGAGACCCACAAAACAGCTTCAAACTGTCGGTAAAGTTTTGGTTTTTGGAGGGGGTAAACTGCTCGCAGAATTCCAGCGATAATCCCGACAGCCAAAATCCCGACAGACGAAATGTGATATTTCCAGCCGTGTTTGATTGATTCTCTATTCGATGTGTGGGACGGAAGCGCGTTGCTTCCCTATTAGAATTTTTTAAAGCTAGATTTAAGCGAAAACGAAAAATCGCTTCCGCCCACCTTTACAAAACAAAATTGGCTTCCTTATTAGGCTAATTCGGCATGCAGCCAGTAGATACAACTTATTCTCATATTAATAATCAATTTCTATGGTGACTTTATGGCGGTTCGGAAAGATGTCCGGGTCAAAAATTTGAAGTGCCCTCGAGAGAAACGCAAAAATCATAAAAACTGCTAGGGCTAAAAACCTGTAATTTTGATCCCACATACTCATGAACCCAATAGATATATGCAAAGAGGGAATATCGAAATCTGGTCACTAAATTTTCAGAAAGAAATTTCCAATGTTCGATTGCACGAACTTATGTTCCAACCTAATAGAATGGCTGACCTGGAGGACGGGTGTGGACGAAAAGACGCCATTGCCGAATGAGATTAGATTGGTTACGGTAGTCACCGTCATCGAGCAGCCCGCCTCCTGGAAAGTACATGGCCAATTAAATGTCGTAGTGCCAGGCTGGATGCCGAATAACATGTCGTAATGCCCGGGCCGGAGACACGCAACGCAGACGCGCCGCCCTTCCATTTTGCCATTGATTGCCCCCCCCCCCTTTCACAAGGTGCCTAACTGTATTTAGCGATAAGTCCTGAAAAGGTACCCGAACAGTTGCGGCGACCCGTTCCTCCACCCGACATCTTCGATCCGTACGATGCCATGCGGCCAACATGATGAAAACGTCGTCCACCCCTCAACACTTTACATTGTGGGAGAGAGGCAGAGAGAGAGAGAGAGAGAGAGAGAGAGCTCACTTACCTATCGCCAACAACAGAAACAGCGTGCTGACGACAATACTTTGGAACGCCAATCCGGTGGCCGAGACGATGCCGATGGTGGCCACTAAAAGCTCTAGCTCTAGCTCATGTTCATGTTTCTCTAAAGGGAACATGAACATGGATTGGAATACGCCCGCGAAACGCAACGCGCAGCCTACCTGATGCCAAGATGGGGATCGCCCCGCCCAGCACCGCCTCGACTGGCTTCGATTCTTCTCGGGGATAGCTGGAAAATGAAAATGAGTGGGGGAGATTCCTAATGCATCTCTGCTAGCCTGCCCTCCTCTCGGGGTCCGTCCATTTCCTTCTCCAATCTCTGCTAGCCTGCCCTCCTCCGGGTCCGTCCATTTCCTCAAACAATCTCTGCTAGCCAGCCCTCCTCTCGGGGTCCGTCCATTTCCTCCTCCAATCTCTGCTAGCCTGCCCTCCTCTCGGGGTCCGTCCATTTCCTCCTCAAACAATCTCTGCTAGCCTGCCCTCCTCTCGGGGTCCGTCCATTTCCTCCTCCAATCTCTGCTAGCCTGCCCTCCTCTCGGGGTTCGTCCATTTCATCAAAAAATCTCTGCTAGACTGCCCAATCGGCTAATTACCGTAACGAAGAGACGCAGAGGAAAACCATCAGCGCGGCGAGTGCAATAGAGAGAAGTGGTGCCGTGTCGGTGCCGAGTTTCTGGGATTGAAATTTACATTAAAATGTTATTAAAAGAGTTACAGAGTAGACAGAAAAGATGCAATTTGGGAAATAGATTTTTAAGGCTTTCGAGAGCTCCAAAGCACTTAAAAATCGATTGTAACCACAAATTGTTAAAATTATTTCATTAAAAATACCAAAGCGTAGCGAGAAAATTGAGAACTAAAAAAGCGTACCTTAACCTCCTTGGCGACGAGGGTATCGGAGACGACGAGGACGCGAAGAAAGTTGTAGCGTTTCGACGCGTAGCACAACTTTACCAGCTTAAAAAGGCGTTAAATAAAATATTTTTGTTAAAACGTTTTATTTAAAAGGTTTCCTAAACTGATTAATTATTTTTCACGGCGCTGTGTTAACCTTGGGTGTTTTTTTTCGTTAATACAATTTTTCATAAAAAAAAGATTTAATTATGGAATTTATTGAAAGAATTATTTATTGACAAATGAAATTAGTGTAAAAAATATTGCAGGTTTGTTACCTCATTTTCCCATTTGAGCATTAATGACGGGTCGGGGTGGACAAGGAAATAGTGCAGCAACACCGTCCGGAAATCCTAGGAGCCATTTTCAATTTTTGTTCTCTGCAGCCTCACTTGTTCTTTTTAACGGGCCCGGTAAGACATGGCCATGGATTGACCATCGATTCCTTATGGATTTTGCCGCGCATGCGGCACGCAACGCGCACCCCGCCTTAAATGCGTCGCGCGTTGCCTATCGCGGGGTATGCCAAATCCATAGCCAGAAAGCACAGTCTTTGCTTCCGCGTGCCTTTAGGGGCTCGCGACACGCAACGCGCACGCCACTTGTCTACCGTAAACTGTTCGTAATCCATTACGCAATGGAGGTGCGAGCCCTGCGTGCCTCAGTCGCGTTGCGTGTCGCGGAACAGTTGCGTGTCGCGGGCGTACTGCGTGTCACGAGCGCGCTGCGTACCTCAGGCGCGTTGCGCTTCCCCATGCGCGTTGCATGTCGCGGGCGCGCTGTATGTCGCGGGCGCGCTGTATGTCGCGAAGTCGCTTCGCGTCGCGGTCCGGCGGAATCCATGGCCATGCCTTGACCGTCCCTTTAGCACTGGATTCCGCCACCCACCAACAGCCGTTTCGTCTCGAGGTCGACGCGGATGCGGTAGAAGTTGTTGGCAATGAAGACTTTTTCTCCAAGGATTTCCGTCGTCGGATAAGTGATCTAAAAATTGTGACTTTTTTGATAGTTGAAAAATGGATTTTTTTGGCCAAAAATCGATGCTATTGAAAAAATCAAAAATATCACCTCAACGCTGCTCAAATTGGCATCAATGACTCGGGTGACCGCATCAAACGCAGCGTTTTTCTGGCAATACGGCTCGCACAGATCGGCGAATCCGATGCGCCGTTTTGAGCCGTCGTCCCTGAAATCATCAAATGTCGAATGAAATTTCCAAATCAAATGGCAACTTGCCAATTGGAGATTAGCTGGAATGAAGACTTCCTTATCCCTTTAAATGGGTCGGCGAGGCATAGCTTCCCTCAAGGATGCACTCTTTTCGTTGCGTAATGGATTACGACCGCTGGACGTCGACCAAGTGGCCGACGCGTCGCGGTCCGCGGGTCTCGCGAAAATCCTTGGGAATCCATGGCCTCGCCTCTCCCGTTCCTTTAAACACTAACCATACGGTCAGCTTCCTGATGTCGCGGGCCAACTTTTGGAGTTGTCGGAATTGGTCGGGGCGTAGCAGACTGCCGTTGTCGCGGGCTGATACTAGCACCTGAATTGGTCGGTGTTTCAATTGCTTAAATTCCTAAAACCATCGAAGTTTACAATCTTATGAGCCGGTAAGTCATCACAAAAACTTAAAACTTTCAAAAGTGAAAGTGAGGAAATATGGTTCCGACATTTTCAATCTCGAATTTTTTAGGAACACGCAATGCATTTGCCGCATCGCCGCGACACGCAACGTGCACGCCCGTCTTTACATTGCGTACGGGTTACGACCCTGTTAACGCGTGCGCGTTGCGCGTCAGCGCGCGGGCGCCGTAAAACTGTAGAAAATTTATCACCGAAAGTCAAAGTCATCAAACTTTCAATTGATTACGAATAATAATAAATAATAATTAAAAACAATAATTTAGAATGCTAGAAATTAAAATTTTTTATTTCGAAATTGTGCCGAAAATGCGCAAAACACTTTTTTTTGTGGCTTTATGGATTTTCTTCCGATCCAATCTTTAAAAATAAACAATATATGATTCAACGGTTAATGTTATCGAGGCAGAAACATTTTATATTTTTCGTCATACCTCGACAATGCTGAGGGTGCCATTTTGGCGTAGGAATTGTTCAACCACCCGTCCCTCATATCTCGACGGGGCTCGCGAATCGGTGAATGTCATTCGGGCATTGTTGATCTGAATCAATCTATAAGAACTGGGTACTTTCGCATTATCGGGGGTGGGGGGCAAACGAAATTCTTGTATAACCAGCGCTGAACGCCCCCCCCCCCCCAAATCATTTCGGTCGAAAAATCGATATTTTTTTGTTTTGTAAAGTTTTTACGTTTAAGAATGGTAAAAAACAGCTTAGAATCACTTCCGCGTTTATCTGATATGTAAAAAATTGGTTCCTAAGTGCAAAAAATTTCTCTCCCCTCCCCTAGATTTCCTGGCACCCTAAAGGGATGGGCAAGGCCGGGTATGGATTCCTTGAGGGTTCCGCCGCGTAGCTTGGTCAAGGTTAACGAGTCGTAATCGATTACGCGATGAAAAGAACATGAAAAAACCTGATGAAAGCGCAGGAGACCGGCCGATGAGATGAGGGTGAAGGTGAGGAGAGCAATAATGTACAGCCATGGATGGGAGCCGATCGATCGGCCCAACGACTCGTAGAATTTCTGGAAACGTGCTTCATGACGTAATCGATTCAGAAGCTATTTTTGGTACCGTCCTTCCACCTTTAAAGGGAGTACTGTGGCTTTCCTATGAATTTTGACACGTGCGAACTGCCATTTTTGCCATGACTTTTTATACATTACTCCAGCTTTTCCGCTACAAGTGGGACTTCGGCGGGCTACCCCCCTGCGCTCCCTCCCCTCGCCGAAACGCGCGCGACCTGGCTCACTATGCCCGAAATCGTGCAAACAGCCGTTTTACTACCAAATTTGAAATATCGATTTTTAAATATGAAAATGTGGCGTTTTGATTCTGTTCTTGATCAGTTTGGGGGTTTCTGACGACGCTCTATCCGAATGCGAAGAGACCCAAGCCGTAGCTCCTTCCCGCCCACCCCCCTCGAGTTAAATTCGGCTTCAGACGGGTCAAATAACTATTACCTGCATGTAGGGCTCATATCTGGCGGTCGGCAGACGCATTTTGCTCTCACATTTACCTGCAAAAAATATGATTCAAGAACACGCCATTTCCGTGGCGATACGCCCGTCAAAGGGAAGCGGCGCGAAACGGTTATGCCATGTAAATTGACAAGGGTATCATGGCACAAAGAGGTAAACAACTTTTTCTAACGCTAAAATTACTGTAAAAAAACTAGTGGAATTGCTTTGTGAGCGGTTTTTTTACTTTTCCACAGTTCGTTTAAGAAATTTACGACGTTTTTCAATCTAGTTAAATGTTACTAAAAACATTGATTAAAATACAGCAGAGATTCTTAAGGACGGGTAGGCTGGCAGAGACTTTTTTCTTTAGGATGCTTGCCCCCTAATTTGCACACTTTCCCATCGCCATTCCATTCCATTCCACTACCCGTACACCCCTCGGAAGCGGAGCGTCTCGGAAAATCGTCACCCTCGAGGGCGCGACAGCGAAAACGAGTCTTTCGAGGCGCGAGAAAGTGAACATTTTTGCGCTTTTTGGGGGTGATTTTTGAACCTTGGGAACAGTTCGGTTCGGGGGAGTCTACTGTAATCGGAGATCGCCATCTATTGGCAGGGCAGGCTAGCAGAGATTGTTTGGGGAAATGGACGGACCCCGAGAGGAGGGCAGGCTAGCAGAGATTGGAGGAGGAAATGGACGGACCCGAGAGGAGGGCAGGCTACCAGGATGAGGAGGAAATGGACGGACCCCGAGAGGAGGGCAGGCTAGCAGAGATTGGAGGAGGAAGCGGACCCCGAGAGGAGGGCAGGCTAGCAGAGATTGGAGGAGGAAATGGACGGACCCCGAGAGGAGGGCAGGCTAGCAGAGATTGTTTGAAGAAATGGACGGACCCCGAGAGGAGGGCAGGCTAGCAGAGAATCCGGGCGGAATATGAACAGGGAAGATCCGGCCGAAAATCTTTAGCCGGCTGGTGGGATGGGTGGATGGTTGGCAGGTAAGTGGATAGGTGAGTGGGGGGGCTATGGGAGACAGAATACCCGAGGGCACAAAAGAGAGAGAGAGAGAGAGAGAGAGAGAGAGAGAGAGGGAGGGAGAGAGAGACGGTGAAGAAATGAAAATCAAATTGCCACCTGTACAGACAGAGGGATGTCCAGTTTTCTTTCTTGGAGAATTGGGGGAAGGGGTGGGATCCCCGACTTTCCAGAGTAGCCAGCCGGAATCAACTGTACTTTACTCGACCGAGAGGGAGAGAAGAGAAAGAGAGAGAGGCACGTAGTGGGCCTAGCAGGGTTTCTTTCGAGAAACGAGGGCCCCAGAGAAAAACTTGCAACAGAAAACTGGCAGCGATTCTTTGAGCTATCTTCAGTTTGTTAAATGTCAATCTTTCAAGCTTTAATGTTTTTCCGATTCATACAAATGTTTTTTCAAGCTATTTCCGTCGGGAATTCGGTATGGCGGGCGGGTGGATTGAGCGGAGTGGAGGGGGCGGAGGCGCGGCTTCTAAATGTCGGTAAATCATAAAAACATATATGTAGTTTTATTTAACGCAAGATTTGATACATTTCCTCAAAGAATCTCTGCTATCCTGTCCATTTCTCCCTCTCCCCCCTCTCGCGCTCTCTCTCTCTCTCAGTCTCCCTCTCTCGCACTCTCTCTATCTCTCTCACTCACTCTCGCTCTCTCTCGCTCTCTCCCACTCTCTCTCATTCACACTCGCTCTCTCTCGCTCTCCAATCTCTCTCACTCACTCTCGCTTTCTCTCACTCTCCTATCTCTCTCGCTCTCTCTCCCCTCTCTCTCACGCGCGCTCTCTCTCTCTCTCTCTCTCTCTCTCACCTCCCTCACTTATCGATCCGCCTGGCTGGTTGGGGGTGGAGGGCGGAAAACTAAAATTTACATTTTGTCGATTCTTACAGAATTTAATCCAATCTTAAAATTAAGTAAGAACGAAAAAGCTATTACAAAAAAAATGTTAATCTGTAGTTTTGATATCTTAACGGCAGTCTCAACTAAAGCAGGTTTCTATGCTTTGCTTATAGCTATTGATGTTGGAAATTTCCCCTTATTAACGCCAAAAACCGACCTATCCATCCCGACGTCATTGTTGTAGTCTGTAGTCGTGTTCAGCTCCGCGTTCATTTCCATGATTCGCGGTTTTTTGGGTTTTCTTTTCAGGGCGGGCAGCCCTACGCCCATGTCCACCACCCCGGCGCTGATCAGCCGCATTTTCGGGGTTTTTGGGGATGGTTTAGGCTCTGAATTTTCGGGAGAATTTGTAGTCTGTAGCCCGGGCTCGAGTGTAGTTTGTAGTCTCGGGCCTGAGGTTTGTAGTCGCGAAATTCCTCGGTCTGGCTCCAACTTTGTATATTCATTTTTAGGGATTTTTCGACGTTTCAGCCCTGGCTCGACTGTAGTTTGTAGCCTGGAGTCTCCTGTAGTTCGTGGCCTGGGCTCAGCTGTAGTCTGTAGTCTAGAATTTACGAAATTTTCCGTTAGGCTACGATTCTCCGTTTTCTCCATTCCGGGTACAGTAGTGGAATTTTCGACATTTT
Source organism: Mesorhabditis sp. LJ9110 (assembly GCA_038088335.1). NCBI lineage: Eukaryota > Metazoa > Nematoda > Chromadorea > Rhabditida > Rhabditidae > Mesorhabditis > Mesorhabditis sp. LJ9110. The sequence continues at coordinate 141,232 of JBBGBA010000129.1, read as the reverse complement.
CGTTTTTCGGAATTTTCGGAGTTTGTGGTTCGATTTTCCGGGCCTTTTCCGGGACATCTACCGGGGTATCCGGATTTTTGGCGGGCCACAGCTTTCTCTGCGTCTCTCCAAATCGCGTGCTCTCTCGCGGGGGCGGGGCCAAGGTGGGGGATGGCGTTAATTTGTGCGGTTTTATTCGCCCGCCCAGCTCCACCCACTTTTGCCGAAGGCCGCCGAGGCGGCGGGCGGGAATCTAAGAAAAAATAATAATTTTGCCAGATCCTGCTGGACCCCGCGAAAATAGTTCCTTTCGAACGATTAGGTGAGGACAGACAGAGCCAAATGACACCTGCTTGCAATCCTTGCACCATTTTGAGGCAAGTTTTATAAGGTTTTTGAAATTTTTCGTATGATAGCTGATTTTACTACACAAGCTGTGCATACTTTCGACAAAACATTTTCTCTAGAATTTTTGCACCTCGCGATTTTCAGAATTTTCGCTCTGGGATGTCACTCAAAAATGTCTCCTGGTAGGCTTTTTTCAAAGTGTCGCGAATCATAATATCGAAATTCAAAACGTCGAAATTTCATAATGTCGAAATTTCAGAATGTCGAAATGCAGAATGTTGAAATTTACATAGGCCAATATTCCCAGTAACCCCCGAATCCCTATGAATTTCGACATTATGAAATTTCGACATTATGATTTTCGACATTATGATAGCAATTCCTTATTTTAAGCCATGGCTTGGCTTTTTATTTGCACTCGCCTAGTGAGATATCAAAAAAATGCTGCAAAAGGAAACCCAAATTATGTAGATTTCCGCTTCGACATGTCATTTGTAGCATTGCGCAACGGTCAGCAAAATCCGGCACCGTTATAGGGAATCCTATTTTTAATTCGCTATCAGGGTCAGAAGATTTTTCAACAGGTTTTTGGTAAGACTTTTTACATTACCCCAGCCCACCATCACCGAAGGGTCTCCAAGTTTTCGGTATTATCGCTTATTTTGTCGGGATTTTTGCAACGCCATTCGATAGAGCGTCGAAAAATATGCTAAGCTTTTTAATTTGAGCCTACAATAATCCTACTATATATAAAAAAATAGTGTCTGTGTGTGTCTGTGTGTGCCACTTTGAATCCACTTCCGTCTGTCTGTCCGGAGGATATCTCAAGAAGCGACGGGTATTAGGCTACGTATGATACGTTATTAGGTGCGTAATGGTCTAGGGATGACTGCACACATATCAGCTTTTTAAAAATTGGCCATTTTCGCTATTAAATATAGGTTTTTGTAAAAACCTCTTTGCTAGGGATAATTAGCATAGAGCGGAAGTGGGTGGTCGCCTAGATAAAGAGGCAGAAAGGGTTCTTTTCATTTTTTTTGTTTGTTTTCTGAATGGAGGACAATTATGCAAAGGGCAGAATATTATGGGGTCCGAGACCGGGCCAGGGTTGAAAAGTCGCGAAGCGGCTTTTCAACCCTGGTGTAAAATAAAAAAGTTCTAGGCAAAACATTTTAGCTGGGTAGGGGGTATGTAGTGTATCCGCTTTTTTGGCAGAACAAAAAAGGTGCTGTTCGGCCTTTTTTTAAACAAAACCCACTTGATCTCCGAAATTCGGGAGGGGTGGCGGGTGGACGTTTTCGGCTTCTTCTGGGTAGCCTGATATTGAGAAGTCAAATAATTCCGGATAGTGTTAATTCAATTAAAAATTTAGAGAAAATGCGGTCTACCATACTTAATAGATTTTATTTCAAAATTTATGCGAAAAATGAAGTTGAAAAATTGTTAATTTAATAAATAAAAATTAAATGATTAAAATCATACCATTTGCCGCTACAGTATCCCCGAAAATACCGGGCGCGGGAGGGGGCGGAGCGGGTGGAGGGAGCGGATAAATTTGACGGGTTCCCGGGTATCCCTGAAACACGTACGGTAGCAGACAAGCTGTAAGTAAATCGTTAAACAAAATTTTGTAAATTACTCAGATTCCAAAATATTAAATCATAAAGTTCATAAAGTCCTAAAATCAACCGAATTTTAAATAAAATAAAAACCAACTTTAACCTAAATAAAATAAAATTCCAATGCAAATATTGAAAATTTAGATATTAACTTTAAAATTTTCGGTTCTGGACTGTTAGCGGGGGCTGAAGGGACAAACAAAGAGTTTTTGTATTCCGCCTAACCTGGTCCTTATATAATAATTGTGTATTTTTAAAATGTTTTTCGCAATTGTTGATAGTTAAAAAGGCACAAAAAAAATTAAATCTTTTAAAATTCGAAATTTTTGATTTTTTGGTCATTTTTCATCATTTTGGAGTTTCGAATCAACTAGACATTTTTTAGGAGTTTTTACGAGGTTTTATCTCTAAAAACTGCGTAAAAGACGAAGAAAATGGTTTAATTTCGTTATACTTTGTCTTCCTTTCTTTGAGCAAGTGTTGAAAAGCAAGATTAGAGGAGCGAATGGGAATTGAACCTGCGAATTATCCGAAACATCAAGTTTTGACGTGAGAAAACCGAGAAGGAAGTCTGGCCAACAAAATCCATAGTCTTGACTTGCCGGTCTCTTTAAAGGCACATACCTTAAAATAGAATTCGATGGGCGGAAAGCGGGTACCGGGCGGGACGAACTGCGGCCAGTCGCGGAACTGGATCGCGTAATTGCTGTAAAAAATTGGAATGACAAAAGGTTTTTACAAACTTAAGTAAAGCATTTGAAAATTAAACCGGGGTTAAAGCGCCGTTTCGCGACTTTTTTTAGAACTGGAATTACATTAGTATAACGACTAATTTTGGAAAATCTGGTAAGCGCGCGGTGATCCCAGAGCCATTACACACCCAATGACGTATCATACGTACCTTAAAATTCCTTCGCTATCGAGATATCGACAGACAGACGGAAGCTGCATGCAAAGTGGCACACGCACACACAACACTCTTTTTATGTATGGTAGAATAGCGGTCATATTTAAATAGGGAATCCAAATCGAAAACGGTCCTGGTTCCTTAGCGGGGGGGGGTTATCGGTGGCGGTGGAATCATTTTAAATGGCTTCTCTTATCTTAAATCTCTTAAAATCTCAAATCTTAAATCTCTTATCATTACATTATTTTGAGCTGTATAAAAACTCTATTTATTTTTTTAATTAATAAATTTGTATATTTTTTGAGGCTCTATCCTATATTATTACCCGAATTTCGAAAAGTATCGAAAAATAGCTTACCAGCCCCATTGCCAGGGTTACTTTTGCTCTTCTTATAACCTCTTAAGTTACTGTATTTTGATCTAGAATTAAAATCCGTTAGTATATTTTTGATGTTCTACCGGATCGTGATTATGTAGCCCCAGAAAATAATGCAAGATTAAAAAATCTACGACATTAAACTTTCCCCGGAAAACTTCATGCTTATGTCGAAATTTAGATAAGCCAATGCCCAGAAAAGCCCCGAAAAAATGAAAATTCAAAAAAATTTATGTTGTGAATTTAGACATTATAACGCCAAATTCGGCCTTGTTGTTTTTGTTGACACGCTAAAAAATAACTTTTAAAGATTACCTGATGAAGAGGGCGAGCGTCAACAGCCACGACTCGGATTTAGGCATGGCGGGCGGGCAGGGACGGTTTAGTGCAATATAAATCCGGAAATTCGGCCAAATATTTGATGTGGCTAGCAGAGATTCCTAGATGCCTTTGGGCGGCATATTTATACGCATAGATCCGCTGGCTTGTCCGATAAAAGGGCGGCAGCCACACTTAAGGTACCCTCAAGGGGGACACGATTTCGACTACGCGACAATACAATGGACAACAATCATACAAGGGGGGGGGGCTTTTTTACGGATCGCCCGAGAGAACACTCGAAAAGCCATGTCAGATAGATGGTCAAATGGCGGTGTTCGGGCATCGGCAAAAACGGATTGGATGAATTTGGTGGTCAATGAACTTCAGAAAACCGTTTCCTCCTCCAATCTCTGCTAGCCTGCCCTCCTCTCGGGGTCCGTCCATTTCCTCCTCCAATCTCTGCTTGCCTGCCCTCCTCTCGGGTCCGTCCATTTCCTCCTCCAATCTCTGCTAGCCTGCCCTCCTCTCGGGGTCCGTCCATTTCCTCCTCCAATCTCTGCTAGCCTGCCCTCCTCTCGGGGTCCGTCCATTTCCTCCTCCAATCTCTGCTAGCCTGCCCTCCTCTCGGGTCCGTCCATTTCCTCCTCCAATCTCTGCTAGCCTGCCCTCCTCGGGGTCCGTCCATTTCCTCAAACAATCTCTGCTAGCCTGCCCTCCTCTCGGGGTCCGTCCATTTCCTCCTCCAATCTCTGCTAGCCTGCCCTCTTCTGTTCCATTCCACTCCAATGGCCAATCTGGCTGTCAGTGTGGATGGGTAGATGAGCCGTGAAATGTGACACCCTCGAAAGGGTCCCACTCGAATGGACGGAAATGCAAATACTCTCTTTTTCGTGCCTTCTTGTCAAAAAAGGCGGACGAGCCACAGCAGGATGAGCCCGCAGCGTCGAAAAAAGGATTTACGTCGAAACGCTGACGTTTAGAATGTCGAAATTTATAATTTCAAAATTTTATTATATCGAAATTTCTACCTACGATTTTTGGCTTTTGCTGGGGAATTTGCTTATGTAAATTTCCGCATGATCTTTCGCATTATCGGGGGGGGGGGATTTTTCTTGCTTACAGGCCAATTTATAAAAATAAATACCGGAAGTCTTTCTAAAAAAATGGGGATTTTTACCCAAACTCGATTTTCTTTGAAAACCTTGGGATACTTTTTGAGCTGAAATATTTTTAATTAAAGCCATCATCTAGGAGCTTTATGTTTAAATTACTAAGAATTTCTACAAAAAAATTGTCCCCATATAGCGCAAGAATCTGAATTTTCGATGTTATGATTTTCGACATTTGGAGGTAACCCTTGAGAAGGTCTTTTTTAGCTTTACGTGCTTTTTTATGATAGCGGAAGATGAAAGATGACTAACAGATTATTGCTAAGGAAGATGGCTAACAGATTATTGCGCATTCAAAAACTGATCGCACCTGCTGCAAAAATGAAACATATTGTTTTCTGTAAAAAATAATTTTTTAAGTTTTCGATTCCGATTTTCCCCGAAATATCCAGGGGGGCGAGTTCTATGTAAAAATATATAAATAAGCTACAAGTTATAAATTCCATTAATTCTATGATAAATAAGTAAGACTTTACTTTACCCCCCTCCCCCCCCACAGCCAAAAAGTCTCAAAATTTTCGGTATTGCGCTTATTTTGTCGGGATTTTTGCATCGCCATTCGATAGAGTATTGAAAAATATACTAGCAGTTTTAATTTAAAGGGCACGTTCAGGGACGTTTTTTTGAAAAAAGCAAAGATTTTTGCCGCGGCCGGGGGTCGAACCCGGGCCCCCCGCTCGGGAGGCGCGGATGGATACCAGTCAGCCATAGCTACAACCTGGCGAGGGGGCGAGGGGCGCCCCACGCCGCAAAGGAGGGGACTGGCCTGTCACAGCACGGGCAGGCAGTGCGCGCGGTTCCTACGTCCATAGGGTGTACACGTTGGGACGAGTACACGGCCCCTCCCTGAACGTGCGCTTTAAGCCTACAATAATGTAAAATAAAAAAGTTATAGCCAAAAACTTCCGGCTGGGGGGGGGGGGGTAAAGTAAAGTGTTGCCAATAAAACGTAATATAAAAATCCCCGTAAATTTTTTGTTTGTTACACTTTTTTGGAACTAAACTAAATTTCAACTTGGTTACAGGCTGGTATATATCATGTTTTCCGGCCGAAATGCCCTCATCACCGTCGGTTCGGAGAATATCAGGCGGCGCCGCAGTCAGGTATTTTTGAAAATGAAAAATTGGCATGGATCTCTCTACTCTCGCTCTCTCTCTTCTCTCTCTCTCTCTCTCTCTCTCTCTCTCGCTCTCCCGCTCAATAATTCAGGATGATTTATACTAGATAAGGACGCATTCTGAAAAAAAGGCATCTTTTGAGGCGAATTTGCCATCGCCATGCTATATTACACCCGTGAATTATGGGGGATTCGCCGCTGAAATTGACCAAGGCTTCTCCTAATACGCCTCCATTTCCTCAAACAATCTCTGCTAGCCTGCCCTCCTCTCGGTGTCCGTCCATTTCCTCAAACAATCTCTGCTAGCCTGCCCTCCTCTCGGGGTCCGTCCATTTCCTCAAACAATCTCTGCTAGCCTGCCCTCCTCTCGGGGTCCGTCCATTTCCTCAAACAATCTCTGCTAGCCTGCCCTCCTCTCGGGGTCTGTCCATTTCCTCAAACAATCTCTGCTAGCCTGCCCTCCTCTCGGGGTCTGTCCATTTCCTCAAACAATCTCTGCTAGCCTGCCCTCCTCTCGGGGTCTGTCCATTTCCTCAAACAATCTCTGCTAGCCTGCCCTCCTCTCGGGGTCTGTCCATTTCCTCAAACAATCTCTGCTAGCCTGCCCTCCTCTCGGGGGTCGTCCATTTCCTCAAACAATCTCTGCTAGCCTGCCCTCCTCTCGGGTCTGTCCATTTCCTCAAACAATCTCTGCTAGCCTGCCCTCCTCTCGGGGTCTGTCCATTTCCTCAAACAATCCTTTCCTCAAACAATCTCTGCTAGCCTGCCCTCCTCTCGGGGTCTGTCCATTTCCTCCAATCTCTGCTAGCCTGCCCTCCTCTCGGGGTCTGTCCATTTCCTCAAACAATCTCTGCTAGCCTGCCCTCTCTCTCGGGTCCGTCCATTTCCTCAAACAATCTCTGCTAGCCTGCCCTCCTCTCGGTGTCGTCCATTTCCTCAAACAATCTCTGCTAGCCTGCCCTCCTCTCGGGGTCTGTCCATTTCCTCAAACAATCTCTGCTAGCCTGCCCTCCTCTCGGTGTCCGTCCATTTCCTCAAACAATCTCTGCTAGCCTGCCCTCCTCTCGGGGTCTGTCCATTTCCTAAAGAATCTCCCTAAAATTCCTCTGCTTCCCAGTTCATTAGGGCTTGGACGGCCAGTGGAAAATCGGATTGCAAATTCCGGAAAAGGACGGAAAGAGGGCTTTGGGTCGAATGGGGTGGAGGCCTTCCCTAAAGAGGCTCGATTTTCGCCTTTACGAAGCGGTTAGAAGCGAGAGAGAGAGAGAGAGAGAGAGAGAGAGACCAAGAAAGTCCCCCCAAATTCGTGGCCATCCAGTGACCCCTATGCCGACCCATCTTTTGTTTGTTTTAAGGACTGGGAGATGGCTTGATTTGGTTATGGATTCGCTAAAATACGCACCGGACGCGTCGCGTATTTCGGTAGCGGCTGTCTAATGTATTTTTTTCGGTCGAGCGGGCGCTGCATCGTTTCTACGGCGAGCCAGGCGCATTTTCACAGCACCCACGCAGTACGTAAATCATTGGCTTTGAGATTTATCAAGTTGAAACCTGGCCAAATCTAGTATTTGGCATATTAAAAAAGCGGCTAATACATCTAAGTTTCATGTTGTGATATTTAGAAACATCAATTTTCCCACTGTTTTCAGCAAATCGTCTACTCGTCCGCCTCTACTGGGCCCTCCGCTCTTTCCAGTTCCACTTTCTGTACCGCGGCGAAGGTATGTGAAATTATATCAAAGGGCCGGGTATGGCAAACGGAATTTTGGCTGAGAGAGAGCGAGAGTGAGAGAGAGAAAGAGAAAGAGAAAGAGAGAGAGAGAGAGAGAGAGAGAGAGAGAGAGAGAGAGAGAGGAGAGAGCTTTCGATAAATATCTAATTCGTAAAAATCGGATCGCTAGCCAGGAGGGGTCTTTGGACACCCTGCTCCTGAAGAAACCGCGAAAGACAACTTGGTTTTGCAGAGCTGGCCACGGAGGATTTCTCGGAGATGCGATGGGAGGTGGCCATCCATCCACCACCCCTCGATGTTCTCGTCAAAAATACGGGTAAGACACGGTTCTGAATTTTGCCGAATTTTTTTTTTTTTCCCCCCCCCTTTTAGGGTTCGACCGCACGTGGCTAAAGTACATGTACGGACGGTTTAAAAATGTGAGTAAACGGGAGGCGGAAAAATGGGGGGTAGGCTAGCAGAGTGTGTTTGAGGAAATGGAGGAGGGCAGGCTAGCAGAGATTGGAGGAGGAAATGGACGGACCCCGAGAGGAGGGCAGGCTAGCAGAGATTGGAGGAGGAAATGGACGGACCCCTAGAGGAGGGCAGGCTAGCAGAGATTGTTTGAGGAAATCAATTTCTCGATTCAGGAATGCCCCAGCGGTCGGATGAAAGAAGCGGAATTCAAGCGAATCTTCGCGCTATTCCCCCTCTCCCCCCCCCCCCCCCCCCCCCCCCAAAAAAAAAAAAAAAAAAAAAAAAAAAAAAAAAAAAAAAAAGAATGTTTCGGAATCCGATTGGCCACATTCGGACACCGACACTGTTAATTCCGCGTTAGCATACTTCACGTCCCAACCCCCCCTACCTAGCGGTCCGCAGTCGATTCCGATTTTTATGATTTAGCTACCTACCGAAAACTCTCGAAAAGGCGAGAAAACAAGCGGGTTATCGTTTTCCCAGATTAAATCTTGTTTCATCGATATTTGAGGTTTTTCTAAAAAACCGGTAATTTTTCAACAGGAATTTCGCAATTAGGATACAGGTCTTGCATAAATCAGGAGTTTTCATGGTTTTTGGACGTAAAATCCTACCTTATATAATTTTGGCGTGTAACTGTGTGTGTGTGTGTGTGTGTGTGGATGTCACTTTCGAGGCCGTGTTCGCGCTGCAGGAGGGGCGGACAACGGTGGCTGATGATAGAGGAGATAAAGAGACCGTCGAACAGAGGGCATTTACTATATTTAAGGTACGTCTAGGAAGCGGGAGGGGGGACAAACCGATTACGCAGTGAAACAGGGTTACTTTCAAAGCCTTGAAACTTCAAATTTTTTAAATTTGATAATTTCGTTGTCTTATGGAAATAAGTCACTTATTTTGCCATCATAGTGTCGAAATTTCATAATGCCGAAATTCAGAATATCGGCATGTTTTTGTATAGGACTAGGGGTTTTTTTCGGAGAATCCTTTATGTAAATTTTGATACTATCAACTTGGGGATTGCGAAATTACAACGTTATTAAATTTATACATCCCGAAATTCGTCAGTATCAACTTCGAAATTATGTTTTTGGACCTATAATTTTCGACATTTTGACAAAGCCCGCGTGAACGCATACGAATACTGGTTAAAAAACGCTATTTTGACCCGCTTGCGACTTAAAATTTGTTTTAAAAGGGTATGATTCAAGTCACAAATGAGCTTAACGATTCGAAAGCACACATTTCGTCCATGAAAAATTTATGAAATTTTTGCAGGAATTAGACGCGGACGGGGACGGGCTGGTAGATACCGTGGAGATGGCCCGCTTTTTTCAGGTTTGCTAGTTGATCTTGGAATTTAGAAAAACTATTTTCCTGCCGATCGGGAAGAGCAAGAAATTCTAAACAAATTAGAGTTTTCAAAGAAAAATTTATAACGCGAACCTACGTTGAAAACTCCACAAAAATCCCTTCTTAAAAGTTCTATTTTTCCCGGTTACCGTAGTATTTTTCCAATTTTTTAGATACACATTTTCGGCAGAATTTTTTTGCGCTATCGACAGCCTTCTAATAGTTGTTTAAAAATAAATGTGAGACCAAAAAACAGCCTGGAACAAATTACTTGTTTCAGCGTTTGGAGGAGCGGCAGAGGACCGAGTATCTTTAATTCGCCAACAGCTTACTTGAGCTAATTACCATCGGATTCCGGTTGTTAAATAAATACATTGGCAAATAAATATAATAGTAATTGATCAATCAATATAAAAAGTGTATAAAAATATGCAAATACAAAAACAAATAGCACCGTCTTTCCTCCTCTTTCGCTCGATTTCTCTCGTACTCTCTCTCCCAATCTTTCTATCTCTCTCCTCTTTCTCCTCTTTCTCTCTCTCTCTCTCTCTCTCTCTCTCTCTCTCTCGCACTCTTTCTATCTCTCTCCTCTCTCCTCTTTCCCTCTCTCTCTCGTTCTCTCTCTATCAGAGAAAATATCAGTTCATAAATAAATATAAAAAGTACAAGAAAATATGTAAATACTGAAATAGCTTTCTTTGTGCTTCTTTGCCTCGCTTTCTCTCTCTCTCTCTCTCCCTCGTTCTCTTTCTCTCTCACGGTTTCTCACTGTCTCTCTCATTTTCTCTCTCTTTCTCTCATATCACTCGCTTCTCTCCCTCTCCTCTCTCTCTCTCGCTCCCTCTCTCTCTCTCTCTCCCCCCCCCCCCCTTTAAAAAAAAACCCCCAAAAAAGGCCCATTTTCTCCTCTTTCTCTCTTTCCTCCAAATACCCCCGATTCCGCATAAATCGATCGAAATCACGGCCCACCACCTCGGAGCTGTTCTATTAAAGGGACGGTGCCGCCAGGGCTAGCCCCTTTCGTTTTCTGAATTTCCCACCGGAAATGGACGACTGCGAGGTTGGTTAGCCAACACACAATGGCTGGAAAATTAAAATCAGTTATAAACATTTCAGGCATTATTTTTGTTGAAACATCAATTTTCCGGGGTATTAAAATTAGAGTGCATTAAATCCTTTTTTTAATAATAACCGGTGAGGACAGATAAGGTTTTTGGAATAATGCCAAAATTTCGCAATGTCTAAATTTTTCCGGGAGAATCGTCGATGGAAATTTGTACATTATGGATTTTGGCAGGCCGAAATTACGGACTTTATTTAATTAGATTGCCTAAATTGATTAGATTCCTAGTTAAGCTAAACGGTATAACAATTTAAAATTAAAACGTTAAAATTAATTAAAGTCGTTAATTCATAAATTAAATTAAAAAATACATCATTAAAATTCAATCACTACAATATTATAATCTAATGTGAATCACATAAAAACATTAAAGGGCGGCGTAAGACATGGTTAAATCTACCGAATAAAATCCACAGGAGCGTCCAGCCGGATCAACTATAATAAAAAAGTAGTGGTGTCTGTGTGTGTGTCTGTCTGTCCGGTCCCGGATTCAACTCGAAGGGGAAAGGAGCTAGAGCTTAGGTCTCTTCGGATTCGGATAGAGCGTGGTCAGAAACCCCAAACTGATAAAAAATTACGAAAAAGTTTTAATTTAAATTATTAAAATTAACTTTGAAAGTTTTTCCTTAGTAAAAGGGGTGGGGGACGGAGGTTGTGGTGATTTTGGACATAGTGAGCCAGGTGGCGCGCGTTTCGTGGATGAAAATTTTCACGGGGGATTTCATTTCTTTTTCTCATTCCATCCGGTCGGTCGTTATTTTCGTTTTTAAAAGGATTTCGGCTAGGGGAGGTATCTGAAGCCATCAGGAAGGTATTTAGGTAGTTTTTGAAGGGGATTTCAGCCATGGGGGGGATCTGAAGCGGTTAGCGTGGGTATTGATGGAAGTAGGGAAGGATGTGGTGGAGTAGGACATGTCGGGTAGCCCGAAGGCCAGATGGTTGCAGTCGCGAAGCGACTGTAACCATCTGGTTCCTTTAGAAACTTTAAATCGAAAAATACAAGTCTTGTCGAAAAATGTTTCGTAGTTTCAGGAGCCCTTGCACATGCCGTATTTTTCAATCGAAACTCCTTAGAAGCCTATAATTTTTATGTTAAAAAATGGCAGTTTCATAGTTGGCTAAACCTAGTGGACGGCGGGGATCGATTCTGGCGCTTCCAGGGTCCTTTAGCAGGTCAACAAATTGTCGAAATTCTTAAAAAATGAAGCTATTGTGAAATTGTTGAAAACATCACTGAAAAAAGTTAGATATCTTTTGTTCGAGGTGCTGCAATGGCGAAGGAATAATATTGCAATTTTCTAAATTTTATGTTTCACAATTTTCCACAAAAAAAAACGGATGATTTGATCAATTAGACATCCAACGCATGCTAAAACTAAAAAAATCTTAATTTTGGCCAACATTTCGGATTAAAATTCGATGTTTCGTAACAGCTTTAGCATAAAAACTCAGCTTTAGTTTCATTTATACTTCAATCGTTCTATGCATTTATTTATCTTTGAATTATAAAAATTATAAATGTTTAATTATTTCTGAATAATAAAAATTAACTTCTATTTCACTTTATAGTTATTTTCGTTAAAAAAGAGAGCATACCTTTCTCTCGAGATTTTTATTGGCCGTTTCGCCTGGGAAAATTTGTATTCAGCGGGGATAGATTATTGATTTTCGCGGGCTAGGGGGTCCTTTTTGAGGGCAATGCCCTGGAATCCGCATTCTTACTATTGACGGCCGGAATGCCCGAAAAATCCGCACACAAATCGTCAATATTCCGGAAAAATACCATCTCCGGGCAGTGTCGATGTGTCTTTTGGGATTTCGATCATTGGTGCCCGAATTGCACGTTCAGAATCGGCTGCCACGGCTCAGTATCGCGTTGGAATATTCGGAGAAGGAGACCACGCTCAATTTTTATATTAAAAGGTAGGTTTTCGAAATTTTCGCAAAGAATCTCTGCTAGCCTGCCCTCCTCTCGGGGTCCGTCCATTTCCTCAAACAATCTCTGCTAGCCTGCCCTCCTCTCGGGGTCCGTCCATTTCCTCAAACAATCTCTGCTAGCCTGCCCTCCTCTCGGATCCGTCCATTTCTCCTCCAATCTCTGCTAGCCTGCCCTCCTCTCGGGGTCCGTCCATTTCCTCAAACAATCTCTGCTAGCCTGCCCTCCTCTCGGGGTCCGTCCATTTCCTCAAACAATCTCTGCTAGCCTGCCCCTCGGGATCCGTCCATTTCCTCCTCCAATCTCTGCTAGCCCGCTCTTTTAGGTAGTCGATGCTCCACTCGTCACCTACACACATGAACTTGTCTCCAAAGCTCGGATCTATGTCGTTAAAGGTATTAGGAAGTCACAATTCAAAATTTTGTGTCTGACCAGGTTCCTCAGATACCATATTTATTTTCAGGTGTGGGTCGTCGGACGTGGATGGGTCGGCATCGGACAATTACTGAAGAGGTATGAATTGTCAGCATATTGGAGGCTCTGAAAATTGGCTGCGAACAAGCTCGATTTTCATGGCGTAATCGAAACTTAAAAGCCTGTTGCGACTTTACATTATCTTCAAAGTTGAAAAATATGGTGAAAACACGGGGGGTTACGGGGGCCTCCAAGATTTAAAATTACCATGGTACTTCGTGAGTCCCAGTCGATAGAGCGTCGAAAAATGTCTTCAGAGAATTGTTTTCGCTATGAAAAAATGTAATATAAAAGTTTTATGACATAAAAAATATGGTTGAAAACTAGGGGCGGCAAATAGGATACCGGAGGAGTCGATATTTTCAGAATTTTCGGTATTTTCAATATTTCGAAAATACCTTGGATACAAGGCGGAAAGATCTTCTAAGAGCCTTTTTACAGACCGGAAAAAAGCATATTAGGAACCATTTTTATTAGTATAAATTGAAATTAAACTTTCCGTCGATAGCGATGTTTCAAAGGTCGGGCCTCCCGAAAATATCGGCAAAATTTTAATTGGTGGATGAAGTGAATCTGACGTAATCCTTTCTTTAGGAAATCCTTGGCACACGGCCAACGATCTGGGAGACGTTGACGGTACGCCGATGCGAGACGACCATTTTTAACGAATTCTTCTCGTGCCCCCTCGACGCGACGCTTTTTCATAGGACCATGTTACGGTAGGGCAGATTACGGGGGTTTAAGGAATTAACTAAAATTTTGGTCTTGAAACGAGTCGTTTGCTATCGGTGCTGCCGCGCCGCGAGACGCAACGCATGCAACGACCCGCAACGCGCGACGAAACACACGCAACGCCACACGCAATCCGTCACGCAACGTACGCAGCGCGGCACGCAACCCACGTGACGCGAACCGCCAAGGCACGCAACTATGCAGCGCGGCGCAACGCACGCAACGGAACGCTGGCAAGGTAAGCTGCGGGTGCCTTGCGTGTCGCGGAGATTCATAAGAAATTTTATAGTCAATGGAAAAGTGCCTTACCCGTGGCGTGCGTTGCGCGTCGCGTTGCGTGTCCGTCCCTTGAATATACAAATTTTTACTATGACTTATTCACAACAATTGGTCCAATTTTCCAGGATACAACTCTGTGATGTGGACACGACAGTTGATGAGGGAGGCTCGGCAGAAGAGAATTCACACAAATCGGTATGTGATAATTTATAGAAATGGAATTTTGGGCCTTTGGGGGTGGGCCCAATCTCGAGATATTTTTTTTGGTTTTTATTTATTCATAAAATATCGTTTATCTAAAACAAAATTTGCGTATTTTCTGGGGCTCCAAAATTCTCTCTGCAGCTCTAGAATCCCCTAGCCTAGCCCGCAAATTTATGCAGCAGCCACTTGGCCGGATTTGCATTGATTTTGGTAGGGGGCGTAGCGTTTGCAAAACTAATTCACCCAAACGCATGCGTATTCATATTCATCACTCTAGAAATCTTTTAGTCGCGTGAAAGTATGGAACACATTTTTTAAAAATTATCCAATTGGAAATTATGATATTTCGAGCGATTTTTTTTGGTTTTTTTCCGCTACCCAAATCGCGCCCCAACATACCGTAACCCGTCCAAAAAAGACCGGAACCTCGCTTAAAAAGCAGCTGTTTCATTCATTCGGCACTGCAAACGCCAGAAATTATGAACATTATTTGCTTAATCGTGAACCGACATGATAACTTTTTTTAAGTTTAAGATATCATTTTCAAGAAGCCACTTAATTATATACTAGTAGCATTATTAATTTCTGGCTTCTCTTCTATCTATGAAAAATTTATGCAGCAGCCACTTGGCCGGATATGCATTTATTTTGGCGGGGCGTAGGGGAAGCGTTTGCAAAACTAATTCACCGAAAACGGATGCCTATTCATCACTCTAGAAATCTTTGAGTTGCCGGAAAGTATGAAACACATTTTTTAAAAATTATCCAATTGGAAATTATGATATTTCGAGCGATCATTTATGAGCAAGGCTTTATGAAAAGAATTTTTTAAATACACTGATTTGCAAAAACCACAGTTTTCCCAGGCCGGTATTTATTTTATGCCGCTACCCAAATCGCGCCCCAACATACCGTAACCCTTCCTAAAAACGGCCCGGAATCTCG
Source organism: Mesorhabditis sp. LJ9110 (assembly GCA_038088335.1). Classification (NCBI taxonomy): domain Eukaryota; kingdom Metazoa; phylum Nematoda; class Chromadorea; order Rhabditida; family Rhabditidae; genus Mesorhabditis; species Mesorhabditis sp. LJ9110. The sequence goes on along the minus strand of JBBGBA010000129.1, from coordinate 126,161 downwards.
CTTAAAAAGTAGCTGTTTCATCCATTCAGCACTGCAAGAGCAAGAAATTATGAATATTTGGCTTATGGATGTGCAAGATAACTTCCAAATAACATTTTCAAGAAGCCATTTAATTAATACTAGTAGCATTATTAATTTCTGGCTTCTTTTATCTATAAAAAATTTATGCAGCAGCCACTTGGCCGGATATGCATTTATTTTGGCGGGGCGTAGGGGAAGCGTTTGCAAAACTAATTCACCGAAAACGGATGCCTATTCATCACGCTAGAAATCTTTGAGTTGCGAGAAAGTATGAAACACATTTTTTTTAAAAATTATCGAATTTGAAAGCATGATATTTCGAGCGCTCATTTATGAGCAGAGCGTAATGAAAAAGAAGTCTTTTTAAAAGACACCAATTTGCAAAAACCACAGTTTTCCCAGGCCGGTATTTATTTTATGCCGCTACCCAAATCGCGCCCCAACATACCGTAACCCTTCCTAAAAACGGCCCGGAATCTCGCTTAAAAAGTAGCTGTTTCATCCATTCAGCACTGCAAGAGCAAGAAAATATGAATATTTGGCTTATGGATGTGCAAGATAACTTCCAAATAACATTTTCAAGAAGCCATTTAATTAATACTAGTAGCATTATTAATTTCGGCTTCTTTTCTATCTATAAAAAATTTATGCAGCAGCATTTGCATTAATTTTGGCTGGGCGGCAGGGGAAGCGTGGGAAAACTACAAGGTAGATCCATGTTCAAATTCATCACGCTAGAAATCTTTGAGTTGCGAGAAAGTTTCTTTCTAAAGCAAAAAATCTTTTTTTTTCTTTTAGAATTATCGGTACTTCGTTTTTCTTTCTCTTTTTGGGGGGCGCCCTGTAAATGCGTAACATTTCTACCCCCTACCTGCCCTCCTTTCATTTTTTGTTGCCTGGGCAACCGGCCCTCCTTATGCTCGGCATTGTCCTCTCTATCTCAGGGCTTTATGCAACACCTTTTTTAAAGAATTTTTAATAGTAATAAAGTTATAATAGTTATAAAAATATTTTAAATATGGTTTTTTCGGGCTAAATTTAAATCTATCTTATTAATTAAATCGGTAAAATTTGTCCTCTACCGAACGCCAGTTTAAAAATATCGAAAGTATTCAAAATTCTGAAAATACCCCCCCCCCGTTTTTTTATGTGCTGCCCATAGTTTTCAACGATAGTTTTTATACTATAAAACTTTTATATTACCTTTTTTCGAGCCGAAAATAATTTTTCTAGTATATTTTTCGAGTTCTATCGAATGACACTCGCCAAATCCCACAGTAATTTCAAATATTGGCAATAAGTGAGCTCCCGCCCCCGCCCCCCTTGGTGCGATAATTGGGAGATCTGAACCCCGGCAAAGCTTCCCTACGGCAGATTCAGCTCCTATTTCGGATTGCTGCCAGCAACTAGTCAACTTTATTTTAGAGAAATTTCACTATACTTCAAATAAAACGTTGGCGAAAAAATTTTGGTTGGGTTTCCTTTGCCCCCCCCCCACACAGCCGAAGGCTTTCAAATTTGTCGGTATTTTCGCTATTTTTCGGTTTTTTTGCAACGCCATTCGATAGAGCGTCGAAAGATATACTAAGAGTGCTAATTTGGGCCTACAATAATGTAAAATAAAAACGTTATAGTCAAAACAATCTGGCTGGGGGGTTTTTGAGATGAAGGATTTTCAGGTCGTCGTCGCCGAGGCGGATTTCTGGGCGGATTCCAGCCCCATTCTGCAGTTTGTCGAATTCGAGATCCCGATGCAGTTGGCCAACCCGGTAGGTGTTGGCTCACCTTGGGATTAGAGGGACGAGAGAGCGAGGGAGAGAGATAGAGATAGATAGAGCTAGAGAGAGAGAGAGAGAGAGAGAGAGAGAGAGAGAGACCCAAACCGCGACACGTAACGTCGAGCCACCTAACTCATCCTTTAGGACCTGGGAGAGCTTGAATTCGGACTTACCTATCTTCTGACAGCCGAGAGGGTTGTTGTGACGAATTGTGTGGGCACGAATCTGCGGCTAAAAGATGAATCTTGCGGTTGGTTTTAAATTATTAGAATAAAGTTCCGTCAGGGCAGGCTAGCAGAGATTCTTCGAGGCAATTTGAAAATTTCCAGTACTCTTCCTCGAGGCCACGCTGTACGTGAAGGGCAAATTACGTGAACGTCATCGCTCAGAGGTATTGGTGATGTATTTTAAGACATTTTGGCGGGTTTTATGGTGAAACATGTTTAAGACCACCGAAAAACCAGAGAGAAGGTCCCAAATTTGATTTCTTTTTTCTATGCTAACAGTCAGTAACAGTCAGTTTTTTCTATGCTAACAGTTCTTCCAATTGCGTTTAGAGGCGCGACGCGGACTTTGAGCAAGAGTGGACGACGCGGCTGTTGTTTGACGTGCCGCGGAAAGACGTGTTCGACTCGATACTGCTGATATCGTTGTACGAAATGGATGGCAGCCAGAGGTACCGGAGGGCTGAAATTGAAATGAAAATGAAATGAAAAAAAATGAAATGTACATTTGTCATTGAAACAGAAATTAGCACGGTTTTCGACGTGTCCCATCCCCAAAAAAATCACCCCCTTTAGCCGGCCACAGATATGACCGATTTTTACGATTTAGGTATCTATCGAAAGCTCTCGGAAAAGCCAGTCCAGCGCTTCACTTCGATTTCCGAAATCTCGGAATTTTTTGCTTACTTTCGGCGGTTTCCTGCAAAAAGAGCACGTTTTTTTCTCAAAAACGAATTGAACTGATTTAAGCGATTTCCAAGCTGGGTTTTCGCAACCGGCTTGCAAAAAGCTGTCGTTTATCTTCCAGGAAAGGCCTAAAAATCTTTAAACTTTGATTTAAAAAACCCTTGGTCAGAAAAACAAGAAAAACGAAAAACTTTTTTGGCAAAATATTAAAGGGGCTCCGAAATGCCAAATCAAAGCGCTTTTGGGATGCCTCTTTGATTTCTGGCAAATTGCCAGCGGGCGCTGCCGGACGAGAGCCCTCACTCTTTCGATTTTTGCGCAAAGTTGTTTTTGCCCGGTTTCTTTGTGAAATCACTCCAATTCGCGCATTCTGAGCTCATTTTTGAAATCCTCATTCAATTTTATACAGTTTTGGTGTTTTAATCATCAAATTTGGCCCAGAAACAGCCGAGAACGCGATTTCGAGGCGACAACAGGCAATTTCAAATTTGCGAGCTTCCCGCGCCCCTAGGTGTACAGAGGCCTCCGACGTACAGGGTTCAGATTTTCGGGCTGTCACTCAATCTTTGGCATTTCGTAGCCCCTTTAAATTTAGAAAATGTTAAAACGTTCCAAAAGTTCGAGAATCGAAGAGACGTGCTGGACTCGGCTTTTCGAGAGCTTTGGATAGATACCTAAATCGTCAAAATCGGGCACGTCTGCTACTGGCTAGAGAGGGGTGTGATTTTTTGGGACACGGTCTATTTTGCAATTTCTTTAAATCTTCTTAAATTATCTTTACCCCTAAAACTACGCATTCAGATGCCAGAAAATAGGCCGCGTGGGCGTGTCGTTCTGCTCCCCATCCACCGACCATTCCCATTGGCATGCGATGCTGAGGAATTCGAGGACACGCGCCACGCAAATTCATAAATTGGCGCCGGCCATTTGACGGGTTGTTGCTTTATCTGATCATATTTTTATTTTTTTCTTTCAATTTGCGATTGTGATATGAAAATGTAATTTTCGATAAAGTATACCCAGAGAAATTTACGAATTCAACAGTGTTACCCATTTTTTTTTTTGAAATTCGACGAAACATATTGATGTTCGGCTCGGATTTTCGACATTCGTTTTGTCAACAACAGCATCTCGAAAAGTCATTTGGGAACAGCTCTCCCTTTGTTAGACTGTAAACAGCTGGCTTTCATAGCCGCCAGGTATGCCATTTTTGGATTTTGGCGCCAAAATCTACCCCGACAGACGCGAGGTGACCCCCGCCGCGAGGGAGCTCCCAAACCTGGGGACCGGCCAAAAAATGATGAAAAAGTATGTTTCAACCAACGATAAAATCCCTTAATTGTCGCACTGTGCCAATGTTTTCACGCGTCAAGTACTTATAAAACATTTAGATTACATCTGTCGGCATCAAATTGATTAATTAAATCGTGATTTGGGTGAGTTCAACTACTCGGGGCGTTGATAGTTTTCTTTACTAAAATTCGCCCATTTCGTCTGAATACACCCCATTTTATGCGGGAGTCTCGGAACGGGATGATAGTTACACGATTCGAAACACCTTGAAACGGCGAGTTTGCAACGATCTTTAAACCTAGAAATTGTCGTATTTAAACCGCCGTTTTACAAGGCATTTATTTATAGGCGATTGAGGCAACTGAGCTCGTATGCATCCTCGACAAATCGCAAAAATTCTACAAAAAGGTTTGTAAAAGAGCGCGTTTAAGTTAAAGGCCCCTGGAAAGATGCCATTGGCAAAGAAGCTAAGAATTTTGCAGCGGGTGGGATCCGAACCAGCGATGGTTTACCCCACAGCCCATCGTGCTAACCAGTACACCATGGCACCAACCTGGTCGTCGCGGCGAAAAGCCCTCAAATACCCTAGGGGCCTGAACAAGCCGTTTCCGGGTTTCTGGATCCGCCGTGCGCCGAAATTATGCTTTACATAAAAGTTACGAATTCGTAATCTGAATTACGTCGATAGTAGTCCCCCGTCGGTCCGTCACCCCTAGGGACGCTCGGCCATCTTTCTAAGGGTCTTTAAAAACATGTTTTTGAAGGCTGTTGCAAACTGGCCGTTTCAAGGGGGCTTTCGAATGGTGTAAATATCATTCAAATCCTACTTCTGCGTTGAGTTAGAGGATTTTTTCGGGGCAGCCTGTATTTCCTTTGCCTGTAATTTCCATGGAACACGACATTTTTTCCGTGTTTGTTTCTCGCTTGTCGCGTTACAAAAGCCGTCGTCTACTACGTACGTACTTACTGACGTGACGTGACGTACGTACTTTACATATTTTGAGTTTCACGTTCAGTGCGTATTTTCGAAAGCACACCTTTTTTTTGCAAACCATTTATTTGTTTTAAAAAACGCTCGAATTGTTGCATATACAAAACGGTGGGGGAGAGAGATTTTGCAGTTAGCCGGAGCGGGCGGGGGGCAGGAGAAGCCACACGAAAGCTGCTTTATGCTATTGGGGGGAATTGTGACAAATCAAGGAGAAAATGAGGGGCGGGGGCCACGGTAATCGGGGGTACTGTAGAAAGTTGGCTGGGTGCCAAAAATCATCAAACTTAAAAATAAATTCTAAAACATGATAAAGAAAAACTGGAATTAGGGAAAAGTCGAAAAAATTTAAAGATGCACATTTTAAAAAATCGAAAATTTTTGGAACTTAAAAAAATATGAAACATGTTTTTAACAATTCTGAATTTGAGGAAATTCGACAATTTTTTTTGGAACTTGAAAAATACACGAAACGTTTTCCTAAATTCCAAAAATTTCTAGATAATTAAAACATGTTCAAAAAATTAGAATTCACACAAAAACGGGTGTTAGCGAGCAGGAATGGACAGGTTAGCGGGCGGGGCAAACACAGGTCAGGGGTTCCAGGGGGAATTGGAGGCTCGTCGAATTTTCTGCTAAAAATTCTGGCCGATTCGCACGCGGGTGACATTGTGGCAGGGGGCCCAAAAACACAGCACAAACACGCAAACAAATAGCAAAATTGCAATTTGCATAAAGTTGCAAAAAATGCGTAATTCACGAGAATTTTCGGAAATTGGCGAAATTTGCATAAATTTGCATCTTAATTTTAAATCCACGAATTTAAAAAAAATCTGTGTAATACAGAAAAATAAACACAGAAAAATAGCCGAAAAAGCAGGGCAGGATTTGTTTCGGGAAGTACTGTAGCGCGTGAAAAATGGAATATTTCTATTGGGAAAATTAGGCAGTGTTTTTTGGGGGGAGGATCTTAGTATGGAAAGAAAAACAATTAAAACGCACAAAACAATACGCGAAAATGACATTTTGGCACCCGGCCAACAATCTACAGTAGCCGGACTACGGTAGCGGGGTCCCGGCCGGAATTCGGGGAAGGTGGTGGTTTTTTTTGGGGATTCTGGCTTGCCGAGGGCCAGAAACCCCGGATCTTTAAGCCCCGAAATTGATAGTTGAAAATTTGCGTAATTTTGAAATTTTTGAAACATTAAAATAATTCTAAAAATGTCTGTTTTTATTTGAATGTTTCAAAAAGCATAAAGCAGCCCTCGCGTTCTTTAACAACAAACCACAAAAAATAAGCTACGGTAGCGCGGGGGCGATTTTTGGTTATGTCTAAGCCGGTATTTTTCAAGGGACGGGGATAAATATGCAAATTTGAAAACTAGATTTTTTGAGAGGGCGGGAATCACAAAAGTTATAATGGTATATTTGGGTGGGTAGCCTAGCTTAAATTGGGGGGTACTGTAGCGCGAGGAGCGGGGAGTTGTGTATTAGCATGGGGAGCCGTACTATTGGGGGCGTTTTTTGGGGGCGTTTCGGAATTTTTGTTAATTTTGGGCGGGAAAATCGATATTTAATGGGATTTTTATAAAAAATTCTTTCATGTAAGTGTTGTAAATTTTAATAGTATTTTTAATTTGAAAACCAAAGCCTTCCCAGCCAAATATGCCGAAATATTGGCCAGAAAACCTAATGACATCTTCCGAAATTTTCGATTAAATATCTTTCATGAAACATAAATTTTCAAAAAGATTGAATTTTCCAGCCCATTAAAAAAATTCCGAAAATCGCCAAGCTTGTTTCACTAGCGCAAAATCAACAGAATAAAGTTGTTTGGGGGTTTTGAAAGCTATTTTAAAGGACCAGTGAAGGCAAAATCCATCTTTTCTCGTCAAAAATTGCATTTAAAAAATCTAAATCTTTAAAATCAATTTAACACAAGAATTGCTGTGGATCCCGCTTCAACGATCCTTTAAAGGGCCATTGAAGGCTGGGGAAAATGCTTTTTAAAAGTTTGCAAACATAATTAATTAGAAAATTGACAAAAATCGAGCTGCGAAATTCCCAAGACTTCAACGGCCCTTTAATAGCTCTTCAAAAAAAATAGCCGGAAAAAGGGGGCGTGGCCTATTTCTTTTGGCGCGAGAAGAAGCCGCCCTTCTTCTCCTTTTGCTGCTGTTGGTGGACGCCCTCTGGCAACGTCTGCGAGCGGGTCAGCTCTTCTTCTCGAAGGCCGCCGGTGGCGCTTTGCAGCTCCGTCAGCCAGCGACCCATTTCTTCCTGAAAAAAAAGTGATAAAAACCGTGGAAAAATTTAGATTTTTAACAAATTTTGAAACATAGACTTTGAATTTACAAAATAAAACTTAAACCGATGAATTAAAATTTGATTCACATCGATAAACTTAAATTGTACGCAATTTTTTGAAATTAAGGTAAATTTGTTTCAAAATTAGATGTTGCTGAACTTCAAATTCTAAAGTATAATGATTCCAATTCAAAATGTTATTTTGTTAACAATTAAAATACTTTATTAGGAATTTGTAAATAAACAAATCATTTTTTGGGTAAAAAACCATGTTTTATCGCTCTAACTTCACAAAAAAATATTGGTTACGCCCTTAACTGGTGTCACCCGCAGGGCTCAAAACGTCGAATACGTTTTTAAATACAATTAATAAGCAAGCTCATTTAAAAAAATGCTATTTTCAACAAAAATCTATTTCTCAAATATGATACCTCATTTGCGCATTGCAGCAGATATTCAGCCCCGGACGGCGTTCGCAACGAAAGCACATTCTTCTTTTTCTGGTAGTCGGCCGCCACGCTTACCTGAAAAACATAAGAATTATTTTTATATAGTTTACAAAAGTTTTATTAGTTTTACGGACTTAGATATTAATTAAGTAACAATTTTTGAACGCCAGAAACCGTCATAAAAATGTCATGTTTCATAGTTTTCCAAGGTTTTGCGCGATAATCCGAAATCAATGTTCTTCCTTGTTTAGAGTCATACCAATACAAATTTCATAAAAATTGTCTTCATATAATAACCTTATTAATTATGGTTAATACAATATTATTGGTAAAATTTATAACGTACCGTCGATCCGGACAGCGATATCGGGCCCTCGCCATGCACTGGTGAATTTTCGTCCCTGAAAATGTTAAAATACGTCCACAATTTCCTCCAAAGAATCTCTGCTAGCCTGCCCTTACCTGTGTCTGGCGTCTTTGTAGAATTGTATCTGTCTCTGTCGCAATACAGCCAACAGCTTCTCCCAACTTCTGTTCGACGCCTTCCTGTCGAGACTTTCGTAGGTGTGCTTTCGGATGAGCGTTCCCTCGAAGGCGTCGCCCTGTTGTGCGCCTAAAATGGGGTATATTTTTGGTTTTCAGCAAAACTTTTATACTAAAGGATAGATAATTCGGGATACTCGTCGTTTTTCAGATTTCCCTACCGGAAATTGACGATTTTTAGGGTTCTTGGAGGAGGGGGAAATACAGGGGAAATGGGTTTTTGAGGAGTAGCAGCTTTTAAAGGAGCGACGAAGGCAAAATCCCGAAAAAGGGATTTAAAATTTTTCCATTTCAAAAAATATGTCTCGTAAAATCTTAAAAAAATAAAATTTTTTTGATAGTTTTAATCGACCATCGGGAGCTTCAAAAATGCAAAATTCTAAAGAAAAATTTGCCTTCGTCGTTCCTTTATAATCAGGGGTTATTTGGAGAAGGGCGGGGCGGGGTTTAGCGACTAACGACTACGGTAGCCAAGAAGGGGGTGGGGCGCAAATAGTTACTGATGCGGATGATGGGCAGCGAGCGGACTTGGCTTTGGCCTGAAAAATGGGGATGGTGGAAATGGCCAAGCAGAATCGGGGGGTTTTAAAGGGACCGGCAAGGAAGGGCTGTGGATTTTTAGCACGGGTTCGTTATGGATTTTTTTCCGCGCCGCAACACGCAATGCGCCTGGCAGGATTTTCATGGCGTAATAGATTACACCACTTAAATTTCAGCAAAAAAGGGTACGCATTGCGTCTCGCGGCCTCGGCAAAATCCAAAGCAAATCCGTAGCTAAAAATCCATAGCCGTGCCTTGCCGGTCCCTTTAAAGGGAGCGTGCCAGGTGAGGAGGCACCACGATAGAGGGGGAAATCGAGAGAGCGCAGAGAATTGTAGTCTACACCTCGACTACAAGTTATTACCGGCACTCTCCCTTTAAATTAGAATATTTTTTGGGGGCGGGGAAAGACTACGCGACACGGCAAATTACGGGGGTACCACGGGGTATTTTTTAGGGGCACTTCAGGGTTTTTATGAGAATATGCATCAGATCTCATTGCATAGCTTCAAAAGTTCGCTAGATTTTCACTATTTGAAACCTTTTTTTATCAACGGAAAGCCAATTTTTATTCGGATGTAGATTTTGAAGAATGATCATCTATCTAATTCCTATATAATTAATGATAATTTATAATTTTATATATTATTTTTAGGTAGTCAGCATCCTAAATCGCAATCCTAAAAATTATTTTTGGAAGAACACTGTTTCCAAAATTCTTAAAAAAATCAAATTGAATAATTTAGTAAGTCACGTTTTAAAAATTCAATGTTTCGAGGAAAAAACTTAAGTAAAAAAAAAGAATTCGATCTAGTTGACCTCTTCGTTTCAAATTTCAGAATTCTTTTAAAAATCCAATTTGCGAAGAAGATGTTCGCCAAAAAAAGATACGGATTTGGAAAATACGTGGGATTTTCACAACACTCTAAAAATGAACAAGAAAAACCATGCCAAACCGCACACTACATAATAAAACATTAAAAACAGCATTTTGGAGGTATCGATCGAATTTCGATGTCGATTTTCGATTTTTTCGATTTTCCGGCTTCTTACCACTCTGGTCGCCTCTATCGAACCGGGGTTGTCGGGAAAGGGATAGACGCCATCCGGATGGCTCCTCGGCACGAAGACGGCTACGACTACGATCTACAACGGAACAACGGATGGATGCGGAACACTACAAAACACACGGGGAAGAAAGCATTAATACGGTGCGGTGCGGTGCATTAATACGCAGGGTTACGGTGCGTGCGCAGGGGTTAGTTACTGTATTGAAAAAGAAATTGAATAAACTAAATTCCTCAAAGAATCTCTGCTAGCCTGCCCTCCTCTCGGGGTCCGTCCATTTCCTCAAACAATCTCTGCTAGCCTGCCCTCCTCTCGGAGTCCGTCCATTTCCTCAAACAATCTCTGCTAGACTGCCCTAAGTCGTCTTCTAATTTCTTAAAGAATCTTTGCTAGCCTGCCTAGGCCCAAAATTATTGTGTTTCAAAAACAACAGTACCACAGCAGAAAAAGCATGCAAAACAGGCAGATAAAGCAGAAACAGTGTGCTATAGACTACAGTAAGCTCCGTGGGGTACGGTAGGGGTGTCTATAGGTGCATCACGTAGGTGCTACTAATGAACGAACCGAGTGCGGGCCGCTGTTGCCCGTGGCTATCCAAAGAAGACACGGTGCCGCCGCCTGTCTCTTCAAATGGGATACGTTAGGCTACGTTCAGTTATTTTCGGTGATACGGTAGATTTACGGGGGTGCGATACGGTAGCACCACAATGTGCGAATTTTAATTTTTTTTATTTAGCTTAGATTTTGGAAAGAAATTATATGTTACAGACTTCGATCGTCAAAGCTAAAAATTTTTCTCCACAATTTCTAGAACTTTACCGTCGCGTAAAACATATTTTATGTTTTTATTTGTGTGCTTTTCGATTAAACTTTTTGGCCTAATTTTTTTCTGATTTTAGCGAAGTAACTTTGGCTGTAAAATAAGGCCCGAGAAAGTAAATAAAATAGCATAAAATTTTGAAAACGTTGGATATTTACTACAATTACTAGAAAAAAATGAGTTTGTTCTAGGGTCGAAACAGGAATAAACGCGACTGAGATTTTTGGGTATGAAGAAAAGTTCAAACATATTTTTTTTAAAAATCAAATTTCTTCTAACCTGAGTTCCTCATAAATTCATAATTAAATTAAATTTCATAATCATTAATAATTTATGACCTTAAAACACTGTTTTTTTGATACCGAAAATAGCGGATTTTCGCAAAATCACAGTTTTGAGAATGGAAATTTTGAAGTTTCAAATTATTTTCAGCTTCCGAATTTTTTTGCTAAAATATTAATCGCTTGGTTGCTTATTTGTCTAAATATGTAAATCTTTTCGATCGAATAATCTAATCGAATTTAATAATTTAAATTCCACTTTTTAGTAAAATGAATTTTCCCCATTTTCATGCAATTCCGCCATTCCTTCTTGGCCTTTTTCCGCATCTCAACATTTCGACATTTCCAACGGCCACCACGTGCAAACGGAACAAAAAAAATTGTAATTGATAAAATTTAAATAATCGCCACGCTTTTAGCAAAAATTAATAAAAAATAAAAATAATTATCTTGCAAAGAAAAACTAGTATAAATGCAAAAACACACCCCAGGAAAAACTTTCGAAAATTAAAATGTTTCGTAAAACTTTCAAAATCAAAATAATTGGGATTAACAATGGTATGGTATTTGAAACAGTTTTAAATGGGGTTTCATTAATAATTGTATATTGCTCGTTAATTGTTCAATAAATTACCATAATTAATCCAAAACCACCCGGATTTTAGCATGACGGTGGTGTGAATTGGGAATTAAATTAGTTAGATTTTAATAAAATCATTTTAGACTTAAAAACCGAGAATTCAAGGTTTAATTATGACAAATTTCGAAATTAGCATACCCTCATCGTGGCTGTGCGATCGGCCGGGTTGCTGCGAGTCGTGATGGCCGGGTGTACGGGAGGGGGTACGGTGGCGTTGGGCCTCCTCGTCGTGGCGTTGCATCTCTTTCAGCTCGAACTGCAAAAAGCAAAATTGTAGGTACTGTACTGTTAGCGGGGGGGGGGGGGAGAATTGTTGCTTTTCCCCTAATAGAAAATAACAAAAATATTGCAAATTAATTTACAAATACCTAAAAATTTTAGAAAATTCGAAATTTTGGATTTTTTTTGGGTAACTTTTCCATGGTTTTAGAAAAGGTCAAGCGGTTTTGTAATTTTTTCGAAAATTTGATGAAAAATATCTAAAAACTTTGTAAAATGATTCGCACAGTAATACGTTTCAAAAGCAAGAAAAACCTACCGTGGTCAACTTCTCGAGGGCGCGGAAGCGCTCTTCCTGGGCCGACGAGCTCTTTTCGAAGGCCTCGTGCTTCTTGATCAGCTTGATCGTCTCCTCGAGGTTGCGCCCGAATTCCTGGAATTTTGGTTTAAAGTTCGAAATTTAATTGTTTTGATTGTCGTTTAATTTGCTTGTAGATAATTCGATCTTATATACATTATTAAGATCGATTTTCACCGAACTTCCAAAATATATGAAACACAAATTTTCAAAAAAATTTTGAGATGGGCATTTTTCTTAGTTTTATTCGTATTAGAAGCTTATAAAAATCAAATTCTGAAATAAAAGATTACTAGGCATAGATTTACATAGTTTCAAGGGCTCAAACTTACCGGCGAGACGAGATACGGTTCCTGCGCGTTCAGCCACGCGTCAGCCACGGCCGCGTCGCGAGCGAACTGGTAGACCTCGAGGACTGGAAAAGTGGGATTGGTAAGCGTACTTTGCTTAAGTTGAATTTAGCTAATTTTTAGTGGTTTGAAAGAAAATAATTACAGTAGGCAGCAAATATTCCTTTAAAAATAATGTTTTAGGTCAGCTTAGCTAACCGGGAATATATCGCAAATCAATGGGACTGGGATGACCATTAGTTAACAATTTTTACGATAGCTGGCTGCTCGCTTTTAATTCAATTTAAATAAACAACCCTATAAAATTGGGTGCAAAAATCTCCATAAAAATTCCGGATTAAAAAAAAGTTTGTTTGAGCTTAAAAACCCCCCAAAGATCGTTTTTATATAATTCAATGCCAGGATCGAAATGAATACTTTTTCACGATTTTTCTTGCATTATACTCTTGTCAAGAGGTATTAGTTAGTAAGAGGTAGGTACACCTTACATTTAATCGACTGTTCATCACAAAAAAAAACTGAGGATACAGAATTTTCGTGAGAAAAAAACATGTTTCAAGTATCTGGGACTACGCTAGGAAATTTTCCAGGTCAGTGTGGCGACCGTGAAAGCTCATGAAATCTACGACTTGCACGGTTTTAATAAAAAGTATATAATTTTTTTAACGACCATTTGAAGCACTCACTGAGCTGCAGATATTCCCAGCGGTCCTCCCAGCGGCGCATCATATCGGCGCGCTCGGTGGTGAGCTTGATCAGCTTCTTCTCGATCTCCGACGAGGCGTAGTGCTTTCTGAAAAAAATTAGTTTCATAATGTTCTTCGGCGCAAAAGTTTGAATATCGATTACTATGGTGCCTCGCGACATTTTCCTAAATCCTACCTTATATAATTTGGTCGCGTATCTTTGTGTGTGTGTGTGGATGTCACTTTCAAGGCCCGATTTGAGGGCCTTCCCGTGCATAAAATGCCCTAATTCTCCGTCACCCGGGGGAATCGACCCTCCTCTTTCCGATGGCGTTTTCAGAATTTCGATAAAATACAGGTTTACAAAGTTAAAGTCGGTTTTATTCATTTTGGGGTCCGGGAGGGCTAATTTGCATAATGTGAAAAAACACAAAGTTCCTCATTCTTGCCACTTGCACTCGCGAATTTGTTCGCGGGCGGGGGGGGGGGGTCGTTAGGACCCGAGCTATCGGAGCCAAACTTTTCATGCAAAGACCGAATTCCAGCGCCCAAGCCCGCGAAGCGGGTTTTTGGGCGCTGGTTTGATATAATTTAGCTGCTTGATTGGGTGAATTGAAAACGCAGGGAATAGCAATTTCTGTGAAACATCATCTTTTTTAGCCTTTTTTACGGGGGTTTCAATGGTTACAGCTTTTGCCGATTTTTCTTCACTTGTTAAAAAGCGCTTTAAATCAATTTTTTTTCGTTTTTGGATTTGAATAATTTGTAAATTTTATTTAAGCATCTCACGTTGTAAGCAATAATTCGGTGAAGCCCTTGTTAATTTTGTGAATATGAACTGTGAATGCAAAGAAAGAAAATAATCGGAAAACAGTATTTTTCAAATTAGCTTGACATGAAACACATTTTTTAGATTGATTTTCCGTTAGTTACAGTTAAAAGATTGACTTTTAATTCTGCTTCATTAAGGCATTTCATTAGTTTTTATGGCTAAATTGAATAAAAAAAGCTTAAAAACGCCATGTAAATTACCTGTTGAGCAGGTCGCGACCCAGCGAGATGCACGCGTTGAAGCTGTCCTCGCGCGCGTCAATTTCGGCCTGAAAATTTATGGTATTTCGATTTGTTATGATACTTTGACGCTATATAAATTACTGTATATTTAATTTAATATACAATAATATTGCTATTAAAAAATCCGATACCTTTAGGCTCTGATGGTTGTTCATCAGCAGCTCGACGCCGGAGACGTCCTTCGGGCGTTCGTGCATCGTCATCTCGCGTTTCACCTTAAAAGGTTGAATTTTAAACGCAAAAACGTGAATAATAATTAAAAGTATTTTGGACGCCAAAATTTAATATTTTAAAAGTTAAATTTTTGAAAAATTATGTTTCGTTCATTTTGGTGGCTTGACCATGGCGCGATCCAATAATTGATGGCCTCACCAGACTCAAAAACCAGACTTTCTTCAAAAACAGGAAAACCTAGCCGACGTTCCGACACAACGATTGATTTTGATTTCTATAAAAACACTCTAATTTTAAAGAATTTTTAGGGGTCCAGAAACGGCTTTTTCTGTCAAAACTTATGTTTCAGCTATTTCTGTTAAAGTGCCAGGGTCCCATGGTTTAATTTTAGGTACTGTATACCGTAAAACTAGTTACTAATATATCAGCACGTCGAATGATGAAATTTCTACAAAGATGGCGGATTATAAGTAATGTGTACAGGTTTTTAAAAGCTTTCGAAGGGTAAGAAATGTAAAAATTTTTGAAAATGTAGGTTTCATTCATTTTAGTGGATTGACCATGGCGTTGTCTAATCATTAAAGCCCAAAAATCCACATCTACTAGCGGCCGTTAGGCAAAAACACTTTAGCGCTTTTCTACGACAAAAGGTAATTTAAGGAATTTTTAAAGTTTTTCTATAATATGGGTCTTTAAAGACAATTTAAAAGCAAAAAAATTTGAAAAGAAAAACTTATTGTTTAAAGGTTCTTATCGATATTTTTCGAAAAATTATGTTTCATCCAATTTAGTGGAAGAATTGTGGCCGTTTCCTATAATTAACCGACTTCGGTGTTAGAAAAATCCGTATCTTCCAACCAGGGTATCCGATCGGAATGATTTTTTACGATTGGAGCTCTCTCCAAAAAGACAGAAAAATCAAGGTGAAAGTAAATTATTTCAAATTTAATTAGTTAAACTAAATTTTAAAGGGTTATTGACTTACAAAAATTATTAGTAGCGCTTCCTAATAAACCCGATAGGTTTCAAATTGACCAAAGATCAAATTTGAAAATCCGTGTTTCATCGAGCTTTCTCTAGCCGGAAGCAGCTTTTCCATTAATTTTTTTAGACGTTAAAGACGTTAGACAAAGTTACTAAAAAGTTCGAAAAAAATGTTTCCTCAAAATTGGTGGCTGAGCGGATTTTTAGACTGTTAATAGACGTTTCGCCCCGTCTTTGTAAATAAACCAAAATTGAAATCCAGGCCAACCTCATCCATCCACAGCAGCAGATCGCGGACCATGTTCATGAATTTGAACAGGTCCGACGTGTCGTTCAGCTTCGACGAGCGGGCGTCGCACTGGCCGCGCAGGTTGCGCCACGCTTGGACCACCTGGAAAAATAATAGGTTTCAAAAATTTTTCACATGTTGTCGGGTATTTTTTTCAGAATTCCTGTAATGCAGATCGCTGTCCTTTTGTATAAAAAAATTGATCTAGTAAAGTTTAAATGTAGTTAATTTATTTAACTATTTAACTCTAGGGTATTTTACTCAATTTCTTGGCAATCTGCTATTCATTTTTAATTGATTAAATTTGATAAACTTCAAATAAGCTAGTCGATTTCTCCAAAAAATGTTTCATAATAATCAAAAATAATTAAATTATTATTTATATAATTTACAACTACGATTTTATTTTCGGGAAATATCGCATCACGTAAATATCTTTCGCAAAAAATCTGAAAAATCCGGTTTTAAATGACCAGTCAAGGCATTGCTATGGATTTTTCCGCGTCAACGAACGACGCACACAACCATTTCAAGTAGCAGTTATTTGTAAGATCAATAGTGCTAAATTCCTTTTTAAAATTCATATTATCCTATTTTAAAGGACTCCTGAAGCCTAATATTACCTCTCCCTCCTTGGTGGCAATATCGATGGCGCGATCGCCGGCGTAGGAATCGCGCAGCTCGCCGGCGTCACGTTCAATCTGGGCCACTTGCTCTCCGATGGCCTCAATGTCCTTGAGATAGTTGTGATGCTTGCGACGCAACGCTCCAACTGACGACGAGTCACGCCCCAGTTCTTCTGAACAACGCCATTATTGAGGATGTACGCGACCAAAAATTAAGGGTTCCTCCAACCGGCTGAAGTATGTTTTTCTTGAAACATTGTTCGTTAACTTTTAAAATTCCTTGGAAAAAGACTGGGTGTCCGAAAAAGAAAGTAGCCCCTCTGGCAATCGGATTTCAATGATTTTACAGGATACGAAAGGCCTTGAAAATACGAGAAACATTTAATTTTCCAAAACTTTCGATCTATCGCTGGATACTTAATCACCTAAAAAACAAGCTTCTTCTCGGCGTGAAATCAGCGAGAATCATGAAGAAGACCTCGCAAAAATCTGATTTTTCACGGTTTTCGCTCGCATTAAAATGCTTCTTGTCAAAAACGAAAGTAGATTGTCGCTTTTTCTAGAGCTTCCGCTAGGTACGCTGCGCTCCATATCGGTCCATGATTCTCAATTATCCGGACACTCTTTTTTCGCTTTTCCGCCCTTTCCTTTTGCGTTTCTATTCTTTTTTGGGACAGCCTATACTAAAAACTGATAGCTGAAATTTTTGGTAAGTGCCCCAAAGCGCAAATTACGATTACTGTGACTTCTGATTAACAGCAAAAACAATTTTCAGGTTTTTTTATTTTTTTAATGAAACATGATTTCTCAATTGCCAAGGCCAACCCTGAAAGGCGCAGGAATGACAACGAGAGGAACTTTTAAATGACGTAAACATTCGCTTTAGCATTTACTGGACCCGACTACAAATTCCATTTCCGCCTACTAGCTTTAAAAGTGGTGTTTGGGTTTAAAATAAATGAATAAGACAGACAAAATGTTTCAGCAAAAACTCGAAATAACTTTTGGAACTTCCCAAACAATAGCCTTCAATTTTTATTTGCACTTTCAAAAATTTTCAATGATGAAATTTTTACGATTTGAATCAAAAATTTGCTTTGTAAAACCATTTTTAAAAATCCGATTATTCGAACCAAAATGGCTAAATTTTCGACTTATACGTAAAATACGTACCTGGGAGAGCATGGGTCTTCTCGAGAATCCTCGACAGACAGTCGCGGCAATCGTGGAAGAATTTGTGGAGTGCCTTGGACGCCTCGAGGATCTGCGCCCGCGTGTCCATCAACTCCAACAAGTTCTCCCAGGCCTCGTTCAGCGAGTCCTTCCACAGCGCCATCGTCGGCGCGTCCGAATGCCCGGCGGCGATCAGGCCATCGCACGCCTCGTTCGCGTTGGCCACCTGAAAAATGGGAAGGTATCTCGTTGTGCAAATTAATGTTGCATTCCATTAATCAAAATTCCCGGTTAAGTTTCATGGTTTTAAAAATTTTTATTTCGGTGGCCGAGTGGCTAGTGGCTTTGTCTCTCAAGCTAAAGGCCAGGGTTCGAGTCCCGGCCGCGGCAGGCTTGTTGCTTTTTGTTTTTTTTCAGGGCGAATTTGTGTTGAATTTAAGCAATAAATCAATTAAATTAATTCCAATTCTATAGTGTATAAGCTACTATCCATCACCGTAAAATTTTGGCTCAAATCCAAGATTTTTCGATCCTGGCCGAGTGGCTAGCGCTCTTGCCCCCGAGTTAAAGGCCAGGGTTCGACTCCCCGGCGCGGCAAGCTTTTGCTTTTTGCTTTTTCAGTGCTATGGCTTAGCCGCCTTGCCATTTAGTTGTTTCGATTTTAATTTTTGATAGGATTTACTAAAGAAGTCTTCAAATATGGCTTTATCGAGCCCCTCTCTTTCAGTCAAAAATTTGTTAAGCTTTTTAGATCTCAAAAACCCTTTATAATGATATGAAAATGGTCTTTTTTCGTCATTATTTAAACTGCATGAAATTCTCTTAATTTTTCAAAAAAAATTTTGCATTTGCGGAAAAATGTTTCAAAAAAAATTGATGTCCCCCATTTTACCTTAACTTTATTGATTGCTTGCCTACATCCATAAAAAAAATTTTGCGTTTAGCACCAGATTTTTATCTTTATTAAAATTTTTAATGTTTGCAAAATCTTATAAAAAAATATTTATAACTTTTACGAATTTTAGTATTTATAAAAACTCCTAAAAATTTTTGGAATTTTTATTAAAACCCCCTAAAAACATACGCGATCAGCGCCGATGGCCTCGGTGTCACGGGCGAACTGGGCGAAACGCCTTGAGCTGTACATGTTCGTAGTCTTGTCCATTCTCCTGGCTGCCAGCCACCACTTCTTTGTCGGCAATCCACTGCAGTAGATCGTCAATCTCGCGGTGTAGCCCGTACAGCTCGAGGGTCTCCTCCAGACGTCGGCGACGCTCTTTCGAGAGGTCCTGAATGGTGTATGATTAATTAGAAAATTTAGAAAATAGAAAGCTATTTTTTAAACAGGACTTTAAATATTGGCGAGTTTTTGGTGATTTTAACGCATGGCTTTAATTCAAATGTCGACATCTGGAGTAAAATTAACCTAAAAAATGCCAATACAATGTTTCAGATTTTGAGGTGGTTTTTTTAGGCAGTCGTAACGATAATTGATCTCAGTTTCGACATTCGTTTAATTAACCAGAAAAGCACCAAAAACGAGCTTTTTAAATTTTAATCAGCTTCAATAAAGTGGCGCAATTTAATCGTAGTTTTAATTTACATTTTGTAAAGTTTAGGCGCGATTCTCGCATTTCGACAACTTTAAAAATCTTTTTTATAAATGACGAATACGTTCTCGCAATGGTATCATGTTCCGCATTTTTCGCCATTTTTTTTTTTGAAACCTCTTTTTTTGCAATAATTCTTAAGTCGAAATTTACAAACTAAATTGAATAATTTTCCGAAGAAGTTTAACGAAGAATGCCATGTCATTGCATAAAATTGGGGATTCAAATTTTCTGGAACAGGTGTCTTTTATCAAACATTCTTTTTCAATACTAGAATTTTTCAGATTTTCGAATTTCTCGAATTTTATATACTAATTTTAATTATTTAAAAATATATAATTTTAGATGATTTAGACAAAATTCAATGGAGCACAATTAGCGATAATTTTTCCCATACCTGCAGTCCGGCGTAGAGCTTCTCGAGCTGGGCCTGGCGGACTTGGATTTGGTCGCTGAGGGGCGAGCCCTCATCGACGAAATTTCCGGGCTTGCGAGGCGAGGTGCTTGATCGTGTCGGCGAACTTGTCGATGTCGGCCTGAAACGGGGAATTTATTGATTTTTTTATCGTTGTTTATATTTTGCTTTAGAAAAATTGGCAATTTCACTCTTAAAAAACGGCAAAAATCTATATCCACACCTGCACCAATCGGGTCTGCGTCTGCGTATTTAATGTATTTTACATGTTATATTTTATTTTTTAGATTTTCGAAATGTGCGATAAATTATGGCTTGAGTTTTAGCCATACCTTCTAAAATGTCAAAAAGTTATTTTTATGGTTATTTTATTTTATTTATATTTAATTTTTTCCTTTGGTTATTTTATTTTATTTATTGGGTTTCCGGTTGTTTTATAGTGAAGAACGTTCCCAAAAATGTCGTTATTACTCTTGACAGTAGACAGCTTCATGGGAATTTCGAGTGACAATGCTATGAAACATGCTTTGACAAAACCTATCGAAATTTTATCTTGTGTTTCACTAAGTATTATGAAAAAAACAACGTTCCAACGAGAATCTGCTGGACACAGTTTAAAAAAATGTTTCGAAAAATTTTACGATTCATTTTGCATTTCCCTGATGTAATTCACGCGAAATTTAGTCTGAGAATAATTTTTCAGGGAAACTCGTAATGGGTCCAAAATTATACATTTTTTTATGTTTAAAACTCTTAGTTTTAGCTTTCGTGTTAGTTTAGTTTTAGTCTTTAAAAATTTTAAAAAACTATTAAAGTAACTTTTTAAAATTCAAGAAAAGTTTTTAAAGTGATATTCCTTAAAATGTCATAGAAAATAATGTTTCGAAAAATTTCATTGTTAAATTTGGTTTGCTACCATCAATGGGGTGGGATTCTCTCTTGCCAAAAACGCTCACCTGTAGCCGCTCGTGCTTCTTGATCTGGTTGCGGGTGGAGAAGTGATCTTTGCCCCTCTCATCCTGCATCATATACAGCTCTTGCTCACTCATCCACGCCTCAGCCTCGCCGCAGTCGTGCAGGAATTGGTGGGCCTTTTCGCTTTCGGCCAGCTCGTCCCGTCGGGCCTTCAGGGCTTCTGCAAAAATATGCTAATTAATTCGAAAATTATACAAATTGGTATTTTTTTAATTTAAGCAATTTATTATTTTGTATTTAATGGTTTTAAATAAATTTAAAATTCACAAGTTTAAGTAAAATGTGGAATCATCTTGGTTTTTCAAAAATTTTGATAAAAAGAATGTTTCGTCCGTAGCAATCCGCGAAAACTTTAAATGAAGGCTAGTGGACTAACAAGAATTATCTTTGAATAATTTCTGCATTTTTGAGGCTTAAATCAGCGTAAATTCTTACTTAGTTTGTAAGGGATTTTACTCAATAAGCTGTTACATGGCTACAGGTGATTTTTGAAAATTAAAGTTTCAGATTTTTCACAAACTTTTCCCCTTGTAAAGCATTAAATCATAGCCGTTTACTGCTACAAATGCTCCTTACGAAATAGAAAAATTGCGTTTTTGTGATCCGGCCAAAATTAAGATAAGAATATCATATCGGACGTCGTTGCTAGATTAGCACACTATATTTTTATTGAAATTTACAGTTTCCAGGAACATGTTTTTTTAAAGAGTAGAAAGATAGCGGGGAGAAGGGGTAACATAACGCGGGGTGCTAATTATTTTTCGGCAAAAAATCTTTTTAAATACGGTTTTTTTCGGACTCAAAAAAGCGCTTAGTAAATTTTTCGACGCTCGATCGGATGGCAATTTCAAAATATCGATAATATTGAAAATACCGAGAATCGTTCCCCGCAGTTTTCAACGATAATTTTTATGCTATAAAACCAGTTTTATTACATTTTTTCGTGCTCAAAATGATTATCTTGGTATATTTTGCGATACTCTACGAATGGCATATCGAAAATGTCGAAAAAATAACGAAAATATCGAAAACTAGCTTTTTTCACCCGATTCCCCCCGCTATCAGATATGTACAGATTAACTGCAATACAAACCTCCCAGCTCGCTCCACGCCTCCCTCAACTCGGCGATCTTCAGCTCAAACGCCGCCGAATTTTCGTGGCCAGCCTCGATCAATTGACGGCCATTCGAGCAGATGTCCTCGAGCCACGGCTCGTGATTCGAGACCTCGTTCTCCAATTGGCCCTGTTTTTTCTGGAGACGATGACAATCGGGCAGGCTCTCCCCCAATTGGCGGGCTTTGGCCTGGCCCAATCGCTCGGCGATCCACATCTTCTCGTCCTCGACGTCACGCCCGAATTGGAAGGCCGCCTTCTTGCGTTCGAGTTGGCGGCGACGGTCGTCGAGTGGCGCCTGGAATCTCGGATTTAAGATTAGTACGCCAGTAAATTCAGCTTTTGCATAATTTTAAAAGTAGCTCTCCTCACTTTCATTTTTTCCGGGCCTAGCTTAAGCCAAGCCAAGCCCGAACCAAGCTAAGCCCAGAACTAAGCCGAAGCCTAAGCCTGCCAAAGCCCAAGCCAAGCCTCGCCGCAGCCTAAGCATGACCTCTGCCAAACCTAAGCCTACGCCTAAGCCTAGCTTAAGCCCAAGCCAAGCTAAGCCGAAGCCTAAGCCTAAGCCAAAGCCCAAGCCAAGCCTCGCCGCAGCCTAAGCATGACCTCTGCCAAACCTAAGCCTACGCCTAAGCCTAGCTTAAGCCCAAGCCAAGCTAAGCCGAAGCCTAAGCCTAAGCCAAAGCCCAAGCCAAGCCTCGCCGCAGCCTAAGCATGACCTCTGCCAAACCTAAGCCTACGCCTAAGCCTAGCTTAAGCCCAAGCCAAGCTAAGCCGAAGCCTAAGCCTAAGCCAAAGCCCAAGCCAAGCCTCGCCGCAGCCTAAGCATGACCTCTGCCAAACCTAAGCCTACGCCTAAGCCTAGCTTAAGCCCAAGCCAAGCTAAGCCGAAGCCTACGCCTAAGCCTAGCTTAAGCCCAAGCCAAGCTAAGCCGAAGCCTAAGCCCAAGCCAAGCCTCGCCGCAGCCTAAGCATGACCTCTGCCAAACCTAAGCCTACGCCTAAGCCTAGCTTAAGCCCAAGCCAAGCTAAGCCGAAGCCTAAGCCTAAGCCAAAGCCCAAGCCAAGCCTCGCCGCAGCCTAAGCATGACCTCTGCCAAACCTAAGCCTACGCCTAAGCCTAGCTTAAGCCCAAGCCAAGCTAAGCCGAAGCCTAAGCCTAAGCCAAAGCCCAAGCCAAGCCTCGCCGCAGCCTAAGCATGACCTCTGCCAAACCTAAGCCTACGCCTAAGCCTAGCTTAAGCCCAAGCCAAGCTAAGCCGAAGCCTAAGCCTAAGCCAAAGCCCAAGCCAAGCCTCGCCGCAGCCTAAGCATGACCTCAACCTAAGCCCAAGCCTAAGCCTAAGCTCAATAGACCCAAGCCTAGCCCTAAGCTAAGCCTAAGCCAACCTAAACCAATAACCTAAACCAAGCTTTCCAAGCCTAACCTTCCGGAAAAAAGTTAAATTTCCTTAAAAAATTTGGGGGCCATCGCAGCTAATCGATCTGGCGGCGCCTGAACAGCGAGCCGATGCGCCTTGATGTGCTCAAGCTGATCGGGGAGCATCTCCTCGAGCTGTGGCTCCATCGCGGCCAGCTGATCGATCTGGGCGGCGCGCTTGACCAGCTCGGACTCGATGAGCTGCTGCTTTTGCATGGCCACATTGACGGTGGTCAAATCTCCGGGGCCGCCCTGTTGCTCGGGCCCTCCGACCATCATCTCCGCCTCCAGCTGCTCGGCGAATTCCTGCAAAATTAGGACCAATAAAAAAGTGAACGTTTTTATGATATATTTAAGTTTAAATTTTTAGTTTTTTTAGGTTTTTAAAATTATTCAAAATTGATGCCCATTTTTAAAGCGACTTACAGACCTTTTGCAACTAGAGCATTAAAACCGTCTCATTTTTTAATGGCTTTAGAAACATTTGTTTTTGAGTAGAATTATATTTGGTAGGTAGGTAAAATCTGATAGCAATCTATTCTATGAAATGTATCAATTTTAAATTTCTATTTCACTAATAAAATTTGTGCAAACTTGAAACATCTTGACATGAAACATTACCTTTTTGAAAAAGGCTTTCTTTAAAATTGTACTTTTCCAATTCCAATTCCAATTCTCAAGCATATTAACAAACTAATAATAATGATTACGGTCATAGTTGCTTGAACCTAATTGTTTTGAAATCATGAGGCATTTCTAATTCCATTAAGACGTCGATGATCGGGTGATATTTTATCTTTTCCGAAACACATTTTTCCAGAAATATTATATCCGAAAGATTAATTATTGACGTTATAATAAGTTTGACATTCACTTTTTTCAAATCGTAACGCTTCTTCGGTCCATTAAAACTTCAAGAATCGATTGGGATTGTGTCTTTTTTGAAACATGCTTTTTTAAAATGCAACTTTATTACGATTTTTTTACTGTAACCGTTTCAGCTAATTTTTAAGATTTCCAATTAACATACACGCATGTCGGCGATGCTCTGGACGTAGAGTTGCTGGCGGTTGGCGTCGAAGAGCTTTTGGCCCTTCTCCTCGGTCGCCTTTTCGAGCTGGACCCATTGGGTGGTCAGGTCGAGCAGCTGGGGGTCGATCGTGCCCGCGAATCTGGAAAACAGAAAATTTAGCTCGTTTAATTTAGCAAAATTGAACTTATTAAATTACGCCGAATTATAGCACCTAGAATTGGCAAAAATTCCCGCTTCACTAAAAAGTCCATCGGTAAAATTCATGTTTCATGAAAACGCTTTGTCCGCTTTCTCTTTCGAAAGTTTACTGTATGTTGCTGCCGAAAAACGCGAAAAATCTATTCCATTTCTGATTTAAATAAATGGTTGGTGGAAGAGTGGAATCTTACCTGTTGTTAATGTTTTTCTAAAACCCTTTTTTAGCACAATTTTTTTACTTTTCTGCCGATTAAAAATTGAGGCTAGAACCAGCAGCTGAAATTAGCCAAAGAATGTTTCTAAAATGTTCGTTGCTTTCGGAAGCCAGAGCCTGCAGATGCCACGTAGACTTGATAATCGAAAAATTGGTAATACCTAATTTACGTTTCTTCGGGAATAAGCAACAAATTTTATTTTTCTAGATACCATTTTTCCTATTTAATTTCTTGCGGATCTTGTCATATCGCGGTTTTTAAAAACGGTATTGTAAAATTGCTGTGAAAATTAAAAATTATACGCCAACATTTTCCATGCCAATTTTGAGGGATCTATTCTTATGTTTCATGAAAATCCAATTTTTTCGGCGATTTGATGCGTTTAATTCTGGTTTTGTCTGGTTTTAATTCTCTCTCGTTTGCCTCGGAAATGCAAAAAATTGAAAAAAATTATGAAGAACTATGGCTTGTATAAACCGTATAAAACGTACTCTGGCTTGTCGGTCTCGAGCACGAGCGCCGCGTTCTTCAGGCTCTCCAGCCGCTCCTTGTTGGCCTGCAGCTCGGACTGGAATGCCTGGTGCCGGGTGAACTTCTTGGTGATCGTCTTCGCGTCTCTGGAAATTATGAAGATAAGATTTATTTAAAAATGGATATTTATTTTTGTTCCTGCCAAAATATAATTCCGCTAAATTTAATTAGCTTAAAATATAAGCCTTCGGAGCTTAGAAAAAACGAAATTCCTATTTTACTAAAATTACGTTTTTTGGGGAAAGATGTTTTAACAGAATTGCGGAATTATCAATTTCGTCTATATTAATTTCGATTATCGATTCAAAATTTCGACTTAATGCAATTTCGTCAATATAAATTTCGGCCTAATGAAATTTCGACGTTACGTATTTCGATGTTATGAATGTCGACATATGAATTTTGACGTTCAGATTTTTGACATTTCCAAATTTCGGCATTATGAATTTCGACGGTCAGATTATGATTGCCTTATGTCGGCATTTTGAAAGTAACCCCTGTAAATTGTACCTGTAAGTCTCGTCCTGAGCCCTGATCATCTTCTCCTCGATCCATTCGCGCAGCTCGTCGCAGTCCGACAGGAATTGATGCAACTTCAGGCCCTCGTCGAATTTGAGGAGCTGAGCCTCGGCTTTCTCGCGATTCGCCTGTCTTCGATCGGCAATGTTCGCTGTTTTCTTGTGGATCTTGTCAGCGGCATAGTGCCCGCTGCTGCTGTGCTGATTTCCCAGCGCGATCACCGCGTCCAGGCGCTCGTCATTCGCCTGAAACATGGCATTTTTTAGAAAAATCAGAAAAATTGAAAATTTATGAAACTAAAATTATAAAAATTAGATAAATTTTCAAATCCATTTTAAATCAATAATTTGCCTTAATTAATGAACTTTCATTAATATTATTATTTTTAAATAAAAATTTAGTTACAAATAAATTCGGAAAGATTCAAGGGCTATATGGCAATTTTCATTTAATTTGAATCATATTATTTAAGTTTTAAACCAAATAAAAATCAAAAACTCTGAAATCCATTTTAATTAAGTAGCGCGGCTAAAGCATTTAATTTTTGTTGTAAAAAATTTTTTATAGCAAGCATTGACCGCTATTAATTAAATTAGTTGCACAGCGCGTGTACTGTATTTCCTCTGAAACTTTTTTTCTAATAAATATTGTTCCAATTTTTTTGGCCTTGTACCTGCATGGTGGTCATGAAATCCTGGTGGCGTCGCTTCAGATTCTCGGCCTGCTCGAGGGTGGTGGGTGTGTCGTCTTTGGTGAGGAAATTCTCCTGCTGCGAGAGCAACACTTCGGCGCTTTTCGCGTCGCGCAGGAACAGCTAAAAAGCAGTAATTCGAATAGCTCACAACATTTTTGATGCCAAAATTTAATGTTTCAAAAAATCCTAGTTTTTGCTTGGTTTGTTCCCAATCAATCGGGGGAAGGAATCGAACTTAAAGTCAGAAAGAAGTCGGTGCTTGAAGAAAAATCTCTTTAGCTATTTATTTACGTAAATAGCAAAGTATCTTTTCTTAAATCAAGTGAAATACTAGTAAAACACGATGTATATTCATTAGCAGATAAAAAGTATTGTCTGATTAAATCAAAAAAAGGCCAAAAAATCGTTTGGGTCTCGCTTTGAAAATTGTATGTTACAAAAAAATTACAGCCTACGGTGTTAGGTTTTATTTAATTCGGCGCGTTGGGAGGCAGAAATGTTTTATAAAAATCCAAGGTCCTGTAAGCTAAGGCGGCAATAATTCCTGAAGCAATTTTGTAGAAAAAAATCCTCATCGCAGTTGATTGCCGTTTAATACTACGATTGGGTGTCAATTGGTCTTAGAAAAAAGAAGCCATGGCTTTAACAACCGTTTTTCCATATTTTTTGTTCACGCAGTAAGCCAAATTTTCTAAAATGTTTACAGTGATTAGTTACAGTTAGAACAAAACGGTCAAATTTCTTCGGGTAAATTTTGGTGTTTCGTCAAAATAATAGTCATGAGTCTTTCAGTCAACGGCTAATTTGTGGAGCGAAGTCAAGATAAAAATTAAAATTTTTAGGTTACGGATTTATGTAATGTGTATTTCTTTAAATAGATTTTTTACCACAAAATCACGTTTTTCGAAATAATAAACGAGTCTTACGGTCGCTATAGTAGTAATTTTCCTTTCATCGAGCCTCGAAACTAGACTATTTTTCAAAAAAATATTCTCCGCCATTCTGGTTTCTTTGCAAAAAAATAATGTGTTTCCAAAAAATATTAGTTTCCGATGATTCGGGATAGAATTAATTAATTTACCTTTTGTTTTCGCTTGTTTTTATATCTAAGAACTTTGTAAAATGCTATAGAAATTATGTATAATTCGTTACAGTGCCGTAGCGACTCACTGGGAAAATCCCCCCCCCCGGTAACAGAACAGAACGGTCGGCCTTTTGGAAAAAGCCGTTTTCCAAATTTTATGTATAAAAACGCCGACATACCTGAAGATTGAGTCCCTGTGAGAGGAGATCGAGCCTGTTGTCCCACATGCGCTGCAGCTCTTCCCATCCCTCCTGCAGTCCGGCCAATCGTTGCCGCAGGAACATGTACTGGGGATCCGTTTGGTCTTGGGTCACTCGATCGCCCATCGCCCTCATCTTCCTGTAGTCCTCTGCGTAGCCGTCGATCTCGGTGCGGATGGCGTTGTGCTGCTCGAGCAACACCTCGGCCTCCCCCAGCGAGTTCGGCTCGTCTTCCGAGGCGACGGCGCGTTGCGTGGCGGTGAGCCACGCCTGGAAATCAAGCGATTAAGATTTTCCCGATTTTTTGAAAATCGATATATCACACATTTTTTAATGCCAATGAATCTCCTAAAGATTTGGAGAATCATAGTTATTAAAATTTAGTTTTTAAAAGGTATTTTGATTTTGCAAATTGATGTTTCAGAAATTTTCAAAAACCTGAGGGTCCTTTTATTATTATTAGGTGCTCCAAGCAATTCATCAATTTCCCTTGTTACAACAATAAAAAAATTAGTTCAAAAGTTAATATAAGCTAGAAAAGCCAGGATAATCGATTAATTCCAACAATTTCATTCTTAACAGTTTTCTTTTAATGTTCCATTTGAATTGTCGAGAAAAATCATATTAAAAATACTGTTTGTATCGCAATCCTCACCTGGAAGTCGGTTAAAAAGCATGTTTAATGCGATACTAATACTCACCAAATTTTCAAGGTAAGTAGTAGTGAAAATTTCGTGACTAAAAACACCAAATTTGGATCTTAATGTAGTAATAAAATCAAATAAGTTATACTAATTTTGCTGGTACTTAGAGTTATATTTTTATCTGGAAACGAGAGAAAAAGCATATTTAATACCGTTGTAAAATGATTTGATGCATTTTCAACGTCGTAAAGGCTCATTTTTGCCTGAAAATTAGAGAAAAATTATATTTTGATACCGTACTAAAATTAAATAAATTATACTAATTTTTAAGGTATTTCGAGTGGCATTTTTACCTGGAAATGGTCGAGATCCCTGAGGAACCTCTGCAGATCGCCGGCTTCATCGAGCTTCTCCTGGTGCTCGCGCACTTTCCGGTTGAGCAGATCCCAGACTTGGTGGATACGTTTGATATCGTCTCGAATGGCCATCGCCTCTTCCGGCTTTTCCCTCTGGATCTCGTCGGCTTCCTTGTGGAGGGCGTCAAGTTTCGCCTGGATCGCGCCGAGGTCACGCTCCATCAGGGAGAGACGCCGCTGCAGCTTCATCACGCCTGAAAAGGTTTAGGGTTTCTTTCGAAATGCCGAAAATCGTAATTTCGAAATTCAGAATGTCGGAATTCAAAATCTTTAAATTCATCACATCGAAATTCATGTCGAAATTTCAATCCTGATTTTTTTTGCATAGGATTTGGGTTTTTAGCGGGGGATTTGCGTATGTTAAATTTCAAAAACAAATTTATTAAAAAGTAAACTTAAATACATTAAATACATTAGAAACTGAAATTTCGTCATTATGAATTTTCGACAATACGAATTTCACCATGATGAATTTTTACATGATGCTTTTCGATACGGTTTTCAAAATTTATATGATTTTAATAGTTTTGGATTGCTGAGAAGTTACAGAAAATATCTGAACAATTTTTGCGTTTTTTTTGTCACTTTTCATATATTTTTTATTAAAAAAAATAAATGTTGCGGAATTCTTATGATTTTATATTGAAAAAACTGTTCAAAACGCTCTAAAAATCGTTTATTTTTCTTTAAGGCTGGGTGCGGGAATAATTTCTCCCATCCGCTAACCCCCTCCCCCCGCTGACAGAATAGTACCAATTGGAAATCATTCGCAAATAGGATAAGTCCTTATTTTTGATGTGGTTTGTTTTTTGAAACATGCCGATCAGCACACCAATAAAAAAATTAGCTCTCGACACCTTTGCAAAAAATAGGTTTCAGTTTCATCCAATTTTCGCTAGCTTTTTGATTGCTAATTCGGTAATGTCGACGGGATCCTTGGTATAATTTCTAACAAAAATCCTAACGTACCCGACAAATCGTTGGTGAGCGTATCGGAATCATCGAGAATTCGTGTCTTATCCTCGATCCAGGTGACCGTCTCCTGGCAGTCGATGCGGAACGTCTCCAAGCGGTGCGCCTTCTCGAGTTCGGCGCGCTTTTGGTCGACCTGGAAAAAGGGTTTCGATGATTTTTGAACAAACGGAAAAATCTGCTTATTTTTGGCAAGCAAAAACAATATTTATAGACATCAAAATTAAAGGCATACTGTTTAGCTGATTTTTCCAAAAAAAAGGTGTTTCATCATTCGGCAAATTCGGCGCGCCGGGTGCAGCTTTACTGCCGACAACTTTTCGATCCAAAATTCAAGCCTTTCATGAGTAGAAACTAGGATATCTTTTAGCGATTTTTGATCACTGGAAAGTCAACAAAAGTAAAAGAAAGTAAAAGTAAAAGTTAAAAAATTAGCGTTCCGGACTTTTTTGCTCTTTTTCACACTTTTTCGGCCAAAAAAGTCAAAAACTTGCAAAAAAATTGTAGTTTGTTAATCAGTTTTTTATACCACAAAACCGTGTAAAACGCCGTAAAATAAGCTATATTTTGTTATAGGGCCGTACTTGGGAAAAATTGGAAATCAGCTGAAAAAAAGTGTTTCATTAAGCAGCCGATAACGCGCGATCAATTTGCGCTTAATGGATCACCGTTGCAATGTAAAATTCATTGCCAAACACTGGGATCCTTCGTTTCCAATCCCTTTAAAATCCAAAACTTGTGAAAAACGTACCATATCCCGGAGCTGGGCCCAGCGAGCGTTGAGGCGATTCTGTCGGAGGAGAATCTCATCCGAGTTCGGGTGCTCGACGTGGAGCAGTTGACGGGCAAGCTCGTTCACCGTTCCCACCTGAAGATTGAGTATTTTTAAAGAATGGGCTCGGATTATTAAAGGCTGGTTTAAAGTATTGTTTATACCGCGAAGGAGCTTGATTTACTAGTCTAATTCGATCTTCCGGCCACTAACGGGCCCGAGACACGATTTATCGGTTTTTTTTTTGAAACATTTTTTCTTTAAATGCCAATTAGCTTTGTTAGCGAGCTAAACCTGGTAACTTTTCCGTTTAAGCTAATGTGCATCAAACTTTCAAAAAGTTGCGTAAACCGTGATGAATTTCTTATCGAAACATACCAACATTTTTTCTTCAACTAACGTATTTGCTCAAAACCAGCTTTTAAAAAAATGTTTTTCAAAGGTTTATAAAATATCACAATTTTCAAATTCATCAATTCACAGATGAAAATACCGCCAAATTTTTTAACTTTTTGTAAATTCCGCCAGCCTAAAAACATGTTTCAAAAATTTTTTAAAAATAAGAATTTTAAAAATTAATTCGGAAATCAAAACTGCGGGCCTTTTCCAAATTTTTGTAAATTAAAAATTTCAAAAATTCATAAAAATTCGGAATTTTAGAATTAACTAACTTGCATATAAAAATTCGGTTAATTTTTCCAGCTTTCGGAAAGTAAGGCAAGCCGACCTTTTGCTCCTGGTTGCGCATGTCGTGCTCGAGGGTGTCGAATCGGTGGCGCATAATTTCGACTTCTTCGAGGTCTTGGCCCGGGACCAGGGTGGCAAGGAGTTTTCCCTTCTCGTCAATCCACGCCTCAACCGAGTCGGCATCAGCGTATAATTTGTAGAGTGACAGGGCATCGATGAGACGTTGACGCCGGAGTTGGGCCAACGCTTCGAGCTCGGCCTTTCGGCGGAGCGTCGTGTCGAGCCGGGTGCGGATATCCGGATGTTCGCGCGCTTCCACGGGCAGCGCTTCCGCCTGGAAAACAATGTTTTATAGTTTTTATTTCATTTTTATTCGAATATAAATAGTGGAAGCGTTTCTAAACGTTTTTTCACTGTTCCTAAGCGTTAAAAGATTGATGATTGATACAAAGTTGATTAAAAATTGACTAAAATATCGATTTTACGGCTAAAAATCCCGATTTTTTTATCAAAATTGCGCCTTTTTGAAATTGTTTTAGATCTTTGGATCCTTTGGCTAGTTTTGCAAATTTAGATAGCGGAAGCGTTGTTAGCTTTTTTTGACTATTCCTAAACAACAACGCTTTACACTTTTTACTAAAATTACCAAAAAAATATCGATTTTTCGATCAAAAATCCCGATTTCTTAGCGAAATTGCGACTTTTCGAAAATGTCTTAAAGTTTTTACATCGTTTACTGGTTGAAATATACTAAAAACGATTAAAACACTTTCTATTTGGCAACCAAGCTTTTTTCTACGCGTCTCCGAAAAGTTCTGGTTTTTACCTAAAATTACATCAGGTCTTTAATGAAAAGTTTCACTTAAAAAATTTTATGATTTTTGATATTTCTATAGTAATTTTAATATCTTTTCAAAAACATTAGTGGCATGCCATTTACTAAAAAAAGCAAATTTTTATAAGGTGTGTAGAATTATAAAGTGTACAATTTCCAGTTTTGGTTTTGAAATTAATACTGAAAACCACGAAACATTTTTGTCTTTTCAAATTTTTACCTAATACATATTTCATTTTTTAAATGACGATTTTTATTTAAAAATAACTAAGAACTTTGACCTTAGCTACCTTTTTTGCAATGTCAAAGATCGGCTTTTAATAAATCATAGAGACTGAAGACGAAATCTCTGTTTTTCGAACATTTTCTTTTGGCAAACAGATGAAACTTTCAGTTTTTGGGTTTTAAAAATTTCATATGAGAATATTGTTTTTGATCGATTTTTTTATCATTTTTTATCAGTTTCTAAAGAAGATACATTTGAATATAAAAAATTTAATAAACCAAATTCCATACCTTTTCGTGCAGCTGCTTGATGTGCTCGTCGAACTTGTCGAGGTCGCGGTCGACCGTGTCGTGTTTTTGGAGGAGCAGCTTGGCGGTGGATTCATCCCTGCCAACGTCATCCGAAGACACCACTCGCAGGGTATCCAGTAGATGAGCATCAACGTCATCAGCATCGGTGAAGAATTGGTAGTAGTCGACACCTCCGGTGAGCCGTTGACGACGAGCCGCGGCAAGCTCTGCAAGGGAATTTTTATTTTTAAACCATAAAAAAACTTCAAATTTTAATTGAAAAACTGAATTTTAAATGCTACATTTATTCCTGATTAAATCAAAAGTTTAAATAAAAATAGAAACGCTTCAATTTCTAAGACGCGGTTCATAAGTTTTTCTTATGGATATTCCACAAGGACTAATTAATCACCAGAATTTTTATGTAAATGGAATAACTTGAAACCACGAATTTTTTCGCTGCATGTTAAGTTTTGGAAAGTTTTTGATCTAGTTCTAATCCAAAGATTTAAAGGGCTTTTTTAATTTGCTGATTAATTTAATTTGAGATAGCATGGAAAATCCATTTTTCTGCCTTTATGAATCTGAGTATATTGACCGGCCAAAGAATTTTCGTATATTGGAAAAATTTGAAACATAGATTATTTCTTAGCAAATTGGGGTTTTGGAAATACGCTTTCAATTAAAAGCATCCCTAGATTTTAGCAATCTATTTTCATTTATCAAAAAATACCTATATTTAAATTATTAGTATATTGAAAGCATATATTTTTTTATTTTATATCAGTTGCAATTTTCAGGTTCTGAAATGACGGCTTTCACCAATTATCAGTTTGTGAAATTTTTCGGTATACAACAGGTTTGAAACATGTTTTGCTTTTTTAAATACATAATTTGTTTTTCCGAAAAATGATCCTCGAATAATTAGTGCCCATAAAAATTCACGATTTAAGGGTAATTCGTGAAACATTTTTCATGCCATAAAATATTTTTTAAATACCTTTTGAGAAACCTGGGCTTTAATGAAAAATTTGAATATGAAAAATTATATAACAGAAGGAAATCGTTAACTACCGTACCTTTGAGGCGATCGTAGTACTCGCGGGCATCGGCCAACCTTGGCGGGATATTCTCGGCCCCGGGGATCTGTTGGCGTTGCAGATCGTCGCCCTGCCCTTCCAATTCTCCCAGTGTCTTTCCGAGATCCTCCAAATTGTTCTCGGCATTTTTGTGGATGGCGAGGAGATGGGATACGGTAACGATATCCCTTCCCGTGTCCGTGCTTCCGAGCACCTGAAAAGAATTTGATATGTCGCACCGCCTTCAAGGGCTCGATCCCTGGTTAAAGTGATAGTAGATCTTTTTGTGCTGCTGGTCTATTAGCGGGGGAAAGCCAATTTTTTATGAATAATTTTGTACAACTCCAGAACGAAGATAAAAACATACACAATTTTAAAAATAAACAGTCAAAATTTCCGAATTTTAAAGCCTTTACTAACCTTCTAACCATTAAAAACTACTAAAACGCGACAAAACACGTTATATATTATCGATAAGCGGATAAAATTGTCTTGCCCCCCCCCCCGCTAACAGCCTAGTACCAGATTTTCTTGCGACCATTTTTATGCAAACTTTCAGATTCTGTCTTATTTCGGACTTAATTTTTGAATTTTTCCGAAAAATCGACAGTAGGTTTGGAATAAGGAATAGATGCGTAAAATTTGTTTTTTTTTTCGAAAAATTAAGGCATCAGGAGCTTACTTCAACTTACCTTAAACAGATTCGGAAAAATTTTTGATTTTTAGGATTTCCATTTTTTAATGTTTCATCAATTTTCCAAGTTCGTTGCTTATTTTTGATCTCAATAAGCGTCCGGCCGATGGTTCAGCAGTAATTTTGGTGATGTAGAATTTTAAGAATGTTTTAATTAATTTAGATTAATCGTGGTTAATTTTTCTGTGTTACCGACCTGTTCCTGCTCGCGGAAGTTCTGCTCGAGCTCGGCGAGGTCCCACCAGAATTGGCAGAGCTTCTTGTTGTCGTCGAGGCGGCGCCGCCTCTGCCCGGCCAAATCTTGCAGCTCTTGGTAGCGATCGCGGAGGATTTTGATGCGCTCGTCGACCACTTCCGGCTCAACCGGTTTATATCCGGAACCATCCGGTCCGTTCGGGTCCCGGAAGCGCTGGGCGGCTAAAAAAAAAGAATGTTTTATCGAAAATGAGTAATCCATGGTTTTCCAAGTAATTAATCCGGTTTCGAGTTTGGCACTAAAAAATAGACAGAAATTTCGTATTATCGGGGTTTCAAATTAAATCCGAAAACTTACACAATAGGCTAATTGTAATGTTAGATGATCAAAAGTAAATATATCTTTCATCACAAAATTGTTATTCGCAATTTTGCAGGACGGTAATACGCCGTTGGAATCGACCCGAATTCACCCTCTGGAATTTTTTAAAAGTATAAATAGAAAGCCAGCCAATTGTCTAAATTTGCATTTAGCATAAAAAATAAGTTCCTTAAAAAATTCGCAATCCGTGAGTTTCGCTCGTAGGCGCTTGTCTCAGAATTCAAACTACTTACCTCGCCGGCAAGAAAAAAAAGTTTCATCGAGAATTGATAAGCCAGAAAACCCGTAGGATGTTAGGGGTTATATATCAATTAAAAAATGATTATTCTTAATTTTTGCCGGGCGTGATTTTACCTTTAATTGGGCGTAAAAAGCTGTAAAAAAATTTGCGTCCATCGAATTTCAAGGTCAAACCAAAAGCTAGATGATTTGCTAAAGTTGGATGCAGGCATTAAAAATATGTTTCTCCGAATAATATTTACTAAGAATTAAAACTAATCTGGAGGTTGATATAAAAGTTTCAGCAAGGGCATGAGCTGGAAGACTCTGAATTTTAATCACCTGGACACTTGTTTCATAAAAAATCGTGTTTTGGAGGAAAAATCCTAGTTTTTTTTATTTTAATACAAAAATGCATTCAAAGAATCGCGATAAAACCACTAACCTTCACAGGCGTTGTCGACGCGCTCGCCGATGGTGCGCAGCTCGCTCTCGGACAGTTTGTGCTTCTGAAAATCAATTAATTTCTTGCCCAGGCTGGGAGCCATTAACTAAAAAAAACCGAGGGTAGTACACAACTTTTTTGAAACACGAAATTTAAAACAAAATTTGGACGTTTTCAGCGCACAGTTAAAAATGGCTTGATTTAATGCCGAATTTCGCAGAGTAAATTTACAAATTTAATTTTTATTAAATTCTGCTAGGGTTTTCCAATCATGGCAGATTTTTTGAACACTTTTTTGGACGATTCACGAAACACAGCATTTCAAAGCACGATCTACTGATTCAAAATGGTTATTTTTACTTTTGTTAAAGATGTTTATTAGAAAAGCAGTTTAAAAAAATTTAACTGACCTGCAACAGCTCCTCGACTCCCATCAGATGTCCTCCAAGATCGTCGGAAAGGAGGCGCGTCTTCGTCTCGTCCATCAGGTCCAGCGTTAGCAGCATATCGTGGAATACGTTCTGGATGCCCATCGACAACTCCAGGCGGACGCGACGGGCCAGTAGCAGCTAAAAAATATTTTATTGATATTCATTGGCTTCAAACTCAGCCCCTAGACAAAAATCTCAAAAAAAATGTTTTGGAAAATAGCGTTGTTGGGTATTTTGTCGTTAGTTAGTTACTGTGTCGTAAGCCTTTCTTTTAAAAAAAGCAATTTCGCGTTTGCATTTTTATCAAGTTTCGAACAAAAAATTGTACGATTTACGCAATTCTCCTTGTAAATAAATGATTGTGAAAAATTATTCAGAAAACCGTTAAATTCTTGCAAAATCAGATTTTATTATTGTTATTTTAACTACGGTTTTGCTCTTTTGAGCAATTTTATTCAAAGCAAGTGAACTAGTAAAAGAATTCGATTTTTTTTTTCTATGTTTAGCCCATGACAAAAAAAGTGTTGTTTCTTTGTTTATAGGCAACTGGTTATTTAAAGGCCTGATTTTATCGTGTTACGCCTTGCATTTTTATTTGTTCGTTTAATTTTTTAATATAAATTTAAATCATTGTGTAT
The DNA here is from genome assembly GCA_038088335.1 of Mesorhabditis sp. LJ9110. NCBI lineage: Eukaryota > Metazoa > Nematoda > Chromadorea > Rhabditida > Rhabditidae > Mesorhabditis > Mesorhabditis sp. LJ9110. The sequence continues at coordinate 89,656 of JBBGBA010000129.1, read as the reverse complement.
TTAATCTCCGATTGAATCCAGAGTTAGACACTAACTATTAAAACCTTTTTATTTAGGTTTTTGGGTACCGAAAAGATATGTTTCATTTTCTTTACAGCCCGTTGCCAGAATGGATTAGTGAATTCGACCATGTACAGGGTGTCCCAAAAAAACGACCCAATTGGCATTTCGCCGTGTTACGTCCAACCGGCCCCAAATTTGGACCAGAGGTGTATCAGACCCTAAATAACAACAATCCTGACTTTTAGCCCCGTAGCTTCAGTCATTCTCGAGTTATGACGAAAATACTGCGTTTTCCGGAATTCTGAACAGCTTTTTCGGCTATCTTTTCGGACTTTGCATCGATTTGCATCGACTTCCGGCTGCGAATCCCTAATTTCGCTTAAGAACTTGGGTAATTTTGCGTTGTAAAAATCGCTTAAATCAACGCTTATTTGATCAATTTTCGCCCGGAAAAAATTTCTTTAGGTAAGGAATTCCGAATCCGAATCCGAAATCCGAATCATTTTCACTTAATGTTTAGGGGGGGAACTCCACGGAAACCCTATGAAAAATGGAAAATAAAGTTTATTTTCGTTATAACTTTAAAACTACGGTAGCTATGGGGCTATAAGTCAGGATTGTTGTTATTTCGAGTATGATACACCTCTGGACCACATTTGGGACCGATTGGATGTAACACGGCGAAATGCCTGCTGGGTCGTTTTTTTGGGATACCCTGTACGTTGTCCCTTGCATTAAAATTAAATATTTCATTTCACCGATTTCACCAATCTTTAAACGGTTCTGGGGCTAGATTAAATGAGTAATCTTTTTATCTCATTTTTGCAATATTCTTTCCTGAACTGTAATTTGCAATTTTCGAGCGTTTCCAAACTCTGTTGAAAAAAAAGAGGTTTCGACTTTGTTGCTGCTGTCCTCCAAAATTCAAACAATAATGTGACTCCGCTTAGTTCGATACCCACCTGAACCAGTCGATTCCACAGTCGCAGAACGTTATCCTTTCGCTCGGTGATCTCGTCGATTTTGTGGTAGTTCTCCATCTCGAGCTCGCCTAGAGGCAAATAAAACTCAATTCTTTACACTCAAAATATCAATTTGAGTCCTCAACTAATAAATTAAGCTGCCTTTCGAGCCTTGAATCCAGTAAATCTTTAAATCACAGTTTTTCCACTCAAAATCCTTCAAAAATTACCGGCAACGGCAATAACGGCCTGCACGCGTTCCTCATAGGCATAGATGTCCGTCTCGATCGCCTCGTGTTTCTTGGTGGCAGCCTGGAAATGAATAAATTGTTCTGCTACTCTCGGGGTCCTTTCCTCAAACAATCTCTGCTAGCCTGCCCTCCTCTCGGGGTCCGTCCATTTCCTCAAACAATCTCTGCTAGCCTGCCCTCCTCCGGGGTCCGTCCATTTCCTCCTCCAATCTCTGCTAGCCTGCCCTCCTCTCGGGGTCCGTCCATTTCCTCCTCCAATCTCTGCTAGCCTGCCCTCCTCTCGGGGTCCGTCCATTTCCTCAAACAATCTCTGCTAGCCTGCCCTCGGGCCTAGATTTCCCCAAAAACCTCTGCAGCGTACCTCAACGGAAGCCAAGTCGTTTCCAAAGTTGTCCTGGCTGACGAGTCTCTGGTTCTCCGTCAACCATGTCTCCCTCATCGCGGCCTTCCTGTTGAAGCGAGCAGCGAGCTGTTCTAGCTTCTCCTGTCTGATGATCTCTTCCTTGAGCGCGAGCTCCCGCTCGTGCTCAGCCTTTTCGAGGTTCTCCCAGGCCTTGTTGATGTCGGCCAATTTTCGGCCTTCCCTCGGCTGGAATGCGCGCTGGTTGTTAGCCCGCATGGCCGATTGGAGCGCGAACATGAGCACCTGAAAAAAGGTAAGTTAAGATTGCATATGTTAAAAAGTACTAGATCTCAGCACAATTAGATTTTAGCGTAGGAAAAATCTCTCTGCTCTCTCTCTCTCTCTCTCTCTCTCGCTCTCTCTATCTTTGTCTCTATTTCTGTCTCAATCTCTCCCAAAGGTTTGGGGGGGTGGTTTCGCTCGTTCAGCTCGGCGGTTTCTCGGTGGTACGGTACGTGTTGAATTCGGTCAGTTGATCCTGAACGCCTTCAAGATGATTGGCAAAGTTTCGGTCGTTCAGCTCGGCGATTTTTCGCTGGATCCATTCGAGGAGGTCGTTGCTGTCCAGCTGGTACTTGTTGATCATCTTCTCGTTCTCCAGCAGCTCGTTCACCACCTTTCCGATACGTTTGCCCTAAAAAAGTGAATTAAAACGAAAGCTACGGAATTCATATAATTTTTCATTATGTACTATTTTTAGCATTTATTATTCATATGAACTTTTCCTAGACGCTCAATCGCTCAATGTTCAATTAGCACCCCTTAAAAGCGCTCAACTTCCAGGAATTTTGGAACATTTTTCCACAAATTTAATAGCTCCCGAAAAATTAATTTATATTTTATCTAGTGAAATCAAATTTGAATTTGTAAATTTTTATCTAATTTAGATTACTATTTACTATTTATATGGTGAGGAACTCCGGATTAATTCTTCAAAAAATCGGAGTACTATATAGGTTTTTGAAACATTTTTCCATAAATTTTCGTGTCAAAAGGAAGGTGGAACTCGTCGGAAAATTTGATATAATTGAAAAAAAATTGTGTTATTTATAGAATCACCTCTTGAGAAGAAAAGCCACATTAAAATAGAAATTTGAGGGACCATGGATTCATCAGTTAATGACCCGAAAAATTCATGGATTTTGAAAATATTTGAAACATTTTGCCGAACAACCATAATTTAGTTTTTTTTACTTTTTAGCTATGTAAGAATGAAAATTGTGATTTTGGCATATTCGCGAATTCGTATGAATTCAAATGAGTAGGACGAAGTGCGAAGTTTTTCAAGGGTCACATTAATATCACCCAAAAATTCGATAATTTTAGCAATTTTTGAAACATATTTTTCCATGCCAAAGTACTCGATAGGTAACGAAGTGACTATGAAACAGACCTGGATGGTCTCCTGCTTCATCTTGTTGAAATAGTGGTAGTAGGTGACGACGTAGGTGATGATCGACTTCTCGTCGGGCACGTCAACGTTAACGTCTAAAAATCGATTGGCAAAAAGAAATTTATATGTTTCGCAAAATCAAAAATCGCTTTGAAAAATTATGACTTTAATCCTCGTCTTTTCGGTTTCGCGATCAGATTTTCGCTAAATACTGTCTACATTTTACAGAATGTTCTAAACCATTAAAAATACGATACATTCGCTTCACGTTGGAATAGGCTTTAAAAAAGTTAAAATATTTTAGAATTTAAATAATCAATAGATTTTAAAGTACAAAATCGTACTCACGATTGAAAAACGAGTAGCTTCTTGAAAAGTTTCGCCACCCTTTTACCCTAGTTTTGTTGTTTTACGCGCGCCGTGAATCGGACGTTCCGGGGTTTTCAGGTGCAAAGCGCATAGAACAAGCCATAGGTCTATTTTTTCTATTTTTTTTAAAAGCCAAGTTTATCTATTTACGCAACAACGGCCATTTTTGAGATTTTCGCAATAATCACAAGTTGTCGAAATAAGAAATTTTTGAAAGTTTTTTTTGATTAGATTTTGATAATTTTATGACCCTGGCTTTGCTGCCTATAAGCTTTCGAAAATTAGGCAAACACCGCATTGACAATTTAGTGAATTTTATAGCTTTATACTTTCTTAAAACACATTTTTCTTCCTTTTAATAGCAGTTATGTTGCGAAATTTTCATGTTTCATCAAATCAAAATCTAGTATAAACAAATCATAAATATAATAATATAAATCAACAAAAAAGCTATCATCAAAAAAAACATATTTTCGATCTTTTTCTTCCAGAATTTCTAGGTTTTCAGATTCGCCATCATAATATCGAATTTTCAGGAATATCGACGTTTTCAGCGCTGTGTTTGCTAATTTTCGCCAACGGAGGATTTTAATTGTAATGACCAAGCCTGGCAACGAAATCCAATTTGATGAAACACGATTTTTATAGCCAAAAATTGTTTTTAAAAATTTTTTGATCTATTTAAAAAAATCTAAAAATACGTTTTTTTCTGACACACCTTCCGGGTCGAGGAACTTGTTGAGGCCGAGCTGCTGCTCAGCCACGTCGAACGCGTTGCCCAAATTGTAGAGGGCGTTCGACTTTTGCAGCTGGTCGTACTCGATCAGGTCTGCGCGGTGCTTGTGGATGAGGGCGTTGAAGGCCAACCCGTCGCGCCAACTGAAAAATTCGGGGTTTCGTTTTTATGCAATGTCGCATGGCATAATCTTTTTTTATTCTCAGCAAAATTTGTTGATTAAGCTAAATAACTAAATTAACATAAAAAATGATATTAAAGCAAATTTTTCAGATTTGATCTGAAATTTTTCCAATTTCAGATTTTCCCGCAAGCAAAAGTCATGTTTCAAACTATGTCATACTGTTCGAGCTTCTTGTAAAAGCTATTTATCGCTATTTTTCCAAAATGGTGTATGCTAGCCCGCCCCTCTTTCCTTAATGATCCTTGCCAGCCTGCCTTCTCCTCCCTCAAAGGTCTCTGCTAGCTTGCCCTCTTTCCTCAATGATCTCTGCTAACCGGTCTTCTTTCGCCCAAATGGTCTCTGCTAGCCTGCCCTTTCCCTCCTCAATGATCTCTGCTCTCCTCAATAATCTCTGCTAGCCTGCCCTCCTCAAGATCTTTCGTTAATTATCTCTGCCAGCCTACCCACCTGGTGGTAAAGTTGCGAACGTTGACATTGGGGTATCCAGCCGTCTTCATCTGGCACCACAGCAGAAGCGCCTCCTTGGCGGAGCGTGTCTCGTGGTTGTCCGCATCTTCGAACGTGATGTCTTGGATCTAAAGAGAAAATATGTGATTTTAAAGGCCGAAGATGAAAATGATGCCATAAAAATGTATTTAGATGGCGCAGATATTTTTTGAAAGGATTTAATTATATTTGTGTAATTGAAAGAAGAATAATTTTTGAAGAAGTCTCAAAGTTGATTAATGTTTTTGAAAGTCCGCTGAATTGGAACTTTTGTGAAACACGAATTTTCAAAGATTTCTTTGCTAACTGAGAAATTAGAAATGAAAATCGTATTGCTAGTAAAACTGCAAACATAACTTTTTATGGATCGCTGAAACATTTATTTTCTCAAATTTTTTGTCTTAGTTTTCTAAAGCGGTAAAGCTGAATTGCATGGTAATAACTTGAGCAACTAATAAATAAGGTAACTGATAATTCAGCAAATGATAAAAAATGGCAAATGCTCAGCGTGAATTACGCTGCTAAAGAAACTACCAGAATCGAAAATTTATGAAACACGCTTTCAAAAAAAATAATTTCTGCAAAGTCCGTAAGAAAAACAGTCGAATTTTTTCAGTAAGTTATTAAGCATTTTACTGGAAAAACGCTATTAATTTGCGTAAAACGTATCTATAATGCGCTTTAATATTTATATTACTAGAATCGAAGGAGTCAACAATTAAGCGCAAAAACTTTAGATTTTGCAAAATTTTTGAAAAATATTTTTTCAAAAATTTTGGTGTACAGTAACCATTTCCGTCTTGTTAATATTAATCTAAAAATTACCTGGAAGCGCAGAATGATGGTCCAGATGAGACCGAGGGTAAGTCTCGGGTTCCCGTCGACGATGTCGTGCGATCCCAGATTTTCGAGGTGCACGTGCTGATCTCTGAAAAAAAATCGGGCGTTTATACCCAGTAGTAGTATTATATTTCTTTAAACTATTTAAATAAATGCAAGTTAGAATCTAACAATATTGCTTACTTAAAAACATTCGCAAGATTAATTTTGTACGAAACATCATTTTTCCAAAAAGTATTCCAAAACCTTTTGTACGATTCTCCACCATTTTAATGCCATTTTTATATCATTTTAAATATTGATAATATTATGAAAACAGCCCGAAGCATTTAATTTACAAAATTTAATAATTTATAAATCTAAGAACAAACCTCAAAAACTGCAGGCCCTTGTCCACATTTTCCAGACAATGGATGCGCATTTTTCCGCGGGTCGGCTTCGGCTGAAAATTTGTGGAATTATTAGTCGTAGCTAATATGGGAATCGGGAAAGTAGCACCATCGTTATCATAAATAAAATCCAAGACACTTTTGCGATTTACTTAATTTTTGAAACATAATGTTTCAAAAATTTTGTAGCTACGAACATATTGCTTTTCACAATTGCGCGAAAATTAGCGTTCAAATAAAATAATTTTAGCTTTAAAAATTGTTTTTTTTTAATTGCTATTGGAGTTTTTCCTAAAATTTCTTTAGAAATCTTTTGTTTTCGAAAATCGATGTTACAGGAATGGCAGTAGTTGGGCGCTTATTGTGCCTATCGATTTTATCTTACACAAATAACCTAAAAAATTACCTGACCAGCTAAAAGATTGTTTCAAAAAACCTGGTAAGCCGGATATTATTTAAGCTCCCAATTAACTATCGCTTCGACGTTCAATTTCAAAAATTCAAACTCGTGGAACAGCTTACCAGGCGTTCCCCGGACAGCACTTCCAGCAGGCGCAGCAGATTCTTGCCGTCCCGCATGTCTGCGTACAGATCCTGGAAATATTTGCGTATTTTTTTATAGTACTAAAATTTAGTTGCTTTTTCTAATTTTTAAATGAATATATAAAGTCATTTGGTTTAAACTACGGTAACTATAATACCGTGAATTTGAAGAAAAAAGAAAAATGCTAAAGAACCACGCATGTTCTTACTAATAAGCCGAAAATAAAATCTCGAAATTAGGAACTTTTCCGAAACATTTTTCCGTAATCTCAAAATTTTTAGGGCTTGACGCTGATGTTGATGTTGTCATAAATTTAATACAAAGAACATAAAAATACTATGGAGTCCGTTTTTGGCAATCACTATCGCCATAAAAAATTTCGAAGTTACCAATTGAAACGAAACATTTTTTCGTAGTTTCAGAATTCTGCTTTTTTTTATTTAGCATGAAGTGCTTTTATATGGCAGCCTTAAAAACGTTGCTGTCTTTTGTATATTACGAATACGCAAAATGGTTTTATTGACTTAAAATATCTTTCTTGAGATCGTATTGCTTTTCAAATTAAAGTAACACTTAAAATAAATTAATCACATTGAAGATTTCGCAGCATTCGACGTAGTATTAAAGACAACGAAAATTCGGCTGTCTAAATAAATTGCAACATGTGTTTTTAAAATTTGCCCGCCACTAGCAGACTTTAAATAGGTTGAAAACTGTTTTAAAATTAAATCCACAAAATATAGATAAAGTTTCCAAGTATTTCATATCGAAAACCGGGGGCCGACCTGAACTTTGCAGTTGACACGGATGAGGTGCGAGTTGACCCATTTGGTGAAAGTCTTCTTTTGCACGTTTTCACGCTCGTCTGAAAATCGATAAAAATAAACCTAAGCCCATTTTTCTTTACTGATTCGCCACTTTACTGACTTTTTATGCCAAATAGGTTACTGTCGGCCAAATACAAATTGGTATAACAATGCTCTAATTTATCAATGTGGTATAGTGAAACATTTTTTTGAAAAATCCATTTTTCTTGGAATCATATATTTAATTAAGTAACGCTTAAAATCGGTTCAAATCTATGCTAAATTAATTAACATTTATCAAAACCCCCAAAAATCGAATCAACCGACTAAAAACAAGATTGATCTACGGCAGTTTTACTGGAAAATGGAAAATTCTAAAACATCTTTTTTTTAAATCAGCCAGAAAACAATTTTTATGTTTTGGTATATTTTAAGTTTCGACATCATAACGATCTCAAAAGGCTCACGGAAGCATTAACTTTGCTAAATTCAACTTTGATATAGAAAAATCCAGAAACATGTTTTTTGAAAATGGAAATGCCATATTTTATTTTTTTCCATTTAATGGTGGAGTTAGCTTTTTAGTTTAGTAGGGAAGAGAGGGAATAATTACACCTTTTTTAAAATACAAAAAAAATGAAATTAAGAAATATTAGCAACAAATTCAGAAAATTTAGTAATGAAATTCCGGTCGAAAGGGAGAATGGAAAATGTTGAAACCAATTTTTTTTGAAAACCGTTGAAACCCAATTTTCCTGGACGCGCGGCACCCGAAAAATGGCCTTTAGAAAAAATGGCCGCTAGGAAGAAAGGGTTTTAGGAAAAGTGGCTTTTACAAACAATTACTTTAGGAAAACTGATTTCGGAAAAATGACGATCGTCCGAAAATGTTGAAACCCATTTTTTCAAAGCCCTTGAAACCCAGAGTTTTCGTGGACCCGCTACCTTTCAGCTGCCTAAACCGAATATCGATGCCCGAGATCTCATTTCCGGGCGTCTTCTCGCTGCACACGGCACTGCCGTCGTACTGTAGGTGTTGCGGGGTGTGCAGCGGAGTGCGCATCACTACCACCGCATCCCCGGCATGGTCGATAATTTCGGATGTGGGCGAGATGTCGTCCCCATCCAGCGCCACGTAATATCGAATTTTCAGATCCTTAGGCCGCCTCGACACTGGCGTCTCTTCGATTACGCCATGTAAATCCTGGAGGGTTTTGGGCTTTTGGAGGGTGGAATTTGCATAGCCGGAATCGAATTGCGCGGAATTGGTGGAATTTTGCGAATTTTCGACTTTTTTCGAGTTTGTCGCCATTTTTCCGGGCATTCCGGACGTTTCCTGATGACGTTCGGCACCTCCAGAATTTTTCGCCTTCTTCGATTTCCTCGTTTTCTTCGAGTTTCCGGCACCTTCCGGATGACGCTGTAATTCCCGGAAATTCCGGAACTGTCCGGTGCCAATTGGCCTCTGATCAATGTCGGCGTCCGAGCCGCGGCTCCCAAATTCAGGGTGTAATCGATTACGCCCAAATTCTCGGGATTTTCCGTGCTTTCCGGATGTTCCGGCTGGGGTACCCGGTCTCCCCGTGGTTCCGGCGTTTTCTCAGAATTTGGCGTCTCTGACAGTTCGATTGTCGAGTCCAAATCCAGCTCTTCCGGTTCGGCCATGTTTCAGGATTTTTTGAGGTTCCGGAAAATTGTCGAAAAATTGAAAATTCAGAAACTTTGAGGTTTCAAAACTTCAAGATGCCGTAAGAAAATACGCGGCCGATTTTTGGGTGTTGTTTAGCGTGGCGGGGGAGTGGTGGAATAATCGATCTGCCCTCTCTCTGTTATCAGTGTGTTGCAGCTTTGCCTGGGGTGGGTCACCTTTTTTATGCACATTTGCGTGGGCAACGAAGTGGGCATTGTTTGCTAATTTTCAGAAGCGCCGGAAATTGAGAAATTTATAAAGGAATCATCAAAAAATGCGGATTCCTTTTTAAAGGGGCGAAGGACTCAAAAATCGTGTATGCGAGGATGGACTTTGGTTGGATTTTTTTCCCTGTTCGGAGTAGCGACATTAAAGGTATTGGGATTCAATAAAAGTCGTAAAAATGGAAAACATCTTTTTTTAAGGGCAAAGTTATTTCGATTAATTATATACCGAAAAACATATCTGGAAAAGTTAATTTCGACAAAACGACATGCAAAAAGGATGTTTCGTTAATTAGACCTATCTAGCCGAAATTCATAAAGTTTACTAATAAATCGCGGATCATGACCTTAATTCTTAAGTTTAAAATTAGTTCACATCTACCCTTTCACCGCCGGCAACGAAACGGTCTTTTTTGAGGGTTTATCCATGCCGGTACGCCCGGGGTTTCCTATCATTTTTTGCAAGATATAAATGGGGGCCGCATGGAACTTTCTTTTGAAAGGGAGAGAGAGAGAGACAGAGAGAGAGAGAGAGAGAGAGAGAGAGAGAGAGAGAGAGAGAGAGTGAGAGTGAGAGAGAGAGTGAGTGAGAGAGAGAGCGAGAGCGCGAACCAGAGCTCATGCTCATCACCCCATCATGCCTTGTGCCCTTCCGGCCATCACAAGAGATCATATCCATGATCCACCGGGGGGCGAAAAAAACATCCGCCTCCATCTGGGCGGGGACAGGGCGGATCGTCGGGATTTTTATAGGATCAGAAAGCGCGGAAAATGGACAGTTTGCTGGTATGATACCGGGGTACTTATAAAGCGTCTTTCAAAAATCTTCAGTGCTCTTTTTCACTTAGAAAATTCTCTCGAACAATGTTTTTCGATGCTTTTGCATTATCGGGGGGTTGCTATTGGTCCAGAAATGCCTAGTAAATTAATACGGTACACTTAATATAGTTTTCAATGAAATTTAACGGTTTTGAAGTGGAAAAATGATCCAAAAAAATTCGACTTACTATTCGACAAAATTTTTAGTCGTATTGGTAAAAATCGTGGTAATGATTATTAGAACAAGTTCCCCGTAATGCGAAAGCACCAGGTTTTCAAATACCGCACTTTACATCCGAAATCTTAAACTTCCATCGATTCGGCCAAGTTGCACGTGTTTCAGCACCGACCCTCTTGAAACGCATTTTTTTGCAGACGTCTACACGCTATGATGCGGAAACTACTCCTACTGCTTGCTCTATCTGCCGTTGCCCTGGCGGTCCCCTTCATCGAGCCCCCGAACCGGATTTCGAAAAAAATGTGAGTTTCGGGAGTTTGTTGGGGCTAAATGTTTTTAGCGCTCCAATAATAGCCTTTCAGCACTTACTGGAAATAATTTTAAAACTCTACGGCGTTTGTGGCTTGTATGAAACGAGTACGGTAGAACCAAAAAATTTCCGAAGGTTGTTAAGGTTTTGCCATTTTCTTTTAACTATCGTAATCGTTTTAACCCTTGCAAAAAACCGCATCTAATCCAGAATTTTCTGCTCTATTTAATGAGGTATCACTGGAGCGGTAAGAGTTTACTTTACCCCCCACAGCCAAAGGGTCTCAAAGTTGTCGGTGTTTTCGCTTATTTTGTCGGGATTTTTGCAGGGCCATTCGATAGAGCGTCGAAAAATATGCCAAGAGTTTTAATTTGAGCCTACAATAATGTAAAATAACAATGTTATAGCCAAAAAACTTCCGGCTGGGGGAGGGGTAAAGTCAGCCGTAGCAATTTCATTTTATTTTTGACTACCGTAATCGTTTAAACCCTTGAAAAAACCTTATCTAGAACAGAATTTACTACTCTTTTTAATGAGGTATGATTAAGGTCAAAAAAATTCAGGTCCGAACGCGCGGCAAAGAGCATTTGGAAATCGCTGGGGCCCGGGGATGCCGTGTGCTTTGATATCGACGAGACGCTGAGGAAGGATAATATTTTACTGGTAATCTCTAGAAACCTAAGCCATTAAACTTAATAATACTTTACAGGAATTCGCCAACTGGCTGGGCGTCGGTGATTTCGTGCAAAAGGTCACAAATATGCCGTTTTCACCGACGTTCACCCACGCGTAAGTATAATATATCGCCCAAAACGAAAGTATCAAGGTTAGGGAAAATGGTAAATTACTGGAAAACATGAAACATTATTTCAAAAAAATACGGCCTTGATTCGCAAAAAAATCCGATTGTGGGCTTTTTAAAAAAAAATGAATGCACCAAAATTTAATGAAAAAAATTCTAAATGGGTTATTCTACTGAGGAAGAAAAAAAAAGATGTTTCAAAAAATTATGAGTTTGTCTCGATGAGTGAAAAGTTATTAATCCGCGTTTGCTGCAGTCTAGAAAAATTCCACTTATTTGGCTCAATTTAGATTTCCTAGATTTAAAAACCTTTTCAAATGATTAAAATTTTCTAGAGACTCGATGCGCCTTCGTCTAAGCATTATGAATTTCACGCGGGAACAATATAACGAGTTCCTACAGCTTCACATCAGTGCCATCAAGGAAAAAGTAGGTTTTAACGTGATGTTTTTTGGCGTAGCGCAACGTACTGTGGCGTAACGTAAAGTAGCATAACGTGACTTAGCGAATCGGAACGTATCGTAGTGTAGTAAAACGTAGCGTAACGTAGCCTATCCGAGCGTAAGGTAACGTAGCGTACCGGTCCGTAAGGTAACGTAGCCAAACGGAGCGTAAATTATGGTAGCGTCACGAAACCCGACGCAACGTAGCCTATCGGGCGTAAATTAACGCTCGGTAGCGTAACGGAACGTGATGAAACGTAGCCGATTCGAACTTAGCGTAAGGCAACGTAACGGAACGTATCGTAGTGTATCGGAACGTAGCGCGCCGGCACCTAGCGTAGCGTACCAGACCGGAACGCAACGTAGTGTATCGAAATGTTACGTAACGCAACGTAGTGGATCGGAACGAAGCGTAGCGTAGCCTATCTTACGTAACTTAAATGAATTTTTTTCCCAGCTCCTGTGCCAATTTATCTTTCCCCCCCGGGGGACTTGATCACCACGCTACGCAATAAGGGAATCGACGTCTATCTGGTGGGCGGCGGCTTTAGGGAAAATGCCGACAATATGGGCGACTTTTTGGGGATACCGAGGTATCGAAACGTTAGAATTTAAGGCCTACAAAAAAGTGAGGATTTTTAGAGACCATACCTACTCTCACGATTTGGTTTTCGATGCCGATGGTCGGTACAGAGATTTGGATGTTTCAGGAATTTCCGACGGTCAGGGAAATGTGGGTTGGCTTAATTTGATGGCCTTATCAGCTTTTTACTATAGCTAGCCATCACTTTTGCGCTTCACCAATTTGACATTTTACAGCCCAGAAAAAAGCGCATCTTTTGGTATAATTAAACTCGCAAAAACGATAATATTTAATTTTTTTAAAGCTAAAGAAGTTGCTGGAACCTCAAAATCGATTTTTTAACCATAAAAAAATATATTACATAGCCTTGTAACGTTTTATATATCAAAAGATGTGTCTTTTTCTGGGCTATCCCTGGCGTAATTGGTTAAACCCTAAATCTCGGTTTATTGGGAGAAAATCGACATTTTAGCACGGAAAGTCGAACCTGCTACGCGTGCTGAAAGCGGAAAGACAAATCGACAATCTGGTGATGATTGGCGATTCGACGATTGACATGGTCGCCTGTCCGCCGGCTAATTTATGCATTGGATTTGGGAGGTGGAATGTACGTTATAATGCTCGAAACAGCCAAATTTCAACCGAGAGAACTCTTTTACCAAAAATCTCGTTTTTCGAAAAATTCGGTGTTTAGAATTTTTGCCGAAACTATGTGAATTTTTGCTAAATTTTTAAATTTGCTTATTAAAATTATTTTTAGATGCGGTTTAGGATTTGGGCTAGAAAAATAGGAATTGGAAAAATTAAAATTAGCTTAAACTACGTTAAAATTCATTAGCTTTCTTGATAATTTTAACGCTACATCAAAACGTTGAAATGCGCCAAATTTATTCATTTTGGAATATGTATCAATTTTTAAAACATGTAATAATTACATAAATATCTTTTTTCAGCTAGACCCCCGCGCCCGAGCCGTCGCCGACTGGTACTTGATGGATATGGGAGAGCTTTTGAGGGCACTTTAATTGGATTGAAACCAACGAACAATATATTGATCTCTTGTAGAAACTATGGTTGCTTACAGCACTTAATAAATCGATACCTATTCCGTTTATACCATCACAAAAATTAGCCGCCTATGCGAATTGGCAAAAAAGTAACTTTACCATTTTTTGCAAAAAAAAAAATGTGTTTCGCTAAATTTTGTTTGTGGGGGATTTGGAGCCGCATTAATAAGACGATCGCAGCGATATACGAACAAAAAAATATGGGGATTTGGGTGCAAAATTCTCGGGGGGTTTCCGGTTGTCGGCATTCTGGCCGTAAGTTGTACTTTGTCGGTATTTTCATTGACAGAATTACAGCACTTATTTGTCGGCATTTCAACGTCGATATTTCTTTTGTCGGCATTCGGACTCTCGCAAATCTAGCCACTTCTCCAATTGTCGGCATTCTTGCCCCGTGAAAGTTGTCGGGATTCCTTTGGGGGATCTAATGCTAGCCGTTTTCGGTATTTAGTCGTAAGAGCTCGGATTCGGCATTCCTTTTATCGGTTTACCATTTTTCGACAGTCTGGTTGTCGGCAGTTTTTGCCGAATTTCACTGCCGAAGCTTCGACAACTGTCGGCATTTAACTGTCGATATTTCATTTGTCGGTGTTTAATTTTTCGACAGTCTGGTTGTCGGCATTTTTTGCCGAATTCCAATTCCGGAACGTCGAAAGGCATTTAACGTCTATTATTTGTCGGTGTTTATTTAACGTCGGCATTTTTACCCGATTTATTTTGACCCCTGACTTCGAAGCGCCCGAAAGCGAGTGGCGGACTAGCGTTTGTGAGGTTGGGCTAGGGGGCCAGTTTGGGGGCCGTTTTTTTGCCGGGGACTTGGAGAAGAGAAGAAGCGGACGCCGGGGAGGGACTCGGATGACAAATTGGCGCGCCGCCCTCGAAACGACCAGATTCCGGATGCCCCCGACTACCCTGCGAATGGCCTCTGGATTCACTGGCGTCTCTCTCTCGCTCTGCTGTCGCTCTCTCTCCCTTTCTTTCTGCCTCTCTCTCTCCCTTTCTTTCTGCCTCTCTCTCTCTCTCTCTCTCTCTCTCTCTCTTTCTCTCTCTCTTCGCGGGGGTCCTCGAATTTTGAATTCGACTCTCTCCATTAGGTTTTTTTTGTTTATTTCAAGCATTTAAAGAGGCATCAAAAATACTAGGTTAATTTATGCCTACTCACTAAAAATTAATTTGATCGAATTTTACCATAAAAATGTTTCAAAAAGTACAAATCAAGGCAAAGACCTAAAAGGTATGAAAAAGGTAAGGTTAGTTGAAACGCCTAATCGGGTTTCCAAAAGTTTTAAAAAAGTTTCTCCAAAAAATGTTTCTAAAAAGACAACAATCCGGCCGATCGCTAGAAACTTAATCGACAATCGACTGTGAATGTCCGATTACGATAGAAATAATTCATTAACAATTCGTTTGATAAAAAAAAACCGTGTTTTTGAAGTCAAATGTTTCACCAATTTGCTGGTATTGGTCTGCCGAAAATGCGCCAATAAGCGAAAATCAATGTTCGAAGAAAACGATCAGGCAAAGACAAGTTATTTTGTAAGAAATTAGGTTATATTTAATTCATTATAAATTTCGAAAAACGGAAAATTAAATCAATGTTTCGAAATTTAAAACATGGTTCAAAAATAGTAATAGTATAGGGGGCAGCGAGATATTTAATCAAGTCAGCAACCACAGGAATACTTATCTTGCTAGATCAGTAAAAATTTAATCGTCATGCGTGAAATAGCTTTTACATATTAAAATAACGATAAAATTTTAAAATAAGATGTTTCACAAATTTTAATACTGCGCGGGCCAGAGGACTGTTTAATTGAAGTGGCATCTATCTCAAGGAGCTACAAAAAGGTTTTCTTTTCGATTTTCTTTCAAAAATGTGTTTTAGTTTATGTATTTTAGATTTAAAATTCATTATAAATGTTATAATTTTTACATTAATTTTGTAGTTTAACAGCTATTTTAAATTTCCATAAACTACCCACCGGCTAGGGCCTTGATGCGGCTGCGTTCGAAGAGTCGCGCCGAGCTGTTCTCGTCGTATTCGTCTTCCTGGAAAATATGGTTGAAAACGAATTTTTAATCACAGTATTAGGGTCTTTAGTATCATCCCGGAAATACAGGGTGTCCCAAAAAAAACGACCCATCTGGTATTTCGCCGGGTTACATCCAATCGGTCCCATATTTGGGCCAAAGGTGTATCAGACCCTTAATAACAACAATCCTGACTTTTAGCCCCATAGCTACAGTCGTTTTAAAGTTATGACCAAAATACTGCTTTTCCCCGAATTCTGAACAGTTTTTTCGGCTATCTTTTTGGACTTTGCATCGATTTGCATCGACTTCCGGCTGCGAATCCCTAATTTCGCTTAAGAACCTGGGTAATTTTGCGTTGTAAAAATCGCTTAAATCAAGGTTTATTTAATCAATTTTAATCTGGAAAAAATGTCTTAGGGTAAAGAAGGCCTGGCGGATCATTTTCGCTTAATGTTTAGGGGGTCGAATTCCACGAAAACCCTATGAAAAATGGAAAATAAAGTTTGCTTTCGCTATAACTCGAGAACTACTATAGCTACAGGGCTATAAGTCAGGATTGTGGTTATTTAGGGTCTGATACACCGCTGGTCCAAATTTGGGGCCGATTGGATGTAACACAGCGAAATGCCAGATGGGTCGTTTTTTTTGGGACACCCTGTATATATATCAAACGATCGATCAATACTCACGCGACTCGGGGACACAATTTAATTTTTGATGGAGCACAAAGACCATATAGGGGGGAATTTCACTCGACACGAGGGGGCTTTTTGGGACGGCACAAAGACGATAGTTTAATGGTTTTTAATGGGTATTCTTAATATAATTATGTCGGTGATTTTATGACTAATTAAAGTGGCTTACAGTAAAACTTTTAATAAAGAAGAATTCTATGTAAATGTATACCCAGCGACAAAATGGCAATTTTGTGCGAATTTTTCGTCTTATTTGTATTAGGTTGCGTCGTCAAATATACTATTAATGCGTCCGTTATCCATTTTTTACCGTATTTGCTACTCGTTATTGCTTACCATACCCAAGACCTACTAATGCCTAAGTTATCCTTAATGCGTGCTCCAGGCCAATTTTTACACAATTTTTACATCGAAGAAGCTCATAAAAAATTGAACTTTTGGTCAAAATTTATCAAAAAATCACAAAAAGTACCGATTTTTCAAAATCTAAAAATCGTTTAAAATTTTTTTCTCACGCTTCTGGCAATCAAAAATTACTAAAAAACGATAAAGTATAGAAGATGCACGTAGGTAGAGGCGGGAAAATAAAAATTAGCTTTCCCCAGCTGCCCAGAGGCTAATCGGTGACGCCCTGAAAACCTCGATGACCTAGCTAGCTAGAAGTTCGCAATTTCAGTCTTGTAAAGGTTAAATTTCTTACCAGTTAGATCCAAAAACACTTCGTATTAATGAAAAAGACCATAATTAATAATTATTATATTGATTATGATGTTTGAATTTTTAGACGATAAATTGGGGGGATAACAACATAAAAAGGTGTGAATGGCATGCCTGGTTGTTGCCATAGTCGTGCGGTCCACGAACCGCTAGCTCGGCTGCCATCTTCCGTGTTTTTCCGGTGGTTTTTCTGGTTTTTCTTTCTTCTCACACTCCTACAGTAACCCCTCGTTTGGTGGCTGGCGGCGCACAAAAAAAATTCCGCTAGTCGCACTCCGCACACTCGGCAATGTGTGGGCGGTGCTCCGGGGGAATTTTTTTGGGGCTCTACGGCGACGACGGCGGTGTGATTCTGAAAAACATGTTATAAAAAACCTACAATTTTTTGAAAATCGGACTTTCAAGTTAAATTTATTAAATTAAAGTTACCAATTACATTAATCAACTTTAATGCATCATTTTAATAAAATTTTGTTTCAAAAAATTTCCAGATCTTGGCTTTCTTAAGAGCAGGATTTTAAGCTATTTTTATTTATTTAAACCGGCAACGCAAACCTTAAAAATCTAAAACTAATATAATTAAAAAATCCCAATTTTGTAAGTTAAATTTAAATTGTGATTTTCCTAAATTCCCTATTTTATTTTGT
Organism: Mesorhabditis sp. LJ9110; assembly: GCA_038088335.1. Classification (NCBI taxonomy): domain Eukaryota; kingdom Metazoa; phylum Nematoda; class Chromadorea; order Rhabditida; family Rhabditidae; genus Mesorhabditis; species Mesorhabditis sp. LJ9110. The sequence continues at coordinate 72,081 of JBBGBA010000129.1, read as the reverse complement.
AAGTCCCATAACTTTTGAAAACCGAGTTTTTTATTTATTTAAACCAGCTTGAAACTAGGGACTTTGAAAACTAAATTATAAAAATCATACATTTCAAAAAATCGTTTTTTAAATATTAAATTTAAACCAGGGTTGAAAAGCCGCTTCGCGACTTTTCAACCCTGGCCCCGTCTGACCCCGTTTTATCCTGCACTTTGCATAACTTTCCTGAATTCAGAGGACAAAAAATGAAAAACTACCTGTCGAGCCCCTTTATATAGTCGAACCCCACTTCCGGTCTACGCTAATTGTTCCTAGCGAAGAGGGTTTTACAAAAACTTAAATTTAATGTCGAAAATAGGTGATTTTGTTAAATCTCAGATGCGTGCAGTCATCTCCAGGCCATTACGCATCTAATGACGTATTATACATACCTTAAAATTCATCTCCGATCGAGATATCCTCCGGACAGACAGACGGAAGTGGATGCAAAGTGGCACACACAGACACACACACTATTTTTTTATATATAGTAGGATTTAAATTTTGACTGAAAAAATCCTATTTTACGATTGTCAAGGGGTTCGATTTCCAGCTGAATTAAAACTGCAAAAAAGGCCGCAAAGGTGCCATTTTCCGAATTAAAATTAACTTGACCGATTGTCATATAATTTCTAGAAGCCACGTGCTTAGAAGCCGACTTCTTAAGATACGAATAATACCGGCCGTTCCAAGCGACCTTTACCCAACATTGAAACACTTTTTCAAAACCAAATTTTCTCGAGTATCTTTGAACATTTTCAAAGTATAAATTTTTCCAGGTATTTTTACAATTTTAATAAAAGCGACAAATTTCAGAAAAAAACTGCTAAAATTCGCTTAACTTTTTTTACTTAAAATTTAGCTTACGGTATGCAAATCACGACCGGCGGGCGCGCTGAGGCCTTGGTGGTATCTTACGTCTACTTTCTTCTTCTGCAGCCTACGGCGCTCGGCGGGTCGCCTTTCTGCAAGAAAAATCGATAATTAATTTGCTAATAAGTTTAGCATTTAATTCTGAAACATTTTAGGAATGGTAGACAACGATGAATTGAATACAACATAAGGCCCGGAAAATTGAAAAAGTTTGAAACATCTATTTTCAACTCAAGAACTGCCTAAATGAACATATCATTATGCTTAAAAATGGCTTAAAATCGAAAAAAGCAAGTAGATTATAAATTTTTAAAGAACAGGATGGCATGAGCATGAGAGAGAAAATGAGAGACAGAAAAGAGCATGAGAGAAAACGTCAGCATGAGAGTGAGCATGAGAGGCAGAGCACGCGAAAGTGAATGAGAGGAAACGAGCAAACATGCTGAGTATCAACAAGAAATACCACAAGAAGTGACTGATATTAAATCAGTATGAAACTACAGCTCCCGGAAATAATTTGAAGCACATTTTTTTAATTGGAAGTTTTGGAAGATTTGAAATGCCTACAATAAATAACAAGGAAAAAGGAAAAAAGGGAATAACTCCAGAAGTCCTTGAATAGAATGGAGCACGAGAAAAACAGGTAAAAGCAGATTGAACATAGAAATTGATGTGCACGGACACAAGATCCTGAAATTAAAACTTACCTCCCCATAACGGCAACCCAAAAAACTGAAACAGGGACTTTTAGCAAGTAATTTTCGGTTTTTTGTTCAGGATGCCATAGCTTTTAATATTACAGTAAAAACCGAAACGAAGCATTAGAATAAATATCAATAGAGAATTCGGCGGTAGACCAGCCCAAACAGGGCTCTAGAAAACGGGTGAACGTCTCCATTCTTTGCGAAAAAGGGGCAAGGGCTTTAAATATTTATGAAGATGGGGAGGGAGGAGGAGGAGGAGAGAGAGAGAGAGAGAGAGAGAGAGAGAGAGAGAGAGAGAGAGAAAGGGAGAGAACATAGAGAGCTAGCGAAAGTGCGTGAGAGCGAGAGAGAAAAAGTCTCGAAAAATAGCCGGGAAAATGAATTTATTCAAAAAACAACAAGATTTTAGCAGTTTTCCGCTATTTTCTCGAATTCCCAAAGAATTCCTGCTAGCTTGCCTCTGTGAAAATTGACTATCGGTGCGCGTTAACCGAACTGCAATGATTCAAGAATCTCTGCTGGTTTGCCCAAAAAATGCTAAAATCCTGTCCTAAAGCCTTCTCCGGTTTTCTTAAAGAATCTTGGCTAGTCTGCCTATGGCAAAATGTGCAATTTCTGCCACTTAGGAAAAAACGATCGATATTCCTGAAAAATCTCCGCTAGACTGCCAAAAAAAGCTGCCGTTCCCGGCACCTACCTGAAACAAAATTTTTCTAAAAACAAACATTACGGAATTCGAAAGCTCTCTCTCCGCGCTAATTTTTCCGGCCGTCGAAACAATCGTTTCGGCGATAAGGTAAAACAAACATTCGTTATGTTATTGTCGGATTTTCCCAAATAAAAAATTCATAAAGCCTCACCTCAAATCCAACTAGCAGTAATGAACTGAAAAAATTAGTATCAAGGATTTTCCCCGAAACATGTTTTTTAACAAGCGAATTCCTGCGAAAACCGGGTGCCCCAGACAAACACCCTCTTAACCTTTTTGGCCGCAAGAAACTAGAATAAAGTATATTGCCTTTACAGTATTTCGGCATTAAGTCGGTTGCGTTTTGCCAAGGATTAATTCACATTCTCGACATGTAAATAGGTAATTTCAAGAAACACATTCTTGGGAACCATAACCCCGCGAGATAGAGATGGAGAGAGATAGAGAGATATAGAGAGAAAGAGAGAACTTGCGAACAAGCGTAAAGCCAATACTACGGGGTCGGCCGTTCGCAGCATCGATGCAGCGGGGCCAAGAAAGGGCAAAAAGGCGGAGGGCCGCAAAGAATACGAGCAAACACGGTTCGGGATGGAACGTACGTGGGAAAAGGGATGGAATATGGAGAAAAAGCATTGATCGAATCGTTTGGCATGGAATTGTACGAAAATGGGGGCAAGCTAGCAGAGATTGTTTGAGGAAATGGACGGACCCCGAGAGGAGGGCAGGCTAGCAGAGATTCCCGAGAGGAGGGCAGGCTAGCAGAGATTGTTTGAGGAAATGGACGGACCCCGAGAGGAGGGCAGGCTAGCAGAGATTGGAGGAGGAAATGGACGGACCTCGAGAGGAGGGCAGGCTAGCAGAGATTGGAGGAGGAAATGGACGGACCCGAGAGGAGGGCAGGCTAGCAGAGATTGGAGGAGGAAATGGACGGACCCCGAGAGGAGGGCAGGCTAGCAGAGATTGGAGGAGGAAATGGACGGACCTCGAGAGGAGGGCAGGCTAGCAGAGATTGGAGGAGGAAATGGACGGACCCCGAGAGGAGGGCAGGCTAGCAGAGATTCTTTGAGGAATCGGATTCTTCCAAAAAAAGCGTCCGATAATTTAAGGAACCAATCAAGGCGAATTGCCAAAGTGCACATGCGGCCGAAATTGATATTTTTGTGAAACATTAAAAAGTTTGCCGGGTTAAAAAACAGCTTAAAAGGCGCAGCACAGCTCAAAAATTCTGCATTCTGACGAGCGCGTTAATGAAGAATGTCTCATTAATGAATCGCTAATTAAGTTCAAGAAGAGTGTTTCAAAAATCTTGCTGCAACAATATATTTTTTGCGCGACAATAGGGTCCCGGATAGGATTTGTGAAACATTGAAAAAGGAAAAACTGCCTCCAAATGGAGTTTGAAATTCTATGCAAAAATATCCAAAGGACATGAATGAAAGAGAAATAATCAACAATAATAACAAAATGATGAAAACAATGCCAATAATAATAAAGGGATGTCAGCTCAAAAACAAGGTTTCGAAGAAATATGGGAAATTGTATGTTATAAAATAGTTAATCGCTGGTAGCAACCTTGGCATCATTGATTGTCCTTTACAAAAAAAGTATTCCATTTTAAGCACCGAGGGCGCTGTATTAATGCGCCTAGCCAGGGGCAGCTAGCGGAGATTAATTGCGCGGTGACCTAAACACTTTAACCACCTAATTTACTACTAGAACCAATGCAAAAAAAGCTCCCATGCTTATTTTTTGAAACATCACAAATTGTGTGGCAACCAAAATTTTTCGTTTTTTGGAGTTGCTAAATTCGAGCACAGAACGATCATGAATCGTCGGGAAGACAAACAAATTCTAGCGAAAATCGTAAATTCCTAACTGAAAATTTCTGAAACACAGGTCCGGTAAAAAGACTAATCAAATTTGAAAATCGCTCAAAATACTGTCAATAATTTTACCAAGTTTAGTTTTTATATTGTAATATTTCATCTAACGATATACACAAAACTCTAAGTTTAAGAACGCCGAGAACGTTTTGAAAATCTTAAAAATTCAAAATTTCCAAAAATAGCCAGTATTTTTTGAGGTTTTGAGTTCCAAAAATGCAGATCGAAGAGATAGTAAAATTGGCAATACAAAACTAGATATCAAAGTTTAATAATTCAGACAATAAAGAAAATGTATACACTTTTAAAAACTAAAAAAACCCGAAAATTTCGAAAAATCCAGCTTTTCTTGAGCTTTTGACGCCCAAAAATGCAAACTAATTGATATTAAAGGTGGAAATTCCATAGACTCGATGACAGCGCGTAATAATTTGTGGAATAAAAACAATCAAAGCTGGGATATTTTTTTGAAACCTCTAGAAAACGCCAAAATCTCAAAAATTCGCGAGGTTTTCGGTCCTTAGAGGCCCAAAAATGCATATAAAGAGTATAATAAAATGGTTAAGGTATAGGCTGGATGTCAACACTTCTCATAAACGGCCCAGAATTACAATAACCGGGTCGGTGTGCAAGGGGGTACAGTCGCGTAGTGGCACCGGTGGGGGGCGCGGGCGGACGGCCCGGCGGTTTTGGAGGCTGGGCAAATAGGCGGCGAGAGAGCGGGGAGAGGGTGTGGAGGGAGAGAGACACAGAGTGTGGCGGGAGACAGAGAGAAAGAGATCGAATGTGTGGCTTGGGGGGCCGCGGGCCAACAAGATCGATATCCACCACAGCAGCATCCTCAGCCTTCTTCTGCCCTCCGGCTATAACTGCCTATATCTCTCGTATCTCTCTCACCCTCGTGCTCTCTCGCCCTGCCGCGCGTCTAACTGGCTGACAGGGCCTTTATTTAGCTGGTTCTCTCTCTCTCTCTCTCTCTCTCTCTCTCTCTCGCCCTCCGACCCTCGACCCCTCCCCCAATAGCTGTGCCCATTTTAATGCAATTCGCCAGGGTCCCCTAGGGACCCAAGGGGGGCCCAGTCGGGCCCGGGGTCCTTTCTTGGGGTCACCACAATGAAACTGGGCCCCGAGAAGATTTTAGGACCCCCACTGAAGCCCCGATTTAGCATTTCCAAATTTTGGAAAAATTTAAGAAAATGTGTTTCGTGAAAAATTAAAAAGCAAGATTTTACGGACCGGTGAGAAAAACTGCAGAAATGACTCGGAGAATCGTTGCGAGCACTATGGGCCCGGATTTTGCATTTTTAAAGTTTTCAAAATTTTCGGAAATGTGTTTCGTTAAAAATCAAAAAGTCTTTTTTTTGTGGATCGTGGAGAAAAGTCTAAAACTGGGTTTTGAAGATGGCAAAAGAAAAACTATTGTTTTGATTTTTGCAGGATAATTTCTTTGGGGTATTTTGCACTTGTCCGAAAAATGTTAAAAAACGTGTTTCATGTAAAATTCAAAACTCGATTTTTCAAGAATTGGGAATGGAGGGATAAAGGGTTTTCAGACGGCAATAGGAAATCTATTTTCTTGCAATATATTTTGCTTATGGAACGTCTGGCAGCTCTTGAAAAAAATGTGTTTCGTGAAAAATTAAAAAGTCACAATTTTAAAACACCTTACTTTAGTCGCGTGACGAGATAGATCCTCCTAAAATGCGAATTACCAACGGTAATCCGATAAAAATTAATTCTTTCATGCTCAAATGTTTCAATGTCTAGCAAAAAAAAATCGATCAAACTGTGGATGTTTTAACAGATATACTGCAGCAGATTGGATTAACGTTATCAATACCAAGTGATGCCTCCGTTTTTCCGATCCATTGGTTCGGGAAGTTGGTGCAGACCAAAGATCGGATTTTAGAATTAAAAACATTAAAATTTTGTAGAAGGTAAGAAAAACATTTCATAAAAAATTAAAAAGTCCAATTTTCTTCGAGGATGGCAGAAAACGGCGTCCCAAGTGCTACACGCATGAAATTAAAAAAAGGTGTTTCATAAAAAATACAGTAGCTAAATTTTTGGGAGTCACTGATCACCAGTTGATGTAGTCGCAGAAATTCCACGCAAACAATTCAGATTTACTGGGAATTTACATTCAACACCATTAATTAAGAGCAGAAAAAAAAGAGTAAAACACAGCTGCAAAAATGGATGTTTTAGCCAAATTCATCTATGATTAGAAAGTGAAAATAATGATTTCTAAGCGTAAAAACTGAAAAATTTTGTTCAAAATTGGGTGCTGAGGTGGCCGGCTAAGCTTGAAAACAGAATGTTTCAAACAACGCTAGGGCGTGTAAGAAGGGAATTAAAACAGCTTCCAGAGCCGAAAAATTCAAATTTTTTGAAATTCATACAGTGCAGTTGCGCGACAGCTTCGGTTCTTTCGCGTTATCGGGGGGGTCCTGCACAGGGACGTAGCGTAATACAGGCCCGGGGCCGGCCCCGAAATCGGCGGGGCCGAAAATTTCATAAGGGGGACCCTTATGATTTTATTTTCTCAAAAATTTTGCTGCCTGCGGCGCTATTTTTTCACGTTTTTACGGCTATTTGTAGAATGAACCTTTTTTCAAATTTTTTCTTTTTTGGCAATGTTTTGAGTTTTTGGAAAATTTTTTGGGGCCCCCCGAAATTTTTTTCTGGCTACGCCCTGGTCCTGCAAGGTAATGATTTCATAATAACGTAATATCGGGTATTTTAATGCTGTATTTAGCAGATTTTAACGATACTTTGAGCTGAAAAACTACTAAAAACTTCAAAAAAACGGTCTTTAATATTTTTAAACAATAAATCCCAAATTTTGGGTTTTGGACAAAATTCCTCGATTGATAAAAATTAGAAACCGTTTAGAAAAATTGGAGTACGGAATACCCCCGATAATGCAAAAGCACCCAAAATTGGTAAGCAGCCTTGCCTCGCTCTTTAAGAGAATATCAAAGGCTGAAAAACCAAGTGATGATGTAAATCGTGGGTGACACATTGCCAGGGTTGGGCTGCCGAGGTGGCTGGTAGGCAGAGGATTGTCATTAGAAAATTAAAATTGTGTTTTCTAGGCATAATCATTAAAAAAATTGGTTCAAACTGATACGGGGCGGCCGGCTAGAAGTGAAAACCGAATGTTTCAAACAAAACAGAAACACAAATCAAATCCCTAACGCAGGTAATGTAGCCGTTAGAGAAGCGTAAATTAATGGGTTAGCGCAGCTTCCAGGGCCAAAAAATTAGATTTTTTTTTTGAAATGCACAGTGCAGGTGCCCGGCAAGATTCAGTTCTTTCGCGTTATCGGGGGGTAGGTAAAGAAATCATAGTAGCGTAATTTTAGCTAATTTATTGCTGTTTTTAGCAGATTTTAAATATACTTCAAGTGGAAAAGCTATCTGAAAACTTGTAAAAATTGGTGTTTTTCTATTTTCTTAATTGAGAATAATAAAGGATCTTTTTTTGGATTGTTAATAAATTCCTAAATCTAGAAAAATTAGAAAAAAGTTTTGAGAAATTGGCAGCGATGAAATAACCCCCCCCCCCCCGATAATGCAAAAGCACCCAAAATTGGTAAACTGCCTTGCCCCGGCCTTTAAAGCTTATAAAAAGCCTGAAAAACCGAGTGTTGATGCAAATCGTGGATGACATATTGCCAGGGCTGGGCTGCCGAGGTGTCTGGTAGGCAGAGGGCGCTGCGAAATTCGGGGTGCGAATCCATTCCATTCCATTCCTCTCGACGCCCACCCCCAAAAAAAAAGCCGCTGAGCCCCCCGCACACAACAATGCATATGGGAATGGATGGACGGCGGGGTGGCAGTAGTAGTCGGGTGGAATTGGTCGATTTCTCCATAAAAATCGCCTTCTTAGTAATACCGACCAATTTAATGCCTTGCCAAAATGCCAAATATTTGAGAAAAATAAATATTTTTCGGGCGAAAACGACTTTTAGGCCTGCCAAGCGAACCACATAAAAACAAGTTGGCGTTTCGGCGTGGGGCCCAGCCTCACTTGTGCTGAATTTTTGTTAGATTCCGACTTCGCATCGAATTTTTGCTAAATAAATATAATAAAATTAAATATAATAATAATTAGAGACTTTCGGGCCCAATAAAAAAATTCTTGGACCCGAAAGTCTCTTTTTTTCTAAATTTGCGAAAATAAAAATCATTTATTTTGCCCTTCACGACTGAATTCTCAAAAACGAATATCGCCATCATATTCAGCAAAATTTTCGCTATTGAAAATCGAAAAATTCGACGATACTTCTTGGAATGGCCTCGCGTTTTTGTATGTATAGGAAATGGTCAAAAAAAAACATGTTTCCACCTCCGTACGCCATTGTCGCTAGGAGTAGCGTATTAATTATATATACGATCTGAATCGCAAAAAATTCTCTACAAGGGCGGCTATTCAAAATGGACCGGCATAGTTCAACAAAAAAGTGGGACATCGTGGCAGATTACTTCTTGCGTGCACAAATATGACCTTAAAATCGCTATAACTTTTTAAATTGGGCTATTTCGCAAAAATTGAAAGCAGGTTCGGAATCAGCAAAAAATTCTGCCCAAAACAGGCTTAGTCCCATTCCGAAACGCCACCTTGACCTTGGGTGGTTCCCTTGTGAGTGAATTAGATGTCGTGACGCACTGTTAATTAATTTAATTTTACTTAAAACCGGATTAATAAAATAGATGAATTTGTTGGGTTAATTACTAAAAGAAATTTTAAGTGAAACCTAAACCAGTCGGGAAGCGGAGTTCAATCCCGCCATACCAAGAATCTACCATCAATACAACAAAATTGACATCAACAAAATTCTGGCTGACAGTAAAAAATCTGAAACATGAGTGGAATTGGCGCTAACGAATACCACGGGGTCTAGATAAAAGTACCGTATTTCCATGTATATTAACATACTTAAGATACTTAAGGTATCGAAACATTAAAAAGTATCTGGCGTCGATGAGGATCGATTTCATGCAGTTGTTGGGGGGCAGGTAGTTGCGTGGCGACCTTGCCCCCCCCCCCTTCTTTTGCCTGTCCATTCGGCCCCAATACTATCCAGTCAGTCAGCCACCCAGCCAGCCACGGCCAGTCGCCTCGAAAAAACGGTTTTGTGCATCCGACCATGCAATCTGACTGGCACTAGACCCTCTGAAAAGGTTTGCAATTCTATAGGAATTTATTTTAAACCAGGAAAATTGGAAAACAACTTGAATTGCAAAGTTTAAAATCCCAGTCATAGTTTTTTCTAGTAGTACGCTGTCGGGCAAAACGAAAAGTTAGGCTTAGGTTAAGGCTTAGTTTACGGCTTGAGCGTGGGCTTAGGTCTAGGCTTGCGCTTAGCTTTAAGCTGGGTTTAGGCTTGGACTTAGGATTGTACTAAGGTTTAGGCTTGGCTTAGGCATCGACTTAGGCTTACACTTCGGTAAGCTAGCTTTTGGCGTACATTCAAACTTTTTCCAGATCGAGCATCAGGGAGAGGCTATCGATTACGCGATGAAATTGATTGATGGAAATGTGGTACAAAATTGTAAAATCCTTGCCAGGAAAAGCAGAAATTTTAGAAAGAGAGGGAGGGAGCGAGAGAGAGACATTGAGCGAGTGAGAGAGAAAGAGAGAGAAAGCGAGAGAGCCAGAGCGAAATAGAGAGTTCCAAAGTGACAGCTCGTAAATATGGGTAGGTTGCTGTCTCACCCCCTCATCGAGTCGGCATGTCAAACATGTCGATTGATGTTGAATGGAGGGAGAGAGATGAGAGAGTGAAGAGAGTTGAGAGAGAGCAGAGAGAGAGAGAAGCAGGGACTGTCAACAGTAAATACCCAAGTGCTGGCTGGCTGGAATATGCTGTGGAAATGTGGCTAATAACAGCGAAAAAAAATCAGAAAAAAGACTGGAGTTTTGAAAATTTTGCAAAGAATCTCTGCTAGCCTGCCCCGAGTTAAAAACCTTTAAAAAAGCTTTTTTTTAATTGAAATGTTTCAAAAATGATCCTTTAAATCTGGGTTCTATCCTAATTAATTATTTTGGTTTCCTTTTGTGTTTCCCATTTTAATTGTCTATTGCCCGCCAATTATTCCACAATGCTCGCTACTAGCTTCCTATTTACTTGGTTACGGTAAACTCTAACATTCCGCAAAGAATCCCTGCTGGCCGGCCCGGGCACGAATTCAACAAAAAAAGTCTGACTTTGAAAAAATATGTTTCTGACAGATGGCTCTCAGCCTCAACACAAATACCATTAATACCTTCTCGCACGTTAGTGAAAATAATGGCCCGAGTATTTCCAAAAATTCCGAAAATATGCTCTGCTACTGCCTGCCGGCCTTAAATTAAACTAAAAATTCTCCATAATCTCTCAATAATTTTAATTCTAAGACCTTTTTTCATGCAAAAGTTACAATTTTTCCTCCAAAAATTTGATTTAATCGGCTTAAGCTCTCTATCCCAGCCGTGTTTTCTCAAATGGCTTTCAAAAAGCTGTCCAAAAGGCTGTAAGAAAATGCGTGAAATTCATAAATAGTGATTTTTTTGAGTAAAAGCTTTGCACGGGGAAGCATTAGAAATTCGGTCCATTTCGCAAAACTATCTGTAATTGTAAAAAACATCCGGAAATTTCGACAACCGGAGAGCAAATATCTCCTCCGCTCGTTGACGTGAAAATCGGCCTCGACTGCGCGCCGCTAAAGCATATTAACCTAATGTCTGTTGTTTAATTAGGCCTATATTAAACTCTGATTTTTAAAATATATTTGAAACAAATAAATTCCCTGGAAATACGAATTAAACATTAAAGAAGAGTGGCTTTTGAAGCGGGATAAATAATTGCGCGTTAGTCGAAGAATTTAATTTTAAAATTCAGTGAAACATTGAAATTTTGGGTAAGAGCTTTCGACAATTGCGAGGCCAGCAGAACCTGGCCCGGTGCGCCAGATGATGATTGGGGATGATGAGATGGAAATCTGGCTTTCTGGGATGAGAGTTGGCAAATAGAGAGAGAGAGAGAGAGAGAGAGAGAGAGGAGAGAGAGGAGAGAGATCCCATCGGCTCCAAATCCCTGCCAAAAAAACTGCTGTTTGATGAGCCAACGCAACGGAACACCACTCTTTACATCATCGAGAAGCCCCTGAAAAATGTCAGAGAACGCGAAACTTATTTTTAAGGATATCAAAGAATGATCACCAATATTTCATTTTTAAGCGCAGGGAAATGGAATATTTTTGAAACATAAATTATTCAAGCAGACGCACCCCAAGAGGAGGGCAGGCTAGCAGAGATTGTTTGAGGAAATGGACGGACCCGAGAGAGGAGGGCAGGCTAGCAGAGATTGGAGGAAATGGACGGACCCCGAGAGGAGGGCAGCTAGCAGAGATTGGAAGAGGAAATGGACGGACCCCGAGAGGAGGGCAGGCTAGCAGAGATTGGAGGAGGAAACTGAACCCAGTATTGGAAATGAATCATTTAGAGTGCGGGGTCAACGGTTTGGCCGAGGAAATGTTGCGAGTAAATTGGGAGGTTTCTTGGGGCTGAAGAGAGAGAGAGAGAGAGAGAGAGAGAGAGAGAAAGAGAGAGAGAGCGTGAGAGAAGCCGAGTCGAAGACAAATGTGCAAACAGAAACTCTATCAACAATACCAGCTCTCTGCCCACCCACCGGCTGCTTACCGCCCTTCAGAATTTTGCCGCTTGGAAATTATATGAATCACAATCACAATATTTGAAAATCCAATTTTTTTCGTAAAAAATGTGTTTTATCAAATTCCCGTACGGAATCGTTCATTTTTCGAGCAATAAACACAAGGCCAATATTCCAGAAGTGCGGATTTAATTAGCTTAAAAACAGAAAAAATGTTTCATAGACATTAGAGACGCCATAGTTGTAAAACATTTATCTTTTATTTTCTAACAGCCGTTTCAAGCGCAAAATGATTGATTTTGCCGAAAACAGCGTCAGAAAGTTGGAACCGGAAAATTAGCCAAAAGCCTTCAGCTCTCTCCGGGGAAATTTGGCCAATTTAGGGCGGTTCAAACCCAAAAGTGCTATGTGGGGGAAATCAATGCTTTCAAAAAAAATGTTTCAGGAAAGCTGCCTAACGGAGGCTGGATCGAGATTGCAGTATTCAGCAAAGATACCCTGGTAATAGACATCAAAATAGCTTTGATGGTTCTGGTTCCTTAGCGGGGGGAGGTTTAGTGTCAAAAGTTTTCGCTGGTTCAATATTTTTTGGGGGATTACATCATGCTGACAAGGAGACGTTTTTGCGTGTCGTCGGGACTTTGGCACGGGACAGCTATCTTGTGCAGAATTTTACGCTGATTCCGAATATGGTAACCGTTTTTGCGGAATAGCCGGAATTATGAGCGATTTAAACTTCAAAACAGCCCTACATCGGCTACTTCGATAGTCATAAAAGGCTTCGGAATACGTTTTAGAGAAAACCAGATAGTACATCTTGTTCAGAAAAAAATTGCTATAAAATGTACCATTTTAGCTAAAATCATTGAAAAGTTGGGCGAATTTGATAAATTGGGAGGCCCATAATTTTACAAAAATTTTCAAAATTTCAACATTTTTGAGTTAAATAGCTCATTTTATAGAGAATTTTTTCTGAACAAGATGTACTATCTGGTTTTGTCTAAAACCTATTCCGAAGCCTTTTATGACTATCGAAAGTAGCCGATTTTGGGCTGTTTTGATGTTTAAATCGTTCATAACTTTCGAAAAATGTCTATTCCGCAAAAACGGTTACCATAGGCGGAATCAGCGTAAAATTCTGCACAAGATAGGCTTGGTCCCGTGCCAAAGTTCCGACGACAATCAAAAACGTCTCCTTGTAAGCCGGTTGCGCATGAAAAAAATACACTGAGAATTTTAATTCTCGATGAAAACAGAATAACCTTTAACAAAAGTAAAAATAACCCGGAAATTCGGGTTGGTAAGCGATTTTTCGGGATTTTCGATATTTTTCCACATTCTGCTAACGCTATTCGATGGAGCATCAAAAAAATATACTAACAGTTTTATATGCAGTGAAAATAATGTATTTTAAGGTCCGAGAAGCTATTGATAAAACAATGACCTCGCGTAACCCCCCGCTAATGAACCAGAACCAGCTTTTCAACCACGCAAGATTTTGGAACCAAATCAGCATTGCAGCAGGAAGCAAATTAGAAAGGGTATACCCTTTAGGAACATTTTTTAGAAAACCGTGTTTCAGAAATATTGCGCCTTTCTGAGGTCTAAAATCACACAATTCAATATCGAATAGCCACGGGACAACCAAGTCGCGACTGTCGCGCGCGAGTCGCGCACGAGACGCGCGCGAGACGGTACCGACTCGCGATTGTCGCGCACGTCTCGCGCGCGTCATTACCGCGACACAGCCTCGTGCGCGACTCGCGACCATGTCGCGGCCGTCCGAATCACTACCGTTTCCAACGCGCGACAATGGCACGATTTGTTTATCCCGTGTAGGACAAATATACCGGAAGCAAAAAGCTGGCTAATCGCTTCAAAATCAAACCAAACCCCGTTTCCAAGTAATAAAAAATGCTGAAAAAAATAAAATCCATATACATAGAAATAATAGACATAAATTGAGCACCTCGACGAAGAAATTGGGAGTGAAAAATGGGGATTACGAGGCGGAAAAGCCAAAGAAGAAGCAGGAAAAGACAAGGAATAAACAAACGGCAGCCAAAGAGCATTCTCGATCTTCACCATCCTACATTGGTTGAAATTTTTCGAATCGGTATTTCCCAAATGTGGAAACATCTCTTTTGAGAGATTCATTTACGGCGAAATACTTGAGGATTAAGCTTTTATCGGGGAGGGGAGCAGGCTAGCAAAGATCCTTGAGGAATGCCATCTAAGAAAGTAGGCTTACAAATATGAAATGGAACCTCCGGAATTACCGGCAATTTTTAGTTTGGGTACTTCCGCGATTTTGAAACATTAATCTTCGATTTTTCGAGGCGAAGAGACTATCGACACTGTCCGCTCTCTAGAAAAAAACAGGCTAGCAGACATTCTTTGAGAAATTCTGGGGTTTTATGAATGTATTTTAAAGATTGCGGATCTTTTTATCGTTTGCGAAAGAGGGCAGGCTAGCAGAGATTGTTTGAGGAAATCGAAGGAATCCATGTATACAAGAAGCCACAATGGGACGAATGTTTCAAGATTTCGGGTTGGGACGACATTCTCTCTTCTAGGGCAGATTCCCTAAGGGGGCGAGAGAGAGAGTGAGAGAGAGAGAGAGATAAAGGCGCTTCCGCTCTTGCTGCCACCCGGAATAGCTGGAGGGCACAATGGACAACCGATTGGCGGGTGGGCCAATGCGGAACCGCTTTTCTCACGAGATGCTAGCATTAGAAAGCCGATTAAAGGGGCTACGAAATGTCAAAAATTGAATGACGACCCAAAAATCGGAGCTCTGTACGTGGGCGGCCTCTGGACACCTAGGGTCGCGGGAAGCTCGCAAATTTGAAATTGCCTGTTGTCACCTCGAAATCACGTTCTCGGCTGATTTTGGGTGAAATTTGATGATTAAAACACCAAAACTTTTTAAAATTGAGTGAGGCTTTCAAAAATGGGCTCAGAATGCGCGAATTATAGTGTTTTCACAAAGAAACCGGGCAAAAATCGAAAGAGTGAGGGCCGTCGTCCCGCAGCGCCCGCTGGCAATTTGCCAGAAATCAAAGAGACCTCCCAAAAGGGCTTTGATTTGGCATTTCGGAGCCCCTTTAAAGGGACCGTTTATACAATTTTATTGTGTTTATCGGGATTTTGTTAATTATCTTTTTTCATTTTGAAACTTTTAATGTTTAATAAAGTTAAATTAAATTTGCAAGAATAAAATGCTAGTTTTTCGACGAAATAAAAAAAAACGCTAACAACTATACAACTCAGGGGGCGCGAAACTCGTCCGGCGGGCGCCAAATTGTAAACAGGAGTTGGGCGGACGGGAGGGACTTGGTATAATCCCCCCGCGGCGGCCACTCTGCCACACCCCCTACCGATTTACTGGCTTCCCCCGACCGGAACCACCAAAAAATGAGCCCAAAAAAAATTCCGGACGGATTTAGGCGCGCCGCGACACGCGACGCGCACGCCCGCCCGGTGCTGGGCTGATAGCGGGGGGTGTGGGAATGTTATTTGGCATATACCTATTTATCAAAATTCCGGACGTTTCTGGCCTATTTTAATATCGTTTCAAGAAGTTTTTTGCTTACTAAAAAACTTAAGAAATTTTTTTTTATTCTGGCCATTTTCTTCGTTTTTTAAATAATTTAAAACCTTAAATCTCAAATTTTAAATGCAGATGAATTGAAAGGTCGTTCTCCAAATGTTAGTCCAAATTTCTGATGCGCCTTGCCGTTTGTCGTCGTAACAAAATCTTTGACGATCGGCCGGTAGAGTCACTAAAGTTGGGCATAATTTTTTTACCACAAAAACACGTAAAACATTTCGTTTTTAAGCCGTGGGGTTTTATCGATTTCCCTAAATTACTGTAGAATGTCGCTTTTCGCCTTTGGTCTTGGTTTCTGTCTTGTGAAATCAGGAAATTCTCACAGAAATCAAAGCAAATCCAATTTTTTTCCACCAAAAACATGTTAAAATGTTTATTTTACTGTTTTTCCGCGCCGTCGGATTACGGTAGCCCCGCCCCCTTTTCTGAAGGCTGGCAATATGGCTGATGGACATATATTGGGGGAGCAAATCTGGCTAGTACGCCGGACAGAAAATTAGATAAACTCGAAGGCAGATGGGACCAGCTACAAGCAACGCTGCCAAATTGCCATAGAAATACGCCAGGCGGGGGGCAGGCTAGCAGAGATTGTTTGAGGAAATGGACGGACCCCGAGAGAAGGGCAGGCTAGCAGAGATTGGAGGAGGAAATGGACTAGCAGAGATTGTTTGAGGAAATGGACGGACCCGAGAGGGGGCAGGCTAGCAGAGATTGTTTGAGAAATGGACGGACCCCGAGAGGGGGCAGGCTAGCAGAGATTATTTGAGGAAATGGACGGACCCGAGAGGAGGGCAGGCTAGCAGAGATTGGAGGAGGAAATGGACGGACCCGAGAGGAGGGCAGGCTAGCAGAGATTATTTGAGGAAATGGACGGACCCGAGAGGAGGGCAGGCTAGCAGAGATTGAGGAGGAAATGGACGGACCCCGAGAGGAGGGCAGGCTAGCAGAGATTGGAGGAGGAAATGGACGGACCCCGAGAGGAGGGCAGGCTAGCAGAGATTGGAGGAGGAAATGGACGGACCCCGAGAGGAGGGCAGGCTAGCAGAGATTCTTTGCGGAAAATTGGGCCTGGCCGGCAAGCTGGCAGAAACCCTTGCGGAAACCAACAAATATTATTTGTTTCCAGGCGCTACAATGACAGATGG
This sequence comes from Mesorhabditis sp. LJ9110, assembly GCA_038088335.1. NCBI lineage: Eukaryota > Metazoa > Nematoda > Chromadorea > Rhabditida > Rhabditidae > Mesorhabditis > Mesorhabditis sp. LJ9110. Next base: position 55,472 of record JBBGBA010000129.1, on the reverse strand, counting down.
GTGCCGGCGAGAGAGAGAGAGAGAGAGAGAGAGAGAGAGAGAGAGAAAGTGAGTGAGAGAGACGAGGTGAAGGGTCAGTCAAGACGCCGGCTGCCACCAAGTGCCGGGATGACCGATCGGGTGGCCACTGTTTCTCTGCTTCTCTCGCTTCCTCTTTGTCTCTGTCTCTCTCTCTCCTTACTATCCGTTGTAATCGAGTCCGAGTCCCTAGGCGATGATTGTGTTCCTCACCCCCGGCGGCACGTCGCAACTTTGAGGAAACCGGGGACCAGATCCGGAGAGCTGTCGAGTACTGTACTGTTAGCGGAGGTGTTAGTATCGGATGCAAGATTATATCGTGCTTTTAGTGCCTTTTTGCTGCTTAAAAAAACCATAGAAACACTCTAATTGAAAAACTTGGCAATTTTACCAAAAATGTAATTTTTATTTACTACTATAACTAAAAGTGCGTTATAACCAGCTGTATAACTCGCTCCAGGACCCATCGGATTTGTTCATAGCATTTTCAAGTGTCGGGAGGTCCAGTTTTTCGCATTTTTTTAACCGTGACATGCCCATTTCGAGCAGCAAAATGGATCGGTGTTGCAGATTTTCTAATCGAGAGCCGAGAGCGACGATTACCATCACTTCATCTGCAGAAAACGGCTTCTAGCGGCTTGGCTATATGATTTGCATCGAGCAATCGTCGCATCCTCATCCGGAATCTACTATTTAACGGAAAATCAAGCCTTCTCTTCCAGTTCATCTTCTTTTTCGACCCTTCCTTCAAGACCTTCGGCTTCTCGTCCCCCGGCCAGCATGTCCGACGTTCGTAACATCATTTTCTTATTGTATTTTTCGGAATTCACCCTAATTTAACTAGTTTTAAAATCAAAATGATGTTTTCCCTTTCTTGTTTTTGAACGGCTTCCGGGGCACGCTCGGCCCCTATCAACACCCCGATGCTGCGCCCCCATTGCACCCAAAATCACCAAAAGTCTGGGGAAAACCCAGACCGAAATTTGAGCAAAATAGAATGATTTTCAACGTTTTTTACTAGTTTGACTAATTTTTGATTCAAATTTATCTAAAACCAGCGCCCAAAACCCGCTTCGCGGGCCTTGGGCGCTGGAATGTGGCCTTTGCATAAGAAATTTTACTTTCCGATAGCTCGGGTCCTGCGGACCCCCCGGCCGACCACGCGCGCGTGCAACTTGCAAGAATGAAGACATTTCTATTTTTTCACATTATGCAAATTACCCCCAAAAATGAGTAAAACCGGCTTTAACTTTGTAAACTTGTATTTTATCAAAATTCTGAAAGCGCCATTGGAAACAGAAGTGTCGATTTCCCCAAGTGACGGAGAATTAGAGCATTTTATGCACGGGAAGACCCTCAAATCGGGCCTCCAAAGTGACATCCACACACACACACACACACAGTTACACGCCAAAATTATATAAGGTAGGATTTAGGTTTTTTTAAACGATCGATCGATTTCTTGCCAAAAAGTGCTGCTTTTAGTGTTTTTTCGCTAGTTTCATTTGGACTTTATAAGTTAGCTCCCGGTTTTCAAGCTCAGAACACTGATTTTTGATGGGTTTTCTCTGGTATTTTATGCTTCCCAAGCCATCTAATGATTTCCATCCAAAAACGCCGACTTTGAGAGCTGCAATGCGGGAGGATTTTGCTTCTTTTTGTTTCAAGTTATAAGTGAGCTCTAGGGTTTTTCTGCCAAAAACGTAGCTTCGTTGTTATGTGGAATGTCCCTTCTTTTTTTCGTTGGAATGTGTTGTTTAATCTTTTAATCGAAATCACCTTTCAGATGGGACAACAACAGTCCGGCTTCGGCGGCAAACGCGGCGACAACGAGCGCGGAGGCGGTGATGCGGATAAGGAAAAGAAAAAGAAGTGAGCACTCAACTTATTGACTCAACTTTCTTTTTTTAGGTACGAGGCCCCGGTGCCGACTCGCATCGGCCGCAAGAAGAAGAGCAGCAAGGGACCCGACGCCGCCAACAAGTTGCCTGCTGGTATCGCCTGCGAATTTGACCCTTCAATTCCCCTTTTTAGTGACCCCGCACGCGCGCTGTCGGCTGAAGACGCTGAAGATGGACCGGATCAAGGACTTTCTGCTGATGGAACAGGAGTTCATCCAGAACCAGGAGCGCCTGAAGCCGCAAGAGGAACGCCAGGAGGAGGAGCGCACCAAGGTAGACGAGCTGCGCGGCACGCCGATGGCCGTCGGGTCGCTGGAGGAAATTATCGACGACCACCACGCGATTGTTTCCACGGTGCGTTTCCAAATTAGGTATTTTTGGTTCTTTCCAAAATCATGTCTAGGGTCCAAATTTGCCCTGATAAATGGAGAATGCGTTTCTACACTGTTTTTGGCTGTTACTAAATGCAGAATACGTTTAGAAAATATCGATTTTTGGACGAAAAATGAAAAAAATGAAATGAATGAAAAATGAAAAAACTCTAAATTTGCTTTTGATTTTCAATGTTGTAAAGTCTGATAAAAACGCTATTTCCGTGTTTAGAACGTTGGCAGCGAGCACTACGTGAACATCATGTCGTTCGTCGACAAGGAGCAGCTAGAGCCCGGCTGCTCGGTGCTGCTCAACCACAAGACACACGCCGTCGTCGGCGTCCTGTCTGATGACACCGACCCGATGGTGTCCGTGATGAAGCTCGAGAAGGCCCCGCAGGTGCTCTTGTTGTTTTGATTCGTTTATGTTTTCTTATTTTTCAGGAAACCTACGCCGACGTGGGCGGCCTCGACCAGCAGATCCAGGAAATCAAGGAGGCCGTCGAGTTGCCGTTGACGCACCCCGAATATTACGAAGAGATGGGCATCAAGCCGCCGAAGGGCGTCATCCTCTACGGCTGCCCGGGCACCGGAAAAACCCTCCTCGCCAAGGCCGTCGCCAACCAGACGTCCGCCACATTTTTGCGCATTGTCGGGTGAGGATTTGGATAATTTAGTCGAAATCGGGCCATTTTGTCCAGAATTTAGCACGGATCCGAATCTGTTTTCAGAAACTGCTAAATGATGGTTTTGAAGAAGTTACACAGCGTAAATTCCTTCCTTTTTGAGCAAAATCAGGGAACCTTACTCGAAATACCAGGTTTTCTGAACGCTTCAAGTTTTTACTAAGATTTTTATAGCCATTTTGGGCTTTTTTTAGCTAAAATTCTATGTAACTTCTTCACAATGGCCCCTTAGCAGATTCTAAAAACAGATTCTGGGTCGGCCCAAAATCTACTCAAAACTCAATTCAATCGAAAGAACGTCTCTGTTGAAATCCTACCTTATATAATTTTGGGGTGTATCTCTGTGTGTGTGTGTGTGGATGTCACTTTCGAGGCCCGATTTAAGGGCCTTCCCCTGGATAAAATGCGCTAATTCTTCGTCACTAGGGGGAATCGACCCTCCTCTTTCCGATGGTGTTCTCAGAATTTCGTTGAAATACAAGTTTACAAAGTTAAAGCCGGTTTTACTGATTTTTGGGGTAATTTGCATAATATGAAAAAAATACTAATTTCCTCCTTCTTGAAATTTGCACGCGCGTGTGTGGTCGGTGGGGGAACGGGGTCCGAAGGACCCGAGCTATCGGAAAGTCAAATTTTTCATGCAAGGTCCAATTCCAGCGCCCAAGGCCCGCGAAGCGGGTTTTGGGCGCTGGTTAGGTAATACGTCGTTGAACTGTCAGAACCCGAAGTTGTTACCAAGTAGACGCTTCACGTGATTAATCTCTTAATTTTCAGCTCGGAGCTGATCCAGAAATACCTCGGAGACGGCCCGAAGATGGTGCGCGAGCTGTTCCGCGTCGCCGAGGAGCACGCCCCGTCGATCGTTTTCATCGACGAAATCGACGCCGTCGGCACGAAGCGCTACGACTCGAACTCGGGCGGTGAACGCGAGATCCAGCGCACCATGTTGGAGCTGCTCAACCAGCTCGACGGGTTCGACTCGCGCGGTGATGTCAAGGTAAAGAATGCTACGTTTTGGGAGAGCGATTAATTTTAGGTTGTTAATTTGTTTTCACCTGTATTTTTCAGGTGCTGATGGCGACAAACCGAATCGAGTCTCTCGACCCGGCGCTGATCCGGCCCGGCCGCATCGACCGCAAAATCGAGTTCCCGCTGCCCGACGAGAAGACGAAGCGCCGCATTTTCCAAGTAAGTTTTGCGAGCTTAATTCCAATAGTCCTTTTTTGTAGATTCACACCTCGCGGATGACGCTCGGCGACGACGTCGTGCTCGAGGACTTCATCACGGCCAAGGACGACCTCTCCGGGGCTGACATTAAGGTGATTTTCTAGTGTTATAGGGGTTTCTAATTGTCGGCAAACTGAAAAGTGATACTGATGTAGAGTCGACAATTCTGTCCGTTTAAGCTCAAAGTGTGCGAAAATAACGAAAGCGCTCGATTTGCAAAATGTGGTCATTTTGTGGCGATTTTGATCTATCGTATTTTTGCTTTGAAAGCCGGCAACAAATTTTACTGATTTTGCCTGATTAGTATAGCTTGTCTCATGTTTTATTCTCTATCAAAAATTCGTTTTAGCTGGTAAAAGTGTTTTTTCTACCTAAATAAGCAATGAATTTGCGCGACAGAAATAATAATAGAAAGTTTGTATAAAAATTGAATTCCCCGTTTTTGCAGGCAATGTGCACGGAGGCGGGTCTGCTGGCGTTGCGCGAGCGGCGGATGCGCGTCACGATGGACGACTTCCAGAAGGCCAAGGAGAACATCCTCTACCGCAAGAAGGAGGGAGCCCCCGAAGCGCTCTACATGTGATTGTCATCAACCCGAATTTCAAATTTTTCTCGTCCTCCCCCCGTTTCGCGCGTGCATTTGTATGTCTGGATTTTGTGCCCCGTCCCACCCTTCCTTCCACCCGTCCATTAAGTGCTTCTACGCTTTTTTCATATTTATTTCCACACGTACACACGGTGATCGATCGATTTTGGGAGTTGTATGATACATGAATAAAGCATAAAATTTTACCGCGTTTGGCAATTTGGTGGTGCGACAGTTTGATGGCATGACGAATGGTATTTTTGGAAATTTGGAGCGTTTGTCGATTTTCGTTAGCCGAACGGACGGTATCATGGCGACGAAAAGTTTTTGGTTGCTCGTGGCAACGTTTTGGAAAGTCTTTTTGACGTTGAAAACGATGACTTCGTGCGAGATTTTGTATTTTTTCGAGATGAGGAGCATTTATTAGCGATTTTTGGCGTTTAGAGAGGCTGGTACTTCGATTTTTTTTTAATGGGTCAGAATATTGCCAGAAGTGCCGGAACCTGAAACCGGCGGCGCTTGTAAATCGTGGGATTAGTTTCAGAAAGGTTTTGCCGAACAAGCACGGCTAGATTCAACCTAATCGAAGAAAAACGCTAGGAAATAAGCCAAAAAATTTATTCATCAATGCGTTTTTTTCAGAATCGTTTGCGACTGTTTTCGCGAATCCACTTTTATTGATTCTTTTGCAGGGTTATACGTGCATTAGAAAAGCCGAGCGCTGCATTTTAATGTCTTTTTTTTGAGAGCGTTAACGTCAGAATAAACCTTAGCTAAAATGGGAGCCTAAATCGTTCTCTAGTTCCTGTTTGGGTTATCAGGTTTATGGATGCATTTTATGCTTTTCCTTCGTTTCCTACTCGCTAGTTTCCCCTGGAAAACTTCCAATTTTCAGGCATGTCCGACGACGAGGATATGCCGATGGCGCCACGGCGCAACGCCACCTACCGCCAGCATCCGCTCGCTGACGACGATGAGGATGAGGGGCAAGCGATACGACTGCCCGTCTACGTCTCCTCAGAAACGTTCCGCACCAAGCTCTACGCCGTCAGCTACCCGCAGCGCAAGAAAGAACTCTTCACCAAGGCGTTGCGCTCGAATTGTCGCTTCAAGCGCAACGTGTCGCTGCTTGAAGTTAGGGTGAGAAGCTTCTAACACTAGAGTTCTTTCTATTTATGGATTTAGTTTTTTCGGAATTCTCCCAATTCGGGAAAGGAAACAGCCTTTTTCGTTATAATCCCGGTTTTTGGAACAAAAATCGAGCGAATGATGGAAAAGACGGGGCAAAACTCAAATTGTCAAAGTTTTCTAGATAGTTTTCGACTCGGGATATAGCTAAATTTAAAACTAAGACTATGAAAAGGTTTGTTTAGCATTACTATGGGTTCAGGAGCTGGCATAACAGAATCCATCGTCCGAGACTTTGCTAGAGGACTATTAAAGTGGTTTTCGAACTAGTAGACTAGTTTTTTCAGACGAATCCGCAAAAAATGATTCCTGCCAGTTTTTGTCGTAGTTTCATCAGTTTCAGCGCCAAAAACTGCTGAGAATTTAGTGAAAGGGATAACTTCGATAGTGTTATTTTCATAACTTTTTTTTCATTCTGTTATTTTCATTCCAGGTGGGCATCGACCAGAACAGCGCGTCGTACGACAAGACGAAATGCGTCGGCGACGGCGGCGATTGTGGCGGAAGTCGCGCAAAACGGGCCGGTCTCCCCTCGGAAATCGCACAGGAGGAGGTGTTTGAAGGTGAGCGGGGGTGAAGCTTCAAGCGCTGCTGATTTGGGCCCGTTTGGCCGGGTCCCGTTTCTGCATGCGAATTTCCGCGGAGTCGAATTTCGAACAGTTTTTGACATAGATGACTTTAAAGAAATTTTTTTAAGTAAAAAGCGCTGAGAATAATTGATCGCATTCGTTCGTTTTCGTTATCCCATCGTTAATCTTGATGTTTGATTATTACAAAAGCTGAAGTCAAGACTATGCGTGAACAGTGCCGCAATTGGTAATTGCCCTTTACCAAATACAGATCCAAAAAAAATGCATAAACAGGAATCGGCGAAATTATTTTTCTTAACCCTTTTCTAACGCTTTTTTCCAGGAAGAGCCCACCCTCCAACGGGGCCACTGAACTACGCGGTGGGCAAGATTCACGAGGGACGCCTCTACCTGACCCCAATTGACGGACTGCTGCCGCTCACCCGGCCCCTCACCCATATGAACAACCGGAGAACGGCCGGCAACGCCGATAAGGACATTGACGAGGATCAGTCGGCCACCGATTCCGAAGCCGAGGGCCAACCCGTGCGCATCAAATTTGCTAGGTGAGAGCGGGCGGCTTGTATCTTGGGGAAATTCAGAATGCGACCCCAGTTTTTACATAAATACATACTAGGGTTTATTTCGGAATCAGTTCTTTTTCTTTGCCACTTTTTCTGGCGTAGTTTTGCGCGCCTTTGTTTTCCCCCCTAAAAACTATTTTCAAGATGGGGATAGGCACGATTTTCTAGACGAGCAGACATAACCACGCCAGAAAAATAAAGTGTTTTTTAAGAGTGGGGTACCGAAATAGAGCCAGATTTTATTTTTCAACGTTTCGAGGCAGAACATAGGGATTTGGTCCAAAAATGCTAGGCGAACGTAATTTTACATGTCCTTGATGCGATGGAAAAATTTGACAGATGAAAATGTGTTTTTACGGGCGGGAAGGCATATTCATAGAAATTTGGGGCCGAAGCTCCGTTTTTATCGCAGTCTTGAAGCGTTTTTTGGCTCTAGCTGATGAAAAAATGGGCAAAATCGATGTCCAGGGAAAGGCATGATTTTGAAGGCCGTGAAAGCTATTTTAGAACAATTTTGAGGGGTTTTATGGCTTCTAAAAGTAGCTAGAAGTTATTGGCGAGGAAAAACATCCGGAAAATATTAAATTTATAATTTCCCCATTTTCAGGCCCGAAACCGAGCGCCAGAAGAAGCGGCGTGAAGCCTCCGCCTTCCACCGCGAGAAGCAAATCGCGAGCGACGTGTGGATGCACCTGGAGCTGTACAACGTCATCGAGGACGGCCTCGACGAGAAGCTGCACTCCGTCTTCGCCTCGCACATTGAGCGCAACGGCGCGGCGGCAAGCCTGGGCTCCCTCGTCGAGCAGCAAGACTTCCGGCAGCTCGTCCTGCAGACCATCATCAAGAAGCCGGTGGAAAAGATTGACCTCAAGAATTGCCCGGAGACGCAGCTCGTCATTCAGCGCATCAAGGAGCTGCTGCCTTTTGATTTGCAGGTATATATTTTTGGTTGTAAAGGGTTTCCGTTAGATTGCCCAAAAGAGCGTTTTTTACACAAAGCATTGCTCCGTAAGCCTTTTTGCCTGGATTAATAAAATTATTTAATCGAGCCGACGGGATTAGTTTTTTTTAATTACCCGAAAAGGGGTTGCGGGCGGTAAACTAATTTTTGCATTTCCACCAGTGGAATAGATCTTGGATTTCTATGATGTTTTTAGCCGGTTTCGATTGCTCAAAAATTATCAAAACTATTACAAAAATTCGAAAATTTCAAGCTTTTACTTTTTTTGGTCATTTTTTATATTTTTGACCAGAAACTTGACATTTTTCGAAAATTCTTTTTGTTAACGCGCTTTTTATATCTAAAGGAATGTATAAAATGCTATAAAAATTAATTATATTTCGTGATAGGACCACGCGTGATTACTTGGACAAAAACCTCGCGATCGCGGCAAAATTTAGCATAAAAATTCATGGATATGTGTGGCCTTTCAACTGCTGGCCAGCGAAAGCAAATAGTTTTTGAAAAAGCTCATTTAGGTATCTTTAGAAAAGCGTGCTGTGTTTAAAAGCCACATTATCAAAAAAAATTTAAAACGCTGGTTTTCCGGCGTTTTTCGAAGTTTTTGGTTGGTTTCAAATCCTAAAACCCGCCGGACCGCAAAAGGTTTTTAGCATTTGAGAAATGGTTTTTTTTGTGCTAGCTTGCCCAAAATTTCACCTTCTTTGTTCAGGTAAAAGCCGTGCTGCTGAAAGCCTTCGTCATCTCGCACACCACCCTCCGCCAAATCTTCCCCACTTTCCCGCTCGAGCGGCTCGTCGACGCGGCGTCCCGGTACGCGCATCTGATGCGCGGCAACTGGGTGGTGCACAGCGAGGAGCTGTTCAAGCCGGCCAGCCGTGCCGCTCGCATCGGCTCGATCGACGTGGCGCTGGTGAAGCAGCTGCGCGCCGCCCGCGATTTCGCGCTCGCCATGATCGAGTATGGCCTCACCGTTAGCCGCGACGATTTGAAGGCGTTTTTCAAGGTAATTTTTGTCTAAAAATTGCACCTTTTTTCGCGCGGGCAAGAAGTTTCTTCTATTTTTGTAAAATTTCAGCAAATGAAGATTCTATTTGGCTCCCATTTTTACGCGATTTTTTCAGCTCAACGTGCTCGACGTGGACAAGGTCGTCTCGACGTTCGGCGCGCTCGACGTCGACGGGCACACGATTCGGCTGAAAATCGGCGACTGCAACGCCGACGAGCTGTTCACCAACGCCGCGTGCGCGCAGCTCGTCTGCCAGCACAAGGACGCGTGGAATCGACGCTGCGAGCGGCTACTGATCGAGTTGACCGGCGGATCAAGCAAAGAATAGGCTCAAACTTCTGAACAATCATTTTGTTGATGTTTTACAGTTTCTATGATTCTCTTCCTCCCCCGTTTTATCCGTAAAATTTGTGCTCTTTTTCTGGACTAAAATTAAACCAATTTGAAGCGTTACAAATTTTATTGGTTTGAAAATCTAAAAGAAATCCTAATAGAGAATTTTAAAATTTTTTGATTTGTTCCCCGCCCAGTGCCAATCGAAAATTGCGTTGATTTTTTTAAATTATGCCAATTCTAGAAGGTTTTTTGTGTTAAAATACGTATCTAAAAGTTACCTGAAGATGATCTAATTTTTAATTTCTTCGAAAGAGTAGTTTTTCAAATTTTGCCGGTTTTATGCAGAAAAAGCCACTTTGTAGGGTTGGTCTAAATTAAGCCAGTTTTAAGCTATGATAGAAAAACAAAACCAGAAAAGAATGTAGAAAAAGGGCCAATCGTTTTTAAACGGTTTTTACCAGCTTTCGTAAAATATAAAATTTTTGTTTTTATAGAACCGATTTTACGCCTTTTTTTAGTAACGAAAACCGGCTCTAATCTTTTCGATTCTTCTCGATCTGCCATTCCCGATAGAATTCTTCTTTTTTTCCTCTCTTTACCGCGCGGGTTTTCCTTATTTTGGTTGGCCTTCCGGTATGCACAAATTCGTTATCGCCTCGCCATTGTTGTTATTGTTGAGTTTTACTTTTATAATGTTTTCCCTGCTCTCTATTTGCTGTCTCCTGTTGAATAAAACTTAACAAAACCCAATTTCAGGATGGGCAAACGCAGACGCAGCCGCGGAAACGCCAGCGTGTCGGCCGGCGATGATTCGGCGGCGGCGCAGCAGAACGATCAGCCGGATGTCAAGAAGATGAAGCAGGGTGAGGATTTGGGTACACGTCTAGTGGCAAGAATAGCAAAATTTGAACGATTGCGATAAAGCGGGGAGAATCGTTGCCTCATGAACCAATGCTTCTATGATTGCTTCTAAACGTGCCTCTAAAAGTGGTTAGGTCTGGGAATGTGATTTCTGCAAGCCATATTTCGCATGGCAGTATTCATATGTAATGTATCATAATTGCAACTGAGTATTTTTAAAGTTTTTTTTGCTATTGTAGATATCAGAACTTAACAAATTTTCATTAAACATACAAAAATATAGATTTTTAGAAGCTAAGACTTTTAGAAACTTAGCGAGTTTTAAAAGTTTAAGAGGAGGAGTTTTAAGATTTTTGAAGTAAAGAGTCGTGGCTGCGATAACGTCGTTTCATCGACCTTTCCGCAAAAGCGCATTTAAAAAAACCCCCGCGCTAGCTTCCGATCGAATCAACGCTAATTTTAGACACCCCGAGGCAACAGAAGGCCGACCGCTGGGCGGCCGTCGAGGATGGCAGCGCCGTTTCGGCAGCTGGTAATCCTTTCTTTCATATTCTTGCTATGATATCTTTCCTAGCAATCTTCTCGAATGGGCACGCCAAGGAGAACGTGGCCCCGAAGCAGCAGCGCCGGCGCAGGGACCGCCGGACTTTTGTCGAGGTCGACAATGCCGATCGCATGCCCGAATCGTCGGTGGGATATTTTAGAAAATTATTTCGATGAATTTTACGTGGTAATTTATCGTTTCAACTGTTTTCTTGCCCTTATTTAAATATAAACGTTTTCAAAGGAAGCTAGATTTTTCCTGAAATTGGATTGAAACTCACCTGTTTTTCCATTTTTCAAAAATTAACTTTCAGTGAGGAGTGCCTTGACAATATGCCTTTTTACTAAATATTAAATTGACTTCAAAACAGTTTGTGCAAAAAGTTAAATAAGTCTAAAAATTAAGCTTTATTATCAAGAAAAAGCCTATTTCAGAAGAAGCACAAGCTGAAGCTGCACAAGACGGATTCCAAGAAGGCGGCCGACAAGTTGAATGGGACCACTGAGCCGGTGGCGGAAGCGCTGCTGAACGGCGCCGCCAAGCCGACCATCAAGGAATTCACCGTCAAGGTATGGTGGAGCTGCCATTTTTAGAAAACCACGCGGAACGAGAGTGCAGATTTTCAAGACCGTTTTTTTCAGGGCCATCAAGAGATCGTGATCGTCGAAGAGGTGGAGACGAAGACGCTCGATGGAGGAGGTAAAAAATGGAACAAATTGCTTTTTCTGGCCTTTGGATTTTTCCTCCGCCGCGGGACGCAACGCGCGCCTCCTTGCGATGATGTAATGTATCACTCGCACCGGAAACCGCTTGTACGCTCGACTTTTGATGTTGTGATAGGTTACGACCCGCTCACGGTGGCCAAGCAGTGTGCGCACGTTGCGTATCGCGGCAGCGGAGCCTCTGCTGGAATCACATACCTTGAATTTTCCTTTAGCCAAAACGAAGCGCACGATCCGGGAAGAGATGACGTCGGTGGAGGGCGTCGACTACATCGTCCAAGACCCCGACGATGAGGCCGAGGCGGCCGTGGAGGAGCTCGTCGAGCTCAACGACGACGCCTCGGAGGGCGATGAGGATGGGAGCGATTTGGCTGGTAATTTTTGAATCCGTCTTTTGCTGAACTAACCTTTCTCCAGAATTCATTCGCATGGACGAGCTGGGCAGCGACGACGAGGAGGACGAGTCGGACGTGTCGTACGTCGACGGAATGGGTAAAAACTTGAAATCTTTGATTTTTTTTATGGATCACGGTTTCGATGTTGAAAAAAAACTTTCGTTTAGCCCGGGAAATAGCCTGCACAATTCACAAAAATTGCAACATATTCGCCCCGCTCGTAAACAGCGGGGCCGTTTCCCAGACGTGATGGGGAATTTTTTTATGCAATAGAAAGCGCCACAAATCAATAAAATTAAATAAGTTTGAAGGGAGTTAAATTAAATTAGGTTTAATATTTAAGACCTGAAAAATTACGATTTTCAGAATCACTGTCCTCAGCTTCTGAGGTGGATGAAGATGAGGAGGCCGAACTTGGCGGCGATGGCGACTCGATCGACCTGGACGAGGATCAAGTCCATTTTCTGCACGATTCGCCGGATGAGGTTGGTTTTTTGCATAATTTTGATTTTTTTACGCTTTTTAGGGTGATGAACAAGACGAGGAAGAAGATGACGATGATGAAGAGGATGAGGATGAGGAAGACGAAGAAGACGAAGAAGAGGATGAAGAGGATGATCAAGTTTTCGGTGCGTTTTGCCTGTTTTTGGATAGCTATATTTTTATTTTTAGGAGGTCTCGACCTCTCCGGTGAATCTGACGACGAGGAGGACGGGCTCGGCTTTGTCGTCGACCGGAAGGCGGTTGTGGTAGGCTTTGACATCCTTTCCGCAAAATTTCTGACCCGAACAGCTTGAATTTTGACTCTTAACTATCCTTTCCTATACCAAATGGCTATTTTTCAAATTTTGCTGTTATTAAATTTTGGGCTCGTTTTTAAAAACATTTAATACGATTTTTAAACTTTTACAACTTCTAATCGACTTTTCCAGGTTGGCCCCACCGCGCAGAAGCAAGGAAAAGCCAAGCAGCTCGACTTCTCGGCTTTCCCCTTCCAGGGCCCCGATTCGACCGTCTCCTCCACGAAGGCCTTCGCCTGGCTGATTGCAAACTGTGACGTCCAGACGTTCTTTGCGTGGGTTTCGCAATCTCCACAAAATCCCTCTCCCTTTTCAGCGATTTCTGGCAGCAAACGCGCTGGTCGTCCGCCGCGGCCACGCCGGCTACTACGGCAATCTGCACGACTTGGCCCAGTTCAGCGACGTCATGTCAAAGGCAACCTTTTTCGTTTTGGCTTTTTTTTTTGGTTTTTAGGAGCACATGGAGTACGGGAAGAACATCAACGTGGCCGAGTACCGCGACGGCGTGCGCTACACGATCAACGGCACCGGACGCGTCTACCCGCGGCACGTCCAGAAGCATTTGGCGGTGCGTTTTTGGCCTGAACTGCTCCAAGTCGTTGGGGGGCGGTGAGGCAAGGTCAAGCGCCTAAAAATGAGGGGTTTTCCTTTTGATCGCCCTCTAATTCTCTTCTTTTCCAGGATGGCCACTCGGTGCAGCTAGTGAACCCGCAGACCTTCTTCCCGCGCGTCTGGTACCTGTGCGACCAGCTGCAGGAGATTTTCGGGTGCTTCGTCGGCGCCAACACGTAAGCGGCCTTCCATTCGGCTTTTTTAACGCACACCTTGTTCAGCTACATGACGCCGGCCGGCTCGTCGGGCTTCGCGCCCCACTGGGACGACATCGACGCGTTTCTGATGCATCTCGAGGGCAGGAAGTTCTGGAAGGTGTGGGCCCCCAACACCGAGGAGGCCAGTCTCCCCAGGCTTAGCTCTGGTGCGTATTTGGATTTTGAAAATGTTCTAGAATCTCGATCTTATGGTGAAAACATTGGAATTTCCGTTCTAAGATAATTTTGACCTTTTAAAATTTTTTAATGTAGGTTAAAAATGCGCGAAAAATGCCATGACGGCTTATTTAGTTAGTGATGGATTTTTTGATTTTTTTAACATCTATTTGGATTTTTCCCGCGTCGCGACACGCAACGCGCACGCGGCACTTTCATCGCGTAATCGATTAAGACCCCCGATTACTGGATTCGTAAACTCCTTTTACAGGCAACTTCTCAGATAAGGACATGAAGGGCCGACAGCTGTGCTTCGAGGGATGGCTGGAACAGGGGGATATGCTCTATCTGCCTCGCGGCTTCATCCACCAGGTGTGTTTTTGCTTCGGTCTAAAGGGATTGGCAGGGAAGTCCCGTGGATTTTCTATGGATATTTGGTGCGCATGGGATTGCGGTGGGTGGGTAAAATAACAAGGCGCTCGGTTTTCTATGATAAAAAGTAGTTATATGTTTTTGGGCCCTCTCGAATTGCATTATCTAACTATCGAAAGTCGATTGCCCTCCGTTATCCTAGCCGCGCATAGCTTTTAACCAACATTTTTAAGCTATAAAACTTTTAAGGCATATTTCGGGCAGAAATTAATTAAATTTGTAAATTTTTGCCGCTATTTCTAGAGGCGATCATAATCGTTTACGCAAAGCAAAAGTACGGGGGTGCGTATTACGCGGCAAAAATTTGTGGGGAATCCAGGGCCAAGAAAATCCATGGCCATGCCTTGCCAGGCCCTTTAAAACACTCGCTTTTAGGGCTCGGCCTCCCCCGACGTGCATTCGTTCCACATCACCGTCTCCGTCGGCCTCAGCCATTCGTTCGCCGACCTGCTGGAGAAGATTGTTCCCACCGCCGTCGAGGAGGTCATCGCCTCCAGCTCAAAGTTGGTGGTTTTTGCGATTTTTGGAGCGTTTTTAGCGGATTTTTGAGGCAATGGTGCGTAAATGTTTCCATAATTCCACTTTTCAGGGTGCGCCGCAGCATCCCGCCCGGCTACCTGGACATGACCGGCGTCGCCGAGCTCGTCTACCGCAACGAGGAGCAGGAGGAGGAGAAGTGAGCAGGGGTTTAAAGGGACCGGCAGGGGTTGGACTATGGATTTTATCGTAATCCATTCGCGTTTTTGGTACTGGACTATTGGCGGGGGAGGAAACAAGCTTTAGGTAATGATTTCGTACGGCCCGATAACTAAATTTGACCATTTTATGTATTTTAGTATAGTTTTCGATATAAAATCACATGAAAAATGTCGAAAAATGTTGGGTTTTGGGTAAAAAATGGTATGAAAAATCATCAAAGCTTCAAAATTTGTTCTTAACAG
Organism: Mesorhabditis sp. LJ9110; assembly: GCA_038088335.1. NCBI lineage: Eukaryota > Metazoa > Nematoda > Chromadorea > Rhabditida > Rhabditidae > Mesorhabditis > Mesorhabditis sp. LJ9110. The sequence goes on along the minus strand of JBBGBA010000129.1, from coordinate 40,355 downwards.
CTCCTCCTCCCCCGTTAAAAGGCTAGTACCGACAATTTAAGGCGTTGCGGGTCGCGCGTGCGGCAAAATCCATAAGAAATTCATGCCCGAAAAGGTCATACTCATTCCTTGTTTGTCCCTTTGATTTTTCTATTTTTTTGCAGGCTTGCCGTGCCAATCGTCAAGATGGCCTCTTCCCTCGGCCGCCGCATCCGGTCCAGCGTGCACGTGGCCGTCGATCTGATGGCCCGCGAATTCATGCGCACCGCTCTGCCGCCGATGCTCACCGAGGGTTCGTAATTTGGAAGTTTCACCTAGAAATTTTTACATTTAGAAGAGAGACGCCTCTCCGCCGTCGGTGCCGTCGATTTCCTGGGCGGTCGCAAGCTGAAGCTGAATGAGAAGACACGCGTCCGCTTCATTCGACGTCACGCACAGCGGTAAGGGCGTTGCTGCCTCAACAAGGATTGTCCTTTAGGCTGATTTTCGAGTCGGAGACGTCTGCCTTCGTCGTCCATCGGATGTCGAATTCGCTGCAATACGGCGGACGCCCCGAACAACAATTCGCCTTTGATTTGGAGGTATCATTTGCCTTTTGGTTTTCTCTCCCCTAAAACAATCTCTGCTAGCTTGCCCTCCTCTCGGGGTCCGTCCATTTCCTCAAACAATCTCTGCTAGCCTGCCCTCCTCTCGGGGTCCGTCCATTTCCTCCTCCAATCTCTGCTAGCCTGCCCTCCTCTTGGGGTCCGCCCATTTCCTCAAACAATCTTTGCTAGCCCGCCCCTCTCACAGCCTTCATTTCAGTTGGAAGAGGGCTTCATCCAGCTGCAAAGTGCCTATCCGGAATGGACGACGCTTGGCGAGCTGTCCCTCGAGAAGCGCCAGGCCCTGCAGCTTGTTCGTCTACTCTTCGACCACGGCCTCGTCATGGCCGACAACAAATAAATCGCCGATTCTCCTTTTTAGCTTGAAAAATTTACTAGCTTAGCTATTTTCTCAAATTGTTTTTCACTTTGCCCGTTCCCCCATTCCCATAGTATTTTTCGTAGTTTACACATTTTTCTCTGCGTCTCCACGCCCCTCCCCCATCTTTTCTTTGATATTTTATGGTTCTGTTGTTCTCGTTGTTGTTGTGTCGTCGTTGTTGTTATTGGTGTTGTTGTTTTTCCAATAAATTTTGGGAATTTTTATTCTGGTTTTCCTGCGAAAAACGGGATATTAGTCCTATTGTTAGTAGTTATTCCTAGATTTCTTTTATCGAAAGGCCATTAAAAGGATCGTTATCGATGGTTTGTGAATTTTCCGCGAAAACGGCACGCACGCGCGCGCCGCGCGGGGTGATATTTCTAGTCATGCAACAAGTCCTTAGATTTATTGACGGCCGAAGCGAAAAACCGGAAAGCACATTGCACGTGTAAATTAATCGAATTGCCGAGGCGCGAACGAATGGATTTTTCTCTTTTGATATCTTGAGTGACTCGGCTTCTTCTGCCGGCAGTAGAAGCAGTAGTAGGGAGGGCATCGAGTTGAATGGGTTAACTGAAACGGAAAGCCGTTGACAAAGTGCCGGTTTTTGCTTCATTTTAAGGTTCTTTCGCATTATCGGGGGGAGGGAGGAATTACATTTTTAGACGAAATTTGGTCGAAAAACTGTTTTTTTTTGCATTTTTGCATCCAACTATATAAGGTTTAAAAATAAGCATTTAAAGATCATTTCTGTATTTGTATTGGAAAATTTGGATCATTAGAAAAGAGCTGCCAATGCGAAAGAATCAATTTAATTACATTAATTTTAATGCTAAAGTAACCGACAAGGCGCCACAAAAATCGTGGAACTCACTTTTAACGGGCACCAAGTGGGCTCGGATTTTCTTGCTGGGTGGGCTTAACGCTTTTTCGGTGGCAACCTGTCCTCGGAGCGCGTGCGGTCCGGGCTCGACGATGGGCCCTGAAAGGAGCGTTTTAAAGGGGCTGGCAAGGCAGAATTATGGCTTGCTGGCCAGGCCGCCCCTATGGATTTCGCCGCGCACGCAATGCAAAGCGACGTACGCATTGCGTGTCGCGGCGCGGCAGAATCCATAGAAAAACTGACTGCGGTAAAAATTTGATGTTTAAAACTCAAAACATTAAATAGTTTTTAGTCAGAAATAGGGCCGACCTCACGGGCGGACGACAGATCCTCGGCAAAGCTGACGCGGGGGATCGTGCTCAGGTTGCGGCTCGATTTTGGGCTGTAAAAGGGGGTGAAATACGGAAAACAAGCAGCGGGCAGGCTAGCAGGGATGCTTGGCCGGTTTTAAAAACACGGAAAAAGTATGAGGCCTAAGAATTGATTTAAAGATTGAAAAACGTACCTGGGCGACGCCTGGGTGACGGAGCTGTGCGAGTCGGGGCTCGGGCTGAGAAAAGTGAGTTTTTAAAGGCAGGAAGAGACGGACAAGGCAATGCTATGGATTTTGCAGGCTATCGATTCGTAACTGTTTTCATAGGAAGTATTTTAATGGTTTTTAGTAAAAGAAAACTTTATTACAACTAGAAAAATTATCTCAAAACGTTGAAAAAGTTGAAATTTTGTCGAGAACGGCCATTTTTGGCCAAAAATTGAGATTTTTTTTGTGTTATGAATTATTGATGAAAATTTGAAGCTTTTTTATTTTTAGGAAGATAGAAAATTATAAAAACTGTCTAAAAACAGGTCCGCTGTTGTAAAAAATGTTGTCTTCAAAATTTTTCAAATTCTCCGACCTCCTCTGCGTGCGGCTCTCCGATCGGGCTACCGGATCCGGGTCGTCTTTCGCCGCTGCAAAATACGGGGTGATTCTGAAGCAAAGGGCGCCAGCAAGGCTAGGAAGCGTGCCTCCCTGTTTTTATAGTGATTTTAGCATTTTTGTTGATTGCTAGACTCTTATACAACTATCTGTTTGTCTAATTCTTGAAAATTCAAAAAATTTGACCTTTTTAATCATTTTTCGTTTTGTTCTAAAAACCGTTTAAGGTTCAGTAATTAGAACTTTTTTCTAGAGGACCGTACTTGCAAAAGTTAGGTCCCCCGTTAATGGGGAAGGACCGACAAGGCAAAAAACCGACCCTGATGGGTGCGCTTGGAGGAGGAGTTGAGCTCGTGCACCCAGAGGACACGCTCGATGATCAGATCCAGTTGACGCATACGGGAGCCCCACGCCTGGAAAAACGAGGTATCGCAAAATCGCTCTCTCTCACTCACTCACTCACTCACTCACTCACTCACTCTCTCTCCCTTTATCTATTTATCTCTCTCGCTAAGGCTATCCCCCCCCCCCCTTATGGGTGTCTTCCTCTGTCACTCTCTTTCTCTTTCTCGCTCGCTCTCTCTCAATCTCCTCTCTCTCCTCTCTCTCTCTCTCTCTCTCTCTCTCCCCACCTCGAATCTGACTTTCGGCTGCAGTGCCATAGCGAATATTTTGTCAGCGGCCACTTCTCCGGCCCCAACCACCGGCCAATCGGGCAGCGCCGGTTTTCCATGGTTGTTCGGGTCCCTTAAAAGTACAGGGTGGACAAAAAAAAAGATCCGAGTTTGGGGCAGAATAACTCGCGAACGGTAGAGAATCGAAGGTGTGTTACCATGCCAGAATGCTTAAATATGCTGGGTATGAAGATTTAACACAACTTGATTTTTTCGATTTTTGGCGACGTATCAATACAAATTACACCCGGAAAATGTGCGTTCCGCAAAACTTCATTGCATTTTCTCAGTTTCCTGTGGTGGTTGGGTTCTAATTTTTCCTATTTAAGTTAATGTCGGTAGTAGATATGCACCTACAAAATTTAAGAATTTTTGAGGGTCTGGTTGACAAGTTATAGAGGAATGAAATTTTGTATGGGGAAATTTCGTAAATTTCGAAAATTACAAAAACCTATCGCCAAAACATCAGAATAAGTTGTTGTAGACTAACTACGGACCCTATACAACCGCTTAAACACACTTAAAATTTTTTCGAGATCGATGAATTTTCGAGTTTTTCAACGACCCCCGGGTCATGGATTTTTCGAGGTCTCGAAACCGGACTTTGGAAAAATATTTCTAAATTGCCAAAGGGGACTCAGCTAATTTTTTTTGCTTAGTTATGTAGGACTGGGGTTTATCAATCATCTCCAAAATTTCGAGCTACCGTACCCCTTTGGAAGGGCGTCTTTTAGAGCCTTCAAAACAGTTGGTTCGTGCTTTTTTCCGAATCTTGCCACCATTTTATAAAATTTAGTCGCGCTGTGAAAATTATCGTTTTATTTTTATCTGATACTAGTTAAATAGCGCATCCTAAAGCCTTATTCATGAATGTTTTTAACCAGCCGTTGGCGAAAAGAAAATTCATCAAAACCCGAAATAAACCGAATTGGAAATTGCGTAAAAAAATTTTGGAAGGTGGAGTCGTAGGGATATTTTGAGCAATAAGTCTGTGCTATCATTGAAATAAAACTATGCAAAGTTTAAGACGATTTTACGTCGAAAAAATTTTAAAAAGAATTTTAAACTTCGATTTTGGAACAGGGTGATTTTCGATTGAGAGCTGAAAGTCACCATAATTTTGAATCAGATTGCTCCTGAATTTGACAAGCGTAAATCATAACATCAAAGCTATAATCGTATCAAGAAGACCTAGGTGGTTTTTTTATTTTTAAAAATTCGAAAATTGACCCTGGCTACTCGGACCCAAAATCGGCTCTCGGGCCTTGTTTTGCACTTTGCCTCGTAACTTTGTTATTTACCATCGAAAATCAGTCATTTTTGACGAGCTGTCTTACAATCATCTCTAGAAGGCCCTCGAGTTGAAAAATCTTCAATTTATGGAATTTCGTGATGGCATGCTAAAACGCGCTCCATGGGGGATACTGTAGAAAACCGAAATTCGCGATTTTCGTGGTGTTTTTGCCATGGAATCGCTTCGATCTTTCGGTAGAAGCAATATTAACAGTTTTTGGAACAACTGACCAAAAAATTTAAAAGATTCTGTGGCAGAATTAAAAAATCAGTTTTTAGTCTTTTTCATGAAAGTTTGTGGATAGTACGCTCTCGTATTTGGCAGCAAGGTGCCACAACCGATTGCCTAACAACCCTGAAAGTTTTAGTCGGATCGAAGCTAGGGAAGCCGAGAAAAGCGGGAAAAACGAAACCTACAGTACGCCGCTGGGGCACGTTTTAGCAAGCAATAGAAAAATACCATAGATTGTGTTGGGTTCTGGTGTGGGATCCTAGATTATTATTTGGATAATTCATTGGCAAAAAAGCAGCCATGGGCAGTGAGTTAGAAGTGAGTTATGACTCAAAGAGTAAAAATAACGAAAAATCGCGAAAATTGTTTTGTTTTTAGAAAATGGAATAGGCCTCGAAAAATTCTAAGATTTTGCGATTACATTTCTACAAATTTATACTATTTTTAGGCGAAAAATCAGAATTTTCCCACCACCCGTTCAAGAACGCACAATTTTCGGTCGTAACCAGCGTCAATAGTACAGTTTCGTACTAAAAAATCGAAAAAATCAAGTTGTGTTAAATCTTCATACCCAGCATATTTAAGCATTCTGGCATGGTAACGTACCTTCGATTCTCTACCGTTCGCGAGTTATTTCGACCCAAACTCGGATCTTTTTTTTTTGTCCACCCTGTATACGGTAGCTGTCGTATTAAATGGCTTAAATTAAAAAATCACTTAAATTAAATCACTGTAATTAATAACACAAGCGAGAATATTGAGACGATCGATTGGAGTGTAAAAAATTTGCTGAATAACTGGATCATCTGCAACATTTTTTTGTATCAGCTTCGGCAAAAAACTTTTGAACCAAAACACCCGTACCCAGTGCGAATGAACGACACAAAATAGTCGGCGGTCAGCTCGGCCGTTTTCTAAAAAAATTAATATGTTTCGAAGCTATTTAAAAACCGACAACTGGATTCCGGATTCGGTAAACTTCGAAAAACGATAAACAGACGAGTTTAGCGCTAAAAATCACCAGATCATTTTTGTCGCGGCCCAGCGGCGAGTGGAACAGATTGAAGTCGAGGAAATAGGCGATTTCCGAGCCATGAGAGGCGCCTGAAAGATCTTGATCAACTGAAAACAAGACCTCTCTCTCTATATCTCTCTCCCTCGCTCTCTCTCTTTCTCTCTCTAGCTCTCCCTTTCTCTAGCTCTCTCCCTCTCTCTCTCTTGCTCTCTCCCGCCTCTCGCCATATCTTGCTCTCTCTCGCTCTCTCTCGGGCTCTCTCTATCTCTAGCTATCTCTCTCTATCCCCCTCTCCTCCTCTTCCTCTCTCTCTCTCTCTCTCTCTCTCTCTCTCTCTCTCGCGCTCTCTCTCTCGCTCTACCATGAAAGGGGAGCAGCAGTCCGAAGAGGCCGTAGACACGATGGCTGGTGTGTTCGAATGAGTACGCGTACGTCTCGACGTTTCGCTTCTAAATCAAGAAATAGGACGGCCCTTTAAAACATTGCCCCCCGCACCTGATAGTAGTTGATGAAGCGCCAGCAGGCGTGGTTCGAAATGATGTCGGAGGCCATCTAGAAAAATTTTACAAAAATTGTGTTTCGAAAATTATCGAAAAGTCCGAGCGTAAAAAAGCTCAGATTCGAAGTTTTGCATATCCTGAGATCAAAGCTATTTGAGAAAAAGCGACATTTTTTGGTGAAAAATCGGAATTTTGGGCCCTCGTGGATTCCATGTCGTAATGCCCTTTAATGCGTTCCATTGCTCCATTTTACTGCTTTCAAAATTTTTGAACGCATTTTTCAATTTGTAAATCAATTTTTGAAAAATTCAAGAAGCTAAAATGATTAAAATCGCCCGAGGATGTCAGAAATGACTTTAGATTTTGCAATTTCACGCACTTCAGAATTTTCCCGTCCAAATCTGGACTGAGCTTCAAATGATTTTTTTTAAGAATTAAAAGTCAGACCTGTATGTACTGTCTGGCGATGCCGTCCCGCGTCGTGGCCAACCGCTCGCCATCCCCGTAGATCTGGGTGATCATCTGGGTGATTTCCTGCAACATTCCAAAATCGCTGATGCCGAAGCCGCGCCGCGCAGCACGCACGTGCATCGTCCAACAAGACCCATAGTTTCTGGATCGTTAACGGGGGGGAGGTAACTTTTTGTTTTCCCACTCTCACCTAATATATAACGCAATTTTATAGTGTTTTATAGTGGTTTTTGATTGCTAGAAAGTTTAAAAAATCTTGAAAATTTTTGAAACATCGAATGAATAACGTTTGATGGCTATTTTTCATACATTCATGACCAAAAGTTCAAAACATTTCAAACATTAAACACATTCTATTTCATATTCACACCTACATTCTTGAAACACCCACTTTTTCGTCAAAATCCTTCGAATTCCGGGCAAGCGTACGGATCATCCGTCTGATGTCCTCCTCGTCGCATTTTAGCCGGCCAAGCGGGGCTGAAAACATATTTTTTTCTGGGTTTTTGTGCTAGGGCAGGCTAGCAGAGATTGTTTGAGGAACGCTGAGCTCCTACCAAAAGCCAGTGCTTCGTACTGCCCGACGCCGACAAGACTCCTCATCGACGGCCCGCGATCCCGTAGATAGCGCACGTTTTTCGGCAGGAAATCCCCGTCGTAGACGGGTCCTGTAAAAACGCCTTAAAACCTATTTAATCGCAAACATTCTATTGGTCTTAGGTTTTGAAATCAGAAAAATGGCAGAAAAAACGCCAAAGAAGTTACCTACAATGGAAAGCCGTGCGCCAGATAATTCGGGGCGGCTTTCCACACGAAATAGGGCAATTTGCAAAAACATTTTTTTAGAAAATTTTGCAACAATTCTCGGTATATGTCGGCTACGCGGGGGGGACAATTTTACGCGGGGGGGACGGGACAGGCAGGCTTTTTTGGATGTTTTCGTTATTTTCTCGGAATTTTTGCGGCGGCATTCGATAGAGCATCGAAAAATATACTAAGAGTTTTTGGTTTAGCTCAAATTAGTGTAATATAAAAAAGTTATGGCAAATACAAAAATAAGCTTTGAAAATCGGGTTGAGCGGCTGTTTTTCGACATTCCGCTATTTTTTCGACATTTTAAAGATGCCATTCGATAGAGCATCCAAAAATATACTAAGAGTTTTAATTTTAGCTCAAAATAATGTAATATAAAATAGTTATAACAAAAACAAGTATGAAACGTTGTTTCGATGGAGGACATAGAAGGAAATCGAGTTTTCGACATTTTCGACATTTTAACAAAATTTCTTTAGTGCCATTCGACAGAGCGTCGAAAAATATACTAAGAGTTTTGTTTGTAGCAAAAAACGCAAAAATAGTTAGCTCGGCCCCAACAGTCCGTCCCCCCCGCGTAAAATTTTCCCCCCCGCGTAGCCGACATATACCCAATTCTCATTAGTGGAATTTTTCTGAAACCAATATTCGGGCGCTTTTGCACTATCGGGGGGGGGGGGAGCGACATCACTTTTGGAACAGAATGTCAAAAAATCAATAAAACCAGGGTTGAAAAGCCGCTTCGCGACTTTTCAACCCTGGCCCCCGTCCAACCCTATGAATCCCTCGCTTTGCATAATCCTTCCGCGCTTTATGTCAAAAAAAATCAAATTCGCGTCCTCTCCCCGATTATATAGGCTACTTCCACTTCCGGCGTATGCTAATTTTTTCCTAACAAAGAGGGTGTCCGATTTTTAAGGGAAAAACTTAATTTTAATGTCGAAAACAATTGATTTTGCAAAATCTGATATGCGTGCAGTCATCTACAGGCCATTACGCGTCTAATGACGTATCATACGCCCCCTTCATCCCTTTCCCTATTGAGATATCCTCCCGGGCACGCTGACGGAAGTTGCATGCAAAGTGGCACACACACACACACGACACTATTTTTTTATATATAGTAGGATTCTGGCAAAACGCACCCAGTGGCAATCGGCCCTCCTCGAAGACGCACGCCTCGCCGATCAGCGTCGCGCCAAGCCGGAAATTTTAGGGGTAATTTAATCGAAAAATTAGAGCTGCTACTTGACAGCTGGCAGCGTCCTCAGCCAGTCCATCATCGCGTCGTTGTCGTTGGGGGTTAGTTGATCTCCGGGCCGTTTGGGCCATCCCAGCTGCTCCGCCTAGGAAGTGGCTTTTTAAAAGGCGCCGACAAGGCATTTTTTGAAACATCGAAATTATGGGTTCTTTCGACTACTCAGGGGTGGGAAAAATTTTTTGCTTATGATGAATTTTGTGAATATAAATAGCACAAGCGTCATTATACTACTTATTACTATCTCTTAACGTAAAAAATGTTACACAATTTTATTAAAAAAATACAACTAAAAATGACTACTTCGACTAAAAATGGCCGTTTTTCACCAAAATATCGACTTTTTGAATTTTTTTAAAAGTTTGTGGAGAAACCTCTGGTTAGAAAATAGTTTTATTTACTAGAAAAATTAAGGAAATACTCCTATTAAGAATACATACGAATCTCAATACGAAAAAAATTGTCCCCCCCCCGCCAGCTAAAAGCCCAGAACCGAACTTACGGCAAAAAACCAACCTTTTTGCGGCAATATTCAACGATCATCTCGCGCTTGACGACGGCCCAATGGCAAAATGACGAGCCGCCCAGGCACATCTTTCGCTGGAATTTGCCTGCAACGAATCGCTATTTGCAGGCTACGGGGAATACAGTGAAGTGCAAAAAAAACGCTAACTAGAGGTCCACAATCGCTTCCGATTTTTACGATTTCGGTATCTATCAAAGCTCTCGACGAGCTGAGTAAATATGTTCTTACAGATTTTCGAAATTCCCGATTTTTTTTTTGCATGTTTCATGCCAAAGTTACACTTTTTCTCCAAAAACTCAAATTAATCGTCTTGAGTGATCGTGTTTTCACAAATGCCTTTCAAAAAGCTGTCGCAAGTCGCTTCAAAATTCCAAAAAAAATTGTGATTTTAAAACACCCTTTCATCGGGGGAGCCTCAAAAATTCAGTGAATCTCGCAAAAATATTAGTAATTGGAAGAAAAATTCTGGAATTCAAAAAATCTTAGAGCGACCATGTACTCAGCTCGTCGGAAGCTTTCGATAGATACCAAAATCGTAAAAATTAGCACACGACTGCGAACGGTTTGACTCCTTTGTACCGTACCCCGGGTATACGGTGAGATGCTGAGCAGATCAGCGGATACGGCGCCCGCGCTTTGACCGCCCACCGTCATCGCCTTCGGGTCGCCTGCAAAAAAGGTTTGACGGTGCTTTTCTCTTATCGGGGGGGGACTGCCTGGTTCGAAATGCAAAATATTATAATAGTACTTATAATAGTTTGTAAAAACTAAAAATTTAAAAAGCGTTGTTACTTTTGTTACAAAACTTGAGATTTTTGGTTTTGGCTCATTTTCACCCATTTTCATGAATTTGCCCGAAAAGCAACATTTTCAAAACGTTTTAATGTGTTTTATGAATCCACCCCGCTAACCGTCCAGTACCATTTAAAACGGTGTACAACTCTTGAAAAACAATAAACAAAAACAAAAAGTTGCCCCCCACCCCCGAAAAGCTGGAAGTATCGCCTTTTCTCGAATTTTCAAGTTACCGGACCTCCGAACGCCTCGATGTTGTTGCGGACCCAGTCGAGGGCCAGCACCTGGTCGAACATGCCCATGTTGCCCTGGAAAACATCGATGAAAAATAAAGGTTTTGCCAAAGCTTTGAAAATGGCAGCGCACACGATTCAGAAGTTGTTAGTTGTTTGCCGTAAAAAAGGAACGTATTGTAGTAAAATAAATCATTGCGAATTTAATTGCATAGACACCATTAAAATCGGAATTTTTGTGGCGGTTTAGAGTTTTAAGTTTAGGTTTAAAGTTTAGAGTTTAAAGCCTAAAACACAGTTTTTGAAACGATTTTCCGACAGGCCAAGAAGACGGACCGGACACGCCGAATCGCCGGTGGAGAAGAAGCCGAGAAAGCCGAGGCGATACTGGATCGTGACGAGGATCACGTCGCGCGAGACGAACTGCCTGCAAAAAAAGAAAAATGCAAACAAGCCTAAATATTATTATTAAACTATTAAAAATAGCTTGAAACTACCAAAGCCAGGATCACAAAGAGAAAATTTGTACAAAAAAAATGTTTCTTAAAAAATCCAACAAAAACGATAAGTTTTATCGTAATTTTGAGTTTTTCATTTTTCGTTTTCGTTTACGTTTAGCTGTTTACCACTTATTTAAATTCGTCTGTTTTTTGGGCTTTGTAACTGGCTTTTTTTAATTAAAATTTTGTTTGTTGTTTCATTATTGGTTAGTTTTCAAAATACTTAACAACATTGTTAGCTTTATTTTGTTAAAAAGCAGAAAAACATTTTTTTTTTTGCAAAAATGAAGTTTCAAAAAATTTGGAAAACCGGAAATTCCAGGAAATTCCAATTCGTCTATGTTTTTTTAGCTTTTTAACTGGCTTTTTTTAATTAAAATTTTGTTTGTTGTTTCATTATTTTGTTAGTTTTCAAAATCCTTAACAACATTTTTATCTTTATTTTGTTAAAAAGCAGAAAAACCGATTTTTTTTGGAAAAGTGAAGTTTCAAAAAATTTGGAAAACCGGAAATTCCAGAAGAATTCAATAAAAACGTGTTTTTCGGCACCACAGTACCTGCACAACTTGGCGACGTCGTACCGCGCCGGCGTGTCCATCATGAACCCGCCGCCGTGGATGTAGAAGAACACCGGGTACTTTTGGAGAATCTGGAATTTGCAGCTTGATTTTCTACAGTAACTTGTAGGCGCACAACCAGATAACGAAAACGAGCCCAAAAACTACAGGGTGGCCAGAAAAAAAAGTGCCTGGTTTGCGTCAAAATATCTCGCTAGGGGAATCGAATCGGACCATCGTTACGATGCCAGAATGCTTAAATATGCTGGGTATGAAGAATAAACACAACTTACTTTTTACGATTTTTGACGACCGCCTACTCATTAAGAATTTTGAAGATTTTTGAAAAAGTAGAAAACTTTGAAGACGAAAATCATGGAACTTTTAATTAGTTAGGGAGACATGTAGGGTATCAAAATGAAGCTCTTGGGGTGCGCTATCAAACACATGGTAAAAATTATCCATCGGTTTAACTAGCCGTCAATAGGAGCGTTCGGCAAATCGGCACTTTTTGAAGCATTAATTCCAGATAAAATTTCTTTACCATCCGATCTTTCTGACATTTCGAATTTAGCAATAAATAGGTTACTACTAAGTTTTGGCATCAAGTTTTACAAAATCGCGATCAAAAAAATTTTTGGCACTTTGCCAAGTCGACGGAATTTGTGAGTTTTATGCTCCGTAAGTTGAAATTGTAACATGGTTATTATTGGCAAACAGGATTACATCTAACAAATAGAAAAAGTTATGGCGGTCATGTGTCTTTCATGGTCAACTCGGAATCGCCGTTTCTGGAAAAGTGCTGTTCTTCCGAACGCTCCTATTGACGGCTAGTTAAACCGATGGATAATTTTTACCATGTGTTTGATAGCGCACCCAAAACTTCATTTGATACCCTACATGTCTCCCTAACTAATTAAAAGTTCCATGATTTTCGTCTTCAAAGTTTTCTACTTTTTCAAAAATCTTCAAAAATTCTTAATGAGTAGGGGGTCGTCAAAAATCGTAAAAAGTAAGTTGTGTTTATTCTTCATACCCAGTATATTTAAGCATTCTGGCATGGTAACGATGGTTCGATTCGGTTCCCCTAGCGAGATATTTTGACGCAAACCAGGCACTTTTTTTTCTGGCCACCCTGTACACAAACCCACCTTGTCGTCTTCGATTTTCGGGGTGAAGATGTTCAGGTAGAGGCAGTCCTCTGAGCAGCGATTCTGAAAATAATTTATCACGCTTTGAAACGTAAATTTTGACGTAAGTGGTTCTGTTCTGTTAGCGGGGGACCCAATTTTTGCCTGTGATTCTTTAAGACTCTATATCAAAATTAACAATTTTTACAGCATTTTACATAGTTTTTAGGTATAAAAACAATAGAAAAAATACACATTTTTTACTTTTTGGTCAAAAATGCATGAAAAATTACGATAAAAGGTAATTTTTTGCAATTTTTCAAAGTTTTTAAGAAAAGTTTTATAACTTTTTAGCAATCAAGTACCACTAAAACACTATAAAAACACACATCAAAACAATAAAAATACAGTATAACAACACTTTAAAAATGCAGTACATATCATCAACAGGTAGAAAAAAGCAAAAGCCAGTCTCCGCCAAAATCTCCCCCGCTAAGAGCCCAGTACCGAAAAAAGTGTCACCAACAACGTGGCCCATTACCATGAGAAGGCGTTCGATGAAGTGGCTCTTCTGGATGGAACGCTCTTTGTATTTCAAACACTTCAACACACCCGGCCAACGATCCGGGGGTTGGGGGCGCTGCAAATCGATAATACAGTTTGCGCATTAATAGAAGGCACAAAATTTTCTCCAAGACTTTCTGCTGGCTTGCCCGGAAGTGGTTTGCTATATTTAAAGTATAAAAACTCTCGGAATGATAAAAAATGTTTGGCTGAACTCCAGATACCCCCACCCCCACCTACCGTATCTCGGCTCCCTGTTCATCTACAGCTGTGTAAAGTATACCAAAATACTCGCCAGAGGAAGACGAACATTTTGGTATACTTTACACACCTGTAGATGAACAGGCAGCCGAGATACAAAATCCGGTCCCGTTTTTTCCTGACGATCCCGGGTTGGCCTAGCAAGCAAAAATAATGTGTTGTACGTTGTTTTTAGTCGTTTCAACTATATTTAAAGCCGAAAACCGGTAAGAAAAAAGTTAAAGAGTGTTTAAAAAAAAGTGTGGTCATCTTGGCCGAAAAAAATTTAATTTTTCGAATTAAAATTAAATTTTTATGAAAAAGCTGTACAGTTTTTAGGCTTAGGATCCTAAACAGCAAAAAAATGATACCCGGAATCGCAATTCGCCGAGTGGTGGCTTGGCGTAGGGGACGCCGAGAAAGACGTCCGCTTCTGTGTCATCCTGAACGCCGAAAAAATGTGTTTCGGAGAAATTTTGCAATCCTAGCAAGAATTTTTACACGATTATTCGAAGGTCGATTTCAGATACCTGGCAAGACGCAATAACAACTTTATTTTCTCAATTTTAGCACGATGTTTCGAGGGAAACAAACGTAAAAATTTTTATGAAAAACGATGTTTCATTAAAAAACGATTTTCGTGTGAGTTTTTTTGCGAAATTCTTTGTTGCCTATCTTTCTCGAAATTGTTCTTGCCTAAAACCTACGACTTTGACGCGGAATCCCTCGACGGTCCCGTACTGCGTCTGCACCTCGAGGGGCCCTGAAATTTGCAAAAGGCCGTAATTAAAATCACGATAAATTCGTCTAAATTTGCAACAAAAACGAACGCTTCTTTTTCAGCCGCATGCGAGTAGGGTCGGAGATGAAGTGATTTTACGGAATTCCAACACTAATAAAACCCGTGATTTTATGCTAATTTTGAGCGAAAATTTAAAAATTTGGATTTTTGGGCAAGAAAAAGAATGTATCAACTCAAAATTACATTAGAAGAACTTTCTTCGAAGCAATTAGATGTTAAACCCGCAAACTTTTTAAATAGCCATAAATAAACGAAATTAAGCCCAGAAAAAGCCGGGTAATTTGCATATCTCATTTTAAATTTAAATTTTGGATGCCCGGAAATTTAGGGCGATTAGCATTTAAATCAGCGTGTAAAATTCGGGAAATTTCTGTTTTTTTACTCCACTTTTCTACCGTACTCGCCACTCACCCGGTCGGCTCGGCTCCCCGGCAAACTGGCTGATGTGTTGATGGAGAAAAGGTGATTTGTTTTGTTTTGAATTTTAAAAGAATTGGATTTTTTATTTTTGTTTATTCTCCATGCTCGAAACATTTTCTAGTATTTAAAATGTGTTTAAAACCTAAAAGTTTCACAACTTTTTTATATTTGATTCACTTTATTTAATATATATATATATTTATTTACTTGTATATTATTTTTTATTTTTTTCTTTATTACAGCAACAACTCGACATCGGATTCGATGGGTACTGCGGGGGTTACGGTATCGCCCCGTCGTCGCAAGACATCTCGTGCCGGATCAAGCCCCGCCCCTCGGACTGCCCTCTCCGCCACTACACCACGCAAATCAAACAGATCCGGTGAGCTACAAATCCCCCAAACTCCCCCCGCTAAGAGTCCAGTACCGTTACATTTTGCAGCCCGTCGTTCGCGTGGCAAGCGTGGCACCCGAGTCCATTTCACTCGTCTTGAAGAGCACCCATGGCGTGCCCGTGTCCAGCTTGTTCTCTGCAACATCTCCGATCGACCGCTCCGCTTCGAGCTCAAGGCCAATTCCGAGTGCATTACGGTATTTTCTGCGCAAATTATCGTACTATTTTTTCGCAGGCGTCCCCGATCAGCTCTGGGCATATTGGTCCCCGGACGCAGGCGCGAGTCTTTTTGACGTGGGAGCTGAGGGCGCATAATGAAGACAAGGCACTGCCCGATCCCAAGATTCTTCTCATCACCGAGGTATCTCCCTCTCTCTCTCTCTCTCTCTCCTCTCTCTCTCCCTCTCTCTCTCTCCCCACTCTCTCTATCTCTTTCTCCATCTCTTTCTCTCGCTCTGTCGCGCTCTCTGTCTCTCTCTGTCTCTCTTCACGCAAATTTATTTTGGTTCTTGTCCGTTAGCGGGGGGAGAAGGGTCTCAGTCGATAACTTCTCTTAGCTTCGATTACATTTTCGTTTTGCTATATTTTTTTCTCTTCCGTTAGAGTAGTCAGAAAAGAGTAACATTGTAAAATCTAGGACAATCAACCCCCCGCTAAGGAACCAGAACCCACAAAACCATGAACCCGAACGTTTCAGTTCCCGGAGTACCAGCAGCAGACGTCGCTGTCGCAGACGACGACCAGCCGTCGTACCCTGACGCAGTTGTTGTGTCTGATGAATGATGGGGCCGTGTGCTGGGGTGGAAATCCGCCCGTCGAGCAGTTCCTCTTCGACGCGATGGGGCTCACCGAGGCACCCAAGTCACCCATGCCGCCCGTCGCCCAGGGGTACGCTGCGAAAATTGGGAGGAGCTTTCCTCTTAACGGGGGGGGGAACCCAGATTATTTCAATGTTTCGCATTTTCAATTTTTTTTGAATTTGATTCGAGTGTATGGAGGGGAAAAGGAAAAGGTTTGGGACAGACAGAAAAAACTCATGCGGTTTCAGTCCTACGCCGACGACGCGCGAATCGCTGACCAAGTTCCTCGAGCAGCTCAAGCCCGAAGTCGCGGTGCGTGGTCGTTATCGTGGCGTTCATAGGGTTGAAGGATCTCAAAGCCAGAAAAATCTAAAAAATGATGGAATTTTCGGTGCTTGACTGTTAGCGGGGGGACCACTTTTCGTTTTTTAACCCATTTTGACCGATTCATGATATATAAAATGTATTTTTATAGTGTTTTTACTAGTTTTTCCGTTCCAGAAAGTTACACAACATCCTTAAAAAAATTTAAAATTCAAGGATTTCGACCTTTTTGGGTCATTTTTCATATTTCTTTTCGAAAATTTTTAGTTTTTGAATATTTTTTGTATTTAAAAACTATGTATAAAATGCTATAAAAATAGAAAAAAAAGCAAAATAGAGCAAAAAAAGGAAAATTTGGTTCCCCGCCGCTACCTGTCCAGACCCAAATCCGTAAAAAAACCCGAAAAATTTAATGTTTCTGCTCCGATCAAAATTCCAAAAAATGAATAAATTTCGGCTTGAAAAATGTGACAATTTCAGGTGGCCCTCCTCCTGCTGACCGCCTACATCCTGTTCGCCATCCTCCGCCAGATTCTGTTCCCGCCGCAACGCGAACGGGGCGGATAGCCGGCTCCGGAGCGAATGAAGCGGAAACGGAAGCTCCGGAACGCAACTTATACAGTACCCAACCTCCCCCCTCCCTCTCTCTCCCCCCCTCTCTCTCTCTCTCTCTCTCTCTCTCTCTCTCTCTGATCGTCTATGTCTCTCAATATTTGTATCTCTCCTCCCCCTCAAAAAAAGAAAGTCTCAAAAAAATGATAGAGACAGACCGAAGGATATTTGCTCGAATCGATTCACCTACTCGTTAAACGATGCCTTGTCGATAAATATACGTTTTGATGTCGGTACGTTGCACTACAGTACGCTACAGCACGTGAGAGTACACTACACTACGGGGGATTAGAGTACGCAGCAGTCCGCTACGGGATGGACAGTACGCTGCCGTACGCTACGAAAGACGTGACGGTACGCTACGTTACGATACTATACGCTGCGACGTTCTACGTACGCTACCGTACGTGAGTATGAGGCGAATGGACGTTACACTACGGAAGGTTAGACACGCAACAGTTCGCTACGGTATGTAACAGTACGCAACAGTTCTCAGCAGTACGCTACGGCAGACGTAACATTACGCTGCGCTACGGCACTCTTCGCTACGAAGTTCGACGTACTTACACTACGTTACGCTACGCTACGATGTCTCGTCGATAAATATACGTTTTGATGTGAGTACGATAAACAATAGTGCGCTACGGTGTACTACGGTGGGATACGACGCGATACGACACGCTGGGTCGGTACGCGGCAAAACCCTATGATACTCACGCTACGGAATGCTGCGCGATGTTACGCCTAGCACCGATACGCCCAAGCTACAGTACCCTACAGTACGTTGCTTTACGCGGCGTGACAGTACGCTATGATACACCACGGTCGTAGCGTACGTACCGGCCATTTTGCTTGGAGAAATGGAGGTAATTTAGCTCGTAGGCAACCCCGAGAACCGGGAAAATCTCATGAAATCGCTTGTAAAACCGTATACCTAAAGAAAAACATGGTTTTTTGTGGCAAAACCCGCCGCCTTAAAGACCGTCAGAACGATGAAATTTCGTTAAAAGCAAGAAAGTCGCGCACCGGGTGGGGTCGAACCCGCGATGTTTCGCTCCACAGTCCGACGCGCTATCCACTGTACCAAAGCTCCGAGTGGGGAAGGGAGTCAGAGGCCCCCCAAGCCCCAGAGGGCCTTTGCCCAGTACGGGGCGCTACTAAGGACGCCTCTCTCTGCGCGTTCTTGGGGGGCGCTCCCTCGGGGTGACAGTGTGCGTTCCAGAGTTCTAGCAGTCTTTAAAGGGCTGGAGAAAGACGGGCAGGCGTCCGTCGGGGTGACGGATCGACGCGAATGCGTAATTTTTATGCAAAGTCAAATTTCGGCGCAGGCCAAAGCGAGAAACCCGGAAACGGCCTGTAAAGCCCCTAGGGTATTTAATGGTTTTTCGTCGCGCCGGCTCGGTTGACGCCATGGTGTACTGGTTAGCACGCTGGACTGTGGGTGAACCATCGCTGGTTCGACTCCCGCCGGCTGCAAATTTTTTGCTTTTTCGCCAAATGCATCTTTCTCGAACGGGGTAACTATCATTCCAGATCCGATACTGCTGCGTTGAGTCTGTCGTGGTGTTATTGTGGCCCGAAACAACAAAATCATTCAAAGACGTTTTTATCGAATCACGCAAAAAATCATTTTTTGATGGTAGGTAGATGGGTAGTGGGTTGCCTCGTTTGAGCGTTGACTCTTCCCAACCGAACGCGGAAACTAGAGACGCAGCATCATCACGGTCATCGGGGCAAGAAGCTGAAATCTCCTATGTCGTATTCGTATGCGTAAGATCTGTGCGAACACGATCACTCACCAAGGAGCTAGAGTGGTAGGATCAGAATCATAGATGCAATAACCTGAAAGTGGAAGAGTGAGCCTTTCCTTTATAAATTCACCAAATTCCAACTGGAGAGGTGATGACTGCGCGAGGTAGTGGGAGCTGGCGTGTCGCAGGAAGGGGCGCAATCCGGGCACTGTAATCGAAAATTGAATATCGTTGAACAATAGAAATGTAACTCTTCCAAACTATGATTCATGCCAGCAAATGAATTCCGAACATTCTCGGCACTCTGAATCATGGCATGCCTTCGGAAAACAAAACAGCTGCAAAATATTCCTACCAGCCGATTACATGTTCTACGCCACCACATTACATCTCTATCTTTATCAATACCCGCACCAATCGCTTCAGATACGCCTTATAGCCACCCCCTGCAAAAAATTAGATACCTAAAATACTTCGATCCCTTCCTGATGAGTTTCGATACCCCCATAGCCGAAATCCTTCAAAACTACCTAAATACCTTCCTGATGGCTTCAGATACCCCCCATAGCCGAAATCCCCTTAAAAAAACTAAAATAACGACCGACCGGATACGGGGGAGAAATAAAAGAAATGAAATGGCCCCGGTGAAAATCTTCATCCACGAAACGCGCGCCACCTGGCTCACTATGTCCAAAATCACTCCAACCTCCGTCCCCCACCCCTTTTACTAACAAGGGAAGGGCACGTGGACGAAGTGGAATTTCGCAAAACCCTCGCGGCTACCCCCGGGTAATCGACTATGGAGAACACGATGCCGTTTTCCGATTTTCCTGCGGCGGCCTGTGGACAGAGATACAGTACTTCCGGAAAATGACGCTTTGCATGCGAAAAATTAGAATCCGGGCCAAGCTTTATTACGCTCGCTCATCAGTATGGAATCACCGGTCGAATGGTCGATTGGTAAGCAACTCGGTTGATAGGATACTGACGAGGGTACGGATCCTCTCACGATTTTTTCGTTTTACTGTTTTTCGTAACCAGTGGTTTTTCGAACAAGGTTTTATTTGTTCTTTTGTGTTTTTTTCCGCGACAACTCTATATTTTTAATTAATACGTACGTTATCGCAGAGTAACCGAATCTAAAATACTTTCACACATTTTATGAAACTTTCGCCTGACGGGGAGGATGGCTGCCCATTCTCGCGAATATTCTAATTTTTCGCATGCAAATCGTCATTTTCCGGAAGTGCTGTATCTCTGTCCACAGGCTTCCGCAGGAAAATCGGAAAACGGCATCGTGTTCTCCATAGTCGATTACCCGGGGGTAGCCGCGAGGGTTTTGCGAAATTCCACTTCGTGCACGTGCCCTTCCCTTGTAAGGAAAAAACTTTCAGAGTTAATTTTAATAATTTAAACTAAAACTTTTTCCCAATTTTTTTATCAGTTTGGGGGTTTCTGACCACGCTCTATCCGAATCCGAAGAGAGCTAAGCTCTAGCTCTTTTCCCCTTCGAGTTGAATTCGGCTTCAGACGGACGGACAGACAGACAGACGCGTCAAGAAAATTATTATAGTTGATATAGTAGGATGATGGTTTTAGAAGTAATGATTTTAGAAGTAATGGTGGGTAGCCCGAATAATCAACAACACTATCTGTTTTCTACAATGACGATTTCCGATTACTGGCCCCCGGACTTCATTTGCCAACATTGGGGATTAACGCGCTACCTTGCATTTGTCCCGGCACAGCACACCATCAAAGCCCGGATCGCAAACCTGCCCAATGGTGAGATGGCTAAAATTAATGAAAATAATTAAATTAACTGGGTGATTCCTCACAGGTTATGCTCGCCCCTCTGACAAGTGATGTTGATACGATCCGGCATCACATATGGGTTCTCGCCCCGCAGCTCCAACGTATACTCTCCGCATGTCGAACACTGGTGACGAGGCTTGGGGTCCGGTTCATCACAAAGTTGGAACGTGATCGCCTCCGAGATGGCCAAAACCTAATATTGTTCATTATCAGACGCTAGTCAAGTATTGCCAAAATTAATTTGATTTGATCTTGGATAATGAAATTGCTTCGATTTGACTTTTGACTAAGGATAGCTCGCAGGGGGTATTGTAACATCAAAAAAAGCACTCCTTGTAAGGAAAAGCTTTCAAAGTTAATTTTAATAATTTAAACTAAAACTTTTTCATAATTTTTTCATCAGTTTGGGGGTTTCTGAGGGCGCTGTATCCAAATCCGAAGAGAGCTAAGCTCTAGCTCCTTTCCCCTTCGAGTTGAATTCGGCTTCGGACGGACAGACAGCCGGACGGGTCAAGAAAATTATTACAGCAGCGTGCCGGGGCCGTTTCTAAGATCATCTTTTCCGGTGGTTCTAATCGGGTAAAATCTTTGAATTTGGGTAATATCCAGTCGTGAAATATGATGCATGAGTCTTCACTTTCCAGCCTAGAACCCAAAAATACTGAATAACACTTCTAGGTTTCGAGTAACAGAGTTATTTGCCCCGTCGAAAACTTTCTCCGCATCCTGTATTTTGGGTCCAACTTGGGAGCCTTGTGAAAAAACCCAATTAAATTTTCGTCTACAAAGCCAATATAGCCAAATTGTGGAGGGTTAAAAGCTCTTTAGAATGACATCATACAATCGCCTCAGATCAACGATGTTCTTGAAAAAACACTTCAAAGAAAAAAGGGTTTTTATAAAAATGTAAAGATTACGGTTCTTTAGATTTCGGGGAAGATTTCAGGGAAACCAATTTTTTTCGACATAAGCCTAAATTTTGTTTATAAATAGCGGATGCGTTCCTAAATGGTTTTTAACTATTCCCAAGCATACAAACTACACACATCCTACTATCTATAAAAAAAATAGTGTCTGTGTGTGTGTGCCACTTTGCATCCACTTCCGTATCGTTGTTCCAGGCGTATCTCTATAGGGGAAGAAACTAGGGGTGGGTACGATACGTCATTATGTGCGTAATGGTCTAGGGATGACTGCCCACATATCAGATTTATAAAAATCAGCCATTTTCCATATTAAATTTCAGTTTTTGTAAAACCCTCTTCGCTAGGAAAAATTAGCATTGACCGGATGTAGGAAGTCGCCTATATAAAGGGTCAGAAGCTAATCATTTTCATTTTTTTGTCATCTGAATTCAGCGCAATTGTGCAAAGCGTAGAACAGCATGCGGTCCAAGACGGGGCCAGGGTGGAAAACTCGCGAAGCGGCTTTTCAACCCTGGTTTTAATTAAAAAGTTTAATTTTCGGTAGGAAAATCCCATAGAACCTTTAGGATTAGCGGGGTGGGGGGGAAGAATTCGGCGGGGAAATTGAACTTTTTTCGGCCCAAGCCTAGATTTTTTATATAAATGGTGGAATTGTTTCTAAACTGTTTATAGCTATTCCTAAGCATAAAACTTTACAAAATTTAATAAAAAAAATTAATTTTAAGTCGAAAAATTAATTTTTTTGACCAAAAAAAGACCAAATTTTCGACTTTTTCAAGCGTTTTTCTAAATTTTTTAAAAAGTTTTTCGTATTTAAATAGGCTTAAATTTTGCTAAAAACAATGTGAAAACACTTTATGGGGGAAATATGCTGAATAGATACGCGTTTTCGCAAAATGGATAAAGGAAAGTTTGAGATGTGGGCAAAAAAGTCCCAAGAACCTTAAAATTTGCTAAAAACAATGTGAAAACACTTTATGTTTGATTACTAGGTCAACCGGGACCGCCAGGAAAAAATTGCCCCCCGCCGGAAATCCTAAAGAACCAAGATTCCAAAGCAGGTCGGAAGCCTGTCTTTCGAAGTATTCGAAGTGGTGACTTTCGAAACGGTGTATGGGAATCTTGGGGGAACGAGCACCTGCATCCTCACCCCTCTCTCCTAGGGGGACAAAAGCAGGAAGAGACCCTTTCAAATAAATCTGTTACCGTGATAAAAAACTCGGTGTTGCGTTCGAGGTAGACGGCCGTATCGCCCGTAAATTTCCCATCCTCGTAGGTGGTCAGCAAGACGGGCTCGATTTGTATTGCTTCACGTCCACCATAATCCCGTTGCACTAAATTTCAAGCAACTCTACACGTTTCGGCGCTTTATCATTTTTTATCCTACTATATATAAAAAACCAGTGGAAAAAGACCGCTTCGCGGCCATTTTCCACTGGACTCCGTCCAGGAATCATGAGTTTGAATACCTTCGTCTTTTAGCCTGCGGCGCAAGAACCTAAGTAATGGCGCCATTCTTTGGCCTGCGGCGCTAGAGCCAGCGTTCCGCTAGAACTATTGAGCCTGCGGCGCTAGTTACTGGTTTTTCCTCGGGGATTTCGCCTGCGGCGCGAGAGCCTGGGTCAAGGAGCTTCTCTTTGGCCTGCGGCGCTAGAGCGAGGGCCAGGCCTAAACCTCGCACACCGAGAGCCTAAAATAGTTTTGTTGCAAACCAAAAAAAAATTGGATTTGCCCAGGAACCCAACCCCGTCATTCGGGTGGAGGCCAGACGCAATTTCACTACACCACGGGGGAGATGGGAACAGGCGGCGGGAAAGTCCCCTACTGTTCCGGGGAAGGTGGGGGCGGAGAGGCACAGAAAAGGCCGACCCAATGCCCCGGGGGGAGATGCCTTCTGGTCACTTTACAAAATTAAGTTTTCGAATCTGAATCTGCAGAAAATTTGTAAAGATAATAAGATGCGCGTGATCCCCACTATCGAATACATAACTGGTCCAAATTTCAGCCCGAAATTCCAAATGCGAATCGAGTTATGCCCCGAACACCACGGCTCGTCGCCCATTTTGTTAAGGATTTTTACTATTTTGCTTGTAAAATTGTTAAAAGGAGGAATTTCGAAAAACAAAAAATGCGTGTCTGACAAATGTGTTTCTCCACCTCCATGCCAAAAATCAGCGCGATATTCGGCCTGACGGCCGAGAAATCGTCATTATAGAAAACAAACATACTTTTCTCGCTTATAGGATAGGATAGTGTCTGTGTGTGTGTGTGTGTGCATTTGCATGCAACTTCCGTCCGTATGTTCCAGTCGTATCTCAATACGAGAGGAAGTTAAGGGTACGTATGATACGTCATTAGGTGCGTAATGACATGACTGACTGCACACCTATCAGATTTTCAAAAATCAGCTGTTTTCGATGTTAAAATTAAGTTTTTGTGAAAATCTCGCTCGACCTCTTTGTTAGGAATCAATTAGCATGCACCGGAAGTGGAGGAAGCCTATAAAATGGGAGAGAGGTCGCGCTTTTGATTTTTCTGCACAGGAATTCAGGTGAATTTCGAAACGGCACTGTTCTATTTCGCGGGGGGGGGTTCACTCCGTTCAAAATCCCCACCCCCGTTAACAGGAAAGCACCCAAGTTTTAGGTTTTTTGCATTACCGATTATCGACGAAAATGTCAACATTGCCCAGGTTTTGTTTGGGCTGAGGTTCAGTTGCCCCCCCCCCCCCAGCCAGCTCCCACCTACTGTATCTCGACAACCCGTTGTTGTAGGGGCCGGCAAAGTATACCAAAATACTCGCCAGAGCAAGACGAACATTTTGGTATACTTCCCACACCGGTAGATGAAGAGGGAGCCGAGATACGGTAGGTGGGGGTCGGCTGGGGGGTCAATCAAACCTTTTCTTACATAGTTTTCCACTTGAAACATAGTTAATTTAGGGTAGAGTTTTAGGGAGAAAAATTAGTTTCACCCATCCCGATTAAGACCGACAAGCAGCTTACTAGCCAAGTAGATGGGCAATTTGCCGGTGGAAGGAGGATCGGCCCTCGCCTTGTACATCTTCATCGTCAGCGGCCACTAAAATTCACACCGTCGAGAGGCAATGGCAATGGCAAAGGCCACAGTGCGTTTGAGTCGAAAAAATTGCGGAAAAAGAGAATAGTTGAGCTCAAAACCCATACTACTTTGAGGCATGGCGATTTAATATTTTCGCATTTCAAAATCTTGTAAAAATCGTCTAGCCATTTTCGATTGGAAACGACGTTTTTATAGTAATTCGACGACGGCGAACATTGTAAAATACCCCACGGATTAATAGGACGCATGACCGAAAAGTTGGGGCTGGGTGAATAGGGGGGTTTCCCAGACTTTTACCGACCAAAATCCTGCCATTCAAAGTCCTGAAAGCCATAATCCCGACAGCCCGAAGCCCCAGATTTTTTGGCTGTCGGGTTTTTGGCTGTCGGGATTTTGGCTGTCGGGATTATCGATGGAATTCGCACAAGGCTTACCACAGAGATGCAGAAGGAGGCCAAGATGAGGGTGGCGAGCAGGCGGACCATTGTCGATAGGGAGAAAGAATCGATGGCACCCTCAAATGGCTCAAAATAGTCGGCAACTAGGGTTTTTCGATGCATGCAAATGCAACATCGCTAATTTTGGATTGATTCAAAATATTTTTTAAAATTTACCTTTTACTAAAGATTTTTTGTAAAGCACAAGTCCGTGCATCCACCCAAATTCCGTGTGGATTCCACCTGGAATTCGGGTGGAACGCATGGAAATCGGATGGAAATCGGGTGGACGCAGTGGAAATTGAGTGGAAACACGACGCAACGCGGCCCCCACGCGTTGCGGCAAATGAAAATCGAGTGGAAACCGAGTGGATCCACTTGGTTTCCACTCGATTTCCATGCGTTCTACCCGGAATCCAGTCGATTTCCATGTGGAATCCACTCGCGTCCGCTAGTGGAATTCCCCTCGATCCCCTCCGGGATTCCGAGTGGATTTCGGTGGGTGCACTGACCTGTGAAGTGAATTCCCCTCAATTGGCCGCGGAGAAACAATACACTCTGTGGAAAAACTATGAGACCAGTCGATTTTCGGCTGTAACTTTTCCCCGAATCAAGCAATCATCTTGATATTTATAATTTAGGCTTAATTTTGTATAAGAAACCTGCATGGAAAAACTCAAGCGGATCCGATGCGCGCAAGGTAGTGCTTCGGAAAATTGACCACCTGAAGTTGTAGAAAAACTATGAGACCACTTTTTGTATTGGACGCTAAGAGTTTCCCTTGGTCTTTACTCGCCCTGTTTTTTATGGAAAACGTTTAATTTAGCCCAAAACTATACGTTTTCGTCATTGGTTATGTTTTTGCTACCCATATAAATTTTTCCAAAAATTCGATTTTTATACTTATTTTATTTTATACGAAAATGTGCATCAAGTCGTGGTCTTCAGGATGGTATTTCTTAAATTTTGAAATACAATTTATTTGGCAGAGAAATTTTATTAAAAGCTCTCTTCGGATTCGGATAGAGCGCCCTCAGAAACCCCCAAACTGATAAAAAAAATTACGAAAAAGTTTTTGTTTAAATTAATAAAATTAACTTTGAAAGTTTTACTTAAGGTTTTAACCAGCCAACTGAGGTCTCAGTTTCGCGTCGCAAGGAGGTCTCTGGGTCCCACCACGAATACCCTGCCCGGTTAGGGTTGCCCCAGTACCTGTGCCACAGTGAAAAAGGGGTGGGGCTGAAGGTATTTAGGTAGTTTTTGAAGGGGATTTCAGCCATGGGGGTATCTGAAGCCATCAGGAAGGTATTTAGGTAGTTTTTGAAGGGGATTTCAGCCATGGGGGGTATCTGAAGCCATCGGGAAAGTTCGATGTAGTTTTTAAGGGAATTCGGCTAGGGAGGTATCTGAAGCCATCAGGAAGGTATTTAGGTAGTTTTTGAAGGGGATTTCAGCCATGGGGGGTATCTGAAGCCATCGGGAAAGTTCGATGTAGTTTTTTAAGGGGAATTCGGCTAGGGGAGGTATCTGAAGCCATCAGGAAGGTATTTAGGTAGTTTTTGAAGGATTTCAACCATGGGGGTTATCTGAAGCCATCGGGAAAGTATCGATGTAGTTTTTTGTGGGATTTCGGCTGCGAGTATCTAAAGCCAAGTAAAGTAGCTAAGTTTTAGCAGGGGTTGGCCATAGAAGGTATCTGGAGCGACCAGCGTGGGTATTGATGAAGGTAGAGGTGTAATGTGGTGGTGTATAACATGGAGGGTAGCCTGAAGGCCAGTCGATTACAGTCGCGAAGCGGCTTTAATCGGCTGGTGTACGATAAGCTACTGGAGGTTTGGGTACGCAACTGTTCGCTACGGTACTTAACAGTATGCTGGATTACAGCACTACGTACACATGCTACGGTACAGTACGTCATAGTACCCGTCAAACAGTAAAAAAAGCGTAGAGGCAAACCGAAGGATATTTGCTCGAATATACAGGGTGTCCCAAAAAAAACGAACCATCTGGCATTTCGCCGTCTTACATCCAATCGGCCCCAAATTTGGACCAGAGGTGTATCAGACCATAATTAACAACAACCCTGACTTTTAGCCCCGTAGCTACAGCCGTTCTCGAGTTTTAAGGAAAATACTGTTTTCAGAGAATTCTGAACAGTTTTTCAGCTATCTTTTGGACTTTACATCGATTTGCATCGACTTCCGGCTGCGAATCCCTAATTTCGCTTAAGAACTTGGCTAATTTTGCGTTGTAAAAATCGCTTAAATCGAAGCTTATTTAATTAATTTTACTCTGGAAAAAAATTCAGGTCTATCGGAACATTTTCACTTAATGTCTAGGGGGTCTAATTCCACGAAAACCCTACGAAAAACGGAAAATAAAGTTTGTTTTTGCTATAACTCGAGAACGACTGGAGCTACGGGGCTAAAAGTCAGGATTGTTGTTATTTATGGTCTGATACACCTCTGTTCCAATTTTGGGGCTGATCGGATGTAACACGGCGAAATGCCAGATGGTTCGTTTTTTTTGGGACGCCCTGTATTCGCCTACCCGTCAAACGATGCCTTGCCGATAAATATAGGTTCAAATTTCACCCGTATCGCGGACACGTCACACAACAAGCAATTTTTTATCGAAATACACCAAAACACAGAGTCAGAATTTAGCGAGATATCTGAAATTGATGTGTTTCTTTGGGTGTCCAGTTTGACGGGTCGTTGGCTGGGCAGAGGCTGGTCCAACGTTCTGGAAACAGAGGGATAAGAAAAGGTGGTATGTCCAAAAAAGGTGCATAAAGTCTTGGAATGCTTACAAAAATAAAAGAAGATATTTTGAACTGGCTTCTTTAGTAAATTTTTACGGTATTCAGTGGGAAACAATTAAGGAAATGTTGAAGAAAGGTTCCATTACAATTTTGGTCCTAAAATTATTGCATTTTTTAACAAAAATCCGTAAATCATTTAGGTTAAAGCTTAGTAAAACCAATTAAAAACCTCCTCTATTCATATTAGAAGAAATGGAACATAGGGAAACGTGGGGTGATCGTGAAACAACGAATATAAACCAAAATTGGAAAGCGAAAAAGGTTAGAGTGCAGTTCCCAGCCGGATCCACCTACCGTATCTCGGCGTCCTGTTCATCTATAGGTGTGTAAATATACCAAAATACTCGCCAGAGCAAGACGAACATTTTGGTATACTTTACACACCTGTAGATGAACAGGAACCGAATACGGTAGATCTGAGTCAGCTGGCAGGGGTGCTTTCTTTCCCTCACCAAGAAAG
This sequence comes from Mesorhabditis sp. LJ9110, assembly GCA_038088335.1. NCBI lineage: Eukaryota > Metazoa > Nematoda > Chromadorea > Rhabditida > Rhabditidae > Mesorhabditis > Mesorhabditis sp. LJ9110. The sequence goes on along the minus strand of JBBGBA010000129.1, from coordinate 12,161 downwards.
CTAGAGAAGCGGCAGGATCAGGATCATCGATGCAAGGAGCTGAAAGTGGATGGGAGTCAATAGTTTCATTTTCGAATTCTTACCACATTCCAATAGGAGAACGACGTGGCCGCAGATCCGTACCTGCAGAGCGGACCACCAAAGCCCAAGGGGCAAACCTGCCCGATGGTGATCACACTAAAATCAAAGTTGCATGAGAAACTTTAGGAAGCCAAGGTGGTTTCTGCGTGATGGATTTCTGTGTATTAAAATTGCGCGCCTGCCGGCATCGCACCTTCGCTGATGTATTTGACCCATTTCTTACTGTAAAGTGTTTTTACTCAAGTTGCAATTTCAATTCAGGACCAAGTGCGTCTTGCGCAGAATTTTTCGCTGATTTCGAAGCCGTTTTCCAAATTTGCAGTTAGTTTTTACCGTCAGAAATCCCCCTCACTAACAGTCCAGCACCCGTAATTATTACCCACATGCTTTGACGGCGTTCCTTTCGAATGCAGGCAAACTCCATGCGGTCAGGCATTCTTCCGTGATTTTCCCCGGTAAGTTTCAGCCTCTTAGTTCCGCATGGCGGACACCTTTTGCCTGGGGCGGGGCTCGGCGATTCACAAAGCAGGAAAGTCACCCCGAACCACGAGTCGAGTTCCTGCAACGGTTGTCCTGTTATCGCTATTTGGACATTTGCGGGGGCGGCTGGTAAAATCAAGCAACCTTTCGTTCGGTTTGAGGACTTAATATGAGTTTGGCGCATTAATGGGACTTATGGGAGCGTTAGTCTCGGAAAGGCGAGAAAACAAGCACTCTTTGTTTTACAAAATGCGTAATATTCAGTGATAAAAAAGAGTGTAGTCAGATGATCAAATCCTGGGAACACCCGGTAGTAGGCGGTCCTTATCCCTTTCAGCGTGCGCCGATTACCTTGGCAAACTTCGCGGTGAGGTCTTCGTCGAAGACTGCCGTATCGCCCTCGAATCTCCCGTTCTTGTAGGTGGTCAGCAAGAGGGCGTCGAGTGCCATGTGCCCTCCACCGAGCTGCTCTTGGACTAAATAGCGAATCGGGTTCCATTCTTTTCGTCTCCAAAGTTTTTTACTTTTTCAAGTGTTCAAAAATTTTTAACGACGCACTGGTCGCCAAAAATCATAAAAAACAACTTGCGCGATTTCTTCATACCCCCGCTTGGTAAGAGTCTAGGAAACCCCCAGCCGTAACTTTTCAGCCATACGTCCTATTAATGCGTTGAGTATTTCAAAATGTTCGCCGTGGTCGAATTACTATAGAAAAGTGGTTTCCATACACCAAAAAAATGATAGAAATTTTTTACAAGATTTTGTAATGTCAAAATATTAAGTCGCCATGCCTCAATGTACTAAGCGTTTAAAACTCAATTATTTTCTTTTTTCGCTATGGTTTCGATTCAGATGTACTGTAGCCTTATTCTACAGAGCAAGAGCTACATTTTGATACCATTGTCAGCTCTGTAGGACAAAAGATAGCCGAGATACGAAAACTCATTTTAGACCAGGAAAAATTAATTAAAGAAAACCCAGAATTATAATTGTCATAAAAATTTTTCTAACAATTTTTGGCGTATGGAAACAACTTTTTTATAGTAATTCGACCACGGCGAACATTTTGAGATACTCGGCGCATTAATAGCACGCATGGTTGAAAAGTTGTGGCTGGGGGGGGGGTTTCCCTAGACTTGAGCCCCCCGCTTATTTAGGCATTCTGGCAAGGTAACGATGGTCCGATTCGTTTCCGTTGGCCAGCTATTTTGACCCAGACTAGGGGGCTTTTTTGTCCACCCTGTGTTCCTTCACCCTTTGAGTGGAATTCGACTTCAGTCAGGCAGACGGACAGACCACACGGTAGAATTACTATATTTGATTGCACCTTACTAGTCAAATAGATGGGGAACGTCTCCTCGGTGGTCACATTCGCCACGGCGCTGTACATCTTCATCGTCAGCGGCCACTAGCAATCGTATGTATGCCAGATGATTTTCAAACTATGTTCTTTAATTAATCTGCAGTTTCAGCCCTAAGTCCTATCAATGAGCCCGTACAACAGAGATGTAGAACGAGGCCAAGAGGAGGATGGTGAGCAGGCGGACCATTGTCGAGAGGGAAACAATGTGATGTGTTTGCGCAGGATTTTTTCGGATTTTTATTTCCGGCAACCGTGAACTTTATTCCATGCAAATTTCACATCGCTATTTTTTCCATTGATTGTTGTTTTGAATTGAGGGCACAATTCCGATTTCCGATTTGCGAAATTCCCGAATTTCTAACCCGATTTTCATCGTTTTTTTGGGCGTAAATTGCACAATGTTGTGCAAAAACTCAATTTAATCGGTTCGAGTCGCATCCAAGCTGTGTTTTCTCAAAAAGCCGACCTTGGGCTGCGAGAAACGATGTAACAAATTGGAAAATGGGGGTTTTGTAAAAAACACTTGCATGGGGAAAAGCATCGACAATTCAGCCAATTTCGCAGAATTGTTAGTAATAAATGGCATAAAAATGTGGGATTTCGAAAAATGGAAAAACGGAAATACGTAAAGACGCTCCGGTAATTTAATGAAAAGACACCGAAAAACAAAGAAAATGATGAAACATTTATTCCAAGCATGCACATAAAAATGAGATCCATCTGGCGGGTCTCCTTGTAATGTCGGCCGTTAATGCCTCGCCGTTCATCGCTGTCCGGAAATCTGGGAACGTTGCGTACGGCAGTCGCGCGCCGCCCTGAAAAACGACATTTTTGGAAAGGGCATCTTTTTAAAAAAGTAAAATTACGCCTACGGTTTACCTTACCCCCACCCCAGCCGGAATGTTTTGGCTATAACTTTTTTATTTTACGTTATTGTAGGCTCAAATTAAAACTCTTAGTATATTTTTCGACGCTCTATCGAATGGCGTTGCGAAAATCCCGACAAAATAAGCGAAAATACCGAAAACTTGGAAGACCCTTCGGCTGTGGGGGGGGGGAAGTAAATTCTCACCCAAATTACATTTTTTAACTTTAAAATGATAATATTCAATACCCCGTCAACAAAAATGTTTAAAAAATTTTGTCATAAAATTTGTAGCTGGTTGGACTCAATTAAATAAGTATGGGCCAGAAGGCATAAAAAAAATCGATACCTTTTGCCGGACAATCGCATGGCCGACTTGGCGTTTCCGGCGCCCTTCGTGTCCCCGGCCGCATCCTGAAAAGCGGAACGATGGCGCTTTTTCATTATCGGGGGGCATACAAAAGTAAATCATACTATTTACTATCTGCTACGTTATTAGGCATTTCGTTTCTAAAAAAATCCCCCCCCCCCGTTGATGCAAAAGCACGGAAATTTTTACCGCTAATCGCCACAAACGCAACAACGTACACTGATGACAAACGCGGGCCACATCTCGTCGGGGTTGAAACCGGTCAGCGTCACGTATTCCGGGTTTTTGCCCTGTAAAAAAGCGGGTACTGGACTGTTAACGGGGGGGGAAGCTAATTTTCCTCAGTAATCTCGTACGGTCCTATAATGAAATATAGACCATTTTGACAGCATTTTAAACAGTTTTTCGATATAAACAGCTTATAAACAAATTATAACAATTCTCGAAAATTTTTGTCTTTGGTCAAAATGTATGAAAAATGGTCAAAAATCTCGAATTTTTAAAATTTTAAAAATTATTTTAATGACTTTTTAGTGTCAAAAACTTACTACAAACACTCTAAGAATGCATTATATATTATACATATCCATAGAAATTAGTTACCCCCCCCCCCGCTAACAGTCCAGAAACAAAAGCGTGGGGGATATGCAAATAAAATCGGGTGACCGTTGCCACGCTCCCTTTAAAGGGGGGATCCCAAAAGGCAACCTCAATCTCCTTTTCGACGTCCTCCCTCTCGACGGTCACCTTCACCGGGTCGATCGCCTCACATTCCGCCTTGTGCCACGGGTAATTCTGAAAAGATTGGATGTGGATTTGGATGTGAAATCGGTCTTTAAAGAAACATTCAACGCCCAGCTTTTGATGAAAAAGCAAAAAGTTTCACCGCGGCCGGGGGTCGAACCCGGACCTCGCGCGCGGTAAGCGAACACAAAACCAATGAGCCAACAGGCCGACGGCGGTGTGCAAGGACAGGATACAAAGGTGGGGCGCCGGCAAGGGGGGGGGTAAACTGAAATATTACCCCCTGCTATAGCGCGGATCGATGTTATAAAAAATTGGGAGGTCATTGTTGCTTTAAAGAACCATTGAAGTCAAGGATACGACTGACAATAGCGGCCTCGGCACTCTGCGTCCGTTCCGTCTTTATCTGGCGCTCATCCATTGGGGGCAGCGAGGGCTGCATCTGGGAAGCTTCCTGAAAATCCGGGCTAGCTGGCAGAGATTTTTTGGGACGGCCGGAAAGTCTGATTTGCCAGCTGGCACAGTCCCCTTAATAAATTGCGCAATACCTGTGTGCGATCATCCTTCTCCTTCCCTCCTGCTGCTCCTGCTCCACCTGCCGCTGCTCCCTTCGCGGGCATAGGTGTTGCGCCGGGATCGCCGGCCCCGATCGTGCCCGGCTTGGCCGGCTTCTTCGACTTGTTCACCGGCGTCGCCTTCGACTTTGGCTTCGACTTGGACTTTGACTTGGCCCTGAACCAAAGACGATAAACAGCGGAATTCGGCTAGAGTTCAGTCCCCCCAGCCGACCCCCACCTACCGTATCTCGGCTCCCTGTTCATCTACAGGAGTGTGAAGTATACCAAAATGTTCGCCTTGATCTGGCGAGTATTTTGGTATACTGTACACACTTGTAGATTAACATGGAGCCGAGATACGGTAGGTGAATGTCGGCTGAGGGGTAACTGCACCACAGCCCTGAATTCGCCCACTTGGCGCCGGCCGATTTGCCCGCTTTGCCGCCCGATTTGCCGCCGGACTTGTTGCCCGACTTGCCGCGCGCCGACTTGTCCTTCTTCGACGGGTCGCCCTGCAAAAATGTTTCATCTTTTTAATGGGGTTTAAATCGAAAAAAACGGCTGAATTTTCTATACCTTTTTGCTCTTTTTCTTGCTCTTATCGGGATCGGGGCTGGGCTGCGTCGGCTGGCTGACCGGCATCGGGGAGACCGGCGATGGCTGCAAAATTCCGAGGGTTTTCGGATTTTAAAGACCTAGGGAAGGCAATTTTGGCCGAACTCAAGATAGCCCCCGGCCGTATCTCGACTCCCTGTTCATCTACAGGTGTGTAAAGTATACCAAAATGTTCGACTTGCTCTGGCGAGCATTTTGTTAGACTTACACACCTGTAGATGAGCAGGTATACGGTAGATGGGGGCTGGCTCGGGGGGAGGGAAATCTGAAGCCTTACCGCAATTTTTATCATTGCATATTCCATCGTATACAAAAAATACCAAGCACCAAACTCAAAAAAATGTAAAAGGAATACGGTAAGAGCGTACTTTACCCCCCCCCCCCCCTACCACCGAAGGGTCTCAAAGTTGTCGGTTGTTTCGCTTATTTTGTCGGGATTTTTGCAACGACATTCGATAGAGCGTCGAAAAATATACTACGAGTTTTAATTTGAGCTTACAATAATGTAAAACAAAAAAGTTAAAGCCAAAAACTTCCGGCTGGGGGGGGGGGGTAAAGTAAACCGTAGCCAATATAAATTTCTCGCAAATCAAAACTACCAAGAACACTATAAAAATACATTCTATATTATCAATAGGCCTTCCTTCTAAAAATTCCCCCCGCTAAGAGTCTAGTACCAAAAGAGGTACCTGCTCGAGTCCCTTGGCTTCGAGGGCGGCCTTCGGGGCCACGTTCTTTCCTTGCGCCTTCTTCCGGCCCCAGCACATCTTTTTGTCTGAAAATTAAAATTCGCTGGGCCTGTAAATTCGATTTGATCCAAAACCCGCTTATTAAAGCTTTTACCGATAAATTAACAGACCCACCGTATTTAGACTGTCTTCAAAAATATACACAACTCGGACACTCAACACAAACAGCGAAATTCGTAGAAAATTACAGTAGGAAAATGGGGGCGCATTTTCAGGAATTTTTTGTTTGGACGAAACACCCATGCAAATCGAATTCGAGTCGATTTATGTAAATTTATTGAAAAAGCGTGAAATACAAATGATCACGGCAGGCTAGCAGAGATTGGAGGAGGAAATGGACGGACCCCCAGGCTAGCAGAGATTGGAGGAGGAAATGGACGGACCCCGAGAGGAGGGCAGGCTAGAGAGATTGAGGAGGAAATGGACGGACCCCGAGGGAGGGCAGGCTAGCAGAGATTGGAGGAGGAAATGGACGGACCCCGAGAGGAGGCAGGCTAGCAGAGATTGGAGGAGGAAATGGACGGACCCCGAGAGGAGGGCAGGCTAGCAGAGATTGGAGGAGGAAATGGACGGACCCCGAGAGGAGGGCAGGCTAGCAGAGATTGTTTGAGGAAATGGACGGACCCCGAGAGGAGGGCAGGCTAACAGAGAGTCCCTAGGAATTTGGCCAACTTTTCTAATTCTACTTTTTCTTACTTGCCGGCCCCTTTAGAAAAAAGGCCATAAATCGTGAGAGGGTAATTGGTGTGAGAATGGGTGGAGATGACCCCATTTATCTCCCCCCTTTGGGCAAAACGAGCACCCGTCGAAATTCCGACACCATCCAAATTCCGATAGCCGGTAGGTGGTGGAATTAATGGTGCTATTTACAGTACGTGGCTGCAGGTCAATATAGAATTTGGGCTTTTATTTATTTTTCCTCTCTCCTCAGTAATCTCTGCCAGCCTGCCCTCTCACTCTCTCCTGAAAGATCTTTGCAGCCTGCCCTGTCTTTCAAGCCTGCCCTCTCTCTACTCAAAGATCTCTGCTAGCCTGCCCCCTTTCTCCCCATCCGAATTATTGATTTTGTTGGCCTGTGATGAACAAATTGCAAAAATATATTTCTGGCATAATAATTCGTGAAACATATGTTTTGGCCTACTTCTCGGGTGGAATCTGTCGAAATGGAAAGGCCACTTGACGATTTGAAGTGACGATGGATGGGGTGAGTTTTAGAATGGACAATCAGGGGGCACAGATGGGGATGTTCAAGCCTACAGCTCAAGCCTCGTTTCCTCAAATGGTTTCCGCTATGTGTCGTTTATCGCTGATCAAAATTGAAAATAAAGATAAAGAAAAGCGCTTCGAAGCTCATTTTTATTATTCCTGGGAACGAAAAATCTACAAAATATTATTAAAATCACACAAAAAAAAACGATTTTTTTTGTTAACAAATTTTCTAAGTAATTTTCGACCTGAAAAATAATTATATTTTACACGATTAAAATCTAAAATTTTCGCAGTGTGCTACGGCGCATTTTTGCTTATACAAAAGCAGTCGGTTTCCGGCCCGTATAATGCCAGGGAACCGATTACAACATTTTTTAAAAAAACCTAATTTCTTCTATTTCCGCAAAGTGTCTCTGTCAGTTTGCCTGTCTTAGCTTTCGTCACCACAAAAAGTGGCTGAAGTGCTGGATTATTGGCAGCAGAAAGCCTGCGCGACACCACTCGAACCAGGGTGCGGTCTCTGGCTGTGCACTCTCTCGTCCTCTTTCTCTCGCTCGCGCTCTCTGTCTATCTCTCTATCCCTCGTTCTCTTTCGCTCTCTCGCGCTCTCTCATTGACTATATCTCGCTCTCGGTGTCTCTCTGTCTCTCTCTGGCTTCTCTCTACCTGTCTCTCTATCTCGCTCTCTCTCACTCTCTCTGTCACTCGCTCTCACTCTATCTCGTTCTCTCTATCTCTCTCTCTATCTCCGTCTTTGACCCAAGCGACTAAATATTCCACCAACTAGGACCCCCATATTTGATGTAGATGTCAAACAACCCCCTTTTCCCTTTCGGGCTTTTCGTGTCCCGTACATGGAGCGAAAGGTCGAATGGCGCTTATTGACAGTTCCCATAGACACGCGCCGCCCCCTGTGTTCCATTACGCGCCTATTGACACCTCGTGCGTACCGTACACTATAGGAAAACCAGAATTTTTTAGATTGGTTTTCCGCTCGAATTTAAATACGCAGAGATATCTCACCATCCTTTGACGTTTGCAATATCTCTGTCTCTCGTGTGTGCGTGCTCTCTCTCTCTCAGTCTCACCGATTCTCTATCTCGCTGTCTCGCTCATTCTCTCTCTCTCTGACTCTCTCTCTATATCTCTCGCTCTTTCTCTCGCTCTGTCTCGCTCATTTTCTCTCTCTCTCTCTCTCTCTCTCTCTCTCTCTCTCGATCTCTCTCGATCTCTCATCCTCTATCTCTCTCTCTATTTTTCTCGCTCTGTCTCGCTCATTCTCTATCTCTCTGGCCCACAGATGTTTAAAAACTAAGCATGGCGTTTTTTTGCTCCTCCAAATGTCCTCTACTATCCGTTTGGCCGACGCTAAAAGGGGTGCGCCATACACACCACCCAGATGATTTTGTTCCAAAAAGCATCACCCCCGCAACCCAGGCTGGTACCACCCCCCATATTCGATCTAGCTGCCAGGCGGGGTGGCGTGCCCCGAGGGCTAGCTGGAGCTCTTGCTAGGGGTGCCAGGTGAGAGCGTGTGTTCAACCCCCCTGGTGGGTCCATAATTACTGACCCTTTCGGGGCCGATACTCGAAGGCTCTCTCTCTCCCTCTCTCTCTCTCTCTCTCTCTCTCTCTCTCTCTCGCTCATCCTCCACTTCGTGCCAGATTGTATAGCTACTCATCCATAGAATCCTTGCCAATTGTTCCATAAAATCATCGAAATTTCGCAAATTCAAAAACCCTCTTCGAATTTGAAACCAATTTCCAAATGATTTTTCTTATTTTTTAGCTTCAAAAATACTCTTTTGAATAGCTTGAGCGGTTTTAAATAATTTGTAGTTTTTTAAAAAAATAAAAATTTCCCCCAAATTTTTAAGTCTATTCCCGGGGTTTTTTGATTTTAGTTTCCTTGTTTTTTAATTTTTCTCAATTTTCACTCTTTTTGTATCTGTTTTATTTTTGTTTTACTATTTTATTATTTAAACTCCATTATACAGAACTTTTCAGTAAAGGCTTTTCACTATTTTTTAATTTTATCCTTTCGAATTTTCCAAAGGGTTTCTTAGCACCTGAATTTCAGTGTCCCCAAAACAAAAATTTCCCCCGTTATTATTTTTACAGAATCCGACAACTATTTTTTTTTAACAATCGCCAAAACATTATTTTTCTAAATACAGAAAAAGATTTTTACGATTTTCCACCTTTGTTATTTCAATTGGTTTCTGTGGGGAGGGGCCCAAAAATGGGCCCCAATCCCACAGGGCCCCCCCTCCCCCTTTTAAAATTACCCAAAATTTTTTACCCCTTTTTTCGGGGGTTTTTTGGTATGCAAAGGGCCTGGACACCTACCGTCGCCTGGGGGGAAAGGGGGGGGGTTTTTTTGGGAAAAAAAATGGCATAAAAAATTGTTTTCCCCCCCCCCTATCTCGCTCTTTCTCTGTCCCCCCGGTCTCCCTTTTTCCCGGGGCGCGCCCCCGGGAAGAAAGGGGTTTTCCCCAAAAAAAGGGGGGCGGGGCGCTTTGGGGCCAGTAAAATCGAATTTTTCTGGCCCCCCCATTGATTTTAAAAAAATTACCTTTTTAAAATTTTTTATTTTCCCCTTAAAATTTAAAAAAGGGGGGAAAAAAAATTTAAAAACCCCGTATTGGTTTTTTTTGCTTGTTTAAAAAATATTGGTTACCTTTTATTTTTGGGGCGGGCAGAGGGGAAAACCGAAAACCTGTTTAAAAAATTTTCCCCCCCCCCCTTAAAAAAATTATTGAAAGTTCCCCAGATCTTTTAAAAGGTTTTTAAAAATTTTAAGCGCTTTAAACCCTTAAAACGAAAAAAGAAAATTTTTTGGGCCTTTTGGGGAGGGGTCGTAGTTGGGGCCTGAACTTAACGAAACCGGGGTTTAAAAAAACATATCCGGGTTTTCCCTTTGTCGAATCTTAAAAACCCCTTTGGTTAGCATTGGCCTGCTTGGGGAAAAAATTTTGACCCCTTTAAAAACCAAACGACGCAAACCCCCAATTTTCATCGATTTTTACATGGCCTTTGGGGCCTTTTTTCCCCATCCCGGGGCGACGTGAAAAATTTTGACGCAAGATAGTTAAAATACCCCTTTTTCCCCCACAAAAAAAAAATTAAAATTTTTTTGGGGTCCCAAAAACCCAAAAATTGGGCAAAATCAATTTTTTTTCCTTTTTCCCCCCTTTTTTCCCCGGGGACCAATCTTTTTAGGCAAATTTAAAAAAACCCCCCCCCGGACGCCTGGGAAAAATTTTTAAATTTTGGGACAGGGGGAAAAAAAATTAAAAAAACTTTTCCCGGTTGTTTAATCGTTTTTTAAATTTTTTGGGGAAAAAGGTTAAAAAAAATTTCCCGCTTTTAAAAATTTTTAAAATTTACCCGGGGGCCATTTGATAAGTTTTTGGGGCCAGGGCGCCACGGCCCCCTTTAGTATCAATTTTCCCCGCCAAAAAAAAGTTTGGTCCCAGGCTTTGGGTTGGAATTTTTTTTAAATTTTTGGGGGCCCCCCCAAAATTTTCGGGGAGAAAAAAAAAAAAATTTGATTTTTCCTTTTGGTTTTTCCCGGGCCCCCCCTGGAAAAAAGAGTTTTCCCCTTTTTTTTTTTGTAAGGTAGTAGATACCGGGTATCTTTGGAGTTTCCCCCGTTTGGGCCAAGGGGTTAAAACCCCCTTAAAAAATCATTTTAACCTAATAAATTCATCTTAAATGGCCGGGCTTTTTAAATTTTACCCAATAAATTTAATCCATCAAAAAGTTTAAAGGGTTGAAAGGGGCCCAAATTTTTTTTTAGGTTTTTTATAAACCCGAGCCGACACTGTAAAAAAAATTCCCCCTTTTGGGATCTGGGAGACAAATTTTCATATAAAATTTTTATAGATGATAGCCCCTAGTTTTGAGTTTTTGGAAAAAAATTTGAAATTTTTTCATTTTCCTCCCCCTTAGTTCCCCTTTTTCTTCAGTTTCCTGGGCTGTTCCCCTGGATGGTAAAAAACCCCAAAATTTATTACAACAAGCAAAAAAAATTTTAAAAACATTTAAATTAAAAAAAATCAGTTTTTTTTATTTTTCCAAAAAATTATCTTCCCCAATTTTAAAAAATTTAAAACCCCGGCCCCAAACCCCTAGTGAAAATTTTCCGGGGGGGGCCTTTTTTAGGCCCCAAAATTTTTTGGCCCGGCCCCCTTACTTCCTCTCTCTCCGCTCTATCTTTTTCTCAAAAAAATTTTTTTTTCCAAAAAACCCAAAACCCCCCCCCCCTCCCCGCCTCTCTCCCCCTTTTCCCCTTCCCCCTCTACCCCCCTATTTTCTCACTCTCTCCCTCTCTCTCCCCCCTTTTTTTAAAAAAATGATAAAGTTTTGGGTTTCCCCTTTTCCCGTTTTAATTTTTTCCCAAAATTTAGGTGCCCATTATCACTGGGAGCCAACAGTGGCGCCTTTTTTTAAGGGTTTTTCCAACGGCTTGCAGGAAAAGAACCCCTTTCCCATTTTTTAAATTTTTTTTTACCCCTTTTTTTAAAAAAATTTTTTGGTTTTTTTTCCCAATTTTTTTTTAAAAAATTTTTGAAATTTTAAAAAAGTTTTTTTTTTTAATGATTTTCCCTTATCAGTAGAAAATTTTAACATTTAGAAAAAATTACCAGTTTTAAAAAAATAATAACTAAAGATGTTCATCCATTTTTTTTTTGGGGGCTTCAAGCCATTTAAATTTCACATTGCGAGGGCCATTAAAAAAGTGTCTACTTGGTCTCGGTCTCTCTTCCTTTTTTCCCGTCTCCCTCTCTCTCTCCCCCTTCCCCTCTCTTCCCCCCTGCCCCCCCCCCCCCTCTCTCTCCTCACCGTATAGCCCCCAAACCCCACCCCAACATCCCCTACCGATGAATCTAGGGGAATTTACCCCCCAAAATTCCCGAAAAATTAACGGTTTCCGGGCGTTCTATGGCTCCGCCTTTTTTTCGCCCCCTTTTCCTGTTTTTGTCCTTTTTGGGGGGTTTTTTTCCCCCGGGGTTTTTGGGGGGGTATTTTGGGTGGAGCTTTGGTGGCCTTTTTGGCCACGCCCCTTTCAAACCCCTTATTCCGTTTTTTCCGAATTCACGCCCGGGATTAAAATTTTTAATTTT